>CM053786.1:180312244-181002244 GCA_028749045.1 Cupressus sempervirens | reverse complement strand
CTCTACAATTTCCATGTCCGATCCAACCAATTGATCATGAAAACCAATGTCTATCCCAGCATCAACAAGGTTAGGAATATCTTCAACAATAACCTCCAACTACTCTACAAGTTTTGTATTCGGCTTCACAATCTATTCAACAAAACCAAACTCTTCCAACTCAACCTTGTCACGCCATCTTCTCTCATGAACAAGGCTTCTAACTAGCTAGAAAACTCTCTTCTAGATAGGTAGACTCCAGCTCCACAAACATCCATATAATTCCTTCCTCATGCCATCCTTAACTTGATCAGCCAAGCTAGCTTGAAATTGAGTAGTCATCAAAGAAAACCTCCTCTCCGCCACATCATGGAGATTTGCAATCATCTCAAGGTCCAATCCTCTTAGAACCATCTCAAAGATCTTCATAAACCCTTTGCAAAAAATCCTTCCTATGCTCCTTGTAAAAAAAATGAATTTTTTGCAAGAAAAATTGTAACCTGCCCAATCGCATGAACAATCAGGAGACACATCACAAGTCCAAGATCATGGATTTTCAATCCACAAACTCTCTACGATTATGTCTCAACAAGATTACTCTTCCATATTTGCATCCATTGATCCATTTCTAAGCCCTCTACAATTTCAATTCAAAACCATCATCTTCCACCTCACAACTAAGATATCTACAACTCTAGAAAGAAAATACACCATTAGATCAAAATCAGCTCAGATCTACTTCTCCAACTCAAGTCCTAGTGGAAAATGCCACAACTTCGGCAATTTGTCTACAAACTCAAGAACAACCTTCACTCTAATACCACCTGACATAATGGAAGGCCAGAGTATCCCAAAAGGAGATGTCCTAGCCCCTCGTAATAAAACCACACTGCAGAAACACAATAGCAAGAGGGAACAATGCAAGGTCTAATACCAATTCACAACTCTTTATATATATATATATATATAAGGTATGTGCAAGATCATGGTGTGCCAAAAAGTGGCAATGTGAAAAAAATAGAGTTTGAACACATCTAAAAGCGCTTTAAAATCCACTCTGAATTTTTTTCACCTATCCAGGTACCAAACTTGGAAAGTAAGGCCCAAGCCTTACCAGATATCCAATTTGAGATTAGATATCCAATATGAGCTACGATATCCGATATCGACGGCATAAAAATTGGAGGGAAAAGGCATAAAAATTAGAGGGAAAAATAAATTTGTAAGTGATATAACTAATTTGAGTTATGAAATGTGTAAAGATATAATATATAACCTATAAATATATAATTTAATCACATAAATATTATATATAAAATAATATATAATCTATTAATATATATAATAATATAATATGTTATTATTATTATTATTATTATTATTATTATTATTATTATTATTATCTATAAATTATATATATATATGATTGTTATAATATATTATTATTACTTTTACTATATTATTTCTAGTGGAGTCATTTATATGGGTCAAAAGGGTTCACAGAAAGACTTATGACCCCTTTTGACACATTCCATGACGACATATGTCCCTAAGGGATCCTAGGACCCTTAGGGACATATTAAAATAGCTTATATGGGTCAAAGGGGGTCACAGGACGACCTCTAAACCCTTTTGACATATTACAAGACAACATTTGTCCCTAGGGGTCCTAGGACACTGAGGGAAATATTAGAATCTTCATATGGGTCGAAGGGGGTCATAGGGTGACCAATGACCACCTTCGACACATTCCACGATGACATATGTCCTTAGGGGTCCTAAGACCCCTACAAACATATTAGAATCATTCATATGGGTCGAAGGGGATCATAGGGTGACATATGACCCCCTTCGACACATTCCATGAAGACATATGTCCCTAAGGGTCCTAAGACCCCTAGGGACATATTAGAATCTTTCATATGGTTTGAAGGGGGTCATAGGGTGAACTATGACCCCCTTCGACACATTACATGACAACATATGTCCCTAGGGGTCCTAGGACACCTAGGGACATATTAGAATGCTTCATATGGGTCAAAAGGGGTCATAGGTTGACCTATGACCCCCTTTGACCCATTAAATGATGACATATGTCTCTAGGGGACCTAGGACCCCTAGGGACATATTAGAATCATTCTTATCGGTCAAAGGGGCTCATAGGGTGACCTATGACCCCCTTTGACCCATTAGATGATGACATGTGTCCCTAAGGGTCCTAGGACCCCTAGGGACATTAGAATCATTCTTATGGGTCAAAGGGGGTCATAGGTTGACTTATGACCCTCTTTGACACATTACATGATGACATATGTCCCTAGGGGTCCTAAGACACCTAGGGACATATTAGAATGCTTCATATGGGTCAAATAGTGTCATAGGTTGACCTATGACCCCCTTCGACCCATTAAATGATGACATATATAGCTAGGGGTCCTAGGAACTATAGAGACATATTACAATCGTTCTTATGGGTCAAAGGGGGTCATAGGTTGACCTATAACTTCCTCTGACCCATTACATGATGACATATCTCTCTAGAGGCCTTAGGAAGCCTAGGGACATATTAGGATGTTTCATATGGGTCAAAGGGGGTCATAAGTTGACCTATCACCCCCCTTCAAACCATTAAATGACAACATATATCCATAGGGGTCCTAGGACCTCTAGGGACATGTTAGAATCTTTGACCCATTACATGATGATATATGTCTCTAGGGGTCCTATAAGGGGATATTATAATCATTCTTATAGGTCAAAGGAAGTCATAGGTTGACTTATGATCCACTTCAACACATTACATGATGACATATGTCCCTTGAGGTCCTAGGACACCTAGGAACATATTAGAATGCTTCATATGCATCAAAGGGTATCATAGGTTGACCTATGACCCCTTTCGACCCATTAAATGATGAAATATATAGCTAGGGGTCTTAGAAACTCTAGAGACATATTACAATCATTCTTATAGGTCAAAGGGGGTCATAGGTTGACCTATAACCCCCTCTGACCCATTACATGATGACATATGTCCCTAGAGGTCCTAGGAACCCTACGGACATATTAGAATGTTTCATATGGGTCAAAGGGGGTCATAAGTTGACCTATCACCCCCTTCGAACCATTAAATGACAACATATATCCATAGGGGTCCTAGGACCTCTAGGGACATATTAGAATCTTAGACCCATTACATGATGATATATGTTCCCAGGGGTCCTAAGATCCCTAAGAACATATTAGAATCATTTATATGGGATAAAGGGAGTCATAGATTGACCTATGACCCCGTTCGACCCATTACATGATGACATATGGCCCCAGGGGGTCCTAGGATCCTTCGGGACATATTAGAATCATTCATATGGGTCAAAGGGGGTCATAGGTTTACCAATGACCCCATTTGACCCATTAAATGATGTCATATGTCCCTATCGGTCCTAGAACCCCTAGGGGCATATTAAAATTGTTCTTATGAATCAATGGGAGTCATAGATTGACCTATGATCCCCTTCAACCCATTAAATGATGACATTTGTCCCTAGGTGTGCTAGGACCTATAAGGACATATTAGAATCGTTCGTATGGGTCAATGGGGGTCATAGGTTGACCTATAACCCCCTTCAGCCCATTGCATGACAAAATATGTTCCTAAGGGTCCTAAGACCCGTAGGGACATATTAGAATCCTTCTAATCAGTCAAAGGGGGTCATACCCTATGACCCTGTTCGACCCATTACTTGACGACATATGTTCATAGGGGTCTTAGGACCCTTAGGGACATATTAGAATGTTTCATATGGGTCAAACCAGGTCATAGGTTTACATATGACCCCCTTCAACCCATCAAATGATGACATATCTCCCTAGGGGTCCTAGGACCCCTAAGGACATATTAGAATCATTTTTATGGCTCAAAGGGGGTCACAGGTTAACCTCTGACCCACTTCAACATATTACATGATGACATATGTCCCTAGGAGTCCTAGGACCTCTAGGAACATATTAGATTCATTCATATGGGTCAAAGGGGATCTGAGATTGACCTATGACCCTCTTCAACCCATTAAATGATGACATATGTCCCTAGGGGTCCTAGGAGCCCTAGGGACTAATTAGAATCATTCTTATGGGTCAAAGGGGGTCATAGGTTGACCTATGACCCCCTTTGACCAATTACATAATGACATATTTCTCTAGGAATGTCTTCAAATTGTTCATGACCCATTACATGATGACATATGTCCCTCGGAGTCCTAGGACCCCTAGGGACATATTAGAATCTTTCATATGGGTCTAAGGGGGTCATAGGTTGACCTATGACCCCCTTCGATGCATTATATGATGAAATATGTCCCTCGGGGTCCTAGGACCTGTAAGGACATATTAGAATCATTTATACGGATCAAAGGGGCTCATAGATTGACTTATGACCCGTTTCAACCTATTAAATGATGACATATGTTCCTAGGGTTCTTAGGACCAATAGGGACATATTAGAATCGTTCGTATGGGTGAAAGGGAGTCATAGGTTGACCTATGACCACCTTCGACACATTACATGATGAAATATGTGCCTAGGGGTCCTAGGACCTTTAGGGACATATTAGAATGCTTCATATGGGTCAAACGGGGTCATATGATGACCTATGACCCCCTTTTACCCATTAAATGACAAGATATGTCCCTAGGGGTCCAAGGACCCCTACGGACATATTAGAATTGTTCTTATTGGTCAAAATGGGTCATAGGTCGAACCATTACATGACGACATATGTCATTAGGGATCCTAGGACCCCTATGGACATATTAGAATGCTTCATATGGGTGAAAAGGGTTAATAGCTTGACCTATGACCACCTTCGACCCATTAAATGATGAAATATGTCCCTAGGTGTCGTAGGACACCTAGGGACATATTAGAATGCTTCATATGGGTCAAAGGTTGTCATAGGTTGACCAATGACCCCCTTCGATCCATTAAATGACGACATATATCTCTAGGGGTCCTAGGACCCCTAGGGACATGTTAGGATCATTCTTATGGGTCAAAGAGGGTCATAGGTTGACCTATGACCCCCTTCGACGTATTACATGATACTAGGTCATAGGTTGACCTATGACCCCCTTCAACCTATTACATGATACCCCCTTTGACCAATAAGAATAATTCTAATATGTCCCTAGCGGTCCTAGGACCCCTAGGGACATATTAGAATAGTTCTTATGGGTCAAAGGGGGTTATAGGGTGATGTATGACCCCATTTGATCCATTAAATGATGACATATGTCCCTAGGTGTCCTAGGACTCCTAGAGACATATTAGAATCATTCTTATGGGTCAAAGGGGCTCATAGGTTGACCTATGACCCCCTTCGACCCATTAAATGATGACATATATCCCTAGGGATCTTAGGACCCCTAGGGACATATTAGAATCATTCTTATGGGTCAAAGGGGGTCATAAGTTGACCTATGATCCCCTTCGACCCATTACATGATTACATATGTCCCTAGGGGTCCTAAGACCCCAAGGGACATATTAGAATTCTTTTAATAGGTCAAAAGGGGTCATAGGGTGACCTATCACCCCCTTCGACCCATTACGTAATGACATATGTCCATAGGGATCCTAGGACCCCTAGGGACATATTAGAATGCTTCATATGGTTCAAAGGGGGTCATAGGTTGATCTATGACCTCCTTCAACCCATTAAATGATGACATAGGACCCCTAGGGACATATTAGAATCATTCTTATGGCTCAAAGGGGCTTATATGTTAACCTATGACACCCTTCGACATATTACCTGATGACATATTTTCATAGGTATTCTAGGACCCCTAGGAACATATTAGATTGATTCATATGGGTCTAAGGGGGTCATAGGTTGACCTATGACTCCTTTCGACCCATTACATGATGACATATGTCCCTAGGGGTTCTACGACCTATAGGGACATGTTATAATCATTCTTATAGGTCAAAGGAGGTCATAAGTTGACTATATTAGAATGCTTCATATACATCAAAGGGTATCATAGGTTGACCTATGACCCCCTTCGACTCATTAAATGATGATATATACAGCTAGGGGTCCTAGGACCCCTAGGGACATATTACAATCGTTCTTATGGGTCAAAGGGGGTCATAGGTTGACCTATAACCCTCTCTGACCCATTACATGATGACATATGTCCCTAGGGGTCTTAGAACCCCTAGGGACATATCAGAATGCTTCACATGGGTCAAAGGGAGTCATAGGTCAACCTATGACCCCCTTCAACCCATTAAATGACAACATATATCCCTAGGGGTCCTAGGACCCTTAGGGACATATTAGAATCTTTGACCCATTACATAACAACATACGTTTCAAGGGGTTCTAGGATCCCTCGAGACATATTAGAATCATTCATATGAGTTAAAAGGTGTCATAGGTTGACCTATGACCCCATTCGACCCATTACATGATGACATATGTCCCCAGGGGTCCTAGGATCCCTCAAGACATATTAAAATCATATATATGGGTCAAAGGGGGTCCCTAGGGGTCATAGGGACTTATTGGAATCATTCTTATGGGTCAAAGGGGGTCATAGCTTGACCTATGACCCCCTTGGACACATTACATGACGAGATATGTCCCTCGGGGTCACCCCTAGGGACATATTAGAATAGTTCTTATGGGTCAAAGGGGCTAATAGGGTGACCTATGACCCCCTTCGACCCATTACATGATGACATATGTCCTAGGGATATATTAGAATCATTCTTATGGGTGTAAGGGGGTCATAGGTTGACGTATAACTCACTTTGACACATTACATAATGACATATGTCCCTAGAAGTCCTAATACCCTTAGGGACATATTAGAATGCTTCATATGGGTCAAAGGTTGTCATAGGTTGAACTATGACCCCCTTAAACCCATTAAATGATGACATATGTACCTAGCGGTCCCAAGACCCCTAGTGACATATTAAAATCATTCTTATGGGTCAAAGGGTGTCATAGGTTGTGCTATGACCCCCTTTGACCTTTGAAATGATGACATATGTCCCTAGCGGTCCTAGGACCCCTAGCGACATATTCAAATCATTCTAATGGGTTCAAGGGGGTCATAGGTTGAACTATAACCCCTATGACCCCCTTTGACAGATTACATGATGAAATATATCCCTAGGTTTCTTAGGACCACTAGGGACATAGTAGAATTGTTCATATGGGTCAAATGGGGTCATAGTTTGACCTATGACCCCCTTCGACCCATTACATGATGACATATGTCCCTAGGGGTCCTAAGATCCCTAGGGACATATTAGAATCATTCATATGGGTCAAAGTGGCTCATAGGTTGATTTATGCCCCCCTTCAACTCATAAGCGTAATTCTAATATCTACCTAGGGGTCCTAGGACCCCTAAGAACATATGTCATCATTTAATAGGTCGAAAGAGATCATAGGTAACCCTATGGGCCCCTTTGACTCATAAGAATGATTCTAATATGTCCCTAGGGTTCTTAAGACTATTTGGGACATATGTCATCATATAATGGGTCAAAAGGGGTCATAGGTAAACTTATGACCCCCTTAGACCCATAAGAATGATTCTTATATGTCCCTAGGGGTCTTAGGAACCCTAAGGACATATATCATCATGTAATTGGTCGAAAGGGGTGATAGGTTAACCTATGACCGCCTTTGACCCACATGAACAATTCTAATATGTCCCTAGGGGTCCTAGGACCCCTAGCTATATATGTCATCATTTAAGGGGTCGAAAGAGGTCATAGCTCAACTTATGACACCCTTTGACCTATATGAAGCATTCTAATATGTACCTAAGTGTCTTAGGACCCTTAGGAACATATGTCATCATGTAATGTATCGAAGAGGGTCATAAGTCAACCTATGACCCCCTTTGACCCATAAGAACAATTCTAATATGTCCCTAGGGGTCCTAGGACCCCTAGGGAGATATGTCTTCATCTAATTGGTCGAAGGGGGTCATAGGTCACCTTATGAGCCTCTTTGACCAATAAGAATGATTTTAATATGTCCCTAGGGGTCTTAGGACCCCTAGGGACATATGTGGTCATGTAATTGGCTGAAGAGGGTCATAGGTGAACCTATGACCCCTTTTAACCCATAAGAACGATTCTAATATGTCCCTATGGGTCCTAGGACCCCTAAGAACATATGTCATCATTTAATGGGTTGAAGGGAATCATAGGTAAATTTATGACCCCCTTTGACTCATAAAAATAATTGCAATATGTCCCTAGGTGTCTTAAGACATGTAGGTACATATGTCATCATTTAATGGGTCGAAGGGCATCATAGGTAAACCTATGACACCCTTCGATCCATATGATGCATTCTTATATGTTCCTAGGGGTCCTAGGACCCCTAGGAACATATATCATCATGTAATGTGTCGAAGTGGGTCAATTGTCAACCTATGACTCTTTTTGACCCATACGAACGATTCTAATATGTCTCTAGGGTTTCAAGGACCCTTAGAGACATATGTCATCAGGTAATGGTTTGAAGCGGGTCATAGGTCAACCTATGACCACTTTTGACCCATAAGAATGATTTTAATATTTCTCTAGAGATCGTAAAACCCCTAGGGACATATGTCATCATGTAATGCGTCAAAGGTGGTCATAGGTCAACCTATGACCCCCTTTGTCCCATAAGAATGATTCTCATATGTCCTTAGGTGTTGTAGGACCCCTAGGGATAAATGTTGTCATTTAATGGGTCAAAAGGGATCATAGATCAATCTATGACCCCCTTCAATCCATATGAATGATTCTAATATGTCCCTAGGGGTCTTAGGACCCATAGGGACATATGTCATCATGTAATGTCTCAAAAGGCATCGTAGATCAACCTATGACACCCTTTGACCCCTAAAAATGATTCTCATATGTCCTTAGGTGTCCTAGGGACATATGTCATCATGTAATGGGTCAAAGGGGGTCATAGGTCAACCTATGACCCCCTTTGAGCCATATGAACAATTCTAATATGTCCCTAGGGGTCCTAGGACCCCTAGGGACTTATGTCATCATTTAATGGGTCAAAGGAGGTCATAGGTCAACTTATGACCTCTTTTGACCCAAATGAATAATTTTAATATGTCCCTAGGGGTCTTAGAAGCCCTAGTGACATATGTCATCATTTAATGGGTCGAATGGGGTCAGAGGTCAACCTATGACCCCCTTTTACCCATATGAACAATTCTAATATGTCCTCAGGTGTCCTATGACCCGTAGGGACATATGTCATTATGTAATGTGTCAAAAGGTCTCATAGGTTGACCTATAACCCCATTTGACCCATAAGAATGATTCTAATATGTCCCTAGGGGTCCTAGGACCCCTAGAGACGTATGTGGTCATGTAATGGGTTGAAGGGTGGCATAGGTTACCCTATGACCCCCTTTGACCCATAAGAAAGATTCTAATATGTTCTTAGGGGTCCTAGGACCCCTAGGGACATATGTCATCACGTAAAGGGTCAAAGGGGGTCATAGGTTAACCTATGACTCCCTTTTACCCTTAAGAATGATTCTAATATGTCCCTAGGGTTTCTAGGACCCCTTTGGATATATGTCATTATCTAATTTGTCGAAGAGGGTCATAGGTTGACTTATGACCCCCTTTGACCCATAAGAAGCATTGTAATATGTCTGTAGGGGTCCTAGGTTCCCTAGAGACATATATCATCATGTAATGGGTCAAAAAAGATCATAGGTCAACCTACGACCCCCTTTGACCCATATGAACAATTCTAATATGTCCCTAGGTGTCTTATGATCTGTAGGGATATATGTCATCACGTAATGGGTCAAAAGGGATCATAGTTTGACCTATGACCCCTTTAGACCCATAAGAATGATTCTAATACATCCCTAGGGGTCCTAGGACCCCTAGGGACATATTTCGTCATGTAATGAGTTGAGGGATGTCATGGGTCACCCTATGACCACCTTTGACCCATAAGAATGATTCTAATATTTTCCTAAGGGTCCTAGGACCCCTAGGGACATATTTCATCATGTAATGCATTAAAAGAGGTCATGGCTCAACCTATGATCTCTTTTGACCCATAAGAACAATTCTCATATGTGCTTAGGGGTTGTAGGGACATATGTTGTCATGTAATGGGTCAAAGGGGCTCATAGGTCAACCTATGACCCCCTTTGACCCATATGAACAATTCTAATATGTCCCTAGCAGTCCTAAGACCCTTAGGGACACATCTCATCTTTTAATGGGTCAAAGGGGATCATAAGTCAATCTATGACCCCCTTCGATCCATATGAACAATTCTAATATGTCCCTAGGGGACCTAGGACCCCTAGGGACATATGCCATCATGTAATGTGTCAAAGGGGATCATAGGTCAACCTATGACCCCATTTGACCCATAAAAATGATTCTCATATGTTCCTAGGGGTCTTCATGACATATGTCATCATTTAATGGGTCAAAAGGGGTCATTGTTCAACCTATGACCCCCTTTGACCTATATGAACAATTCTAATATGTCCCTGGGAGTCCTAGGACCCCTAGGGTGTTAGGATAAACTACAAACAAAAATAAAAACTACATGCAAATATAACCAATAATAGAAAAATAATATATCACACAGAAAATGAACACAAGGCACCAAGATTTAACGTGGTTCACCCAATCCCTGGGCTACGTCCACCGAATAGCAAGTCTGATCTTATTACAATCCAGTGATTACAACCTGATTACAATCCGTAATCCCTTACAACTCAATACCACCGCAAGAACCAATTTTGTATCACAACACTATGAAAAATACCCAACCCTAAGCCCTTTTATACAAGTATTAAACCGCTTTAGGATTATAACATGTCGGCCATATGTCGGCCATAATATGTCGACTACCACTATTTATGAAGTATGTACAGTACTTTCTTTATCAATCACCACAATCTAACAATCTCCCACTTGGGGACTGATCAGGCTCCACACTAAACAACAATCTCCCACTTGGAGGCTGATCCTATAGCAATACCACTACCACATGGGGCTCCCACTGGATCAAACTATCCTGGACTCTACTATTCTTTTATTCATGTTCAGTCTAAAAGACCAACTGAAGCTGAAGAGGAGTTTAGCTTCTCCCTTGTTACAACCTTTGTCAACATATCTGCTAGATTGCCATTGGTATGTATCTTCTCCAGCTTTAACGGTCCATCCTCCAAAACTGACCGAATGAAATGGTACCGCAACTGTATGTGTTTGGTCTTAGAATGCAGAGCTGAATTCTTAGCAAGATGAATGGCACTCTGACTATCTGTAAACAAATAATTATCCTTCTGAGGATGTTCCAATTCTTCCAAGAAGAACTGAAGCCATATCGTCTCCTTGGCTGCCTCTGTAGCAGCAACATACTCTGCCTCTGTAGTGGATAAAGCATTAATCTTCTGTAACCTAGAAACCCAGCTCACGGTTGCCCCACCAACAATAAAGACATAACTTGTAGTACTCCGCCTGGTATCAATATCCTCAGCCAAATTTGAGTCAACATAGCCTTGTAAATCAGTAGTAGAGCCCCCAAAGTGTAAACACTTATTGGATGTTCCTCTCAAATATCTGAGAATCCACTTGACAACATTCCAATGCTCAAATCCTGGATGACTCATATACCTGTTAACGACTCCCACTGCATGTGCAATATCTGGCCTAGTGCATACCATAGCATACATCAAGCTTCCTACAGCTGAAGCATAGGGTACCTTGGAAATCTTATCATCCTCTTCTTGTGTCTTGGGAAACATCTCTTTAGTCAATTTCAAATGAACAGGTAAAGGTGTGCTGACAACTTTAGCATTCTCCATAGAGAAACGCTGCAACACCTTCACAACATAATCAGCTTGAGATAGCGTCAATGTTTTGTTCTTCCTATCTCTGTAAATCTTCATACCAAGGATTCGTTTTGCTGCCCCCAAATCCTTCATAGCAAATACATGTGCTAATTGGCGTTTAAGCCCCTTAATATGATCCATGTTAGACCCATCTACAAGAATATCATCAAAATATAAACATAAAATAATGTAGCTATCATCATCCAACCTCTTAAAATAAACATAATAATCTGAATGACACCTATTATATCCATGCTCATGCATAAAACTGTCAAATTTTAGATACCATTGCCGAGGTGCTTGCTTCAAGCCATATAAACTTTTCTTCAGTTTGCACACTAAGTTCTCCTTACCTTTGACCTCAAAACCCTTTGGCTGAGCCATATATATTTCTTCATCCAAATCACCATGAAGAAAGGTTGTTTTAACATCCATCTACTCTAAATGAAAATCTTTAGTAGCCATAAGACTTAAAACAGTACAAATAGAAGTCATTTTAACAACCGGAGAAAATATCTCATCAAAATCAATTCCCTTTTTCTGTGCAAATCCTTTTACAACTAACTTGGCCTTAAATATTTTCTTACCTCCTTCCTCTTCTTTCAACCTGTAAACCCATTTATTCTGTAAAGCCTTTTTACCTGCAGGCAACTTGCACAAATCCCATGTCTTATTTTTTAGCAAAGAGTCCATTTCATCTTTCATTGCAGACTCCCACTGAATCTTAGTATCCACCTGCACAGCTTCATCATAACTTTCAAGTTCACCGACATCAGTAAGTACAATAGAATATAAAGAGGGAGAAAACCTTTGTGGAGGTCTAATTTTCCTTGTTGATCGTCTAACATTCACTGGTGTGTGTGGTATTTGTTGTTGCAGTTGTTGCACATCATGAGGAATGGCTGGAACATCAGCTTTTGGAGTATCATCTTGCACTACATAATCATCTTCTTTCATCTCATGTTGCTACAACAGATCTTTGTACAACACTTTCTCATTGAATATGACATCCCGACTTCTAATAATTTTAAGATTTTCAAAATCCCAAAGCCTATAACCAAATTCATTAATGCCATATCCAACAAAGACACATTTTTTTGATTTAACTTCTAGCTTGGTTCTATTTTCAGAGTCTATATGAGAAAAAGCTTCACAACCGAAGGTCTTGAGAAAAGAATAACTCACCTTCTTACCAGTCCATGCTTCCTCTGGAATACCATAGCCCAAAGGAGTAGAGGGACCTCTATTAATCAAATATACTATAGTATTGACAGCCTCCACCCACATGTGTAAGGGCAACCCAACATGCAACCTCATGCTCCTTGCGCGCTCCATTATAGTCCTGTTCATGCATTTAGCCACTCCATTTTCTTGTGGAGTCCTTGGTATAGTTTTCTGTCTATGAATACCATTAATGGAGCAATAATCTTCAAATTCATGACTGCAATACTCACCACCATTATTAGATCTGAGACATTTTAATTTCTTACCAGTCTCATCTTCAACCAAGCATTTCCATTTCTTAAAAGTTTGAAATACATCAGATTTCTGTCTAAGGAAATAAACTCATACTTTTCTAGTTGCGTCATCAATAAATGTAACATAATAATGAGAGCCACCAAGGGAAGATACCTAGGCTGGTCCCCATACATCTGTATGCACAAGCTCTAATTTCTCCTTTTTGTTTTCCTTCCCTATCTTTACAAAACTCACTCTCTTTTGTTTTCCATACACACAAATTTCAAAGAAATCCATATTCACACATTTTAGACCTGGTAAAACTTTCCTTGAATGAAGTACTTTCATACCTTTCTCACTCATGTGCCCAATTCTATTGTGCCACAGCGCTGTATCAGAATCTACAGCAGCTATTTGTTCTCCCTTCTCAACTGCAGTAATTGTTCCTGAATATTCATTTTTCTCTGAAACAATCAAAGTAGAAGGAACAATATGGCCTGTAGAAAGATATAAGGTGCCTACTTTCACACCTTTTGCTACTACAAGGGAACCTTTTAAAACCTTCCAATTTTTATCATTAAAAATAACTACACAACCCTCATCATCGAGTTGCCCTACTAAAATTAAATTTCTACTTAGTTTTGGAACATGTCTTACCTCATGTAGTAGCCAATGATTCCCATTTTGCAACTTAATCTTAATTTTTCCCTTTCCAACAATCTAACAGGGTTCATTATCCCCCAAATAAACAAGCCCAAAATCCCCTTGGACATAATCAATGAAATAACCTCTATGAGGTGTAGCATGAAATGAAGCACCAGAATCTAAAACCCATGACTCATCAACACTCTCTAAAGACAGAAGCAAAGCATTCTCTTTGGATTTGTTACTTACCACATTTGCCTCCTTGTCTCCATCTGATTTATCTCCTTCATTTTTCTTTCGATTCCAGCAATCTTTCTTTTTGTGCCCTGGTTTCCCACAGTACTAGCAATCATTTGGTCCTCTCGATTGAGACCTCCTACCCTTTGACTTTCTTCTTGATTTCCCATGATTTCCAGAGTTACTTCCTCTTTCAGTCATTCTGCCCCTATTTTGTGCATTTAAAGCACTTCCTGATGTAGATCCACCTGAGAATTTTCTAAGAGTTTCCTCACTTAAAATAACACCGATCACATCATCATATTTTAGGGTACTAGATCCAGGAACAAAATTACTCACCGCCATTACCAAGCCATTCCAGCTTTCAGGAAAAGAACAAAAAAACAAGAGAGCCCTAATTTCTTCATCAAAATTGATACCCACAGAAGATAATTGACTAGTAATAGTATTAAACTCATTTAAATGATCTGCAACAGATCCGCCTTCTGCCATTTTTATATTAAATAAACGCTTCATGAGAAATACCTTATTTGAAGTAGAGGGCTTTTCATACAGTGTCACTAGGGTTTTCATCAAATCTTTTGTCATCTTTGCTTTTGTAATATTAAATGTCACCGATGGTGCCAAGCATAACCGAATGCTTCTGAGTGCCTTTCTGTCCAAGAGATCCCATTCAGCCTCTAACATAGTTCCCTGATTCTTGGCTTTGCCTTCCAACGCCTTCCATAAATCCTTCTGATATAAATAGTCTTCCATTTGCATCTTTCATAATTGGAAGTTCTGCCCATTAAACCTATCAACCCTCAGCTTACCCTCATCTGCCGTAGCTCCCACTCAACTGTGAGACTCCCACTTAACCGTGAGACTTTCCTGTAGAGGATAACTGAAAGACAACCTTGCTCTGATACCAATCATAGGGCCCATTTGCCATTACACCAAAAGCCATGACTTTTAGTGAACATAGAACACCACATAATTAACCACCTATGGGCAGGGGAGCGCATCGCATCACCCAACAATGTAGGGCCCATTTGCCGTTGCACCAAAAGCCATGACTTTTAGTGAACATGGAACACCACATAATTAACCACCTGTGGGCAAGGGAGCGTGTCGCATCACCCAACAATCTCCCCCTCGACGTGCATACCAAGTGCTTATGCGGGTCGAGAAGGCACCGGGGAGATTTGAACCCATGACCAAGCCAAAACCAAGCTCTGATACCACTTGTTAGGATAAACTACGGACAGAAATAAAAACTACATGCAAATATAACCAATAACAAAAAAATAATGGATCACACAAAAAATGAACACAAGGCACCAAGATTTAACGTGGTTCACCCAATCCCTAAGCTACGTTCACCAAACAGCAAGTCCAATCTTATTACAATCCAGTGATTACAACCTAATTACAATCCATAATCCCTTACAGCTCAATACCACCGCAAGAACCAATTTCGTATCACAACACTATGAAAAATACCCAACCCTAAGCCCTTTTATACAAGTATTAAATCGCTTTAGGGTTATAACATGTCGGCCATATGTCGGCCATAATATTTCGGCTACCATGTCGGCCACTGCCCAAAAAAATTTAATGACGTCCTTATGACCCAAATGAACAATTCTAATATGTCCCTAGGGGTCCTAGAAGCCCTAGTGACATATGTTGTCATTTAATGAGTCGAATGGGGTCATAGGTCAACCTATGACCCCCTTTTGCCCATATGAACAATTCTAATATGTTTTGAGGTGTCCTATGACCCGTAGGGACATATGTCATCATTTAATGTGTCAAAGGGGGTCATAGGTTGACCTATGACCCCATTTAACCCATAAGAATGATTCTAATATGTCCCTAGGGGTCCTAGGACCCCTAGGGACATATGTTGTCATGTAATGGGTTGAAGGGTGTCATAGGTCACCCTATGACCCCCTTTGACCCATAAGAACGATTCTAATATGTCCCTAGGGGTCCTAGGACCCCTAGGGACATATGTTGTCATGCAAAGGGTCAAAGGGGGTCATAGGTCAACCTATGACTCCCTTTGACCCATAAAAAATATTTTAATATGTCCCTAAGGTTCCTAGGACCCCTTTGGATATATGTCATTATGTAATTTGTCGAAAGGGGTCATAGGTCAACCTATGACTCTGTTTGACCCATAAGAAGCATTCTAATATGTCCCTAGGGGTTCTAAGACCCTTGGAGACATATGTCATCATGTAATGGGTCAAAGGGGGTCATAGGTCAACCTATGACCCCCTTTAACCCATATTAATAATTCTAATATGTCCCTAGGTGTCGTATGACCCGTAGGGACATATGTCATCATGTAAAGGGTCAAAGGGGGTGATAGGTTGACGTATGACCCTTTTTGACTCATAAAAATTATTCTAATACATCCCTAGGGGTCCTAGGACCCCTAGGGACATATGTAGTCATGTAATCGGTTTAAGGGTGTCATGGGTCACCCTATGACCACCTTTGACCCATAAGGATGATTCTAATATTTCTCTAGGGGTCCTAGGACCTCTAGGAACATATGTCATCATGTAATGTGTTGAATGGGGTCATGGGTCAACCTATGATCCCCTTTGACCCATAAGAACAATTTTCATATGTCCCTAGGGGTCGTAGGGACATATGTCGTCATGTAATGGGTCAAAAGGGGTCATAGGTCAATATAAGACCCCTTTTGACCCATATGAACAATTTTAATATGTCCCTAGCGTTCTTAGGACTGCTAGGGACACATGTCATTATTTAATGGGTCAAAGGGAATCATAGGTCAACTTATGACCCCCTTCGATTCATATGAACAATTGTAATATGTCCCTAGGGTACCTAGGACCCCTAGGGACATATGTCGTCATGTAATGTGTCGAAGGCGGTCATAGGTCAACTTATGAACTCTTTTGACCCATAAGAATGATTCTCATATGTTCTTAAGGGTCCTTAGGACATATGTTGTCATGTAATAGTTCAAAAGGGGTCATGGGTCAACCTATGACCCCCTTTGACCCATATGAACAATTCTAATATGTCTCTATGGGTCTTAGGATCCTTAGGAACAAATGTCATCATTTAATGGGTTGAAGGGGTTCATAGGTCAACCTATGATCTCCTTTGATCCATATGAATAATTCTAATATGTCTCTGTGGGTCTTAGGACTCCTAGGGACATATGTCATCGTTTAATGAGTCAAAGTGGGTCCTAGGTCACCCTATGACCCCCTTTGACCCATATAAATGATTCTAATATGTCCCTAGGGGTCCTGGGACCCCTAGGGACAAACGTCTTCATGTAATGGGTTGAAGGGTGTCATAGGTCAACCTATGACCCTCTTTGACCCATATGAACGATTCTAATATGTCCCTAGGGGTCTCAAGACCTCTCGGGACATATGTCATTATGTAATGTGTAGAAGGGCATCATAGGTTGTCATAGGTCAACCTATGATCCCCTTCGACCCATAAGAATGATTTTAATATGTCCTTATGGGTCCTAGGACCTCTAGGGACATGTGTTATTATGCAATGGGTCGAAGGGGATCATAAGTCAACTTATGAGCCCCTTCAATCCATATGAATGATTCCAATATGTCCCTAGGGGTTCTAGGACCCCTAGGGACATATGTCATCATGTAATGGGTCAAAGGGAGTTATAGGTTAACCTATGACCCCCTTTGGCCCATAAGAATGATTCTAATATGTCCCTATGGGTCCTAAACCCTTAGGGACACATGTCATCATTTAATGGGTTGAATGGGGTCATAGGTCAACTTATGACCCCCTTTGACCCATAAGAATGATTGTAATATGTCCTTAGGGGTCCTAGGACCCCTAGGGACATATGTCGTCATGTAATGCATTGAAAGGGGTCATAAGTCAATCTATGACCTCCTTCGACCCATAAGAACGATTCTAATATGTCACTAGGGGTCCGAAGACCCCTAGGGACATATGTTGTTATGTAATGGGTCAAAGGGACCTATGACCCCCTTTGAATCATATATATTAATTATATACATATATATTAATGACATACATATTAATATAATAATATATATTAATAACATATATATATATATATATATATATAAGGTTATCATATTTAATAAAAATATTATGTTATTATATATATTAATAACATACTTATATATATATATTACGTTATTATATATATATTAATAATATACTTATATATATATATATTACATTATAATATATATATATATATATATATATATTACGTTATTATATTTAGTAAAAATAATAATAATATAAATTATATTTATAGATTATAATGAGAATAACATAATATATTATATATTATATCTTTACATTACGTTATTATATATATATAATATATTATAATACATATTTACATAGTAATATAACAAAAATAATTTATAAATCATAAGCTATAAGTCTTAAATCTGGTTTTCCCTCCAAAATGGGTTGGGATTTCAAATTTCCCACCAAAATTCACTTAGCCATATCGGATATTCGATTAGGCTTGGTATTTACCAAGCCTACTTGGTCAACCCAAAAGACATGTTTGAAGAGGGTTTTAGTGATACTCAGACTTCGGGTAGTCGTCTGACAATGTTATTTTCATTGAAATTGAATGAAATGAAAAGGATTTTTTAATATCGTTCTCGAGATTCAATTAATATAATTTCTGTCAAATTTTGAGATCGATAAGTATTTATTAGTTAATTGTCAATGAAGATTATTGTAAAGTGCTGATTGACATATTGATTGAAAAACAACTATAATTTTCAAATGGTATAACATTTTTTAAATCTAAAAGCTGCATCACATTCTATGCTTCGCCTAGTATAAGAAAAAATAAAATAAATTTGATAAAAAAATTTATTAGTTAAGGTGGTCAGACATGGGACTTTTTTTTCGAAAACATTTTTGTAGAAAATTCATATTTAATTATTTATTTGGAATAAAAATACTAAAAAATATGCATCACATCTGGGCATGAGTCTACTTTTCATATCTATAATTATATTAAAAAAATATTATCATTTGATTTTGATTAAGGTGGTCAGACATACACCTACTTTTTATTTTTGCCTAGAAATTTTTGTTGTACTACATTAAAATTCAAACTTTTGACCAATCAATTATTTTTTTCTCCCGATAAGGCCTAATAGTTTAGAAACTACATTCAATTTTCTACAGATTATTTTCTGATTTTCTAATTTTTCTAATTTTTCACTGCCACTTAAGGCCATAGTTTCGTACACCATGATCCTGCACATACCCTATATGTATATATGTATGTATGTATGTATGTATATATATATATGTATGTATGTATGTATATATATATGTATGTATGTATGTATATATATGTAGGTATGTATGTATATATATATGTATATATATATGTATATATGTATGTATATATATGTATATATGTATATATGTATTTATGTATCTATATATGTATGTATGTATATATATGTACATATATGTATATGTAGATATGTAATACATATATATATACATATATATATATACATAAACATATACATATACATGTACATACATACATACATACATACATGCATACATACATACATACATACATATATATAATTGATTACATTCAATATACCCAGCTATAAGGCCTTCTAGGTTAGGGACAAATACAAATACTAGTTACAATAATATCAATTTTGCATGATCTCTCAAAATCCAACCAAACACTAATCCTAGCTAGCCTAGATCTATAACATAATAGCAATCTAGAAGAAATCACCAAGGAAATCTAAATTTGTGCTCGCAAGCCTATCAAGAAATCTCCCTATTTTCTAGCCACAGCCCTAGCTCTACTCCATCTTATCCAAGATCCAAGTGTAAATTGCCTCACATTTGGTGCTCTATCCACACATTCACAACTCCATCACAATCCTATTGTAAGCTACCTCACAATTGGTGCTCTATCCACAAACTTGGGAAAACTCACTCTTTAGCTACTCTCCTCTTTCCCAAGATGGATGATAATGACAAAAGACTTCCCCACAATGACTACTTATACCAATCTAAGCCATAAGTTTTCCTAGAACACAAATTAAATATAAATCCATAAATTAAATGCCACAAGTCGGCCTACAACAACAATTAAATGTCCAAAATCGATATCTAAGTAAAATCATGATATCTCCTAGCTCTAAAAGAATTAAAACTCACATTTTGAACTGTAGTTAGTAATCTAGGTCCTCTTCAATCCCTAATATTTTAATTTTCTAACTCATTTTATAAAATTAGTTACATGGCCTACAACAGGCACCAAATTCCTAAGCAAGGTTGAGCTCCATAGACCATGTTGAGCAACCAAAGACCAAGCCAAGTCCCTAGACCATGCCAAGCAACCAAAAACCATGCCAAGTTCCAAGACAATGCTGAGCTCCATAGACCATGCCAAGCTCATAGACCATGCTAAGCTCCATAGACCATGCCGAGCTTCAATACCATGTTGAGCAACCAAAGACCATGTTGAGCTCCCAGACCATGCTAAGCTCCAAGACCATGTTGAGCTCCCAAAGTATGCCAAGCACTAGTCCTTCTTCAACCAAGTACCAATCCAAATACCCTCCAAAGACACTACCAAGCCACGTCCCATGAACTCCAAAGTAGTCATTGAGAAAATCAAAGATGCTCCTGCATTAGTAACTAAGCGTTGTATTATATCACTACTAGAAGACCTTTTCCAAAATCTATGTTGCTTCTTAGGCTCTAGCCCCAACCCAAGCCCTAGCCACTAACTTGGAGATGGGAGCTCTCAAGAATTGAATTGGAGCTTTAAAACATGAGTGAAAATTATCAAAAATCTTAAAGATATGATGTATAAATTTGTGGGAGTGGATCAATAACAGTCAATTGATCTTAAAGACTACATGTTCTCGGTGCCTCTCTTTCAAGAATTTTTTCATCAAAGTGCACCACAACCCCTGATTTCTTAAGCCTTCATGACAAAGAATTCTATGCCTAATTATTCCTATCTATTCCTTGTGATGGGGGCACAACCCAAGAACAGAATGGACACAGCAGAAAAGGGAAAATTGTATTAATTGAAAAATAAGCTAGCGCAAATAGTACAAAGAAAATAAACTTCAAAACATGCCCTAAGGGCTTATAATAGCATAAATCTAGAGATAATTTCTCCTGCCAGTACCTCCTCTCAAACTCCACTCCGAACTGCCTTTTACAATGCCAAAAATCTCCTTAAATAGACCCCAGAGGGTTAAGGACTAGGAGTACATTCTAGAAAGTGCTAGTAGGCATCCAACGACCAAATAGAAGGTTCTAGAAGCTGCGTTAGAAGTCGGCGCAAATTTAGAAGAATCCAAAAATGGTAACCAAACTTTTGGGAGGCATAACTTTTGAACCGTAGCTCCGATTGACGAACCATTTACATTTTTGGAAAGCTCTTGAAGCGCTCTATAGCCCTATGGACGAGCTTTGATCGTCTCCCATTTTTGGCCCTTTTTGAGGTCATTTAATGCCCCTAACCTGACTTTGAAGCATTCTTAGGAGGTCTCCAAAACCTGAAAAATTGCAATAACTTTCAAATCATGGGGCCTTTTCACCTGATTCTTTTTCTGAAATGCTCTAAATCACAATTACATTCATCTGGCCAATTCACACCTTCTAGTTTACCAAAATGATGGCCCAATTACATGCTCCTATTTTTTTGGGATTTTCTAACACACTGATAGTGGAACTGTGAGAGCTGGAACCTTTATTTGACCCAAATGGGTATCCAAAAATGAAAACACATGAAACAAAAACTAAGTCTAAATACATTTTTTTTGGGTGACACAAGATTGCCCTTATACCTCTGGATGCTCCTACATCAGACACCCAGGGTAGATTGAAAAGTGAACCTGTCACTTTATGAATGGTAGAGGAAATCCCAAATGGGAAACCTCAACTGCTGAAATCCAAGTTGAGTCCTTGATCGGTCGTCCTTTCCATTTGACCAAATGCTCTTCATACTACCTGTTTCTGGTACTCCTACCCACACGATGATCTAGAATGTCTTCTATCTCGTCATTGTTAGAAGCAGGAATTGGACATGACTGTAACACCAGCTCCTCATCTGCACCATCATCATGATACTTTGTTAAGTCTGCAATGTTGAAAATAGGAGAAATGTGAATACCTTCTAGTAGCTCCACCTCATATGCATTTCCTCAATCATGTTTCTTCAAAATTTTGCAAGGGCCAAATTTCTTCATTTTCAGCTTGTTGTAAGTACCGACTGGAAATCTTTCTTTTCGTAAGTGCACCATGACTAAATCTCCTACTTGGAATTCCTTATGTCTTCTCCTTTGATCAGCCCTAGCTTTATACTCTTGATTCATCTTGGTAATGTGTGCTTGAACCTCCTCATGTAGATGCCTGATATGTTCAGCAAATTCCTCAGCTTCAGCACTTGTCTTCTCCCCTTGTTCTATCTTCCTCAGCTCTAGTGCAGTCCTTGGGCTACTCCCATATACAATTTGAAATGGTGATTTTCTAGTACTCCTATTTACAGAGTTATTATAAGCAAACTCTGTCTCTGGTAGAATCAAATCCCATCCCTTGGGCTTATCCCCAACTAAACATCTCAGCAAATTGCCCAGACTTCTATTTACCACTTCTATTTGGCCATCAGTTTGTGGGTGATGCATGGAACTAAATTTTAGGTCTATTCTCAACTTCTTCTATAATGTCCTCTAGAAATACCCCACAAATTTAGTATCTCTATCAGAAACTATACTCCTTGGGAGACCATGTAGTCTCACCACCTCTCTGAAGAACAAGTCTACAATATGGACAGCATCATGAATTTTGTGGCATGGAATGAAATTTGTCATTTTGGAGAACCTATCAACTACCACAAATACTAAGTCATTACCCCTTTGTGTCCTCGGCAATCCAAGAACAAAATCCATACTTATGTCCTCCCATGATTTTGATGGAACAGGAAATGCTTGATATAGGCCAGTATTGTGACTAAACCCCTTGGCAACTTGACAAACCTGGCAACTCTGTACAAACTTCTTCACATCCTATGAAATTTGAGGCCAAAAATAATGTTCTCTAAGAATGGCAATGGTCTTATCTCGACCAAAATGTCCTGCCATCCCTTCACTGTGTTTCTCCTTAATCAGATTTTCCCTCATGGAACTCCTTGGAATCCACAATTGACTACCCTTGAACAACATTCCATCCTGAATCAAATAGTCTAACCACTTGGTTCTATCTATAGCAACAGGCTCTTTACAAGCTTTCCATGCTTCAGCAAAATCAAGATCCTCAGGGTACAAATTCTTGAGTTCACCAAACCCAACTACTTCAACCTGCATTATTGTAAGCAACAACTGTCTCCTACTTAGTGCATCTGCAACCCTGTTAGATTTTCCACTTCTATGCTTCAACACAAATGTATAACTCTGCAAGAACTCTACCCACTTCATATGCCTCTAATTCAATTTACCTTGGCTATTTAGGTACTGTAATGCCTGATGATCAGTATACAAAACAAATTCCTTTGGCAATAAATAATGCCTCCATTTCTTTAAGGCCTGAACTATTGCATAGAACTCTTGATCATAAACAGAATACTTCTTCTTTGCATCATTCAATTTTTCACTAAAATATGCAATAGGTTTACCTTCTTGGCTTAATACAGCCCCAATAGCACTGCCACTGGCATCACAATCCACCTGGAACACTTTTCTAAAATCTAGAAGTGCCAACACAGGCTATTCTATCACCTTCTTCTTCAGCAATTCAAAACTTCTCACAGCTACTGCAGTCCATTTGAACTCTTTTCTATCCCCTCTTATTGTATCAGTTAGGGGTGCACATATGCCGCTGAAATTCTTAATAAACTTCCTGTAAAAACTAACCAGACCATGAAATGATCTTACCTCAGTAGCAGACCTTGGAGTAGGCCATTCCAAGATGGCTTTTACCTTTTCTGGATCCATTTTGAGACCTTTAGGTGATATAACAAACCCCAAATAGACTAACTCCCTTTTTGTAAAGATACACTTCTTCAGATTAATTAACAATTTCTCTTCCCTTAGCCTTTCAAGGACACTATGAATATGCAATAAATGTTCTTCCAAAGTCTTGCTGAAATTAAAATATCATCCAAATAAACAATAACAAATTTTCCCAAGAACTTCTTAAGTACCTCATTCATGAGCTGCATGAAGGTGCTTGGGGCGTTTGTAAATCCAAAGGGCATGATTAACCACTCATAAAGACCCTCCTTGGTCTTGAAGGTTGTTTTCCACTCATCTCCTTCTCGAATCCGTATCTGGTGATAACCACTCCTCAGATCTATCTTTATGAAGTACTGAGCTCCACTCAAGTGTCCATAAGATCATCCATCCTTGGCAAAGGAAACCAGTACTTGATGGTTATCCTATTTATAGCTCGAGAATCTGTACAAATCCTAGCACTGCTACATACCTTTTCACCTTCCTTTTTCATGGGCTTCAATTTGTGGCGAACTCCATCCTTTGTCAGAGAGTATGTGTTTGCATGTCCATCATGTACTACATGTCTATCAAACTGCCATAGTCTACCCAACAATAGATGGAAAACATCCATCGAAATAACATCACAGAGAACTTCATCATGGTAACTCCCAATTTTGAATTTCACTAAACATTGTTCACTTACCAGGACCTTATGATCATCTTTTACCCAAGCAATCCGATAGGGCTAGGGATGTTTCTCCCTCTAGAGATTTAGCTTAGAGACCATCTCTTCTGATACCAAGTTATCAGTGCTACCACCCTCAATGATCACATCACAACATTTATCCTCACACTTGCATCTGGTATGGAACAAACTCCTCTGTTGTCCTAGTTTAATCTCACCACTTAGTAGGACTCTTTCATTTACCAACGTCTCTCCTCTTTTTGCATCCTCTAAATGTGATGATTGTGCATCCTCATCCACATGAGCAACCCTAGCTTGGCCCTCAGCTCTCATATCTGTCCTTCCTTGTCATTGAGGGAATTCAAAGGCACAATGATCTTCTTCATTGCAATGGAAATAGGTACCACGGAAGCCTCCTCTTCCTTGTCCATGTCCTCTACCTCTTCCTCTTTGATTTCCAAAGTCTTGATCATGGGAGCGGTTGAAACCCTCATTCCTCTGGTTCCTGCTAGTACCCACATCTTCATTTTTCTTTTGGGTTTCATTGCGGCCTCTAGATGATCTACCACTCCCCCTTCCTCCTTGACCATGCCCTCTTTGTCTTCCTTCAAACCTTTTATTCAACTTCTCTTCAACTTGTAGGGCAAATTGGTATGCCTCTTCAACGCTGGTCATTTTTACTAGACTTAATTCCTCCTAGATGCTAGGTCGCAACCCACTGATATAACGAGAAACCTTCTTCTTATTTTCTTCTGCATGCGCCGCTCTAATCAAGAGTCAATAAAATTCCTCTGTATATTCTTGGACTGATCTTCCTGCTTTCTTTAACCCATGCATCTTCTTAAACAAATCAAGCTCGTAGTCCACAGAAATGAACTGCTTCTTCAATTTGTCCACCATGCGATCCCACCTTGTGATCTTCTCCTTTCCTCTTCTATTTCTTTCTAATTGGACCTCTTGCCACTAGATTTTGGCATGACCTTTCAGTTTCGCCTTTACAAACTTAACCCTATCTAGGTCCCTGATATCCTCATACTCAAAGTATTCTTCCAGTTCATTGATCCAATTGATCAACTCATCTGGTTTTAGATTTCCTAAAAATACACCCACTTCAATCGTAGGTCTTTTTCCAAACTTAGTAATGGCCCTAAAATGTTGTTCCTTTGCATGATTCAAAACTTCCCCATCAAATTCCCCTTCTGGTCCCATTACTTCTTCTTCATTGTCATCCTCACTGTTGTCACCTGCGGCACCATTTGCTCCTCTATGGAGCTCCTCTTGCAATGCTTGTACCTACCTTTGGAGGGCTCTAACCTCCTCAGGATTAATAGCTTTGGCCCTTCTGCCACACTCTCTTTATGCAGACATCTTATAACTGAAACCCACAACCAGACAGTCTTGGTGTAAACTGCCTCACAGTCGGCACTCTGTGTACACACTCAGGAAAACCAGCTCTGATACCACTTGATGGCTACAACCTAAGAACAGAATGGACACAATAGAAAAGGGAAAATTGTATTAACTAAAAAAAAAGCTAGGAAAAATAGTACAAAGAAAATAAATTTCAAAACATGCCCTAAGGGCTTACAATAGCATAAATTTGGAGATAATTTCTCCTGTCAGTACCTCCTCTCAAACTCCACTCCGAACTGCCTTTTACAATGATAGAAATCTCCTTAAATAGACCTCGGAGGGTTAAGAACTAGGAGTAAATTCTAGAAAGTGCTAGTAGGCATCAACCGACCAAATAGAAGGTTCTAGAAGCTGCGTTAGAAGTTGGCGCAAATCTAGAAGAATCCAAAAACGGTAACCGAACTTTCGGGAGGCATAACTTTTGAACTGTAGCTCTGATTGATGAACCGTTTACATTTTTGGAAATCTCTCGAAGTGCTCTATAGCCCTATGGAGGAGCTTTTCTCGTCCCCCATTTTTTGGCCCTTTTTGAGGTCATTTAATGCCCCTAACCTGACTTTGAAGCATTCTAAGGAGGTCTCCAAAACCTGAAAAATTGCAATAACTTTCAAATCATGGGGCCTTTTCACCTGATTCTTTTTCTGAAATGCTCTAAATCACAATTACATTCATCTGGCCAATTCACACCTTCTAGTTTACCAAAATGATGGCCCAATTACATGCTCCTATTTTTTTGGGATTTTCTAACACACATAGTGGAACTGTGAGAGTTGGAACCTTTATTTGACCCAAATGGGTATCCAAAAATGAAAACACATGAAACAAAAACTAAGTCTAAATACATTTTTTTTGGGTGACACAAGATTGCCCTTATACCTCTGGATGCTCCTGCATCACCTTGTTAAGACTCATGTGACCATTCCAATAAAGAGAAGACCCTAGAAACTATTGGAGCTATCAACACACTCCCAATACCTTGAAGGCTTCATTCTGTGAAGAGAGAGAGAGAGAGATCTATTGGAATTCATTAAGTGAGTTACTAAGATGGAAGTTGAGTGGTAGAATCGAGATACACCAAGTTTATTACATAAGCCAACCTGGATTGATTTTCATGCTTCGTGTTAGTCTATTATTTTATTTTCTAAGTGCAACTACACACCTGGTAGTTGATAAGTAAATAGTTTGATATACTATTTTTTAGCAGTGCCTTCTTGTAAAATGATGTGTAATGGATGAGACATTGATATTTCATAATCCAATGATTCTTCACTTTTATGTTTACCCACATTTTTAGATATATGAAGAGAGAATCCTTTATTTTCTTAAAAAATTAAAATAATACATTCTTTAATTATACTTGATGAATGATACAAAATGGAACTTCATTGTTAGTAACAAAGTATCTATTCACCCTATGATTTTTGAAAAATCTTGTACATATTGAAAGCTAATTCCTTTCACCAAAGAAAACTAAGATTACTATGAAAGAGTAAGTGAAACAAACATTTTGAGAAGCAACACATGACTCACCACACATTCTTTGATATAATGATTAAATATTTGATCATATGTACTAGGTGATTGCAGTGACTAAATACCTATGCATTTCGGTGAGATGGAACATTTACCATATAGACATTCTTTCACTCCTATTTTTGGAGGCCATTTAAATACTTTTCATCTTCGATTGATCAGCTCTTTAGACTTAGTCTTCTCTACCTAGTCATATTCTATATAGTGGAGGTTCTCCATATTAGCAATTTGACAGTGTTTGCAACTTCATGCTTCAATGGTGTTCTTCATGATCATCCTTTTGTTCCTATTTTTTGGAATATTTTATTTCCATCTCTTTTTGGAGTAGGATTTTTCCCATGTGATTTTCAATATTTCTCCTCTTTACAAAGATTTGGTTGTGCTTGGTTACCTCATCAAGCCATTTTGTCATGACCCAAATTTTCTTTCAATAGTAGTTTCTAAGTTTCTAGCTACTCCCTTAGTTTATCTTAAGGAGGGGTGTTAGAGTAATAAGATATGAAATTATTAATTAAATAATTTTGATTTAATTATTAAGTAACTTATTATCTCTAATTTACTTAAACAAAACTTTAGGAATATAATAATTAATTATTTTATTAATTATTATTGTGCAACCTAGGTTTTTCCTTTTAGGATTTTTATCTCCTTTTATAAGGATTGGTCTCTTTGAATTTATTCATTCACATTTGGTAATAAAAATTTCTCTTTTTTATCATCAAGAATGTCTCATCTATGGATCTAGAAATTCTAGCCTCAATAGCTTTATGCTTCTCTCTTTCTCTATAATAGGTGTTTGCATGTAGGTGATTCTTAGGAGCTGTGGGGTTGATCTTTCATCAACTTCAATAGTAGGATAAATAGAGCACACAACCATCTTCTCCAAACTAGTTATATCAACAACCACTATCTTTTCCAAGATTGAATCAACAATAGGATTCTCATCCCCATCCCCATCTCCAACGTTTGACATCTAACTTGAGCTAGTTCCCTACATCCCTTCTAAATTATTCACATTCTCCTAAAAGGATTTTTTAATCATTGTATAGTACTCTAACAAGGCTCCCTTCCACCAAGAAGAAGGCCTCTTAGATTTGAATTTGTGAATGCCACACTTAGTTGCCACATGACCTATTTTGAAATGTGTCAATATTCATGTTGAACATAACCTTTTCTTGAGTTTCACAAAGTCTTATGAATGTTCTTAGATATCCAAATAATTTTTTCCTTACCTACTACTCTAAGAACTTGGTTAATAGGTCACGCCAAGTGTGAGAATCTATGTACAAAATTTTTGTGATATTTTTGGGAGGAGTATAGACTTTCATGAATTGTATATTTGTTGGATCAATATGAACACCTTTATTGTCTATGATTTTTCCTAAATATTAAATTTTTTTATGCCAAATGAGCACTTTTCTCTATTAGCATAGGTTTTGCACTACTATAAAGCTGGAAGAGCTTCTTCCACATGTTGCAAATACTCCTCCAAAGTCTTTCTTAAGACAATGTAATTCAACCTCTAAAACTTGAGGGTCAAGTATCACAATTTATATTTATAAACTATAGAAGTTTCATGTTAACCAATGTAATTCAAATTTTGAAGTCACGACTACAAATTATTGGTCAAACATAAAAGGTTGACACTCATGTTAGTAGGTGTTTCAAATATTAAGTTGTAAAGTGCAATTGGAGAACTAATAATAAACCTTTGAAGTTTGAGATGCATGGTCAATGTAACTTTTAAAGTCCAAGGTGAAAGTAGGTCCAAATTCAATGCTAAATCTAACAAATACTTATTAAATTCAAACTCTAAAGTGTGAAATGTGAGTACCCTAGTATCAATGCTTGATTAAATGGTGTGTTTATGTTGGTGAAGATTTTTTTTCTTGGTCAAACTTCAATATCTATGTTGATGTGACTTAGGCTTCCAAGTTCAAGATTATGCAAACAATCTCTGAAACTCAAAACCATGGAGAAGTGTAGCTAGCCTACAAAGTTAGAGTTTTTGCAAACTACGTCCTAAATTTTTAGCTACTGTTCAATTTTCCTATCTTGTATGAAGCTCAACATGTCAAAAGAGGGATTTGGTAGGTAATTTGCACACATGTTTATAGGTTGTTGTGGGAACCCCATCCTTCCACCAAATCTTGTAAAGTGAGTTATTCATAGTGATTTTGACAATAGTTTTTATACTTATGCCAGTATACATAATGCACAACATGTATGAAAAATTGTTATTGTAATGTCGTACCTATAGTGTGTTCAAATACAATTTGACAACTTGTGTGTAACAATACAATATGACATGTGACATTTGATATCACTTTTCTAACATATAATATGATTACAATGTCATACTTTTGTTACATACAAAAGATTTCCAAGATACTTTTGAAATATTCAATCAATAAAAATATTTTACCCAAAAAAAGATAGTTAAACAAAGTACTTTTGCTATTATGAACAAGGGCTATGAGCAGCTGGAGTCCTTACCGTTGGTGGAAGCTAGAAAAGATTGTGCAATTCACCATCAAGCCAGTTATAAGATTAAGCCAAGAAAAGGTAGAAAATGTATTTCATGAGCATGAAATAATTTGAAAAAGAACACTTTGAACATAACAAAGATTGTTTGATGCATTAAATGAGCTTTGGAAGGAGAGCATAAGCATAGCCTACGGAATACATACGAAGACTAAAATGGACAAGTAACAATTATTGTACAATAGAAAAGGGTAGATAAATGCATATTTAAGAGGAAGAAGTATGAATGCATGAACTATATATTATGCCAATTGCAGGAAGAATGTGGGTAAATCTAGAGGACACTACCATACTACATCTAATTGTATATAGGAATTGGAAATACCTAGGATTGATTTTTATTTCAATTTAATCATACGTAGAGATATTCTTAAGCATAAAAGACTACTTTTATAGATTCAAATAACAATTCAAAGATAATCATTTTATTTCATTATGTACTTTAATTTTAATCTCCAAGATTAAATTTATAATCTGCTAAGTGTCGCATCTAAAGTTTATTTATCGAATGATATTCCAATAAATGTTGTTTTAACTTGCGTAGAATTCTAACTAAAATCTAGATGTTTCGCAACTGTAAAGTTTATTTATCAGATGATATTCCAATAAATGCACCAATTAACTTGCATAGAATTTTGACTAAAATCTAGATTTTCAACAACTGTAAACTTCAATGATGTACTTAACATCTAGGTGTTTAGCATGTTGGAATATTTAATCTTGCATACATTTTCTCCCTGGAGCCAAACGTTCACCTACCCACCTGACGTCCAGAACAGACAGAAAAATTAATACGTGTAGGTGAAGTTTTCCAAATTTTGAAAAGAGGGGGAAAATGGAATGTGACAAAAGGAATGTTTATTCATTCATTCATTCAACCAAATTATTTAGAGTTTCAGTTCAGCAGAGCAAAGACAAGGAAGAAGAAGAAAGTGGTCAGCAGATCCATTTGCTGCAAAGATAGAAGGAATTATGTTCAGTGTCTCTAGTTGAACGTGACTCCTCTGTTCATTCTGTGAGTTTGTTGTTGTTTGTTTTGGTCCTGTTAAAGCAGTGATTGCTCCAACCACCTTTGTATGCAGCCATTATAGTTATAGGTTTAAAAGTTTTTTGAAGTATTAAAGTTTTTTGAAGTTTTACCAATTTAGCGTTATTTTAGGGTTTTTCTGGTTGAAGTTGAATGCTCCCAGATTTTGTAATAGTTTAAATCTTAGTTGAATAGAAAAGAAAACATGCATATTTGAATCTATTGTTTTCCTCTTCTATTCATTGTATTTGAGAAACTTGGTTGAAAGGTTAAAGCTCAGCTCTCTTGTTTTAATCGTGAAAGCATTCATGTTAGATTTTTCTAAGTTATAATTTTTATTAGTTGGAGCCAACCTTACTCGACATCCATTGTCTTCTTTGAGTGCTGAGCTAACTCGACACCTATCCTTTGTGTGCCGAGCTCACTTGGCACCTGTTCATTTTCACTCAGCACCTTCAAGTTCTTAGCAAGTGCCGAGCATAACTGGCACTCGACACCTTCATGTGCCAAGTAAAACTGGCACTTGGCACCTTCCTGTGCCGAGCAGTTTTTAAGTGCCGAGTAAAAGTTTTAGGTTTAGGGTTGTGAGTATTTGAGTATTAAATTAAATTTTAATTGATATTTCTCACATGTATCAGAGCTTTGAGGCCCCACATCCACAGTGAGTTAGGGCATTTGTTTTCTTGGGATATTTGTCATGCCAAGAGATGCAGAAAAGATATGGCAGCAGCCACCATCCTTTAATGGACAGAATTATGAAACATGGGCAAAGAAAATGAAAATCATTATGGTTGTAAATGATTTCTGGAAGTTTGTAGTTAATGGATTCACTGATGTGATAGACTCAACTCAGTATGTTGCTCTCGCAAATGCACAGAAGACTCATTTGAAAGAGTCAAGGAAGAAGGATGCTAAGGCATTAAGTCTTATTGAAGCAGCAATGACAGAGACAATTTTTCCAAAGATTGCAGCAGCAAATTATGCAAAGGAAGCATGGGATATCCTTGAGACGAACTTCAAGGAAACTGATAAAGTTCATACTGTAAAGCTATAGAACATAAGGAGGGAGTTTGAGAACTTTCGAATGAAGGAAAATGAATCAGTTGCAAACTTCAGTTCAAGGACCTTCAATGTGATTAATCAACTGAAATAAAATGGAGAAGACTATCAAGAGCAGAGCATAGTGTAGAAGATATTGAAGAGTTTACCTCATAAATATGACAATTTGGTCATGACCATAGAAGAGGAAAAAGACCTCACTATTTTGACAATGGATGAGTTGATGGGTTCTCCTCAAACCTATGAGCATAGGATCTACAGATCTACTTCTTCATCTTCCCAAGAGAAAGCATTCAAGGCTCAATAAAATCCAAGAGGAAGGGGGAGAGGAAGAAATGGCTCGGGCAGAAACTCCAGAGGCAGAGGCCGAGGAAATGGAAGACAAAGAAATGTTGCAGCATAAAGCTTAGGAAGAGCAGATGGAGCAAGTAGCTCACAAAATACCTCAAGAGGAGGTAAGAAAAACTACAACTCAAATAAGAGTAATGTAGAATGCTACTACTATCATAAATATGTGCATTATGCAAATGAATGTTGGAATAAGCCAAAAGATCAATTAGGACAAGCAAATGTGGCTGATGTGAATATGGAAAGTGAAAACACTGCCTTCATCATGTGTAATGTTGGTGAAGAAGGAAGCCCTGAGGTTTAGTACCTCGGTAGTAGATGTAGCAACCACATGAGTGGCAATGAGACCTTGTTTTCATTCATTGACAAGAGTTTCAAATAATAAATTAAGATGGGTAACAATGGAACCCTACCAGTTATTGGAAAATGATCTATTATGGTCCGCACCAAGAAAGGTGAGAAGAAAGATATACAAAAATGTGTATTTCACCCCTGGTATGAAGCAAAATTTGATGAGCATTGGTCAGCTCATTCAAAATAGATACAAAGTGCTGATGGAGAATGACACATGTGTCATTCATGAAAAGGATGGGAGTAAGAACTTACTTCCAACAGTTCAAATGACAAAGAATAGAATGTTTCCTTTGAGGATAGAGACATGGTTCTCATCTCAAGTTTGTGCTACACCTCGCACACAATCAACTCTAAGGAGTGTGATTGAAGACCTTTCACAATTGTGGCATCTCAGGTATGGTCATCTTGGCTATGTTGGTTTAAATTTGTTGTCAAACAAAAGAATGGTAGAAGGTTTCCCACGTATAGGAAGTTCATATGACAAGTGTGAGGCTTGTATTTTGGATAAGCAACATAGGCTTCCCTTTAATTTTGGAAATTTTAGGAGGGCTAGATATCTATTAGAGTTAGTGCATACAGACCTAGTCGGTCCTATGCAAGTCACTTTCATTGGGGGGAGTACTTATTTCATGACATTTATTGATGATTTCAGTCGTAGGACATGGGTGTATTTCTTAAAGAATAAATCTGAAGCATTTGATAAATTTGTAGAATTTAAAGCCCAAGCTAAAAGAGAATGTGGACACTATATCAAGGTCCTCATATTAGATAGAGAAGGGGAGTATACCTCCAATTCTTTTGTAAATTTTTGTAGGAAACATGGCATAAATAAAGAGCTCACATCCAACTATACACCACAGCAGAATGGAGTGGCAGAAAGAAAGAACATGACCATTGTTGAAATGGCAAGGAGCATGATGAAAGAGAAAAGTCTCCCAACTAAATTTTGGGGAGAGGCTGTGGCAACAATAGTTTACCTAATTAATAGGTGTCTTACAAAGGTAGTTGATGACAAAATTCCAATGGAAGTATGGTCACGAGGAAGATGGATAGTTGAACACCTAAGGGTGTTTGGATGTGTTGCATATGCACATGTACCTAAAAAAATGCAGAAATTGGATGACAAAGGTGTGAAGTGCATCTTTACAGGGTACAACTCAGAATCAAAGGCATACGGATTGTATGACCCATTGAACAACAAGATGACTCTTTCAAGAGATGTGGAATTTCTTGTAAATCAGTCTTGGTATGGTTCAATTAATGAGTCACCAAGAACTTCTAGTAAAGTGCCAATTATGAGTGAAGAAGATGCTGATGAACAACAAGAAGAACGAGCAAATAGGAGAAAAGGAAAAAAAATTCAGACATTGCTGAGCTCCTCTAGGCATGACTGAGTGTCAGTGTCGAGTACCAGTGAAGACCAAGTTAGTCAACAAAGCAACAGCAGTGAAGATTCTAATCCCGCACTCTCCTCCCTGTTACCAAGAAAGACCAAGAGTCTTAGGGAGATATACCAAGATGAAAGGTATGAAGATTATGATGAGAGTGTTAATTTTGCATTATTTTCTCATAGTGTTTCAATTTATTTTGAAGAAGCAATCAAAGAGAAAAAATGGTGTAAAGCCATGGATGAGGAAATAGATGCTATAGAAAGAAATGAGACATGGGAGCTAACTGAATTGTCTCCCAAGAAGCAAGTAATTGGAGTGAAATGGGTCTATAAGACCAAATGCAATGTTGAAGGCAAGATTGATAGGCATAAGGCAAGGCTGGTAGTCAAAGGCTACAAATAATAGTATGGAAGAGGCTATGATGAGACCTATGCCCCGGTTGCAAGAATGGAAACTGTGTGTGCTGTCATAGCAATTGCAGCTCAACACAAGTGGAAGGTATTTCAAATGGATGTGAAGTCTACCTTCCTAAATGGTGTATTGAAAGAAGAGGTGTATGTGGAGCAGCCACTTGGTTATGAAGTTGCAGGTGAAGAGAACAAAGTATATAGATTGGAGAGAGCTCTGTATGGGCTCAAGCAAGCTCCACGGGCATGGTAGAGTAGGATTGACTCATATTTGATGAGCAATGGCTTTAGCAAAAGCAATGGTGAACCCACTCTTTACATCAAGGAAAAAGATGGTAATATTTTGATTGTTGTCTTGTATGTAGATGACTTAATTTTTACTGGTAATGATAAGACTCTAATTCATGAGTTTAAAGAGGCCATGAAAAATGAATCTGAAATGATAGACCTAAGTATCTTGAAATACTTTCTAGGCATAGAAGTAAAACAAATGCATGATCGTATTTTCATCTCTCAAGAAAAGTATGCAGGGAAGATCTTCGAGAGATTTAAAATGCAGAATAGCAAAGCAACCCCCACACAAATAGTAGTAGGTCTAAAGTTGAGCAAGGAAGACTCTAACAAGAGAGTGGATCCAACACTATAAAAGAGTATGGTTAGAAGTTTAATGTATTTGACTGCAACTCGGCTAGACCTAATGCATGCAGTAAGTCTGATTTTCAGATTTATAGAAACACCAAAGGATTCTCATTGGCAAGCAAGAAAGAGGATCCTAAGGTATGTGAAAGGTACCAAGGGATTTGGAATTTTGTATACTAAAAATTATGATTTCAAGTTGGTTGGTTACATGGATAGTGATTGGGCTGGAAGTATAGATGATAGGAAGAGCACTTTCGGATACATGTTTCATATGGGATCAGGTGTGATTTCATGGGTATCCAAGAAGCAATTTATTGTTGCTCAATCTATAGAAGAAGCTGAATACATAGGAGCAAATGTAGTAGCATGTCAAGCTATTTGGTTAAGGAGGATCTTGATAGATTTGAATGAAAGGCAAGAGGATGGAACCACAATTTATTGTGACAACATCTCATCAATTGCATTGTCTAAGAATCCAATCTTCCATGGGAGAAGCAAATATATAGAGATCAGATATCATTTCATCAGAGAGTTGGTGGAGAATGAGGATATCAAAATGAATTTTTGTAAGTCTGAGCAGCAGCTAGCAGACATTTTCACAAAGCCATTAAGCATTGGATCTTTTGTACACCTAAGAGAGTGTCTTCGTGTAGTTGATTTTGATCATCTATGATCCTTATTTGTTTGGCTCGGGACAAAGGGGGAGTGTTGGAATATTTAATGCTACGTACATTTTCTCCCTGGAGCCAAATGCTCACCTACCCCCGACGTCCAGAACATACAAAAAAATTAATACAGGTAGGTGAAGTTTTTCAAATTTTGAAAAGAGGGAGAAAATGGAATGTGACAAAAGGAATGTTTATTCATTCATTCATTTAGCCAAATTATTCAGAGTTTCAGTTCAATAGAGCAAAGAAAAGGAAGAAGAAGAAAGTGGTCAGCAGATCCACTTGTTACATAGATAGAAGGAAGTATGTTCAGTATCTCCAATTGCACGTGACTCCTTTGTTCATTCTGTGAGTTTGTTGTTGTTTGTTTTGGTCCTGTTGAAGCAGTGATTGCTCTAGCCACCTTTGTATGCAGCCATTAGAGTTGTAGGTTCAAAGGTTTTTTGAAGTATTAAAGTTGTTTGAAGTTTTACCAATTTAGGGTTATTTTAGGATTTTTCTGGTTGAAGCCAAATGCTCCCAGATTTGTAATAGTTTAAATCTTAGTTGAATAGAAAACCAAGCAGACATATTTGAATCTATTGTTCTTCCTCTTCTATTCATTGTATTTGAGAAACTTGGTTGAAAGGTCAAAGCTTGGCTCTTTGGTTTTAACCGTGAAAGCATTCATGTTAGATTTTTCTATGTTATAAGTTTTATTAGTTGGAGCCAACCTTACTCGGCATTCATTGTCTTCTTTAAGTGCCGAGCTAACTTGGCACCTATCCTTTGTGTATTGAGCTCACTCGACACCTGTTATCTGTCACTCAACACCTTCAAGTGTTGAGCAAGTGTCGAGCATAACTGGCACTTGGCACCTTCATGTGCCGAGTAAAACTGGCACTCGGGCACCTTCTTGTGCCGAGCAGTTTTTAAGTGCCGAGTAAAATTTTTAGGTTTAGGGTTGTGAGTATTTGAGTATTAAATTAAATTTTAATTGATATTTCTCACATAGCAACCATAAAGCACTAAAATGAAGAGAAGTCCTATTTCTACCAAACCAAACACAAAACGAAGAATTTCAACACCCCATTTATATAGCACATTAGGTGAAGTAATAATTAAGGAAGTATGGACTTTACAACTCCATGTTTGACTGTTACTATAACACACTACATTAAGAAAGTTGTATAAAAACATAAAGAATCATATTAAATAAATACAGGTAAGCTAAATTGGGCGAGCATGTATGATGCACCTTATTGAAATACCCACTAAAAATTATAAAGTTGCATGCTCGTTAGTTGACATTTTTAGCTTTTCCTGAGGATTTACTCAAGATTGAGATATAAAATAATCATGTGGCTTAAGGTTAAATCATTTACCCACATCTATTGATTGCAACCTGAGCACACATTAAAAACCAAACAATTCCTCCTGCCAAATTGAAATGACTGAAGGAATTCCTAGGATGAATAATTTAAATCCTTATGATGCAAGTACTCTAGGAAAAAACTTAAATCTAAATCATCTGAAGATCATTCCTTGACAATACTGCATAGATGCCAAATATCCAATTATTGAGTTTCATTCGATCTCTATTTTGTTGCAGAAACATTCTATGTATGTCAACTTATTCAAATATATTTCTCCCAAGTACACTAATAATCTAAAATCACATCAAACTCAATAACTCATTAAATAGTCACCGTAATCTCTGAACGATAAACCAGATGTACTCAACAAAAATCAATTGAATTTCCTAGATCGAACCAATACTAGGAACAAACATAAATTGGTACCAATTAAAGTAAAAAGAGGGGTAAAAATTTATTAAGACAGAAAGGAATACAAAAAGGAGCTCGATCCTAAGCAACAAGATCATCAAATTCTTGCACCATCTCAAAGGACAGTTGCCTCCTATCCCTAATATTCCAACCCGGATCATGACTAGAAGCGCATTTGGCTAAACAATCAGCAGTTCTATTCCATTCACAAGGAATATACGTGAACCTAATGAACTAAAAAGAGGGAGAGAAGAAAATTATCTGCTTAACAATAGTGGTCAGCTGCCAACTAACATCCTCAAGCTCTTGCGAAGAAAGCATGTTCACCACCACCTGGGAATCAGACTCACAGATAATCTTACTCCATCCCCGCAAGAAACACTGTTCCACAGCATATAAAATAGCCTGAGCCTCCATGAGATTGTTAGTATAATCACCCTTATGAACTGAGAAGAAAAATTTAACATCCCCAACACTACAACGAGCCACTCCGCCAATACCAGCAGGACCAGGATTCCCACGGGAAGAGCCATCAGTGTTAATTTTCAGAACTCCACAGGGGGGAGGAGTCTAGTGCCCATCGCGGTTAACCTAACCCTTCCTCTGATGGTGAAGCTGCCTGGACATAGAAGGAAACCTATGAGCTGCAGCCCCATCTCGAAGATGAAAATTGACGCGATTACAGATAGCAAGATCAATTGGATCCATACCCCCATCGAGCTCACACTTCACAAGAATAGTTTCCTGAAGGGAATGTGATATTTTCCACCAAAGATGCAAAACACCAAGCCAAACATCTTGGAATATGCGATGATTCCTCTCCAACCAGATATGCCAAAGCATGAAAGATGGGCCAGCAATCCAAGCAGCATGGAGAGAAGAAGACTTGGAGAGAGCACTACCCAAGTGGGCCCAGAACTCAGGCAAAGAGGAAGCATGCTGACAAGAGCAACCCCAAGCGCTCCACCAAAGGTGTTATATCTAAGTAGAATAGGAGCAATGGAAGAACAGATAGGAGACAGACTCCTCTCCATTACCATACAAAACACAATAAGAGGGTCCCTGAAATCCATGTTTACAAAGATTATCCCAGGTAAGACAATGGTTGTGAGCCACTAGCCACATGAAAAAATTGCAGTTGGACCAAAAAACTTTATTCCAAACTTGCTTCCACCAAGGGACCTCAGCATCCCCAAATAATTGTCTAGTTATCTCCTAATACCCAGCAGAGACATGATATTTACCAGACAAGGTACCGCCCCAAGCCAAAACATCTGGACCAAGCAAAGAAGAACACTCACTAGAGGCCAGAATTTGAGAAAGCTCTTGACGATCCATGTCTGTACCTCCAAGAGGCCAATCAGAAGAATGCTTCCATCTGTAACCAACAACAAGTCCCAATTGATAAGTAGTCTTGTAATGAGCCACTTTATCCCATCTAGCGGCAAGAAAAGAGTCACAAAGAGGTTGAAGATGAGGGTATATGGATAAAATGGAAGGGAATCCATCCCAAGCATCAGACCAAAACAAAGCCTGAGAACCTCCTTTACATATCCAGAACAGACCCCTCTTCACCAACATTGCACCTGTCTTCAAAGTATGCCAAACCATTGAGCCACGACCTTCAAGAGGAAGTGCAAAAACAGAGCAAGGATCAGCACCATGAAAATATTTATGAGTGATAATACGAGCCCAAAGTTGATGTTGTCTAGAGCACCATCGCCAATAAAGTTTAGCAGCCAAAGCTTGACTACTCAATAGAGCAGATCGAAGACCAAGACCACCCTCCTTTTTAGGCCTACAAATAGTTGCCCAATTAACCAAGCTCCATTTAGTACTACGCAAATTACCACTCCAAAGGAATTGTCGAGAAAGAGCTTCAAACTCGTTGAGAAAGTAAATAGGTGCAGCATGAACCATGCTTCTATAAGTAGGAAGAGCTTGGATAACAACTTGAAGAAGAGTAACCTGGGCAGCAGTAGAAAGCCATCTATGAGTCCAATGATTTACCTTATCTTGAAGCTTGGTAATCAAATTTTCCCAGAAGAGACGTGGCTGCCCGGAAACAGTAATAGGAATGCTAAGATAAGTCAAAGGAAGTGATCCTATCTGAAACCGTAGGATACCAACAATCCTGTGCTAAATAGAATCAGGAGTGTTAAAAAAGTAAATGGAAGATTTGTGCTCATTAACTATAAATTGGTACCAATTAAAGCTGATTGTTTAATTTGATTAAAAACCAGATCATGTATATGATATATTAATAGTGGATATAACCACAGAATGATTTCAAACCAGATTATAGTAAAAAAGACTGAAGACAATCACAAAAAATGAGCCCCAGTCTTACTCTTTTGTGATTCTATATATGATAGTGTGTGAATCCTCGAATCATAGCAGAATATCACATTCTACAGTGATACGACTATGGTAATAAATAGTTTGTACATTGTATCTGCACTTAAAGTACATCCTCGACCTTGCAAATGTAATTTTTAAAAATCTTCTGTTTTTGTGTAGAAATTCGTGCAAAATATGAAATCTTTGACAATACTCCTATTTTTTTGAAAGAATGTCTCAACGAAATGCCTCTTTATAAAATATGACAGCTGGAAAACTACAGAGAAAAGTAATAAAATACAATACTCGAAAATGTAAAGCTATCTTCATCCAGCAAAGCTACCATTTTCTCTACCTATGATAACGAAGGACAAAGAAGAAAAACTTGAAAATTTAATGCCTAAAATTTCTTGTCTAAGGTCTAGGCCTTTTTAATCTTTGTTTTCTTTTGCGAACCCTAGAATAGGTAAATTTATCAATTGTTTGTATGTTCTAATTGACCAATGGTTTTGTTCGAATACACAACAAATGTTTGATTTTCCATAGAGGATCTACAAAATGTGGAGTGATTACAATCTTGGTAGTATCAAAAGTACTGGCGAATGGAGTTTGTGTGATTTTTAAAGACTCTGTCCCCATCTCTACTCCATACTCCACTTTACAGATCGGATCTAGAGTTATTCTCATGAAAGCATCGTGTGAAATGCGTAAGATATTATTGTTAATTTCATAACACATTACATCAATGAATAATGCAAAATTTATGTTATAATTCCAAGAAATGGATGAATTAAGAATTCAACATTTAAAAATAATATTGTTCATCTATATTGTTATGTAAAGTATTCCTTTTCAAAATAATTCTCCTTATTTTGAATAGAAAAATAGGCATTTCAACACTTCTTTGCAGTCCAGAGGCATCAAATCAAGGAATCATCAACCAGTACTTATTGTTAGGCGATGTTGATTCATAATCAACCTCTGTCCAAATGTTTGGCTTTAAGAGCAGTTGATTTACAAGAAATCTATTAGAAATCAACATTTTCAATATAAAAAAAGTTGTTTATTAAATATTTTCAATAATGTTGATATTTTGGGTATCCAAATTATAAATAAGTTTAAGTTCATATTAATAAAGTGAGAAACAATATTCCAACCTTGAGCAACTACAAAGCCCCAAAACTAATTAGAAAAGTAAGACTAAGTTCCATTAAGTTTGTTATATGATTCTTTCATAAACTCTTATTCTCAAGATTTCTTCAGACAAGAACAATAGTTTTATATGCAACGACATAGTGTATAAACCAAATCAATGATAAAAAAATGGAGTTCCACTAAAAGAAAAAAAATAAAGACCTTGTCAAAAACACAATTCTCCATCTGCATTGAAAATCCCATCTTCTAGAAGCAACTCCATGTAATTTTTGTTTTCCCTTCACAAGGAATAAAGTGTTAGTTTAATCAAAACCTCATTTACAATTCATAGTTTTACTTACAACTCAAGTTAAAATATATATTCAAAATATTCTAAAAAGATAGAAAAATTTATAATAGAATCACAAGCTCCTTCATGATTCATATTTTTATTTATAACTGAAATTAAAAAATGCAAGGAAAGGTCCAAAAGGATCATACAAACTGTATCCTATAGTTAGCACAAAATTTTCTATTAGACTGAAATTAATATTTCTTATTGCTTTTTTCCTATTGGTTGTGCTTTTTTTTTTTTTTTTTTCTACTGGTAGTCTTTTTAGTTTCTTTCTTAAAAAATTATGATAGATATTTAGAACGATTACAAAATGACATTTTTGCAAAACACCACTATAGTTGGCATTTGTAAGCACTTCACATGTGTTGTTCCTATTTCTACATTTTGGATGCATGCATTTTAAGGCAATTGCATGTTGGAGAAGAGATGTCTGGTGCATATTAAAAAATTCAGTTTGGATGCAAAAAAATAAAACTAAAATAACATATCCTTCATTCTTTTAGAAATATGACAAGAATCACTTTGTGACTCTCCACTTCAAATCTATTTTGCTAGATCTTTCTACTCTAAAAATTGATGAACTTCCTTACATTTTTATTTTAGTGGGTATGCTATCTGCTTTCTTGGATTTTTATTTTTTTAAATTTATTCCTAAGAGAAATCATTCATCTTATGATATTTTTTACGACATACAAATCTATTATGCCTGAATGATTGATTTGATATATTTGAAATAAAAAGAGTTTTATGTTTCTATTTGTTTTTCCCTCTTTTCACTTTTGATCACCATTACCATTCTATATTCTAAATTTTTGTGTCTTCTTGTCTATTTATTGCGATTGTATACTTTATTGATTTGCTATTTTTTTCTTTTAGGAATGTATTTCTTCCTTCAAAAGAGTTTAGTTTTGTTCTATGAGTAATCAATTTTTAGTCATGACTTTACAAAGGTTTGTGACTATTCTTCTTTGTATGTTTATTTCATCTATGTTAATGTTGCTAATTTTTGTTTAATTCATCTATGTTAATGTTTTCTTAATAGACTCTAGCACCTTTCTAATAAATATGATAGTAGTAGACATGAGCATGATGGGCTCCACTAGCATGGAGCAACTGGTTCCTAGCCTTCACTTTAGTCTATTGACTTGATCCTATGAAAAATAAATTACAACTCTTAAAAAATTTCTCAGCACATGAAGGTGCTGAGTGACATTTTTTCTTGACACCAATGAATGCTGAGTGACAAGGTTGGTGTTGAGTAAGCTCAGCACAAGAGGAAGCCAAGTGAACTTGGCAAACAAAGGGCAACTCAACACAACTATATGTCGAGTGAGCTTAGTAGCCACTACAAAGTGGTGCTTAGCAGATGAGGATGCGAAGTGAGCTCAGCAATAACTACAGACAAAATTTGGTGAGAGTAACAAAGGGAGGACTTGGTGAAGACCAAACTAAGTGAGCTATAAACCAAACTTACAACCTAGATTTTTCCACCATTAAAACCAAAGAGCTGAAGTGTGAAGCTTTCAATAAAGAACTTATCAAATGCAAAATATGCAATAATGAATAAGAGAAGAACAACAAAGATGTGCATGCTTGCTTGCTATTCAAATATGATAAATTATTACAAAATTTGGGAGCATTCAACTTCAACCAGAAAACCCTAAAATAATCCTAAAATATTTAGACTGATAAAAAACTTAAAAATTCAACTTGTAGCTCTAATGGCTACATACAATAACACCTAGAGCAATCACTGCTTCATAGGACAAATCCAATAAATAACAAACTTACAGAATGATAAGAAGAAATACATGCAACTGCTAATTGATTCCCTTCTTTGCTCTATATTCTTGCACTTATCTTCTCTACAACTCTTCAATCGACTAAATGAATTAGATTCATTCTTTTTTGTCTTTTTTAAAAAATGTTTTCTCACTGTTTTCTAAATTTGAAACTCATCTATCGAGCATTAATATTTATGACATGGTCAGGGTGGTAGGTGGGTGTTTGGTTCTAGGGGCAACCAACCTACAACATTAAATATTTCAACACTCCCCCTTTGTCCTGAGCAAGACAAATATGGATCACTTCTGATCCAAATTGACTACACCAAGAAACTCTCTTAGGTGTACAAAAATTCTAATGCCTAATGACTTTGTAAATATGTCTCTAGCTGCTATTTAGACTTACAAAATTCTATTTTTATATCCACATTCTCTACCAACTCTCTGATGAAGTGATATCTAATCTCTATATGCTTGCTTCTCCCATGGAAGACTAGATTCTTGGACAATGCAATTGAGGAGATGTTGTCAAAATAAATTGTGGTTCCATGAAATGCTATTTCATTTTCTGATATGTATTCAGCCTCTACTATAGATTTAGCAACAATAGGTTGCTTCTTGGATGTCCATGAAATTACACCCGATCCCATATGAAACATGTATCTAGAAGTGTTATTCCTATCATCTAAGCTTCTAGCCCAATCACTATCCATGTAACCAACCAATTTTAAATCATTTATTGTGGTATACAAAATTTCAAATCCTTTCGTACCATTCACATACCTTAGGATCATCTTTCCTTCTTGTCAATGGGAATTCTTTGGTGTTTCCATAAATCTGGAAATCAAACTTACTACATGCATCATGTCTGGCCAAGTTTTAGTCAGATACATCAAACTTCCAACCATATTCTTGTATAGTGTTGGACTCAAAATTTTGTTGCAATCATCCTTGTTCAACTTCATGCCTACTATTGTTGGTGTTGGGGTTGCCTTACTATTCTGCAATTTAAATCTCTTCAAGATCTGCCTTGCATACTTTTCTTGAGAGATGAAGATGACATCATACATTTTTTTTACTTCTATGACTAGAAATTATTTTAAGAGACCTAGGTTTATCATTTCAAATCTATTTTTCATGACCTCTTTGAAATCACTAATTACTAAATGATCATTTCTAGTGAATATTAAATCATCTGCATACAAGACAACAATCAACACATTGCCATTTTCTACCTTGATGTACAGGGTGGGCTCACCATTGTTTTTGCTAAAGCCATTGCTCATCAAATATGAGTCATTCTTACTCTACCATGCCCTTGGAACTTGCTTGAGCCCATATAGAACTCTCTTCAATCTATACACTTTGTGTTCTTCACCTGCAACTTCATAACCAGGTGGCTACTCCACATAAAATTCTTCCTTCAATACACCATTTAGGAAGGTGGACTTCACATCCATTTGATATACCTTCCATTTGTGATGGGCTACAATTGATATGATAGCACACATGGTTTCCATTCTTGCAACCAGGGCATATGTCTCATCATAATCTCTATCATACTACTACTTGTACCTCTTGAACACTAAACATGCCTTATGTCTTTCTATTTTTCCTTTAGCATTGCACTTGGTCTTGTATACCCATTTCACTCCAATTACTTGTTTCTTGGGAGACAAAATAGTTAACACCCATGTCTCATTCTTTTCAATATGATCTATTTCCTCATCCATGGCATTACACCATTTCTCCTCATTCACAACTTCCTCAAAATAAATTGGATCACTATGAGAAAATAATGTAGAATTTACACACTCATCGTAATCTTCCTCATACCTTTCTTCTTGGTATATCTCCCTTAGACTTTTACTCTTTCTTGGCAATAGGGAGGCAAGAGTGGGATTTGAATTTTCAATACTGCTACTACTAAAATTTTGCATACTAGCTTAGGGCTATATTGATGTGCTTAAAGTTGTTACTTGGCATATTAAGAGTTTCTTGCCTTTTTGCCTTTGTATAAAATCCATGTTTGTTTCTCCATCTTCTTTATAATCACCAATGTCATCTTCTTCATCTTCAATAATAGGCACTTTACTTGAAGTGCTTGAGGATTCATCTACTGAGCCATTCCACGACTGATTTTTAAGAAACTCTACATCTTTTGAAATTATGATCTTCTTGTTAATTGGATCATACAATTTATAACCCTTTGATTCTAAGCTATACCCTATAAAGATGCACTTCACACCTTTTTCATCTAGTTTTTTCCTTTTTTCTTTAGGCACATGTGCATATGCTACACATCCGAACACTCTCAAGTGTTCAATTGTCCATTTGTTCCTTGACCAAGCCTCAAGAGGTATCTTGTCATGAACTAATTTTGTAGGGCACCTATTAATTAAATATATTGTTGTTGCTATAGCTTCTTCCCAATATTCACTTGGAAACCCTTTTTCTTTCATAATGCTTCTAGCCATTTCAACAATGGTCCTATTCTTTCTCTTAGCCACTCCATTTTGCTACGGAGTATAATTGGCTATAAGTTATTTCTTGATGCCATTCTTCCTACAAAAGTTTACAAACATATTGGAGGTATACTCCCTTCCTCTATCTGATCTAGGGACTTTTATATAGTGTCCACATTCTTTTTCAACTAGGGCTTTAAATTCAACAAATTTGTCAAATGATTCATATTTATTCTTCAAAAAATACACCCATGTCCTATGACTGAAATCATCTATGAATGTCATAAAATAAGTACTCCCTACAATAGAAATAATTTTCATTGGGACTACTAAATCAGAATGCACCAATTCTAACAGTGCCCTAGCCCTTCTAGAATTTTTAGAATTGAAGGTATGCCTGTGTTTCTTACCCAATATGCAAGCCTCACACTTTTCATGTGAATCTACAATGCTTGGCAAACCATCTACCATTCTTTTCTTGGATAAAAAATTTAAGCTAGCAAAGCCAAGATGTCCAAACCTAAGATGCCAAAATATGGAGGGGTCTTCAATTATGCTTGTAAGAGCTCATTGTTGATGTACTATTGTACATGTGTGCTTGGGAGGTGCAATACTAACTTGAGAAGAGAAACATATTTCTATCCTCAACAAGAACATCCATTTGGACTACTGCAAGTAATCTATTACTCTCATCCTTCTCATGAATGACACACTTGTCATTTTTTGTCAACACTTTATATCCATTTTGAATGATTTGTCCAACACTCATCAACTTATGCTTCATACCGGGGGAAAAATACACATTTTGTATCTCTTTCTTCTCACCTTGCTTGGTGTGGACCATAATAGATCCTTTTCCCACTATGGTAATGGTTCCATTATTTCCCATTTTAATTTCAAACTTAAAAGTCTTATTAATGAAAGAAAATAAGATTTCATTACCACTCATGTCATTGCTACAACTGCTATCTAGGTACCATACCTCAGGGGTTCCTTCTTTACCAATATTACACATGATTAAGGCAGTGGGATTGTTTGCATTTCCCATGTTCACATTAGCCACATTAGCATTGTGATTTGACTGATCACCCTATTTCTTCTATCATTCACTTGCATAATGCCCATACTTATAACAGCAATAGCACTCAACATTACTCTTATTGGAGTTCTAATTCTTCTTAGCTCCTTTAGAGTTTTTTTGAGAGGTGTTTGCTCCCATTTGGTTGCTTCTTCATCTTGAGATTTCTATACCAACATTATTTTGACCATTCCTTTCATGACCTCTATCTTTTGAGCCTCTACTGGAGCCATTTCCTGCTTTCGCCTTGCTTCTTGAATTCTTTTGAGCCTTCAAAGATTGTTCTTGGGAAGTAGTTGCTGACATGTTTATCTAGTGCTCATGGATTTGAAGAGATTTCATCAACTCATCCATGGTCAATGTGGTGAGGTCATTTGCTTCCTCTATGGTGATCACAAAATTGTCATATTTATAAGGTAAACTCCTCAATATTTTCTCTACATTTCTCTACTCATCGAAGTCTTCTCCATTTGACTTAAACTGGTTTATCAAAGTCGAGATTCAAGAGCTGAACTCTACAATAAGTTCATTATCCCTCATCTAAAGGTTCTCAAACTCTATTCTAATTATTTGTAGCTTTACTACTCTGACCTTATAGGTTCCTTTGAAGTTTGTCTCAAGGATGTCCCATGTTTCCTTTGCATAATTTGCTACTACAATCTGTGGATGCGGGTTTTGTATCACTTACATAACATATTAGGATTTGAATATTCAATATGGGATATCAAACATGAAACTCCTCTCTTGAAAAGTTATTAATCATGAAGACATGAGAAATAGCTCCAATGTTCCTTACACCATTGGATACTCACTCAGTTTTATCAATGTGATTTGCTGGTAATCACGTAGGTGGCCTTACGCTATTCATTCAAGGATGACTTGGACTTTGGTGGGATGAAGGTGATGGTGACTCAATTTGTGAAATGTGCGGAGGTAGATAATGTTGATGATGGTCATGATGGAGGATATGTCTACCAGTGATGATGTTGATAGGAAAGCGATGGTCATGGAAGGTGAATGGATGTGTTCTAATACTCGACCTACTCTAACTTCCTTCTCTCTAAACTTCAACTACCCAACTACTCACTATTCTACTTCTACTCCTATGAATGGAAGGTTAGAAAATGGATGAGGATCAAACCTAATGAGAGCTAACCAGTGGCCTCACTTCCACAAGTGCAATGATTCAAAGGAATGATAAACTAGTTCACCACACAAAGCTTCCCAACCAGCCGCTAGGATGCTAGTGGCCAAGTATTGACCCATATCAAACATTTACCAATGCTACCATAAAACTATCCACCTACTTTAACTTCACTTAAACAACTTCAAATGCAACCAACTTTAACAACTTGAAAGAAAATCTAACTAAGTGGAAGTAGATAACATGAAATAACACCCAGTGTTCTTGATCAACATGCCAATCGCAACAATGAAAAAGAGAGCAATTTTAGTATTATTTTTGGAATAATTTCTCTGATAACTTTACAAATGAGAGAAAATGGCCTTTTATAGGGGCCAAAAATATAATGGATGGTGGAGATCAAAACAAAATCAATGATCTAGATTGGATCCTCACAACCCTAATTATGGTTGCCACCCCATCGGCCAATGAGAAGCTGCCACCTCATCAATGGACCAATGAAACAAGTGCAAAAAGGGCCAACCAATGAGAAGGCATGAAAATGGAGGCCAATAAGAAATGGACACTTGTCCTATTCTAGAAGAAAATTAAATTTGCCTCTTGGGCTTACATCAAATGATCTTCTAATATAACTCTTCCCTTTTCTTTCATCTTCTTACCTAAGGCAATGAACTTAGCTAGCCTTTCGTTAACTTCTTACATAGAAGGACAAGGTGTGTGCTTCGCCTTGAGTTTCACTGACTTTTCCATGCTATTCACTGCTTGTAGTATCCTTTTGTGATCTTTCTCATATTCTTTTGCAAATCTAATAAAAGCGGTGAGAGAGAAAAGGGTGCCCAAATGCTTTTTCTTGATAGCAACCTTTCCCAACTCATCCCTTGAGCTAGGCCCATGATTCGACTGAGTAGAACAACAAGATCACCATATTCTGGTTTGAAATCTTCCATTGTGAGCCTTGATGATCTGTTAACTCCTTTCCTTCCCTCACGTATCTAATTCTGCTTTGCATGAGTGTAATAGGCTCCTTGGTTATCTTCAAATGACTTAGTTGCTTGATCCATCATCACAATCGTCATGCCCTTGTATTGGGGAATGTTAAATGTTTATTCAATTACTTGTTCACCAATGCTAGCCAACACTCTCTTCCCTTCATCAAATATGATGGAATTACTATTTAGATCAAATCTGGATGCACATTCCATAATCAATTCTAGACAGGGCAATGTGGGAGGATAGGTCGCTACGTGTACAATTCCACTCTTGTAAATCCTTTTTGCCAAGGGGGATTATCCTTGCTTCAGTCTGTCCCTCATCCATATCATGTCCATTCTACAGCTATTGGTGTTAGTTATTCTCTTAATTTTTGAGAAGAAGCAAGTATTGGGCATCATATCCTCTTTTTCTTTCTTAGTGTTCGCTCGCTTGGGATTCTTACTTGCACTATCATCCTCCATGCTTGTCGCCCTATTACGGGATGGTAGAGCGGTGGACCAAAAGGCAAGAAGAACCAAGTGGAGAAATCCTTAGCCTAGAACAAAAGATGGATATTCAACTTAAGCACTCCTTGTAACTCGAGATGATGAAAATTCACCTTAACCAATAAACTTACAGCAACTTTTCGGAACCTAGGATATGACTTTCAAGAAGTTAAAATCCCTTTGCAAATTAGAAATTTACACACCTAAAACTATGCAACACTTTCCCAACCTAGGATATGACTTTCAAGAAGTTAAAATCCCTTTGCAAATTAGAAATTTACACACCTAAAACTATACAACACTTTCCCTCTATGCAAAAATCAAACTTTCATATGTATCTCTTCTCCCAACAAAATTGCCAAATCTGGTATAAAAATGCAGTCTTAAGTAGGAAAAAATTAGAGCTTCACCATAAATTTCTCAAAAAATCAGAATTAGATCTATCTCAATAAAATTCCAAGAATGGAAAATTTTTTGTTTGTCTCAAATTCACCCATGCATGAAGTCTGAAATCTGCCCAAAATGCTACCTAGGGCACAAATCACAGCCCAAAAATGGAGGAGAAAATCACTGAAATCTGCATAAATCTGCCCACAAGAAAAATTGCCAAGGTCTAGAAATGGAGAAATGCAAGCAAAAAACTTCCCAAGCAGGCAAAAAATTTCCTTCCACTAAATTTGCCAAAGTCTGGAAAAAATCTGCCCTTCCACAAAATTTGCCCAAGTCTGGAAAAATCTCCCCTTCCACAAAATTCGTCCAAGTCTGGAAAAATCTGCCCTTCTGAAAAATTCGCCCACATGAAGAGGAGAAAATGATTTGTGAAAATGAAATGGGGAGAAGACTCCCTTTATAGCCAATTTTATTTCTCCATAAAGCTGGCCTACATGGTCTAGGAGAAAACAAAAAACCAAAATTAAATTCAACTTAAGGCCACAATTAAATACTTAGCTTTAAAAATTTAATTTTGCCAAAAGAAAATTGCACTTTTAAATTTACCAATTAGCTCCAATTGCAAAATGAAATTAAATAGCCTTGAGGGTGTTAAATATTTCCATTTAATAAGGGTTTAGTAATTAATATGTCATTAAATTTGGATTTTGGCTAACCAAAAGCCATTTTTTCAATATGAAATTACTAAATTCATTGAAAACTTAAAAGTTTTCAAGGCAATTAATCCAATTAAAGCCAATTTTTTTGCAATTTTCTACCAAATCGATTTTGCCAAGCTAAAAATTAAAAATTAAAAAATTAGAATTGCATTTAGAACCAAAAATCGATGTTTTGCAATTTTCCACATTTCAACAAAATTAAAAAAATTTCACCAAAGAAAAATTTGAGAATTTCCAAAAACTTAATTCTAAAAAAATTTCTCTTTTGAAAATTATCCAAATTTACAGAGTTAAAACTAAAATTTCAAAAGAAAACATCTAAGTACAAAATTCACAATTTTATCCTGCCAAGTTGAAATTAACTTAGAAAATTATTCGGCCTAGGGCCAAAATTGATAGCTCTGGAAAATCAAGTTGAAACCAAGTGAAAATAAATCTAACCTTCTCCCCATTGGTCCTGAAGGTGTCCAAGGCTCAAATTTTTCAAAACTCAAAATTGTTGGACAATCGAAAAAAAATTTTGAGGTAATCAAGAAAAAAGGGAGTCCCCAAAATTTTTGGGGTGATGGTGTGTAAACCTCACAACATCTAGCATCAACCCAAACAAATGCTCCTAAACATTTCAAGAAATAAGTAACTTAGAAAAAAAAATCTTAGGATGGCCTATTCGAAATCTACTTAAGGGTGAGCACTCAACAAGTTAAAAAACTCTCAAGTTGAACCTAAGCACTTTGACCATAAGTTACTCATGTGTGTGCAAATGATTTATTCTCCGCTCGACAAGAACTTGATAATCTCTTAGATCTTTTGAACTTAGTTATTATAATATCCTTACTTCAAAAGCAACTAGGATAGAGTCCCGCTACTAGTCAAGCATCTATAGCCCTGATGGAGTTATCGTTGTGGCAGCACAATCATGATTCTACCTTTAGTGATTATTTTTATAGCACCGGTAGAGATGATTGCACACCTTTGAACCAAATTTCAATTTTATTTTCACATTGATACTACTTTTTCTCATTTCTCATGATATTTTCTCTATTTCCTTATTTTTTTTTAAAAATAATCTTTTGTTTGGTTTGCAGGAAATGAAGCTTACAGAGGGTTTGGAAGATCATAGTGGTGCTAAAGCAGGTGTAAGATTTTTACTAAGTCCAGTTTCACTTCAAAACATCAAGAACTCAGAGCAATTAAGTGTGAGCAGAATGTTGTAACCATGTCAAAGATAGCTCAAGAACCTCTATCGAGTTAAACCCAAGTTTAGTACAAGTCCTACCATAGACCAACGACTAGGCACATCTTTTAATCTCTGAACCTTGTTAAATGTTTTCTAGAAATGAACAAGATAGATTATGTCTTGTCACCAAAAATGTAAAATCTACACACCTCGCCCACTAGTGATAGCATGTACCCCCCTTTGCACCTGCAAAGACCCAAAACCAAAATTGCTAACTAAGGGAAGATAAAATATTTCAAGCCAAATGACTTGGTGCAAATCAAACTTGAGCTTCCTCGCAACATCTAAAATAAACAACTAAAAAGAAAACTACCCTAAAGAATTGAAAGGGAAACTACTCTAAACCCTTGGGCCAAATGGTCCAAGACAAATTCTACTCTAAAGAACTGAAACCAAACTAAACTACTAACTGAAAGAAAACCTATTCTAACTATGTACAAAAGGGCTCTGAGTGGAGTCCTAGGCTTAGAGATAATGCTTGAGGAATTGTCCATTGACGAGCAATGAGACATCCTCACTAGTGAGTGTCTTTAATCTAAACACATTATCTCTGATGATCTTAGATATCTGGAAAGGACCCTTCCATAGTTTGTCAAATTTGTCATGTTGTCCCTTCCTTTCATGGGCTTTGTCCCAATATAAGACCAAGTCTGAAATCATAAAGGCCTTATTTTGCACTCTTCTATCAAACCAATGTTTCACCACCCCTTGATGTTTTGCAAATTTATCTAGGGCTTCATCTCTCTTCTCATCCAATTGCATCAGTTGAGTCAACCTAGCCTGGACTCAGTCTTCATTCTCATCATATTGTTCTTGTATGAACCTTGAAGTTGGAATTTTCAATTGGATCAAGAATAAAGGATCTTGTCCATAAACCAAATGATAAGGTGTGTTTCCTATGGACTCTTTTACTCTAGTTCTATCCGCCCACAAGGCATACCTCAGTTGTGTGTGCCAATCTTTTGGGTTCCTATCTAAGAGTTTTCCAATCATGGTCAGAAGGTTCTTATTTGTAGATTCTGCTAGACCATTACCCTAGGGATAATATCTTGATGAAATTTTTAAAATAACCCCATGGTCAAATTTGCAAGTATGAAATTTCAAAGAAGTAAAAGAAGAACCATTATCACATACAAAAGCAGAAGGACAACCAAACCTGGTGGTGATGTTTTCCTCCAAGAACTTAATGACAATCTCAGCAGTACAATTCTTCAAAGCTACGGCTTCTGACCACTGAGTACAATAGTCAGTTGTGGTTAGAATATACCAGTGTTATACTGAGGAAGTTGGATTGATGGGACCAATGAATTCAAGTCCCCACATTGCGAAGGGTCTCACCTCAATGATTGGCTGCAAAGGCATTGCTGGGTTTCTCTATCTCTTTGCCCTAGTTTGGCCAACATGACAAGTCTTCACATGCTCGTGAGTGTCCTTGAACAAAGTTGGCCAATAGTATCCGGCTCTTAGTATCCGATGTGTTGTGGCCAAATTTGATCCATGTCCTATTCCTAATTTGTCATGAAAATGCTCTAAAATGTTCCTTGCTTCTTCCTTCCCAACGCATCTCAAATATACCCCTTCATGATTCCTCTTGTACAACACTACTCCTTGTAGCATGTATTTTTTGTTCTTAAATCTTAGTGCCCATTTTTGCATTGGGTTCAAATGTGAAGGACATCAATGATTTAAAAGATAGTTGATTATGTCTTGGTACTAGTTTCATTGGTTGGATCTCTATGTCATATTCCTGAATAATGGAAACCCACTTGGCTCTTCTTTCTCCAAGTTCACTTTGCATTAACAAAGTCTTTACTGCTATGTCTAGCACAATTGCATGTACTTTTCTTCTCAAGATGTAATGCCTAAATTTCTTTATGGCTTTCACCAAGGCATAGGCCTATTTCTCCACATTTGGGTAGTTCAATTTGGCCTCCTTGAAAGTTGCACTCATGAATGCAATCGGATGTTCTTTGCCTTCCTTATTCTTCTATGTTAGAATGGCCGCACATGCGTGATCAGAGGTGAAAGAATATATGTTGAATGGCCTCTGATAATCTGGGCTTACCAGGACTATTGCATTGATAATAGCATTATTTATTTCCTCAAATGTGCTTTTTGCTGCTAGAGTCCAATCTACTCTTGCATCCTATTTCAACATGTCATTCATTGGTTTCACAATCTCAGCAAATGTAGATATGAACTTCCTCATGAAGTTGATCTTTCCAAAGAAGAATTTGAGCTCTTTCTTGCTACTTGGTATGCCAAGTTTTGAAATTGGTTCCACCCTTTTTGGATTTATCATTATACCCTTTTCTAAAATCACATGTCCCAGAAGCTTCCCTTCAGTAACTCCAAACATACATTTCTTTGGATTCAAAGAGACCCCAAACATTTTACATCTTGTGAAAACTTTCCTGGTCCATTATGTGATCCTTTCTGTTCTTTGAAAATACCATTATGTCATCAATGTAAATGATAATACATTTATCTTTTAAGTCCTTGAAGGCATAGTCCATAGCTCTTTGAAATTTTGTGCTGGCATTAATCAAGCCAAAAGGAATCCTTATATATGCAAATGTTTCCCATTTCATGGTGAATGCCATTTTCAATCTATCTTCTTCTTCAACTATCACTTGATTATATCCTGAGTATCCATCCATAAATGACATCATTTTAGCATCGTTCACAATCTACAAAACCTTGTCTAATGATGGCAATGGGTAATTGTCCTTTTCTAATGCCCTATTCATGTTTATGAAATCCACACACAACATTATCTCTCCATTCTTCTTTCTGAGTGGGACAAGATTGGAAACCCACATTGAATGTCTCATTGGGAAGATGATTTGTGCATTTAGCAGCTTCCTCACTTCTTGATATATCAATGGTTCTAACAAAGGGTTGACCGGCCTTTGTCACTGCCTAAATGGCTTACCTCCTTCATTCAGTGGAATCATGTGTGTAATGATGGTGGCGTCATATGTCTTCAAATCCTCATATCCCCAAGAAATCATGTGAGGGAATTCCCTCATCAAATTCAATATGTCTGCTTTCTCCTTAGGTGTACAAACTTTTCCATTGTGGACAATCTTGGGACAATCCTAGATAATGTTGATGCGAGTTTTGTACAACTTACATAACATATTAGGATTTGAATATTCAATACGAGATATTAAACATGCAAATCCTCTCTTAAAAAGTTAATGCTCATGAGACATGAGTATAACTCCAATGTTCCTTACACCATTGGATACTCGCTCAGTTTATCGATGTGATTTGCTGATAATCACGTAGGCGGCCTTATGTAAATTGTTGAGGATGACTTGGACTTTGATGGAATGAAGGTGATGGTGGCTCAGTTTGTGAAATGTGTGGAAGAAGATAATTTTGATGGTCACAATGATGGAGGGTGTGTCTACCGATGATAATGTTGACGAGAAAGCGACGATCGTGGTAGGTGAATGGATGAGTCTTATCACTTGATCTACTCTAACTTTCTTCTCTCTAGACTTCAACTACCCAACTATTCACTATTCTACTCCTACTCATATGAATGGAAATTTAGCAAATGGACAGGGATTGAACCTAATGAGAGCTAACCAGTAGCCTCACTTCCATAGGTGCAATGATTCGAAGGAATAATAAACTAGTTTACCACACAAAGCTTCCCAACTAGCTACTAGGATGCTAGTGGCCTAGTATTGACCCCTATCAAACATTTACCAATGCTACCACACAACTATTCATCTACTTTAACTTCACTTAAACAACTTCAAATGCAACCAACTTAAAACAAATCGAAAAGAAATCTAACTAAGTGGAAGTAGAAAACATGCAAAAACACCCAATGTTCTTGATCAGCATGCCAATCGCAACAATGAAAAAGAGAGAAAATTTGGTATTATTTTCGCAACAATTTCTCTGAAAACTTTACAAATGAGAGAAAATGGCCTTTTATAGGGGCCAAAAATACAACAAATGGTGGAGATGAAAACAAGATCAATGATCTAGATTGGATCCTCAAAATCCTAATTATGATTGCCACCCCATCGGCCAATGAGAAGCTGCCACCTCATCAATGGACCAATGAAAAAAAGTGCAAAAAGTGGCAACCAATGAGAAGGCACCAAATTGGTGGCCAATCAAAAATAGACACGTGTCCTATTCTAGAAGAAAAGGAAATTGCCAATTGGGCCTACATCAAATGATCTTCTAATATAAATCTTCCCTTTTCTTTCATCTTCTTAGCTAAGGTAATGAACTTAGCCAGCCTTTCATTAACTTCTTCCATACGAGGATAAGGTGTGTGCTTTTCCTTGAGTTCCGCTAACTTAGCCATGATGTTTTCTGCTTGTAGTATCCTTTTGTGATCCTTCTCATATTCTTTTGCAAATCCAATAAAAGCACTAAGAGAGAAAAGGGTGCCCAAATGCTTTTTCTTGATAGTAACCTTTCCCAACTCATCCCTTGAGCTAGGCCTATGATTCGACAGAGTAGAATAACGAGATCACCATATTCTAGTTTGAAATCTACCATTATGAGCCTCAATGATCTGTTAACTCCTTTCCTTCCCTTGCGTATCCAATTCTATTTTAGATGAGTGTAATAGGCTCCTTGGTTATTTTGAAATGACTTAGTTGCTTGATCCATCATCATAATCTTCATGCCCTTGTACTAGGGAATGTTAAATGTTTATTCAATTGCTTGTCTACCAATGCTGGCCAACACTCTCTTCCCTTCATCAAAAATGATGGAATTACTATTTAGATCAAATCTGGATGCACATTCCATAATCAATTATGGATAGGCAATGTGGGAGGAAAGGTTGTTGCGTGTACAATTCCACTCTTGTAAATCCTTTTTCCCAAGGAGGATTGTCCTTCCTTTAGTCATGGAAGAAGTTAACGAAAGGCTAGCTAAGTTCATTGCCTTAGCTAAGAAGATGAAAGAAAAGGGAAGAGTTATATTAGAAGATCATTTGATGTAAGCCCAAGAGGTAAATTTCCCTTTCTTCTAGAATAGGACAATTGTCCATTTTTGATTGGCCACCATTTCAGTGCCTTCTCATTAGTTGCCACTTTTTGCACTTTTTTCATCTGTCCATTGATGAGGTGGAACCTTATCATTGGCCGATGGGGTGACAACCCTAATTAGGGTTTTGAGGATCCAAACTAGATCATTGATTTTGGTTTGATCTCCACCATCCTTTGTATTTTTGGCCCCTATAAAAGGCCATTCACTCTCAATTGTAAATTTGTTAGATAAATTGTTGCAAAAATAATACCAAAATTGTTCTCTTTTTCATTGTTGTGATTGGCATGTTGATCAAGAACATTGGGTGTTATTGCATGTTTTCTACTTCCACTTAGTTAGATTTCTTTTCAAGTTGTTTTAAGTTGGTTGCATTTTAAGTTGTTTAAGTGAAGTTAAAGTAGATGAATAGTTGTAAGGTAGCATTGATAAATGTTTGATAGGGGTCAATACTAGGCCACTAGCATCCTAGCGGCTGGTTGGGAAGCTTTATGTGGTAAACTAGTTTATTATTCCTTTGAATCATTGCACCTGTGGAAGTGAGGCCGCTGGTTAGCTCTCATTAGGTTCGATCCCCGTCCATTTGATAACCTTCCATTCATAGGAGTAGGAGTAGAATAGTGAATTGTTGGGTATTTGAAGTCTAGAGAAGAAAGTTAGAGTAGATCAAGTGATAGGACTCATCCATTCAGCTCCCATGATCATCGCTTTCCCATCAACATCATCATCGGCAAACACACCCTCCATCATCATGACCAACAACATTATCTACTTCCACACATTTCACAAATAGAGCCACCATCACCTTCATCCCATCAAAGTCCAAGTCATCCTCAACAATTTACTTAAGGCTGCCTATGTGATTATCAGGGAATCACATCGATAAACTAAGTGAGTATCCAATGGTGTAAGAAACATTGGAGTTATACTCATGTCTCATGAGCATTAAATTTTTAAGAGGGGAGCTGCATGTTTAATATCTTGTATTGAATATTAAAATCCTAATATGTTATGTAAGTGGTACAAAAATTGCATCAACATTATCTAGCGCTAGAAGGAGGGCCTGATTGAGGTTCATTAGAAGGTTGATTTGAAGTAGAGATTGAGGAGGAATGAGCTTTCAAATTTAGATTTGAGATGAGAGATCTCTTTTAAAATCAAAAATTCAAAAAAAGAAAAAATGGTTTCTCAATGGATAGGTGAGTGTACATTCATCCCATTTCGGCTGATTTGAACAAAAGGTTACATCCATTAAATTTGTCTCAACTTGTAGCACTAGGGAAATGTAGGATACATGGTACTAAAGATCATGGGGAGATGGATTGTTTGGTGTTTCTCTTAAGAGTGGACATGGCATTAAGAGGAAATTTTTCTTTTTCACAAATACATGAGCCTGCGGTCTTTGTCCCTTGAGAGGAAGATTTTCTTGTTTTCAAAGAAGATATCATTAGGGAACCAAAGAAAATATGTGGAAAACATTATTGGTGCCTTGCACATAGTCTCATATATACAAAGTCTACTTGCCCATCTTTCCAAGACACCATTGACTTGTTCAAGTTTCAATTGGGTTGGTATGAGGAAATATTAGTAGGAGCTGGTAAACATTTCTTTTAGCTACGAAACTAGACACCAAAGAATGAAGAGGGTGAGATATATCTGTATATGAGCAATGTTAGTATGCTAATAGAAACCAAATTTAAATAAAGCTTGTACAAATTAAATAAAATTCATAAACTTCAAGATAGGCTAAGATGAGCACTCAATTGAGAATATGAGCCATTAATGGGTTCTCTCAATGAGAAGCTCTCTTGTTGAGTGGCTTTTTCTAAATAGATAGGATGTATGCTCAAGCTTATGCTTCAAAAAGGGCTTCAAAAAGAGTTGGAATTTGGGTGTGAGTGTATGGTTTTGATGTAAAATGGCTTCTTAAAATGGCATTATGACTTTGCTTCATGGATTGTGTTGTTTTGCAAAGGGCGAGGATCCAATTTATAGGCAAGAAGCTTGAGGGATTGAGGGCTAAGATGCAAGGATGGGGAAAAGCTCATGGAGGGCTTAGATTGCATGAGAGGAGAGCACATGGATTGTGCTTCCTTATAGCCAATCAGGGAGTGACACATGTCACAAGGTGAGAGGATGGAGGAAAGGAGAAGGATGAGTCAACTAAGGAGGCTCAGGGGATAAAATCTTCATAAAGACCCTCATAATGGCTTGTAAGAGCAATGAAAGGGCTTGGAAGAGTTATTTATGGCCTAGTGGGCTTCATAAAGTTTTATGGTTGGCATATTTTGAGGGAGATGAGAGGAATTTTGACTTGGGCTTGATTAGGAAGGTTTTAAGCTTGCTTAGGATTGTGCAAATGATTAGAGGATGGATTAGGATGGTTTAGGATTAGCTTAGAGATAGGCAAGTGGATGGCATTTAATTAGGGTGGGTGAAGGAGGAGATATTTGTTAACTTTGGCTTGGGTTAGTAAGTCTTAACCCATTTTTAGGGAATGTGACAAGGTTAGGAGGGGATTAGGATTAGGTTTAAAGACATCTTCTAGAAGAGTCTAGATTTTGGATGCTCAGATAAAGACTTTCTAGAATAGTCTAGAACATCCTAGGATGAGGATGAAGACTTTCTAGAAGAGTGTAGAACTTCTTAGGATGAGGATAAATTAGATTTTTAGGAAATAAATAAAGTTTTATTTATTTCAAGGGTTTGGGTTGAGGAGATATTTATTAAAACTTTTTTAATAAACATAAGGATTAATATTTAATCTTAATTAAATATTTTGAGTTGGGATTAGGGGTAGGAAATGATGGGATTAGCCTTTAGTCAAAATTAAAGAAGGATTAGAAGATTTTGGAAGAGGTTAGTGGTCTTAAGGAAATTGGCCAAGTTTTGGGCAAAAAATAAATTTTTAATTTATTTTTGGTTTTTTGTTCAATTTACTAATTAAATAATTAATAAATAAGGAAATAATGTTTAAATAAGATTTAAAAATTTTTCGGAGGGATTCCTTAATTAAATATTTTTAATTAAGATAAAGAAATTTAATGGCATAAAAATTAATTAATTAATTAATTAATGATGATGTCATCAAGAATTTTTTCAAAAAATAAAAATACTTTATTTTCTAAAGGATTTACGTGTCTACATTTTGCCCCTCTTTGATTTGATGCCACAAGTGGCATGCCATCAAAGATAAGAAAATAAGATGCCCAAGGCTAGAGTAGAAGAGGAGAGAACGGACTACGAGATGCCCCCTCAAGAAGGTGGTAAGGAGAGAAAGCGAGGGTCGACGGCTTTTTGAAAAGTACAAGAATTCGAGATGAACAAGGAGACTTAGATTGGCTTAAGAGAAGAGGTTTAGTTAGCTCAAACTCTTAGCATGGGAGAATGATAAAGGGAGAATCAGAGGAACAAGAGGAAGCAAGCTTAAGATCTCAAGGATTGTAGAGGATGAAGAAGCAGAGTGCTATGAAAAGGAATCCAAGATAGGGAGATGGATGATGGGATGATAAAGTTGATGCAATAGGATTTCAAAGAGTCAGATTGGCAGAAGATGGGTTTTGGAGATCCCTAGGACTAGGATTGTGGAGCTCAAAAGATAAGGCTTGGTGGATTGATTGGATTGGTGGATCCCTAAGACTAAGATTGTGGATCCCTAAAGCTAAAAGTGTAGATTGATTCAAAGAGATATTGATGCATAAGCTAGGGTAGGAGAGACAGATGCTGGATATGGATGGGGGATAATGGAGATGAAGGGAAACCATTGAAGCTTTTTGGAGTACGGGATACTTCAAAGAGAAGTACCACCATGTAGTTGAGCACTAGATTTGCTATAGGACTGTTGGTTAATTGCCAAGGTTACCAAGAACATCAAGGCCTTTTCACCAACTGTCTAGAGGACTGATGGACTGACTCAAAATAAACATGCAAGGATTTCCCTAGCATCACACATGAATCCCAGAGAAAGTAATGTGGAACCGACACTGGATAACCCACAAGCAGAAAATAAAAACAAACAAAAGACCTGATCAAGACCTTACGCTCAGATTCCCCCATTTGCAGTATACCATGATATGGAAGATCATGGCAACCTTGAGGAGGGAACGGGGAGATTGCTTGCAAAAGATACTTCAAGACCCAAAAGGGAAGATTCCAAACCAAAAGAAAGAGAAAATCTAAAAGAGAACCATTTGCCAAAGAGATGGGTAGGATGAGGTACTAATGGATGAAGATCAGACATGTGGAAAGCTATATCCTGCAAGAATTTATCAGAGAGCACCTAAGCTGGTGGATTTTGGATGAGTGATGTGTCTGGCAAGCTGAACTAAGAAGGATAACATTTTGGTGATAGGAGATCTAGCTAAAGGATGCATTGGAATAGCTAACCAAGGGTTGTGTGATGTGTGCAAGATGTTAATCAAGGAGGAACTGACACAAAAGCTAGATAGATACACTGGTACTAAGCTAAAGAGGATGTACAAGCTGACAGACCAAGATATGTTACAAATGTACATGGATGTTCATGTTTTAGTTTTTGTGAGATGGAAATTTTTGTGAAGGGTGGGATATCTACAATAGTTGATAGGTGGATAGGTAGATGGTTTGCAAAAAGCTTAAGAAAAATGGGATTCTTTGTGTGCATGTGATAGGATACAAGCTAGGATACAAGATTTGGCATATAATACAAGCTGAAATATGGTACAAGCTTTGGACAAGATTTGGATATACAAGCTATGATACAAGGGATGATACAAGATTTACAAGCTGGGGTACAATATTTACAAGCTAAGGTACAAGTTTTACAAGCTGTGTAGGAGGTATTTACAAGCTTCATTAGATGTTGGATATTTGGTTGGAACACCAAGGGAACAAGCAGGTGTTTTATGGGATGGTGAGTGGATGGATGAGGGATAGGATAGTAATAGATAATGGATTGGTCTTAGTACACAAGGCACCTAAATTACCAGGTTTTCACTAAGGTACCTATCCAAGGTTCTTGAATTGCCAAGTTTTCACCATTGGACGCTTATTTCTCTTTACTATTTTTTTGTTTTTTTTGGTTTGTATTTTCAAAAGTTGAGTATACCAAGGATCTTCAACCATAGAATTTCTTGAGATGAATGATGTTAGTAGGATCATTCAAGAGTTCTCCTTCCGATGTAGATAGCTGATAGGCTTCAGAGCCAAAGGAGGTAGTGACAACATAAGGACCAAGCCATGTAGATTCAAACTTACCTTTCTTTTCTCGATCTACTTGGACTTTCATGTTTTCTTTGAGGAGCATGTCGCCCAACTAAAAGTGTTGTGGAAGTACCTTCTTGTTGAAATTTCTTTTGAGATGAGTTTGGTAGACTATGAGATGATCATAGGTTTGTTGTCGCTTCTCACGTAAGAGATCTAGCTAGGAGAGTCTAGCTACTCTATATTCTTCATCTAATATTTTCCCTTGCAAATATATATGCAAGGAGGGAAGTTTAACCTCTATAGGTAGTACTACTTTGGCACCATAGACTAGGGAGTATGGAGTTGTGCCTGTGGATGTATGGAAGGAAGTTTGATAAGCCCATAGGGTAGGATTAATCTATAGGTGCCAATCGCGACCAGAATCATTGACAACTTTATTTAGGATTTTGAGGAGGGTTTTATTAGTTGCCTCTACTTGGCTATTACCTTGTGGGAAATATGGGCTAGAAAAGCAGTGATGGATGTGGAGGGAAGTACACAATTCTTCCATGTTGAAATTTTCAAAGTTACCTCTGTGGTTAGTGAAGATGGTGGATGGGATGCCGAAGCGGCAAACAATGTGGTACAAGATGAACTTGGAGACCTGAACTCCTGTAGCTGAGACTAGGGGGACTGCTTCCACCCACTTAGTGAAATAGTCTTTAGCTATTATTATCCATTTATGTCCATCAGATGAGAGAGGTGTGATAGTTCCAACTGGATCAAGGCCCCAACAAGCGAAAGGCCAAGGTGGTACAATAGGTTGTAGATCTTGTGTTGGAGCATGCACAAGATTTGCATGTTGTTTACATGGGAGACACTTTCTAACAAAGTCATAGGAGTCTTCTTCAATGGTAGGCCAATAGTAGCGTGGTCTAAGGATTTGTCACATGAGGACAATACCACTCGTGTGGGCACTGCAAAGTCTAGAGTGTACTTCTTTTAACACCATTACAGCCATATTTTCATCTAAAAATCAAGAGAGAGTATCATGATAACCCCGACGATATAGGGTATTGGCTATGATAACATAGCGGGATGATTTTCAGATGAGGTTTTGGCATTGGGTATGTGTGAGGTGAGGGGAGATGATACCATCTTTAAGGTAAGCATGAATCTCATGGTACCAAGGGGATTGGGGACCAACCAAGATACAAACATAGTTTGAGTCATCATTCACATAGGCATGTGTGAGGAGTTGCTTGACTAAAAACTCATACTGCGTAACCGCTTGGAGAATTTCCAAGAGCGAGCCGATAGTAGCCATAGTGTTTGCTGCTTTGTTCTGCATTCGAGGCACTTGTGTAAATTGAAGCTTTGTAAAATGTTGGGTTAGCTGATCAAATAGCTCTTTGTAGGGTAATAGATTTTCATCTTTGGTTTGATATTCATTTAGGGCTTGCTTGATGATGAGCTGAAAATCGCCAAAGATTTGTAAGTTAGTGATGTTCCATTCTATAGCTATCTTTAATCCTGCTATGAGAGCCTCATATTCAGCTATATTGTTGGTGCTAGGGAATTGTAGCTTGAAGGCTTTTGAAATGTAATCTCCTTGAGGTGTGACCAAAAATATTCCTACCCCTGATCCATGAAATATATATGAGCCATCAAAATAAAGTTTCCATGGGGGTTGTTCTTCAATTAGATAGATATGCTCATCTGGAAATTTTGTGATCAAAGGATATGTATCTACTAGAGGTGCATTAGCTAGGTGATTTGCTATAGATTTCCCTTTGATTTCCTTTCTGTCCACATACTGGATGTCAAATTTCCTAAGGACCATAACCAATTTGGCCAAACGACCTATAAGTGTTGTTCTAGAGAGCATATACTTGAGAGGGTCGATCTCGGAGACTAGTTGGATGGTATCACATAGCATGTAGTGGCCAAGCTTTTGAGTTAATGTAGGTATGCTTTGATACCACTGATGTAGTACACTCTGATACCACTGATGAAGGTATGCTCTGATACCACTGACAAAGGGCGACACCACCCTAAGCTAGTCTAGATCCACACTCTAGTAGAAACCTCTGAGATCTCAACTTGTGCTCGCAAGCCACGAAGCAACCTCCTTGTTTCTAAAATGCAGTCACTAGCTCTTCTCCAACATATCCAAGATCCAAGTGTAAACTACCTCACATTCGATGCTCTGTCCACACTCACAACTCCATCACAATCTTGTTATAAACTACCTCACATTTGGTGCTCTATCCACAGACTCAGGAAAACTCACTCTTCACTTCCTCCTCTTTCACACCTTCCACAACTTTCACCTTTCCAAGCTTTCCTTCCAAAGCTTTCACCTTCCAAAACTTCTCCTTCTCAAGCTTCTTCTTGAGCTTCTCCTTGAGCTTCTACTTGCCAACCTACTCCTTGAGCTTCTACTTGAGCTTTCACCTTCTTCTCGAGCTTCTACTCCTCAAGCTTGATTAGAAATGCTCATATGCATTGCTTAAATAGGAACTTACCACCCCATGCATGACTTATCCACAAGCTTCTAGAATTCCTCCACAACCTTCTACAACTTCCACAACCTTCTACAATATCCACAACTTTCTACAATATTCATAACTTTCTAGAATTCTACCCACACACCTTGATAAATGAAATGACAATCATTTATTTTTTTTATTTTTTTCTATTATGCCACCTATGCACCTTGAAAATAGAAATCTTTTCTTTCTTTCTTTTCTCCTTTTCCCCCTTTTTTATTTTTTTATTATTTTTCCTCTAATTTTCATCACTTTCTCTCTCCTCCACAATTTTATTTTATTTTTAAAAAAAAAAAATTTCTCCCAATAATTTTCCCATGCAAGATGCTCCTGCATCAGACTCCCCTGGTAGATAGAAAAGTGTGTCCCACACTCTGACGCCAAAAGAAAGATCTACCACCATCTTCATCTTCACCAAAGGCTTCCACCTCAATGAGAACAACAAAACCACCATGAAAATCTTCCACATTTGCATTACTCTATCAAACACTAGAATCTCAACCATCCAATCAGCATGCTCAGCCCCATGAACAAACTGAACATAATTCTTCAAACCCTCATCCACATTAGCAACTAGTGAATTCATACCCATAGCAACAAAACCAACATCAATAGCCACATGTAGATCTCCATCAACACATGCCAAACTCTCTAACATCAGCAATCTCATTGCTCACAACAAGATGCTCTGCAATACATAACTCACCTCCAACAACTGGATCATCCACGACTGAGTGCTCCACAATCTCCATGTCAGATTCAACCAATTGATCATGAAAACCAACATCTATCCCAACATCAACAACATTAGGAATATCTTTAGCAACAACCTCTAGTTGCTCTGCAGGTTCTGCATCAGACTCCACAATCTGATCAATGAAACCATCATCTTCCATCTTGACCTTCTTAGCTTGATCAGCTAATCTAGCATCCAACCAAGAAATCATCTTAGAAAAATTCCTCTCCAATATATCATGGATTTTTGCAATGATCCTAGGGTCCAATCCTCTTGGAGCCATCTTCCAAGATCTTTGTAAATCCTCTGCAACAAATCCTTCCTACGCTCCTTGTGACAACCAAATTATTTGTAAGTTAGATCGCAACCTACCACCTTGCACGAACAATTAGGAACCACATCACAAGTTTAGGACAACGAATTTGCAATCCACTAGCTCTCCACAATCATGCCTCAACAAGTTCAATCTTCCATCTCTGCATCAATCGATCAATCTGCATGTTCTCCCAAGGTCCTGGTGCAAACTGCCTCAACTTTAGTGATTTGTTTACATGCTCAAGAACTCCCGCTCTAATAAACTTCACCCAACCAAGGTCCTGGTACAAACTACCTCACACTTCGGTGATCTGCTTGTACACTCATGATCTCTTGCTCTAATAAACTTCACCCAACCAAGGTCTTGGTACAAACTACCTCACACTTCGACGATCTGCTTATACACTTAGGATGTCCTTCTTTGATACCACTAATGTAGGTACACTCTGATACCACTGATGTAGTACACTCTGATACCACTAACGAAGGTATGCTCTGATACCACTAAAAAAGGGCCACACCACCCTAAGCTAGTCGAGATCCACACTCTAGTAGAAACCTCTAAGATCTCAACTTGTGCTCGCAAGCCACCAAGAAACCTCCTTGTTTCTAAACCATAGTCACTAGCTCTTCTCCAACTTATCCAAGATCCAAGTGTAAACTACCTCACATTTGGCGCTCTGTCTACACTCACAAGTCCATCACAATCCTGTTGTAAATTTCCTCACATTTGGCGCTCTGTCCATAGACTCGAGAAAACTCATTCTTCACTTCCTCCTCTTTCACACCTTCCACAAATTTCACCTTTACAAGCTTTCCTTCCAAATCTTTCACCTTCCACAACTTCTCCTTTTCAAGCTTCCACTTCTCAAGCTTTTTCTTGAGCTTCTCCTTGAGCTTCTACTTGCCAAGCTACTCCTTGAGCTTCTACTTGAGCTTTCACCTTCTTCTCGAGCTTCTACTCCTCAAGCTTGATTAGAAATGCTCATATGCATTTCTTAAATAGGAACTTACCACCCCATGCATGACTTATCCACAAGCTTCTAGAATTCCTCCACAACCTTCTACAATATCCACAACTTTCTACAATATTCATAACTTTCTAGAATTCTACCCACACACCTTGATAAATGAAATGAAAACCATTTATTTTTTTATTTTTTTCTATTATGCCACCTATGCACCTCGAAAATAGAAATCCTTTTTTTCTTTCTTTTCTCCTTTTTCCCATTTTTTATTTTTTTATTATTTTTCCTCTAATTTTCATCACTTTCTCTCTCCTCCACAATTTTTTTTTTTTTTTCAAATTTTAATTTTTTTTCCCAATAATTTTCCCACGAAAGATGCTCTTGCATCACAAGTTGAGAAAACAACTGCCAAACAAGCTTTTTCCATAGGACTATAATTGAGTTCATAACCAACTAGGGTTCTACTAATGTAGTAGATGGATCTTTCTCTGCCATAGTCATTGAGCTATGCTAGAAGTGCCCCTAGAGCAGTAGGTGTTGTTGATATGTACAAGATCAAGGGATGACTAGGAACTAGTAGAACCAAGATAGGGGGATTGATGAGATACTGCTTGAGATGATCAAAGTTGCATTGACATAAAGGATCCCACTTGAAGTTTTCATCTTTCTTCAGTAAATGTGCAAATGGCGTACACTTATCTGCAAGTTGGGAGATGAAGCATCAAATGGATTGAAGCTTTCCCTGAAGAGTAAGAAGCTATCGCAGTGTTTGGGGAGGAGGCATGTCTAAGATAACCTTGACCTTCTTGGGGTCGATCTCTATACCTCATTTAGAAACTATAAAGCCTAGAAGATTGCCAGATGTGACCCCAAAGACACCTTTCCTGGGGTTCTGCATGAGATGATATTTTGCTAACCTATCAAAGACTTTCTCCAGGTCAGCAACATGATCCATGAAGGTGTGAGATTTAACCAAGATATCATCCACATAATCCTCCAAAATGCTATGGATAAGATCATGGAAAATGGCTACCATAGGTCTTTGATAGGTATCCCCAGCATTATTTAGGCCAAAAGGCATCATGTTGTAGCAAAAGGTTCCCCAAGGGGTAGTGAATGTTGTCTTATGTTGATCCTCTTCTGCAATCTTGATTTGATTATACCCAGAAAATCCATCCATGAGGGACAAAATTTCATTTCCAGCTGTAAGGTCTATAATCATATCTATGTTGGGTAAGGGAAAATCATCTTTTACACAAGCTTTGTTAAGATCTCTGAAATCAGTGCAAATTCTAATGTCACCAGAAGGCTTAGTGATGAGGACCATGTTGGATATCCACTCTGAGTAGTCGATAAGTCAGATAACCTTAGCAGCTAACATTCTTTCCAATTCAACTTTGACCAGTAATCCCACCTTGGGGTTCATTTTTCTAAGCTTTTGTCCGACAAGCTTGATCTTTGGATCGACTACAAGATGATGAATTACAAGCTTTGGATCAAGTCCTGGCATGTCCTGATATGACCATGCAAATTGGCCAATGTTATCCCTTAAGACCTCAAAGAGGAGGTTAGCTTGGTCTTGTGATAGGGATGCAACAATGTGAACAAGTCTGGGGATCTCTAAAGAACTGATGTTGACTTCTCTAGTATCCTCAATTAGAATAGAAGACTCCTCTGGTCGATTATCTTGAGGAGGCAATGCTAAATCCTCATGTTCTACTTTTGACTCTAGATTTTCTTGCTGAGGGGTTCTCTTCACTACCTTAGCTGGTCTCAGATTCACCTTAGTTCCAGTTTTGGGTGTATCGAAACTAGGTTGGTGATTTTCTCCAAAATACCCCTTAGGATCTAGCTTATAGATATAGGCAGAATCTAGCTTTTTTTTTTTGTGAGGAGTTTCAGCTCCCATGAATCTCAGAAGCACTTCCTCTGATGTGAACTTAACAATGTGTATGACACTTGGTTGGTCCCAATCTATGAGTTGTGGATGGGTGAGTGGTAGGTCAATAAAATGGATGGATAGTTCTTGGAGAATAGAGTCTCCAAGGAAGATTTGGTCTAGGATATCGTCGTAGGCTCTCTTTTCCACTTTCTCAAGAATGTCTTTGATTTTGACAAGGTCACGATGAATGTTTGAAAAAGTGTGACCATTCTCATTAGTGCCCCCAATTGTGGGTATGCCAAAGCCAGGACCTGACTTTGATTCCCACTTGTGTGCTTCAATGGGGCATTGCATGCCTCTTTCCTCTGGTCCTAGACCACCACCTTGATAGTTTCATTTGTCAGTGATGAGCTTATGTTCTTGGAGATACTTCTGGCTGAAGTGATCAAGGCATGCTTGATTTCTTGGAGGTGCATCCTTATGTAACCAATTTTTGACATCTAGAGTGAGCTCCTCATGAAGAGGGACTTCGAGGATATAAAGGTTGTTGGGCCAAACTATTTGTATCGAGGAGGTGGAATCTCCTTAGCTTTGTGATATGTTGGTTGTCCATGGGCATGTGGATCAAGTGGGAGTGCCCCGACAACAAAAGCATCTGACAGACTATACTCTCTATAGCCTTTGTTATTGATCTTTATGGTAGATAGGGTGGAGGCAAGGATGGTATCTAGGTCATTAAAAGTGTGGGATGAGTTGGTGATGGCTGTGCCGATATCAATTCCAGTGTAATGGTTTGTATATGAAGCTTCAACCACATTGCAGTAAGCAAAGGGTTCTAGATCAGCATGGATGGTTACCTCAGTGCCTTGATGCAGAAATTTGATACATTGATGATAAGTGGATGGAACAACTTTCATGGCATGAATCCATGGGTGACCAAGGAGGATGTTAAATGGTAGGTTTAGATCAATAACAATGCAAAGTGTTTCTTGGATGACTAGCCCAACCTTGATTGGTAGCAAAATAGTTCCTTCTGTGGTTCTTTCGAAGTTGTCATAAGCTTTGATGGTGATAACCTCACTGATGATATCTGCCTTAGTATACCCAACTTGTTTTATAAATTTTAGGGTGCAAATATTCAAGGCTGATCCATTATCTATCATTACTCTTTTTACGGTGAAGTTGGATATCATCATGGCTATGCGAAGTGGAAGGGTGTGATCTGGCTCGACCATGGGTATGTCAGTGGGTTTGAATGATAGGGCACATGAGGAGGATAGGTGTCCAACGAGATTATGAAAATTAGTAGCATTGATATTTGAAGGGACACGGGATTCTATGAGAGCACTATCAAGGATGTTTTTGTATAGAGGACTGGTGCAGAGAAGGTCTAAAATGGAGATTTGGGCTGGCATGTTCTCGAGGTGTTCCAAGATATTGTACTAACTTTTTGATGGAGCTGATGGTGCTGGTGAAACTGGTGGGCCTGCGATGTTAAATCACACTCTTCGAGTGGTGACTGCACACATTGTTTGGTCCTTGGATATTGATAACATTGACAGAAGGCTCTTTCTCGGATATACAACCTATGAGGCTACCATAGTCTATATAGGATGAAGTGTGGTCATTGTTCTTCCCATGCTATTGGTTTGGCTGCAGTTGTTGGTGTTTTTATTGTTGGTTTGGATAGGTGCTTTTCCAAGATTTTGGTTGTTGTGAGGAGGAAAAGCATTTTGATAAATCTGTAAGCCTGCATTGGGAGAGATTTGGGCACCAACAGTGATTTCTTTCCAATCAATGAGGTCCTGCAAATAATCTTTTAGTTTCATGCATCTAAAGGTGGTGTGACCTTTTGCCCTATGAAATTTGTAGTACTCATTGTGTTTGTACCATGCAGCTTTGGATTGGCCTAGGTCAATTTGCTGGGTAGGAGGAAATTTGATGAGGTTTTCCTTAGTCAATTTCTCAAAAATGATATCCAATGGCTCACCAAGGGGTGTATAATTTCTAGGTGCATGTTGGAACTTGGGCTTTGGTCCTGTAGCTACATTGATGGCATTAGCTTGATTGCTAGACCATTGAAAGTTGGGTCTTGGATTGTGGCCTTGATAGCTTTGGTGATTCTGGTGTTGGTAGTTGATAGCTTGTTGATTGTTTGGTTGATAAGGTGGGTTGGACTGATTTTGGGAAGGACCAACAATATTCACATGTCTGGTGTCAATGACACCGTCTATTGCAATGTGCTTGTTTTTGTTCAAATACCTAGACTTGTCATTGGAAAGTGATTGATTTTTGTTTGCTTCCTTGTAAATCTTGACCACACCATATTTAATGAGTCCTTGCTTAAGGATCATTCATTTTTCTTTGATATCTTTATAGGTCTACAAACATTTCATGGTCATGTGGTGAGCCAAGCTGTGATGGGCATTATCAATAAAAAATTTCACTAAATGGTGTTTTGGCAAGGTGCAAGCTATGTCGGTGGTAAGGGTGTGCCATCTTTGCAGATATGTTGGAAGGCTTTCTTCACCTTTTTTCTTAATGTGGACAAGATCAACTACTGAGAGCTTTGTTTCAACAAGGTGGGCATATTGGACTACAAATGCCTTAGACAATTTAGCAAGGTTTTTAATTGTGCCATATGGGATTATATAAAACCATTCAAGAGCTGGTCCGGCCAAGCTTTTGGGAAAGAGACGCAAGAGGAAGACGTCACCATATGCCACTTCTTGGTAGTGCATGTAAAATTCTTTGATATGTGTGACAGGGTCTCCTTTTCCTCTGAATTTGTCAAACTTGGGTATCTCAAAGTGTTTGGGAAATGGAGTCACATCAATGGCTCTATCAAATGGATAAGGACACACAGTCTCAAACTTGAATGTCTTCGGATCATTCCCTTCTTGGATGGCTTTTAAAGCTATCTTCATTTCTTCCCATTCTAAATTGATGGATGATGGTTGGGGTGCCCCCAATGTAGGAGCACTCTGAGGTTGGTATGCACTAGATGAGGCTACTAAATAGGGATGGCTTTAGGGGACTTGCTGATAGAGATTGTACATTGCTTGGGCAACTGAATGGTGGATGATGGGTTGCTAAGGTGGAGGTGGCACATATTGTTGCATGTGTTGTGAGGTTTGCTGCTAATATTGGATTTGAGGTTGGGATTGAGGAACATAAGCTAGCTATGGGATAAATGGATTTCTTTGTGGAGGTAAGGTATAAGATGGTTGTTAAGCTTGGGGAAAGGATCGAGGACCTTGTGGAACATGACTTTGGATTTGATGAGTTTGATAAATATATGTGGGCTATGCCCCCATTTGGGAAGGTATCTGTAAATAATTGGTGGCTGGTAGGGGTGGTGGATTACCTCCTAGAAGTGGCATAGAAAAATAGTTGTTAATAGGAGGTAATGGACTAGTTGGTGGTGGAGGTGGTGGGAATTGAAACCTTGGGAATGGAGTTGATGGGGTTTGATAGCTTGGTGGCTAGATTTGAAAGTTTGGTAGAGTGGTGGCAGCAGCTTGGGTCACTTGAGAGCTTGGCAGAACATTATTAGTAGCTTGTGGGGTTTGATAGCTTTGTGGAGTGAGGGTAGTAGCTTGTGGATTTGTGGTTGATGGCACTAAGCTCCAAGGACCTAATAGAAATGATGGAATTGTGTTCTAAACTAAGGTAAACAAGCTGGGGGTGATAAAAGGTTGATTACTTGGCCCCATGGGTGGCATCCCTATTGTATATTGCTAAGGTTGGCCAAAGATGCTAGCACTAATTTGGGAGATGTGTGGATTTGGAAGGCTAGGTTGGAGAGCAGCAGTAGTAATAGTGAACGGAGTTAATGGTGAGGTGTTTTGGGCAAAGATAGTTTGAACTGACAAGTTATGAACCAAGGGTGGAGTGGTGGTGGCTGGATTGGCTTGCAGAATGGAGATTTCAACTTAGGCGGAGGATGGTATGTTTGGGTTTGTTGGATCAAAAGGATTGACTTGAGGCTCTTCTTTTGGCACATATTGACGATAATCTGAATCATAAGAGCCTATGGGTGGTGGCAGCTGCCCAAACAATGGGTGAGATAGATCTGATAAGGGAGGAGGTCTTCAAAAGTTGAAGGCTCCTATATTGTCCCTTCAAAAGTTAGCCATGATTGTTTCTTTGTTCTTCTCTATAATGGCATTCACCAATACTACATTTTTTGGTTGGTTCATGAAAGCTTCAATGTCAGTAGGTGATTGTATAGTGTTCTCTGAGCTAAAGGATCATTGAGTGCTCAAGGGGAGTGATGTTGTTTGATCCAAATGATAGGGCTCCATTGTTTCCTTCTTCTTCTTGGCTAAGTGAGTGACGAGTGGCATGAAAATGTTCTAAGGGATGAGATACAAAAATGTTGATGGATGCAAAGGGGGAAGACTTTTCTATGCAAATGATTTTCTAGTTTGAGGAAAAGCTATAGGACAAACCTAAGGAGGATTGGGTTGGGGATTCTAACTTCAAAGATGTGTCGCCAAATCATGAAAGGTCTAATTTCCTATGTGCAAGCTTGGTGGTGATTGTGTCAATTTAAGGATAGACTAATGATCCTTTAGGAAGAACACGAGATTTACCACTTGTGGATCCCAACCTTTAGCTCAAGGTGATGAGGGATGACAAGTGACAAAGCTAGATTACCCTAGAAAAAACTTTGTCAAAAGGATAACCTTGGTGAGGCTAGTGGATTTGCAAGATGGTAGGAATGGCAGACTTTTAGAAAGGTGACAAAAATTTTGAAGGCTTGGATGTGAAGTTTAGGCTTTTGGGATGCTAGCTAGGTTTGAGGGGATTGGTTTGGTTCTAAGGCAAAGATCTAAATCAGATGGGTGAGCTAAAATTATTAAGGGGATGACTAAGGGTGGCTGGCTTACCTATAAGGATGACTCTAAAGTGGAGCTTATGCAAGAAGATGTAGAGGAACAAGGGGGCCTGATCATAGAAATCATGCCTAGTTGGTAAGGCATAAGCATGGTTAAATCCTAGATGCTTGCTAAATTTGATAGTGCGATCTAACCAGGCATCCTTAAGGGCTTCGTCGGTAGCTTTGTCTTCTTCTTTGTGGAGTTTGGCAATTCGAGGGCTTGGTGTTACTTCCTTTTTCTTAGCTACAATTTCTTGGTATGCCTGAGATGGCTTGAGTTTGGCTTTGTGAAACTTTTGTTTGGGTTTGGGTTGTTCTAACATAAATTCCTAAATTTTCTTGGCTTAGAGAGATTTTGGTTGTTTTGCTTCAACTCATTCATCTTCTGAAATAGGTAGTGGCTATGCTAAGTATGCCCTAAGCAAGGATTGACCAAGTTTGGCGAACATTCATTCAACAAGTAAAAAATCAAGCAATAGATAGGAACAACCAGATAGAAGTTTTTGATTCTCATAATTTGATACTTGTGCCAAGGAGTGTGTATGTTTTAAAAATGTTTCGATCAGTCACTTCAAACACATTAACACCCTAGATGGTTGTCTGAAATGTTGACAGTTGGTTTAGCTAGGGAGTCCTCGATATACCTAAGGTACGTGAGGCCCAAATCCATAGATGAAAACAAAAAGATGTCACACAGCCGAAAGGAGCGGTAACCCACTTCTCCTCTTTCACTTCTCAAGGGTATAAAGTTCCTTGAGGCTTAGCCCGAGTGACAAAATCTTGATCCCAAGAGAGGTGTCTTTGGATTCACCTCCCGATCTTTATACTCTGCTAGAATGCTAGAGTTGAGGTCATCCAAAGGGGTGATGAAATCCCCAAGCAAGCCTCATAAAATTTAAACAAGATTTTGGATCCTAATCTTATGCACTCAAGATAGCCTCAAAAGATGATAAGGGGAGAGAAGACTTCGATGATCTTGGGCTAAAAGATAGAATTCTTTTCCAACTGACGCTTAAGTTTTTCTAATCTAGACCTTGAAAACACACATGTTTAGGATGCAAATGTTCAATTCCAACTTGAAGCATTAATAAAAGTAAAATCGATCGAAGAATAAATACACCAAGAAGATTTAGGGTCAACAAAAATAAACTCGTGCGCCCGGAGGCCCTTCATGTCAAGTATCGATTGATTTTTCTTTAAGGTATTCAAGATTGAGTGTGAGTTTGTTTTAAGCCCAAAATAAAGATGTGTAAAACTCAGTTTCAAGCGCACACCTAGAGGCCCTCCACATCAAGATTTGTTCAATTTTTATGCCCAAGTGAAGTGTTAGTGAGACTAATGTTCGTTCAAGAAATCTTCTAACTTAGAAAAACCAATAAAAACTCAAGTGAGTGGAGTTTGATTTTTCTGGAGCACTTAACACCTTCTTAGGTAGACCCATCCTCATATATGGTGCTGATATTGCAACCAATGGTTAGAATGATGGGTGATTAAAGAAGATGAGTTCAAGAACAAATTCACTCAAAGTGTTTTTATTTGTTTTTATAACTTAGAAAATTTCTAAAATGTAGATTATTTTTATGCCCCAAAAGATGAAGTGTGAGATATTGTAATGATTAATTGACCTTTTGCATTCAAAATTGGATTTGTTGTTTTAATTATAAATTCATAAAGAAAAAAAAAAACTTGATTTTAATCCATGGCACTCGAGTGTGATTTTAGCAAAATGCATTCAAAGACAGGTGATTAAATATTCATGTTTTTTCCTTTGAGCATTCAAGATTGAGATTTTGTGTGTTGTTTTAAGAACTTTGAAGTGCTTTGTTTTAACCTTAGATCATTCAAGATTGTTTTTGACTCAAAAGTGAAAATGAATTCTTTGGACTTTGGTTTTCATTCAAGATTTTGTGTTCTAGTTTGCATGTTTTAAGCCCAAAAATGATATTCCTAGATTGTTTTGATGCATGAAAAACCTAAGAAACATTCAAGACTTCGCAACAAGACATTTGTTTGGAACAAGTAACAAAGCTTTTAGGACAATTTTGGCAACCATTTAGGACTCTTAGTTTTCATGAGATTTTTAAAAGAACTTTAAAATATTTGAAAATGAGGTTCATTTTATCCTTGATTCATGCTTTGAGTTTGATTTAGATTTTAGTGTGCACTTAGTGTTGATTTTGAACCTTTTGAAATGGAAACTTGAAGTTCTTTTTAAATTCCCAAAAAATGAAGTGTTTCTAACTTTGCATGAATGCATCTAAAACCTTGATGTTGCAAGGATGTGAATGATTGGATTGGTTTAGTTTCACTTGTTAAAATATTTTTGTTTTTTTTGCAAATTTTTAGTTTTTAATGGATTTAAGAATGATTTGGGGGTTCATTTTAAGCACTAAAAAGAAGTGTGTATGATTTTGCTTCCTTAAAAAAAATGGCCAAGATCTCCGACAAGAAGAAGAAGAAGAAGTAGATGGAATAAGAAGAATATAGACAACAAGAGGAAGAAGAATTTCAAGTGCTTTGTCCACCTATAAGCTTGAAAAATCTGCAAACACTATGAGATAGACTATGCATTCCTTTGTCTTCTTCATGCTCATGTGGACCTACAAAACCAATTTATACAGTCCTACCAATCATAAAAACAAGAAAAATTAGCCAAAATTAGCAAATGACATACAAAACTTGACATAAAAATCCAATGAAGATGACCCATGCGGGGTCCCACCGAGCATGCCAAAATGTATATGAGCAATGTTAGTATGCTAATAGAAACCAAATTTAAATAAAGCTTCTACAAACTAAACAAAATTCATAAACTTCAAGATAGACTAAGATGAGCTCTTAATTGAGAATACAAGCTGTTAATGGGCTCTCTCAATGAGAAGCTCTCTTGTTGGGTGGCTTTTTCTAAATAGATAGGATGTATGCTCAAGCTTATGCTTCAAAAAGGGCTTTAAATGGAGTTGGAATTTGGGTGTGAGTGTATGGTTTTGATGTAAAATGGCTTCTTAAAATGGCATTATGACTTTACTTCATGGATTTTGTTGTTTTGCAAAGAGGAAGGATCAAATTTATAGGCAAGAGGCTTAAGGGATTGAGGGCTAAAATGCAAATATGGGAAAAATCTCATGGAGGGCTCAGATTGCATGAGAGGAGAGTACATGGATTGTGCTTTCTTATAGCCAATCAGAGAGTGACACATGCCACAAGGTGAGAGGATGGAGGAAAGGGAAAGGATGAGTCAACAAAGGAGGCTCAAGGGATAAAATCTTCATAAAGACCCTCATAATGGCTTGTAACAGCAATGAAAGGGCTTGAAAGAGTCATTCATGGCCTAGTGGGCTTCATAAAGTTTTATGGTTGGGATATTTTGAGGGAGATGAGAGGAATTTCGACTTGGGCTTGATTAGGAAGGTTTTAAGCTTGCTTAGGATTGTGCAAATGATTAGAGGATGGATTAGAATGGTTTAGGATTAGCTTAGAGATAGGAAAAAGGATGTCATTTAATGAGGGTGGGTGAAGGAGGAGATATTTGTTAACATTGGCTTGGGTTAGTAATTCTTAACCCATGTTTAGGGAATGTGACAAGGTTAAAAGATGATTAGAATTAGGTTAAAAGAAATCTTTTAGAAGAGTCTAGACTTTGGATGAGGATAAAGACTTTCTAGAATAGTCTAGAACTTCCTAGGATGAGGATGAAGACTTTCTAGAAGAGTCTAGAACTTCTTAGGATGAGGATAAATTAGATTTTTAGGAAATAAATAAAGTTTTATTTATTTCAAGGGTTTGGGTTGAGGAGATATTTATTGAAACTTTTTTAATAAACATGAGGATTAATATTTAATCTTAATTAAATATTTTGAGCTGGGATTAGGGGTAGGAAATGATGAGATTAGCCTTTAATCAAAATTAAAGAAGGATTAGAAGATTTTGGAAGAGGTTAGTGGTCTTAAGGAAATTGGCCAAGTTTTGGGAAAAAAATAAATTTTTTATTTATTTTGGGTTTTGGTTAATTTATTAATTAAATAATTAATAAATAAGGAAATAATATTTATATAAGATTTAAACATTTTTGGTAGGGATTCCTTAATTAAATATTTTTAATTAAGATAAAGGGATTTAATGGCATAAAAATAAATTAATTAATTAAATAAATAATTAAGTAATAAATGATGATGTCATCAAGAGTTTTTTCAGAAAATAAAAATACTTTATTTTCTAAAGGATTTAGGTGTCTATAATATCAAGATGATGTGGTTGATTCTAATGTTCAAGATAACCAAATGGATGAACCTTCACACACTATATCACAAGGTGGAGTGGTTGACAGATAATGTTGATGCGAGTTTTGTATCACTTACATAACATATTAGGATTTGAAATTTCAATATGGGATATCAAACATGCAACCCCTCTCTTGAAAAGTTATTACTCATGAAGACATAAGAAATAGCTCCAATTTTCCTTACACCATTGGATACTCGCTCAATTTTATCAATGTGATTTGTTGGTAATCACGTAGGTAGCCTTATGCTATTCATTCAAGGATGACTTGGACTTTGGTGGGATAAAGGTGATGGTGACTAAATTTTTGAAATGTGCAAAGGCAGATAATGTTGATGATGGTGGTGATGGAGGATGTGTCTGCCAGTGATGATGTTGATGGGAAAGTGATGGTCGTGGAAGGTGAATGGATGTGTTCTAATACTTGACCTACTCTAACATCCTTCTCTCTAAACTTCAACTACCCAACTACTCACTATTCTACTCCTACTCTTATGAATGGAAAGTTAGAAAATTGATGGGGATCGAACCTAATGAGAGCTGACTAGTGACCTCACTTCCACAGGTGCATGATTCAAAGGAATGATAAACTAGTTTACCACACAAAGTTTCCCAACTAGCCACTAGGATGCTAGTGGCCTAGTATTGACCCCTATCAAAGATTTACCAGTGCTACCATACAACTATCCACCTACTTTAACTTCACTTAAACAACTTCAAATGCAACCAACTTTAACAACTTGAAAGAAAATCTAACTAAGTGGAAGTAGAAAACATGCAATAACACCCAATGTTCTTGATCAACATGCCAATCGTAACAATGAAAAAGAGAGAAATTTTCATATTATTTTCGTAACAATTTCTCCAACAACTTTACAAATGAGAGTAAATGGCCTTTTATAGGGGCGAGAAATACAATGGAAGGTGGAGATAAAAACAAAATCAATGATCCGAATTGGATCCTCAAAACTCTAATTAGGGTTGCCACCCTATCGGCCAATGAGAAGCTGCCACCTCATCAATGGACCAATGAAAAAGGTGCAAAAAGTGGTAACCAATGAGAAGGCATCGAAATGGTGGCCAATCAAAAATAGACACGTGTATTATTCTAGAAGAAAGGGAAATTTCCACTTGGGCTTACATCAAACGATCTTCTAATATAAATCTTCCCTTTTCTTTCATCTTCTTAGCTAAGGCAATGAACTTAGATAGCCTTTCATTAACTTCTTCCATAGGAGGACAAGGTGTGTTCTTTGCCTTGACTTCCACTGACTTAGCCACACTATTTGCTGCTTGTAGTATCTTTTCGTGATCCTTCTCATATTCCTTCACAAATCCAATAATAGCACTAAGAGAGCAACGGGTTCCCAACTACTTTTTCTTGATAGCAACCTTTCCTAACTCATCCAATCTTGATCCAAGTCTTATCTCATTGATATCCTCTTCTCTGATGTCTTCAAAAAAAAGGTCTTCTCTGTTGTAGCTCATCATGGTCATAATGGAAATGTCGATGCTTGGACTGTGTCGTGCAATCTCATTATGTATCTCTTCAAGTGTTATAAATCTGGTAGTCAATGCAAGAAAACTACCTTGTCAGATGGGTAACTTGTAAGCCTCTTGGGACAAACTATACTTTCTGCCACTCTAATGTATGTGAACTGTGAATATTCGATGAACCAACTCCCAAACTTCTTAATTCTTGCTTCTGGTTCTGATGAAAGTCTCTTAACAGGTGTCCCTTGTAATACCCTTACTATCTTCATGGCGAAGGCATTGCAAAATATCTTGTAATCCTTATTATTGTACAAATGGAGCTGCAGATAGCATTCATGTACCAAACATTGCCCCAGTCCACTACCAACTTCTCCTAAGGCCTTAAGTCTAAGACTCTTGTATAATCTAGCAATTAGGTAGAACAGATAGGAGCCCATGTAGAATTGAATTTGGTTTTGCAAAGTTATGAGTTTTAATTATAAGTTCTTCCTTATGATCTTGGCCCAATCAAACCTTCTTTTCCCTTTCTCAATCTCATCAATGAAGAAGTCCATCTAGTTTTCAAATCTCATCCCTTGAGCTAGGCCCATGATCCGACTGAGTAGAACAATGAGATCAACATATTCTAGTTTGAAATCTGCCATAGTAAGCCTCGATGATCTGTTAATTCCTTTTCTTCCCTCACGTATCCAATTATGCTTTAGATGAGTGTAATAGGCCCCTTGGTTATCTTGAAATGACTTAGTTGCTTGATCCATCATTACAATTGTCATGCCCTTGTACTGGGGAATGTTAAATATTTCTTCAATTACTTGTTCACCAATGTTGGCCAAAACTCTCTTCCCTTCATCAAAAATGATGGAATTACTATTTAGATCAAATCTAGATGCACATTCCATAATCAATTCTAGATAGGGCAATGTGGGAGGGAAGGCCTCTGCGTGTAAAATTCCACTCTTGTAAATCCTTTTCACCAAGGGGGTTTGTCCTTCCTTCAGTCTGTCCCTCATCTATATCATGTCCACTGTATAGATATTGGTGTCAGTTATTCTCTTCATTTTTGAGAAGAAGGAAGTATTGGGCGTAATATCCTCTTTGTCTTTCTTAGTGTTCACCCGCTTGGGATTCTTCCTTGCACCATCATCCTCCATGCTCATCGCCCTATTATAAGATGGCAGAGTGGTGGACCAAAAGGCAAGAAGAACTAAGCAGAGCAATCCTTAGCCTAGAATGAAAGATGAATATTCAGCTTAAGCACTCCTTGCAACTCTAGATGATGAAAATTCACCTTAACCGATAAACTTACAGGGACTTTTCGGAACCTAGGCTATGACTTTCAAGTAGTTCAAATCCCTTTGCAAATTAGAAATTTACACTCCTAAAACTATCCAACACTTGCCTTCTATGCAAAAATAAAACTTTCATATGTATCTCTTCTCCCAACAAAATTGCCAAAATCTAATATAAAAAAATGCAGTCTTAAATAGGAGAAAAAATCAGACCTTCACCACAAATTGCCCAAAAATTAGAATTAGATATGCCTTAATAAAATGCCAAAGATGGAAAATTTTGCCTTTGTCTCAAATTTGCCCAAGCATAAAGTCTGAAATCTACCCACAAATCTACCTAGGGCACAAATCGTAGCCCACAAATGAAGGAAAAAATCACCCAAAATATGCAAGAATTTTTCCCACAAAAAAATCACCAAGGTCTAAAAATGGAGGAATACAAGCAAAAAAATCATCCAAGCATGCAAAAAATTGCCTTCCACTAAATTCGCCCAAGTCTGGAAAAAAATGCCCTTCTATAAAACTCGCCCAAGTCTGGAAAAATTTGCTCCTCCACAAAATTTGCCCACATGGAGAGGAAGAAATGATTTGTGAGAATGAGATGGAGAGGACACTCCGGTTATTGCCAATTTTCTTTCTCCATAAAGTTGGCCTACATGGTCTAGGAGAAAACAGAAAACAAAAATTAAATTCAAGTTAAGGCTCACAATTAAATACTTAGCTCAAAAAAATTAATTTTGCCAAAAGAAAATTGCATTTTTAAATTTACCAATTAGCTCCAATTGCAAAACTAAATTAAATGGCCTTAAGGGTGTTAAATATTTCCATTTAATGAGGGTTTAGTAATTAATACATCATTAAATTTGGATTTTGGCTAACCAAAAGCCATTTTTTCAATATTAAATTACTAAATTTATTTAAAAATTAAAAGTTTTCAAGCCAATTAATCCAATTAAGGCCAATTTTATTTTACAATTTTCTACCAAATCAATTTTGGCAAGCTAAAAATTAAAAATTAAAAAAATAGAATTGCATTTAGAACCAAAAATTGATTTTTTGCAATTTTCCACATTTCAACAAAATTAAAAAAATTTCACGAAAGAAAAATTTGAAATTTTTCAAAAACTTAAGTCTAAAAAATTTCTCATTTGAAAATTATCCAAATTTACAAAGTTAAAACCAAATTTTGAAAAGAAAACATCTAAGTACAAAATTCACAATTTTATCCTGCCGAGTTGAAATTAAATTAGAAAATTATTCGGCCTAAGGATAAAATTGATAGCTCTGAAAAATCAAGTTAAGAAAACCAGGTGAAAATAAGCTAAGGCTCCTTAAATTTTTCCTGAAGGTGCCAAGCTGTGAAATTTTAAAAACTCAAAAACTTTGGGCAATCCAAAACTTTGTCGAGGGGATCAAAAAAGGAGGGTCCCCAAAGATTTGGGGTGATATGTGAAAACATCACAACATCTGGTGACTCCACCAGTGAAATGTTACTGAACGTTTCAAGAATAAAATAAATTAGAACAAAAAAAATCAGGATGGTTTATTCGAAAACCTACTTAAGGACAAGGACTCAATGAGGGAATGAACTCTCAAGTTGAACCTAAGCACTCTGACCATAAGTTACTCACATGTGTGCAAATGATTTATTCCCCGCTCGACAAGAACTCGATAATCTCTTAGATCTTTTGAACTTAGCTATTATAATATCCTTACTGCAAATGAAACTTGGATAGAGCCCTGCTGCCAGTCAAGCATCTATAGCCCCAATGGAGTTATTGTTGTGGCACCACAATCATGATTCTACCTTTAGTGATTATTTTTATAGCACTGGTAGAGATGATTGCACACCCTTGAACCAAATTTTAATTTTATTTTCACTTTGATATTAATTTTTCTCTTTCTCTTGATATTTTCTCTTTTTTCTTTTCTTTTTTTTAAAAATCTTTTGTGTGGTTTGCAGGCAATGAAGCTTGCGAAGGGTTTGGAAGACCATAGTGGCATTGAAGCAAGTGTAAGATTTTTACTAAGTCCAATTTCACTTCAAAATGTCAAGAGTAGAATTTTGTAACCATGTCAAAGATAGCTCAAGAACCTCTATCGAGTTAAACCCAAGTTTAGTACAAGTCCTACCATAGACCAATGACTAAGCACATCTTTTAACCTCTGAACCTTGTTAAATGTATTTGAGAAATGAACAAGACGAACTTCATTTTTTCACCAAAAATGTAAAATCTACACATCTCACCCACTACTGACAGCATCTACCCCCCTTTGCACCTACAAAGACCCAAAACAAAAATTTCTAACTAAGGGAAGCTAAAAGATTTCAAGTCAAATGACTTGGTGCAAATAAAACTTGAGCTTCCTCACAACATCGACACTAAACAACTAAAAAGAAAACTACCCTAAAGAACTAAAAGGGAAACTACTCTAAACCCTTGGGCCAAATGGTCCAAGAGAAACTATACTCTAAAGAATTGAAAGAAAACTAAACTACTAATTGAAAGAAAACCTATTCTAACTATGTACAAAAGGGCTTTGGGTGGAGTCCTAGGCTTGGAAATAATGCGTGAGGAATTTTCCATTGACGAGCAATGGGACATCCTTGCCAATGAGTGTATTTAGCCTAAATGCATTATCTCCAATGATCTCGGATATCTAGAAAGGACCCTTCCATAGTTTGTCAAATTTTTCATGTTGTCCCTTCCTTTCATGGGCTTTGTCCCAATATATGACCAAGTTTGAAATCCTAAAGGCCTTATTTTGCACTCTTTTATCAAACCAACGTTTCACTACCCCTTGATGTTTTGCAAATTTATCTACTACTTCATCTCTCTTCTCATCGAATTGCATCAGTTGAGTCAACCTAGCCTAGACTTGGTCTTCATTCTCATTATAGTGTTCATGTATGAACCTCAAAGTTAGAATTTTCAATTGGATCGGGCATATAAGATCTTGTCGATAAACCAAATGATAAGGTGTGTTTCCTATGAACTCTTTCACTCTAGTTCTATTTTCCCACAAGGCATACCTCAGTTGCGTGTGCCAATCTTTTGGGTTCCTATCTAAGAGTTTTCCAATCACGGTTAGAAGGTTCTTATTTGTAGATTCTGCTAGGCCATTACCCTAGGGATAATATCTTGATGAAAATTTTAAAATAACCCCATGGTCAAATGCCCAAGTATGAAATTTCAAAGAAGTAAAAGCAGAACCATTATCACATACAAAAGCAAAAGGACAACCAAACCTAGTGGTGATCTTTTCCTCTAAGAACTTAAAGACAATCTCAGCAGTACAATTCTTGAAAGCTTGGGCTTCTGACCACTGCGTACAATAGTTAGTTGTGGTTAGAATATACCTGCGTTGTGCTGAGGAAGGTCGATTGATAGGACCAATGAAATCAAGTCCCCACATTGCAAAGGGTCTGACCTCAATGATTGGCCCCAAAGGCATCTCTGGGTTTTTTTGTCTCTTCGCCATTGTTCGGCAAACATGACAAGTCTTCACATGCTCGTGAGTGTGCTTGAACAAAGTTGGGCAATAGTATCTGGCTCTTAGTATCCAATGTACTATGGCCAAATTTGATCCATGTCCCATTCCCTATTTGTCATGAAAATATTCTAAAATGTTCCTTTATTCTTCCTTTCAAACGCATCTCAAATATACCCCTTCATCATTCCTCTTGTACAACACTGCTCCTTGTAGCATGTATTTTCTACTCTTAAATCTTAGTTCCCCTTTTTGCATTGGGTTCAAATGTAAAGGACACCAATGATTTAAAAGATAGTTGATTATTTCTTCGTACCATTCATCGGGATGGACCTCCTCCAACTCATAAACTTGTTGTACAAGTCCAATTCCTTTTGATGCCATGGTTTGTGCTAATTTTTATCCTCTCACTAGTTTCATTGGTTGGATCTCTATGTCATATTCTTGAATAATGGCAACCCACTTGCCTCTTCTTTCTCCAAGTTCACTTTGCATTAACAAAGTCTTTACTGCTATGTCTGGCACGATTGGATGTACTTTTCTTCTCAAGATGTAATGCTTGAATTTTGTTACGGCTTTCACCAAGGCATAGGCCTATTTGTCCACATTTGGGTAGTTTAATTTGGCCTCCCTAAAAGGTGCACTCATGAATGCAATCAGATGTTCTTCACCTTCCTTATTCTTCTATGTTAGAATGGTCGCACATGCGTTATCAAAGGAAAAATAATATATGTTGAATGGCCTCTGATAATCTAGGCTTACTAGGACTGGTGCATTGATAATAGCATTATTTATTTCCTCAAATGCCCTCTTCGCTACTGGAGTCCAATCTAATTTTGCATCCTTCATCAACATGTCATTCATTGGTTTCACAATCTCAGCAAATGCAGATATGAACTTCCTCATGAAGTTGATCTTTCCAAAGAAAGATTTGAGCTCTTTCTTGCTACCTAGTATGCCAAGTTTGGAAATTGCTTCCACCCTTTCTGGATCTATCATTATAACCTTTTATGAAATCACATGTCCTAGAAGCTTCCCTTTGGTAACTCCAAACATACATTTCTTTGGATTCAAAGAGACCCCAAACCTTTTACATCTTGTGAAAACTTTCCTTAAGTCCATTATGTGATCCTCTCTGTTCTTTGAAAATGTCGTTATGTCATCCATGTAAATGATAATGCATTTATCTTTTAAGTCCTTGAAGGCATATCCCATAGCTCTTTGAAATGTTGCGCCAGCATTAATCAAGCCAAAAGGGATCCTTCTATATGCAAATGTTCCCCATTTCGTGGTGAATGCCATTTTCAATTTGTCTTCTTCTTCAACTATCACTTGATTGTATCCTGAGTATCCATCCATAAATGACATCATTTTAGCTCCATTCATAATCTGCAATACCTTGTCTAATGATGGCAATGGGTAATTGTCCTTTTCTGATGCTCTATTCAAGTTTCTAAAATCCACACACAACCTTATCTCTCCATTCTTCTTTATGACTAGGAAAAGATTGACAACCCACATTAAATGTCTCACTGGGAGGATGATTTGCGCATCGAGCAACTTCTTCACTTCTTGATATATCAATGGTTATAACAAAGGGTTGACTGGCCTTTGTCACTGCCTGAATGGCTTACTCTGTTCCTTTAGTGGAATCATGTGTGTAATGATGGTGGGTTCATATGTCTTCAAATCCTCATATCGCCAAGAAATCACGTGAGAGAATTCCCTCATCAAATTCAATATGTCTACTTTCTCCTTAGGTGTACAAAATTTTCCAATGTGGACAATCTTGGGACAATCCTCTATTCCCAAATTAATTGTTTCACACTCATCACCTCCTATAGGTTGATACTACATTTTATGGAATTGGTCAATGTCAAATATTCTTTCTAGTTCAATCATTCCTTTTGGAATAGTATTGGTCTTTAGGCTCATAATTCCTTCTGTGTCAATCTTTGCTTCTTCATCCACTTCCCCATCTATGATCTGTGTTGTGAATATATCTGAATTTGTCAAGACTTTAAGAATATGCCTATCATCTTTGAACACTTGGAAATTCTTGATATTGTTTGGTACTAATGGAATTGATGCCAATTCCACTCTAAACTTCTTCAAACCATCCAACTTTATTGGTGCTAGTGAGCTTGCAGTCTATGTGAGGACATTTGCCACCTGATTGTGTGCTCTATAGCTGAACTTGATGTTGAAGGCATCAAAGCTTTCTATCAAATCCCAGACTTGGTTTCTATAATTTTTTAACCTTCTGTCATGGCAGGAAAATTTTTTCTTTATTTGCTCAATTATTAAATATGAGTCCCCTAGTACATGAAGTATTTTGGCACCGTTCTTAATAGCACACAACAAGCCTAGAATCAATGCTTCATATTCTGCCATGTTGTTGGTGCATGGGAACTGCAATCTATGTGCCTCCAAATATGTTGCCCGTATTGGGCTAACTAGCTCAAACCTGACTTCGGCTCCTTGCTTGGCTTTGGAGCCATCAAACTTGAGTCCATACTCCATTCCTTTCTAAATACTCCATTTGTAAATTCTTCAACTTATCTAATTCATCATCTTCTTTCATTTCTTCATCTGGTGGTGTAACTTGGTTCTTCATTTGTCCCATCACGCTACTTTCAGCTTCTTCTACTTGTTGAATCTCAACTTTTTATTTCCCATGTTGATTCTAATGTTTTAGGGCCCCTAGGATCCTCTTTTCTACTTGTTCTAATGCCACTATACACAAAGAGCAAGATAATTTTGAGTGGAATGCATTGTGAATTCTACACCAATTGGGTAATAATAAGTCTCTTACTGGTGTTTGGTCACCCAACTCCATCCCTTGTTGCACAGTTCTAGTCACAAAATTCTTGAAGTTTTCAAACATGCCTTCACCCTCATCAGATGAAGCATTTGGGTCTAACTCAATCAAGATCTTGCTAGAATCCTTTCCTTCACTCATGATGTTCATAGTCAATACTTCTACTTTCTTTGGTCTGTAGGTGCTCATATTTGTTTCCATGAACAATATTTCATTTGGTTCATCCTTTTCTATGATCATTAATCTCAACCTCAGGGTGTTGTTGATTCTGATTTGATTGGCTAGTCCCCTCCATGGGAGCCACATGTGAGAGAAGTCCGTTGCCATTTATCCATTCAATCATCTAGCCCAATCTCTACCTAGGATCAATCCATAGGTATCAGCCACGTCTACCACAGAAATGTCTACCATGTGTTCTATTCTTGGATCAGATGCCAACTACATATGTATGATATGTAGCTCACCCACTACTGGTACTTCTATTTTATCCAATTGAGTAACTCTTCTATTGGAGGCCAAAGGCATGACTCCTAATCTTCTACAAATTTTCAAATGCATAACATTACTTGATGCTCCTAAATCTGTTAAGAAATTGTGAAGCAATTTCCCAAACATCCTTACTGATAGCAAAAAAGGGGCTGGCTCATATTTTCCTTGGTAATACACTACGAGTGTCTTATGTACTTTCTTTGGCTTTACTCCAAAATCCATTGGTTGAGCAACCTCTTCTTTCTTCACTTTTTCTTTATTGTTTATCGAGTGTTGATACCTTTGAGTTTGTTGCTCTGTTGGTGTTGATCCTTGAGCCACATAAACTGGTTGAGGTCCTGGTTGTTTGTTGAATTCTATGACCATATGCAATTTCCTATGTAGAACTTCCTATTTCTCTGGATGGAATGTCTTGAGATGATTTTTTCATATTCTCCCCTGGAGCATCCTGGATTACATGTACCGAATTAGGAGGAGACCTCCCTTGAGTCTGTGTTGTTGCACCTTGAGTGCAGAATACTTGTCATTTATTATCTTTCAAACTATCAAGGAACATGTCTCTAATCTCTGCTACCCTCTATAGAACAAGATCTTAGTGTGCAAGGAACATTAACATTAAAGAAAATATTCACAAACCAAAACTAAGTTCACATATATGCTTAGACAAAGAAAACAAACAAGAGATGCAAACCTCAAAGGATGAAGCACCTCATTGCTTTCTTGATTTTGTATATGTGTCCTTTGATGTGGATGTATGCTCAATTTGATTGCTCAAATGCGTCAATGGATGGGAGTGGGTAATGGAAAATTGGTAGCCTTGTGAGCTCCCAATTTGGCATTATAAGGGTAAGATTGATGGATTTGGTTCTCAAAATAGCATGGTAACTTTAGCTCAAAGATTGTTGATTGAAATGGCTTGGGATGGGATTCAATTTATAGGCCAAGGGGTAGAGGGATGGAGGGCTTAGATGCAAGGATGGGAAGATGGTTAAGGAGTGCTAGGATGCACTCAAAAGAGAGCACATGGATTGTGCTTGTTTAGTACCAATGGGAAGGTGACACTTGTCACAAGGAGGATGAGTGTGAGAATGTAGGGTAAAGGGTTGTTTAAAGGCATGATGAGTGGGGTTGAGTATGTAAGAGGGATGTAAGAGGAATGAGTGTGGAAGAGGGAAGAGTGTGGAAGATGGATGTAAGAGTCATGAGTGGGCTTGTAAGAGTCTTTTATGGTTTGTAAGAGCACTCATGACTTGGTGGTTGGGATTTTTGAGGGGAGACTTTGATTTGGTTTAGGAAAGTCTTAAACTTGTTTAGGGAATGTGACAACATTAGGGAGTGGATTAGGCTTAGGTTTAGGATTAGATTAGGGATGTTAGAGATGTGCAAGTGGATGGCATTAATGAGGATGGGTGATTTAGTGGCTAACCTTGGTTAGTATGGGTGGATGGGGTGGATTAGGCTAAATGGAGGATTAGAGATAGATTAGGGGTTTTTGAATTTGAGGATTTTATTTATCAAATAGATTTATTTAATAAATGGGAATTTTTGGAATTAGATAGGAGAAAAGGATTTAATTGATAAATGATAGGTTTATTTGATTTATCAATTAGGACTATAGATGATTAATTAAATTAATCAGCTAGGGGATAGAAAAGGATTAATTAAATAAGAATTTAATTAATGATGCCTTTAGAGATCACTAAATAGGATTACTAAAGTGGTGTAATCAAATTTAGGTGTCTACATTTTGCCTCTCTTTGACATAGTGTTGAGACAACACTATTTCAATGAAGTTTGAATGAAGACAACATGAGGAAGATGTTTTAGCAACAGGGTTGCCCCAGTCTCCGATAAGAAGAGGAGAGACTGGACTTAGATGATGCCCCCTCAAGAAGGCGACGGGGAGAGAAATGAGGCTCGACGACTTCTTGAAAATTACAAGAATTTGAGATGAGCAAGGAGACTCAGATTGGCTAAGAGAAAGGGCTGAATTAGCTCAAACTCTCACTATGGGAGAATGATAAAGGGAAATCAGGGGCACAAAAGTAAAGCAAGCTTTAAGACCTTCCAGGATTAGAGGGGGGGGGGGGGTTGGAGGAGTGGAGTGCTATAAAAGGAATCCATGATAGGGAGATGGATGATGGGATGATAAAGCTGATGCAACACGATTTCAAAGAGTCAGATTGGCGAAAGATGGGTTTTCGGAGATCCCTAGGACTAGGATTGTGGATCTCGAAAGATGAGGCTTGGTGGATTGATTTTATTGGTGGATCCCTAAGACTAGAATTGTGGATCCCTAAAGCTAAGCGTGAGGAGTGATCCAAAGAGATACTGATGCATAAGCTAGGATAGGTACTGGATATAGATGGGGGATAATGGAGATGAAGAGAATCCATTGAAGCTTTTTGAGCGGGGGGATACTTCAAAGAGAAGTACCACCATGTAGTTGAGCACTAGATTTGCTATAGGACTATTGGTTAATTGCCAAGGTTACCAAGAACATCAAGGCCTTTTCACCAACCATCCAAAGGATTGACGAACTGACTCAAAACAAACACACAAGGATTGCCCCTGTATCACACATGAATCCCAGAGGAAGCAGCGTGGAAACGACACTGGGTAATCCACAAGAAAAAAAGAAAAACAAAATGGAAGACCTGATCAAGACCTTATGCTCTGATCGCCCCATTCGCAGCATACCATGATATGGAAGATCATGGAAAACTTGAGGAGGGAACAAGGAGATTGCTTGGAAAAGATATTTCATGACCCAAAAGGGAAGATCTCAAATCAAAAGAAAGCGAAAATCCAAAAGAGAACCGTTTGCCAATGAGATGGGTAGGATGAGGTACTAATGGACCAAGATCAGACATGAGGAAAGCTATATCCTACAAGGACCTATTCGAGAGCACCTAAGCTGGTGGATTTGGATGAGTGATGCATCTAGAAAGTTGAACTAAGAAGGATAACACTTTGGTGACAGGAAATCTAGCTAAAGGATGCATTGGAATAGCTAACCAAGGGTTGTGCGATTTGTGCAAGATGCTTCTCAAGGAGGAACTGACACAAAAGTTGGATAGATACAATGGTACTAAGCTAAAGAGGATTTACAAGCTAACAAATCAAGATATTTACAAGCAAGCAAAAGCTCAGGATGGTAAGATAGTGGGATGGTTCGATGTTGTGCAAGATGCAAAAGCTAAGGATGGGGTGATAGCAAAAGATATGGATTTGGGGAGGATGCATCCAAATGATGATGAGATATTTTGTGACCAAGGATAGCTAGAGGAGCTGGATGAGATGGCTGGATAGGACAGTAGATAGCTAGGATTATAATGGATATAAAGAGATGACATTGGGTTTGCATGAGGATAGCCTAGAGCTAGATACCAATGACAAGGGAGTATGGACAAGACAAGATCACCAAGGAATATAGTGCCCCCAATCAGAAGATAACATGTGGAAGGAGGTCTTATGATGGATGTGATAGGCTTGAAGCTAGGATGGAAAAAGCTGAAGGGCTAGGGAGATGGATGATGGCTAGGATGGTTGGCTGAAGCTGTAGGAGATAAGTGGATGGTGATAGATGGAAGATGGAGGATGGAGGATAGGTGGATAGATTAGAAGATGGAGTTGGATGACAAGATGTGACCAAAAGCATGAGGACGATAGGCTAAGCTGGGGATGGCTGGATTACGCATGACACTTGTTTGCCAAGTTTTCATCATGGTGCTTGTCCAAGGCACTTGAATTGCAAAGTTTTCACCAGTGGACGCTTTATTTTTCTTTATTTTTTTGACTTTTTGACTTTGGACTTAGCTGGAAGGATTTTGGCTTTCTTCAGCTATTTTTGGCTTTTTCTTTGGAATTTTTTTTTTTTACTAGCTATTGGAATGTTCAATTTTGTTGCTAGCTGTTGGTACACCAGATGTGTGATTTATGCAATAGATTGGATTAGATGGGATTGATGGTAGGAGATGGAGGGATGAAAAGGTCGAAAAGGAGCATGAGATGGGGATGCTTGCAGGATCAACATTGGCACATGTTGGGACAGGTGTGAAAAGAGCATATGGGGGATATATGGTAGATGCGAGCTTGATGGTGGATTTGTGGAAGTGCGCTTGGGGATATAGGCACCCAAGATGGAGTTAGGAGATGGGGGACATGAGTCACTAGATGGAGGATTAGCAATGGTGGATGCCATTATGCATTGGGTTTCAACTTTTTTCTTTGGGATCCACATGGTTTTGGATTTTTCGTTTTATAGGCTTTTGCATTATTTTGCATTCTTTGATTGGATTTTGCCTTTTTGGAGTATGTCTTTTAAAATAGACATATGATTGCCTAGGATGTGGATTTTTAGCTTTATGCTTTTTGAAGTTGGCAATCGCATTGCTATGGTAAGCTTTGGGAAGACGGCTAGGAGAATCTTTGTGAGATGGAGAGGATATGGAAGAGCATGTAGGGGGATGATGATGGATGATGTGCCCTAATATGTGCCTTTGTTGATCTTGCATAGGAACGGATAGAATAGGATTTTTATGATGGTTGATAGGAGGATGGAGGATGGTAGATTTTGGGACATAGGGACCCAAAATGGATTTAGCAGATGAAGTGGGGATATGGTAGGTTGTTTTAGGTTGCAAAGATGGTGGAGGGGGGATGACATAAGCTTTCTTGAAGGAGTGATGGAAGGCTGGCATGGTGGGTTTGGAGATAGGCTTGGTTTGGGGGTGTGGTGTACCAACGCTTTTAGATGGTGAGCCTTTGGATACATATCCAAGACCATGAAATCTTGGATTCTTTTGTTCAATAATAGGCTTTATGATTCCTTGCTCTTGTGGTCCTAAACCTTGACCTTGATAATGCCATTGAATGAGCATTTGAACTAGCTGAGGATACTTTTTGCTTGCAGAAAATGGTGGAAGTGCTTTATCAGATGTACTGCAATGGGGAGATATTCTTCTTAATTCTTCTGCTGAGAGGAGGCCACCATGGATGAATGTAAGTGAACCAAGAGGGTAGATTATAGATGGTGGAATAGCTTGAATAGCTGGTAAGATGGAAGCATGGAGTGGAGGAGATGGTAGTATAGGATCTTGATTTAGCTAATGTGATAAAAAGATATCTTTTAGTAGAGGAGGTATGGCTTGAGGTTTTGGAGATGGAGGGGATGGTGACTGCACTATGGATGGAAGACATGATACGATGATATCTTCGTTTATGCTTTGGGGGATGTCAACATGCTTTTGGGCAGGATCTTGATAGGATTGGATTGGAGTTGATGGTGTGATAGGAGATGAAGGGATGGATTCTTCAAAGGCAGTGGATGGATAGATGGGAGATTTAGTAGTGGAAATGGGTGAGTAGAAGATGGATGCATAAGGATCATCACGAGAGATTTGGGAAATGCTTGGAGGGGATGTGGATAGGATTTGAAGGGATTTGATAGGTGCTAGGATTTTGGTGCTTGCAGGAAGTGGAAGGATTTTAAACAATTTGATGGATGGTATGGGGATGATAGCTATGGGAGATGGAGGTGATATTATAGATGGGGAAGCTTCATCACTGACTACTTCACATGGTTTGATTAGCTGACATGGCTTACTGACTGCTGAAGGCAGCTTTTCTTGTATTTTCTCTGGGAGATTCCTTGGAGACTTGTGTGTCAGAGGTGGAGGTGAATTGATAGGAATAGCTAGTGTGATGGGGGTGGAAGATTGGAAGTTTGGTTGATTGGGTGATGGAGGAGAAGCTGGGATATCAGATGGCATGACTAGGTAGTTTGGAATAACTCTTGGATTTTGGGGGATGGTTGGTGGAATGTTTCTAAGGCTCTCAAGATACCCTTCATAGTCAACAAGATCTTCCTCATCATTGGAATAGGAGGTGGCAGGAGCTAGGACAATATGACCGAATATATCATGATAGGATTGGTACTTCATGCTTTGATGATGAGTTTGATGGGGATGGGGTCTTGCATATGGATGAACACGGAAGCTCATGGTTGGATTTGGATTAAGCTTAGATTTTGAATTGGCTGATGAAAGATTTCCTAGAGAGAGTCAAAGCTGTATGATAGACCTAAGGAGGATTAGTTGGAGATTTTTGGCTTTCGTGTGGATGGAAAACTTCAAGGGCATGCTGTCAAAAAGTGAGAGTTTTTGCTTTCCTATGTGTAGGATTGGTGGAGATTGTGTCAACTTAAGGATAGACTAATGATCCTATGGGCATGACACGAGATTGCCCACTTGTGGATCCCAACCTTTAGCTCAAGGTTATGAGGGATACAAGTGACAAAGCTGGGTTACCCTAGACAATGCTCTGTCAGAGGGATAACCTTGGCGAGATTGATTGATTGGTAGGATTGATTGGATAGAAAAATTCTAGTAGAGTGACAACAACTCTCTAAAGGCTTGGGTTTCTAGTTGGCTGGGGGGGATGATTTGGATGGACTTTGGATTTCGGATTGTTCTAAAGAAAAGAACTAGGGGAGCTTGGATGATCTTTTGATGAGGCAGTAACTACGCTAAGTATGCCTTGAGCTGGGAGATTTCTTCTTTTAGAACAAAGGGAGACTTATTTTAACCTTCTTCATCTCCTCTATCATACTCTTTCCTAATCTCTTCAACTCTTCATTGTTCATGGCATTGTTTCCAGAAGTTCCTTTACTTGTTTCTTGTGTCGACTGGACATTTTGCATTCTTGGAGTACCTTGATTATTCTGCTGGGTGTTTTATTGAAAGCTCAGTTGTCTGTTCCCACTGCCAAGGTTTCCTTGTCTATATTCAGATGCATCCCTTGAAGGATTCAATATATTACTTGTATCTAGGTGTGGAGGCAGATTGAAATTGTTTGGGGGTACGAAAGATGTAAAGGGTTCATCATTTCTCCTGTTGTTTCTCTGATAAAACCTAGCATTGCTAATCGGTTGTTGAAATGTTTTGTTCCCTCCTATTCCTTGAACTAAAATAGTATCTTCCAAAGGTGGGAAAGAAAAATCCGATCCATTTTCATACCCTTTCTGATCTACTACCTCATCAACTGGTCTATTTGCTGACTCTAGAGGAAATCTCCCTTGAGGTTCTTCATAAGCCTCAAATTCTGGTGGGCGTGAAAACTCCTCGAAAGTCAAACATTGATCATATCTTGAGGAAGGGACAATCTCATACCCTATAACATTAACATCTTTCTAGTTACTTGATTCATCTATTATGTTTTTGAACAAGTTAGATGCTCTCTTGAATTCTGCACATGCTAACTCTGAATGTTGATCCATCTCATGGAATCTACAATACTTGGACATGGAAAACTCAGCCCAGAATATTCGGTCCACTAATCTATTAGCTGCTAAAGCTTGATTATCAAGTGGAAACACTACATTTCCATTGTTTGGACACGTATTCCAAGTTCTTCTCTAGTTGGACTGATTGTTGTATCCTTGGTCTTGTGACTATTTATTACCTTGATAGTTATTGTTTTGGTAGTTCCTTTGATAGCTACCACCTTGGTTATTCCTTTGGTAGTCTCTATCTTGGTAATTTCTATGATAGCCTCCTTGAAAACCACCACCTTGATTCAGGTAATTATTCCCTTGATTATTTCTTTGGGAACTTTGGAGTTGGTTGTTTTGGTTTCTCAAATGGGTGACCTCTGTGGACAACTTCTTGACTTGGTCAATCTACTCTTTCATTTCATCATTTTCTTCTTTTGTCCTCATGGAGGAATTTTCTCCTTGTAGATAAACTGGTACTGATGGTGGTGCTTCAGATAATGAAGGCCTTGGGTGTACTACTAACTGATTTGCAGGCGCCTAGTATGCAAGCTGTGGAACTGGCTTTTTTGGGTATCTTGCACCTTGGGGTTCCATTCCTTGTTGGCCTACTTGCCTTCCTATCTCAATTGCCTTAGTCTAACCCTCAGTTAATGTTGTGGGAGTAGGATTCACCATTCTTGTGAACATAGCCATTTGGTTGTCTAAGGCACTGTAGTATGCTTTCAATGCACCAGCTTCTGTCATTGTGTAAGGGGCTTGCAATCTCATGTAAGCCTTGTGGAAATGATCATTGAAGGAATTTATCATCTCTCTATCATGCCTCCTTATGTCCACAAACCTTCTATGTAACTCCAGTGGTGTGATGGGCATACCAAAATTTGCGAGAAAGGTGTCCTTGAGTTGAACCCATCCTATTATTGATGATGCTGGTAAGTTGAAAAACCAATAATAAGGTTCTTCACTTAGTGAATAAGGAAAAAGTCTACAGGCGACATCTTCCTCCTGAATTCTTGTATTACACAATGCCTCTTGGAATACCTTGATATGCTCATCCACTGTACGATTGGGATCATTGACAAAAAACTTGGTACAAAATACTACCAGATTCTTTGGTAGATCATGGTATTGTTGGAATAAGAGTGGTGAGGCATTGTTTTGGATCCACTGTGGTTGAACCATTGTTGGTTGATTGATCTGAGCTTGAACTGGCTGATTGACTAGGGTCTAAAATGGTGGATTAACTTGAACTTGAACTAGTAGATTGCTTGAAGCTTGGATTGGTAGACTACTTGAGGGGCTAGCTAAGTTTGAGGTATCAGCCACCCGACAATTTCTTGGTTTCTTGGGAGATTCTAACACAAGTAAGTCTTCCTCTTAGTGTGGTGTATTTATCAATATCCTCTGCCTCTTATCAGATATCAGCCTCTCAAATCTTTCAGGGGAAAAAGACCCAATTTTTCTATCCAGCTTGAAAATGATTCCAACCTGATTGTCTCTAATTCGAGTTCTCTTCAACAATAGCTTGAGCTTGTCTTTGTGATTTCCTTTCTCTCTCAAGCTTCCTTTCCAATTCTCTTTGACGTTCTAACATCCTTTGAATTCTCCGTTCAATAGCTCATTCTTTTCTTTCCTCTTGATTTAGCACATCAACAGTGTCTAGGTACTCTCTAGTGTCCTCACTTTCCTCCCAATCCATTGAGCACAAACTTGCCACAATGTGATCTTGAAGTGTTCTCCAAGTTGCTCTAGGCTGATTTGATCTAGGAAGCACCATTATTCTTCATAATTAAATGCCAACAAATCCTCAAAATAAAAATTCTGGCCCTCCTTCTAGTGCCAGATAATGTCGATGCGTGATGATGGAGGGTATTCCAACCAATAATGCTCCAATTTTCTCAGGACTGAATTTCAATTCAAGCCCTCCTACAACTCAAAAATTCAATTCAACCTTCCAATGAACTTTGATTCTACCCTCGTTCTAGTGCTAGATAATGTTGATGCAAGTTTTTTATCACTTACATAACATATTAGGATTTGAATATTTAATATGGGATATCAAACATGCAACTCCTCTCTTGAAAAGTTATTATTCATGAAGACATAAGAAATAGCTCCAATGTTCCTTACACCATTGGATACTCACTCAATTTTATCAATGTGATTTGCTGGTAATCATGTAGGCAGCCTTATGTTATTCATTCAAGGATGACTTGGACTTTGGTGGGATGAAGGTGATGGTGACTCGATTTGTGAAATGTGCAGAGGCAGATAATGTTGATGATGGTGGTGATGGAGGATGTTTTTTCCAATGAGGATGTTGATGGGAAAGCGATGGTCATGGAAGGTGAATAGATGTGTTCTAATACTCGACCTACTCTAACTTCCTTCTCTCTAAACCTCAACTACCCAACTACTCACTATTCTACTCCTACTCCTATGAATGGAAGGTTAGCAAATGGACGGGGATTGAACCTAATGAGAGCTGACCAGCGGCCTCATTTCCACAAGTGCAATGATTCAAAGGAATGATAAACTAGTTTACCACAAAAAGATTTCTAACTAGCCGCTAGGATGCTAGTGGCCTAGTATTGACCCCTATCAAACATTTACCAATTCTACCATACAACTATCCACGTACTTTAACTTCACTTAAACAACTTCAAATGCAACCAACTTTAACAACTTGAAAGAAAATCTAACTAAGTGGAAGTTAAAAACATGCAATAACACCCAATATTCTTGATCAACATGCCAATCGCAACAATGAAAAAGAGAGCAATTTTGGTATTATTTTTGCAACAATTTCTCTGACAACTTTACAAATGAGAGAAAATGGCCTTTTATAGGGGCCAAAAATACAATGGATGAATGAGATCAAAATAAAATCAACAATCCAGATTGGATCCTCAAAACCCTAATTAGGGTTGCCACCCCATCGGCCAATGAGAAGTTGCCACCTCATCAATGGACCAATGAAAAAGGTGCAAAAAGTGGCAACCAATGAGAAGGCACCAAAATGGTGGCGAATCAAAAATGGACACTTGTCCTATTCTAGAAGAAAGGGAAATTAGCCTCTTGGGCTTACATCAAATGATCTTATAATATAACTCTTCCCTTTTCTTTCATCTTCTTAGCTAAGGCAATGAACTTAGCTAGCCTTTCATTAACTTCTTCCATAGGAGGACAAGGTGTGTGCTTCACCTTGAGTTTTGCTGACTTTTCCATGCTATTCGCTGCTTGTAGTATCCTTTCACGATCCTTCTCATATTCTTTTGCAAATCCAATAAAAGCGCTGAGAGAGAAAAGGGTGCCCAAATGCTTTTTCTTGATAGCAACCTTTCCCAACTCATCCCTTGAGCTAGGCACATGATTTTCCTAAGTAGAACAATGAGATCACCATATTCTGGTTTAAAATCTACAATTGTGAGCCTTGATGATCTCTTAACTCCTTTCCTTCCCTCGCATATCCAATTCCGCTTTAGATGAGTGTATAGGCCCCTTGGTTATCTTGAAATGACTTAGTTGTTGATCTATCACTAGAATCATCATGCCCTTGTACTAGGGAATGTTAAATGTTTCTTCAATTGCTTGCCCACCAATTTTGGCCAACACTCTCTTCCCTTCATCAAAAATTATGGAATTACTGTTTAGATCAAATCTAGATGCACATTCCATAATCAATTCTAGACAAGGCAATGTGGGAGGAAAGGTCATTGCATGTACAATTCCACTCTTGGAAATCCTTTTTTCCAAGGGGGATTGTCCTTCCTTTAGTTTGTCCCTCATTTGTATCATATCCACTATATAGATATTGGTGTCAGTTATTCTCTTCATTTTTGAGAAGAAGGAAGTATTGGGCGTCATATCCTCTTTGTCTTTCTTGGTGTTCACCTGCTTGGGATTCTTACTTGCACTATCATCCTCCATGCTCATCACCCTATTACAAGATGGTAGACTGGTGGACCAAAAGGCAATAAGAACCAAGCGGAGCAATCCTTAGCCTTGAACTAAAGATGGATATTCAGCTTAAGCACTCCTTGCAACTCTAGATGATGAAAATTCACCTTAACCGATAAACTTATAGTGACCTTTTGGAACCTAGGATATGACTTTCAAGTAGTTCAAATCCCTTTGCAAATTAGAAATTTACACTCCTAAAACTATCCAACACTTTCCTTCTATGAAAAAATCAAAATTTCATATGTATCTCTTCTCCCAACAAAATTTCCAAAATCTAATATAAAAAAATGCAATCCTAAATAGGAGAAGAAATTAGACCTTCACCACAAATTGCCCAAAAATTAGAATCAGATCTGCCTCAATAAAATGCCAAAGATGGAAAAAATTTCCTTTCTCTCAAATTCACCCAAACATGAAGTTTGAAATCTACCCACAAATCTACCTAGGGCACAAATCGCAACCCATAAATGGAGGAAAAAACCACCAAAATATGCAAGAATTCTACCCAAAAAAAATTGTCAAGGTCTGAAAATGGAGGAATGCAAGCAAAAAAATCTCCCAAGCATGCAAAAAACTACCTTCCACTAAATTCGCCCAAGTCTAAAAAAAAATTGCCCTTCCATAAAACTCACCCAAGTCTGGAAAAATCTGCTCGTCCACAAAATTTGCCCACATGGAGAGGAAGAAATGATTTGTGAAAATGAGATGGGGAGAAGACTCCCTTTATAGCCAATTTTCTTTCTCCATAAAGCTGGCCTACATGGTCTAGGAGAAAGCAAAAAACAAAAATTAAATTCAAGTTAAGGCCCACAATTAAATACTTAGCTCAAAAAAATTAATTTTGCCAAAAGAAAATTGCATTTTTAAATTTACCAATTAGCTCCAATTGCAAAACGAAATTAAATGGCTTTGAGGGTGTTAAATATTTCTATTTAATGAGGGTTTAGTAATTAATACGTCATTAAATTTGGATTTTGGCTAACTTAAAGCCATATTTTCAATATTAAATTACTAAATTTATTAAAAACTTAAAAGTTTTCAAGCCAATTAATCCAATTAAAGCCAATTTTTTGCAATTTTCTACAAAATCGATTTTGCCAAACTAAAAATTAAAAATTAAAAAATTAGAATTGCATTTAGAACCAAAAATCAGTTTTTTACAATTTTCCACATTTCAACAAAATTAAAAAAATTTCACCAAAGAAAAATTTGAGATTTTTCAAAAACTTAAGTCTAAAAATTTTCTCTTTTGAAAATTATCCAAATTTATAGAGTTAAAACCAAATTTTTGAAAGAAAACATCTAAGTACAAAATTTGCAATTTTATCCTGCCAAGTTGAAATTAAATTAGAAAATTATTAGGCCTAAGGATAAAATTGATAGCTCTAGAAAATCAAGTTAAGAAAACTAGGTGAAAATAATCTAAGCCTCCCCAAATTTGTCCTGAAGGTGCCAAGGTGTGAAATTTTCAAAACTCAAAAATTTTGGACAATCCAAAGATTTGCCGAGGTGATCAAAAAAGTGGGGTCCCCAAAATTCTTGGGCGATGGTATGAAAACCTCACAACACAATCTTGGAAAAAACTATCTCTGTCATTGTTGCCTCAATCAAACTTAATACCTTTGCATACTCTCTCCTTGACTCCTTCAACTGAGTCTTTTGATTTTTGGTAAAGCTAGCATACTGAGTTGGGTCTATTACATCATTGAGCCCATTAATCACAAACTCCCATTAATCATTTGCAACCATTATGGTATTCATCTTCTATGCCCATGTATCATAATTTTGTCCATTAAAGGATGATGGCTACTACCATATCTTTCCTATATCTCTTGCCATGCCAAATATTTTAGAAAAAAGAATGCCCTAACTCACTATGGATGTGGGGCCTCAAAACTCTAATACCATGTGAAAAAAAAATCATAACTCTAAAAAAATTTCTCGGTACATGAAGGTGCCAAGTGACAATTTTGGTTGGCACCAATGGATGTCAATTGACAAGAGAGTGTTGAGTAAGCTCAAGACAAGAAGAAGCCAAGTGAACTTGACAAAAAAAGGGCAACTCGACACAAGTATATGCCAAGTGAGTTCAGAAATAAGCAATACCAAATGAGCTCAATAGCCACTATAAAGTGTTTCCTAACAAAAGAGGATGCCGAGTGAGCTCAGCAATAACTATAGATAGAATTCGATGAGAGTAACAAAGAGAAGACTTGGGAAAGACCAAACTGAGTGGGCTATAAACCAAACTTACAACCTAGATTTTTCCACCACTAAGACCAAAGAGCTGAAGTCTAAAGCTTTCAAAAAAGAACTTATCAAAAGAAAAACATTGCAATAATGAATAAGAGAAGAACAAAAAGGATATGTATGCCTTCTTGATTTCTTGCTATTCAAATATGATAAATTATTACAAAATCTAGGAGCGTTTGGCTTCAACCAGAAAACTCTAAAATATTCAAACTAATAGAAAACTAAAAACTTCAACTTGTAGTTCTAATGGTTGCATACAATATCACCTAGAACAGTCACTACTTCACAGGACAAATCCAATAAAAAATGAAATTATAGAATGGCGGGAAGAAATACGTACAACTACAAACACAAGGACAAATTTATTTTTGTCTTTTGAACTCTAACAACTAGATCTGCTAATCAATTCCCTTCTTTGCTATATATTCTTGTAATTCTCTTCTTTGCAAATCTTCAATCAACTAAATGAATTAGATTCATTCCTTTTTGTCTTTGTTCAAAAATGTTTACCCCCTCTTTTCCAAATTTGAAACTCACCTACTGAGCATTAATATTTCTGATGCAGTTAGGGTGGTAGGTGGGTGTTTGGCTCTAGGGGCAACTGACCTACAACATTAAATATTTCAATAGATTCTTCATTGTAGTAGAATCAAATGGGGAAAGAACTATATTTGATAAACTTGATAAAAGTATGGCCTCCTACATTTGTCATAGTTAAATTCCTCAAGTGTCTAAAGCCCAGTATAGAGACATATATACCAAAGGAGTGTTAGTGTAGTTTTTTATTTTTCCTATTTTGCTAGGTTTTTCCTACACTTTTTAATAATCTCACTTAGGTTAATAAAGCATGTCTTATTAGGTGAATGGTTGTGAGGTGTCACCTTCTTACATGTGAGCATCCATTAGCTATCTTGGGAAGATACTTTGTTATCTTTAGTCCGATAGATGCTTGCTCCTCATTGGTTGGTGTTGCCACCTCCTCCCTCTTCCTGGCCTATATAAGCATGCTACTTGGCTTGTATTTGCATCTCTTTTTCTTGCATCCTCTTAATGCTATTTTGCTTCCAGCATTTGCATTACTCTCTTGGAGACTAACTCTATGATGCTATTTTGATTTTGTATCATTTGCATTCATAGTTTAGATATTTACTCTTTGCACTAGTTTTCTAGGTTATTAATCTTTTCAGATTCTAACATGGTATCAGAGCTTTTCTATGTGCAAGAGTAGATTTTAGTTTCCTTATGTGAGCAGATTATGGCATGAGCAGTTTGGCCATCTTAACTTCCACTACTTGCAGTAGCTTAACCACGAGAGCATGGTCATAGGGTTGCCTTCTACTTTGACATTGGAGTCACCTAGAATACATGATAGATCTTCTAATGGGTTAGATTCACTTGAGCAGTCTTCTACCTCCACTTTTGATGCAAAGAGTGATTCAGAGGACTCACCTCCTTCCTCTCCTAGTCATCATTCATAGGTTGATGATTCTCCTCTAGATTCTCCATCTTCTGGTCCACTATGGGCTAGACAGACCTTGCAGTTTGTAGGTGATTGGGTTGGGGATCCATCAGACACCAAGCAAACTCGTTCACAATTCCAAGATGCTCTACATATCTTCATTGCTACTGCCTCAAATCCACAGTCCTTTCATGAGGCTTCTAGTATTTTTGAGTGGGATACAACTATACAGGAAGAGTATAGTTCCTTGATGAAGAACCACACTTCGGATCTTGTCCCTTTTCCTAAGGGAAGAAGACTTTTTCGATGTAAGTGGATCTACCGGACAAAATTTGCAAGCTTTGCTCGAGGTGCGGGATGCTTCATCTTTTGGGGGGGCCTCTTCCTCTCACTTGGAGTCCTAATTTTCTTTGGGGAGTCTCCTTTCTCTCTTTTTTGGGGGAATTTTATGTACATGGGTACCTCATCAGGCTTGACTTGTCGGGACCCATTTCTACATCCACCTAAGCTTCACTTATGGGGGGGTGTTAGTGTAGTTTTTTTTTTTTCCTATTTTGCTAGGTTTTTCCTACACTTTTGAATAATCTCACTTAGGTTAATAAGGCATGTATTATTAGGTGAATGGTTGTGAGGTGTCACCTTCTTACATGTGAGCATCCATTAGCTATCTTGGGAAGATACTTTGCTATCTTTAGTCTGATAGATGCTTGGTCCTCATTGGTTGGTGTTGCCACCTCCTCCCTCTTCCTAGCCTATATAAGCATGCTACTTGGCTTGTATTTGCATTTCTTGTTTTTGCATCCTCTTAATGCTATTTTGCGTCCATCATTTGCATTACTCTCTTTGAGACTAACTCTATGATGCTATTTTGATTTTGTATCATTTGCATTCATAGTTTATTTATTTACTCTTTGGACTAGTATTTTGGGTTATTAATCTTTTCAGATTCTAACATGATATCAGAGCTTTTCTATGTGCAAGAGTAGATTTTAGTTTCCTTATGTGAGAATATTATGGCATGAGTAGTTTGGCCATCTTAACTTCCACTACTTGCATTAGCTTAACCAGGAGAGCATGGGCATAGGGTTGCCTTCTACTTTGACATTGGAGTCACTTGGAATACATGATAGATATTCTAATGGGTCATATTCACTTGAGCAGTCTTCTACCTCCACTTTTGATGCAGAGAGTGATTCAGAGGACTCACCTCCTTCCTCTCCTAGTCATCATTCACAAGTTGATGATTCTCCTCTAGATTCTCCATCTTCTGGTCCACTATGGGCTAGACAGACCTTGCAGTTTGCAGGTGATTGGGTTGGGGATCCATCAGACACCAAGCAGACTCGTTCACAATTCCAAGATGCTCTACATATCTTCATTACTACTGCCTCAAATCCACTGTCCTTTCATGAGGCTTCTGGTATTTTTGAGTGGGATACAGCTATGCAGGAAGAGTATAGTTCCTTGATGAAGAACCACACTTGGGATCTTGTCCCTTTTCCTAAGGGAAGAAAACTTTTTCGATGTAAGTGGATCTACCGGACAAAATTTGCAAGCTTTGCTCGAGGTGCAGGATGCTTCATCTTTTGGGGGGGCCTCTTCCTCTCACTTGGAGTCCTAATTTTCTTTGGGGAGTCTCTTTTCTCTCTTTTTTGGAGGAATTTTATTTACATGGGTACCTCATCAGGCTTGACTTGTCGGGACCCATTTCTACATCCACCTAAGCTTCACTTATGGGGGGGTGTTAGTGTAGTTTTTCATTTTTTCTATTTTGCTAGGTTTTTCCTACACTTTTTAATAATCTCACTCAGGTTAATAAGGCATGTCTTATTAGGTGAATGGTTGTGAGGTGTCACCTTCTTACATGTGAGCATCCATTAGCTATCTTGGGAAGACACTTTGCTATCTTTAGTCTGATAGATGCTTGCTCCTCATTGGTTGGTGTTGCCACCTCCTCCCTCTTCCTAGCCTATATAAGCATGCTACTTGGCTTGTATTTGCATCTCTTGTTTTTGCATCCTCTTAATGCTATTTTGCTTCCAGCATTTGCATTACTCTCTTGGAGACTAACTCTATGATGCTATTTTGATTTTGTATCATTTGCATTCATAGTTTAGATATTTACTCTTTGCACTAGTTTTCTGGGTTATTAATCTTTTCGAATTCTAACAAGGAGAATGTTGAGGATACTATGACCCCTTTTCTCCTATTTTGACTTTAATATTGGCCTCATCATATTAGCCTATTTGTATCTTATTTTTGCCATCCTTAATCATAGCCATTGCACTCTGAGAATTGATTCAAATCTACAACTATAGGGAAGATATGTGGAAAGCAGGAGATTTGAAAAGGATATTAAAGTGTGTAATGTTCACCTTGACTCAAAATTATATTTCTCTATATTTTTGCATATATTTATTTTAGGGGAGTGCATTTGAGAGAATCATTATTGGTCAAGTGCTTTTAGTGAAATTAGAATCTACATTTCTAGGAGTGTCCATTAGACTAAGTTGGATTAAAAAAGGGTGATAGTGGATAATAAAATAAATATTGCAACAAGATTTTTTAAGTGAAATTTTTGATATTTGAAGTACTTGATCTTAAAAATTATTTCTAGGAGAATTATGCTCTTTATTAATCTATTTTCTACTATTGAATTGATTTAAAAAATTATATAATATTATTTTAAAATCATCTATGTGAAGCTTTCTAATTTTGAGTTGTTTCCTTATAAGCCTTAATGCTGATTATTTCTAACTTGTTTGTTTGCAATAATACTAAATTGTGCAAGCTTGAATTTGGAGAAAGTAATTATTTATAATTGTAGGTTCAGATAAAAGTTGAGTTTTTGAGGGGATATGAATGAAAAAAGTAATGATTTATAATTGTAGGTCTAGATAAAAATTGAGATTTTAGGGGGATATGAATGAAAATGATGTAGATATGAAATTCACTATAAATAGTGTCAACTGATATGAAATTTTGATATTTAGGATTCTATAGTTACCAAACTTGAAAATCTAGGAGACTGCAACTCCCACTATCAATCTTTGTTTCTTTTAGTAATTTGAAACATAAATAGAAAATGTTCATAAATTATTTTATTTATTTTTCATTTTGAAACTATGGATTACTTACCATTAACTTTTTGTCCTCTTTTTTTCAAGATCTATGAGTTGTGTAAGTTTGAAGTTGTTCTCAATGTATTAAATTTTTCTTCTAAAAAAGCTTGGAAAATAGTTACAGGTTTTAGTGTTTACAGTTTGAAAGACTAGGTTTCCATCTACTTCATCGGGAAGTCTCCCATGTCCACAAGAGAGTACTTGGGCTCTATTGAGATTTGATCCTCCAGTGCCAGTTTCGATGGGAATGGATTTTTTGTTACCAAATATGTTAAGGTAGGCATAAAGTCAACAATTACTAAGTCAATTGTCATATCTAAAGATATTTTTCCTAAGATCTCCTCATTTGAAGGAAAAAGAATGTTCTATAAAAAATATTCATCTCTCTGTATAGAATTTAATAAAGTTGGAATTGTTTAGCATTTAAAAACATGCAATTATTCACACTCCAATTGAAGATTAGCCAAGTTGATGTAACTAAGTGATAAAAATAAACAAAGTTATTGCATATTTTATTCTTAAGAGGATAGAATGAGTAGAATAAAGGGAAGATTAGAGATTTACCATGGAAAAATTTAATGCTTAACAAATGACTCCAAATTGTTGTTTGCATTTGTCCTTTTGATGTTGAACATATTGTGTACATGATCTTGCCAACCATAATACCAAGATAGCAACATAGTTTCCTATACGATAGGATGATATAGAAATATTTTCCATAATGTATGAAGATGAAAAGAAAGAACAATTGCTTTCATCAAAATTAGATACTTGACAAAGGACAATTGCCATACATGCTAAAATGTTTTTCCCAAGAATGTTGTTTTAGGGATACCTATATGGTGAATGTGTAAGACCTTTCACAAAATGTATTTGAGATAAAACTTATATTATAATATGTTATGTCTATAAAATCCTAAATCAAATATATCATGTTTGAAAATAGTGGTATAAAATGAGTGAGTATTTGGGCCTCTTATGGTTCTACTTTCTATATTGGATATCTACACACATCAATATTCAAATTTGTATTTGTACATACTTTGATTATTCAATCAATTTCGCAAATTTTTACATAAACACTTCATATTTTCTTAATATTCTAAAAGCATATTTCAGAAACATATCTTCTTCATATTACACTTTCCTTTGCTTACCATGCCTAGTCTCCCTTGCCACTTTCACTAGATAAAACTATTTTTTTGCTAGTTTTGTTTCCTTTCTATAATGGTGAACATAGGCTTAGTATTTTGAATTTAAGGATTTTCCTAGTGATTAAAATATAATTTTCTCCATTATTATTAGCATTTGGTTGGGAGAAATTTGATTTTCCTATATCTTACAAAAAACTTTCAGCCAGTGTTGTATTGTGGCTCTTCAAAATTATTAATTTGTAATTTTTTAAGATAATTTTTCCTTAGTAATCATCAATTTTGAAAGTAGAATGGCATTAGGTGCCTCCTAAATTTTTCTAGTTTTTTGGACTCTACTCCTATTCTAGTGCTATGGGTATGAATTTTGGGAAATGACTATATTGATTCTTGATGATAACTTCTAGGATTACCTTATTTTATAGATGAGTAAGTAATTAAGCTATTTCTTCCCATTGTAAACAATGTAATCAAATAAAATTATAGAGTAAAAAAATAATTTAACATGATATCACTTGATAGCAAGGATGTTCACATATCAATAAGAATTAATCTGTTGTAGCATTTTAGGAACTAAGCAACTTCATTAGTAAATAAATAACCACTTAGAAATCTATATTATTTGTAATCAATTGTTAGCAATGCTTGATAGTGTATACAATTGTATTATTTTCTAGAGGGGCAATATCTTAAGTAACACATTATTTTCATGTTACCAGAAATTTGGACATGCAAAGAGAAAACTTACCAGATTGCAAAAACCAAGGAATATTAAACTAATTGCTTGCCAACAAATACACATATTATATTCTCTAGGTTTCAGGTAGGGGATGAAAAAATTTATGGATTACAATTACAACAAGACATATTAATAAAAGAATATGTACGAAGATCAAAACATTGCACTAAAAAGCTAAGCTTGTATACTTTCATATTTATTGAATAAACCTCCATCAAAGAAAATTAGAAGGCAAACAAAATTCACCCAAACTCACAACAAATCATGTTTATCTCTGATTCAAAGACATTGATGCAGAGCCTAGAATGGATGGATGTTAAATAAGAGGACATTTGGGCTTAGGTTTCTTCTTTTCTATATAAATAATGAATGGATTGATTATAGATTAAAATTTTGATATTTATAATCAAATGAGATGATCAATTTTTATTTATGTTGAATTATTGTATAACTTAAATTTGTTTTGTTACAGCCATATCAACACTTCTTTGATGACCACAATCTTGGCTTTTTGTAAAAAATAAATTTCCAGACCCTCTTTTAATTAAGCCGAAAAGCTTCCTACACTGGAAGCATTCATCAACGTAAACAATTAGCCTTTTTTGGAAAAATTGACAAGCATATGACAGTTTTAATAATAGACTTCAAAATTGAAACTTATTGTGATAATTGTTTATTATCCCTATTATTAGGCCAAGAGGCGTAACCCAACAACGGCATAATACCTCCATATAGAAGTCATCAAACATGATGCCCATAAGAAAAGAGAACCTCTACAAATTCCTTGCCTCCATGATAGTTGGACGAATAACATAGTGAATGTAATGGTCCATGTAGATGGGAATTGAATGGAATGCTCGATGTTGACAGGAATTGAACGGGATGATCCAGGTAGATAGGAAAATGATTTATTACATCATCAGAAATATGAGCAGTTATGCAAGAGTAGTTGGATTGGTATGAATTAGGACGTGCTCAATGTTCAGTGAATAGTTACAAAACCTTTCACCATTATTTATTCACATGCAAGTGGCAGTAATGTAGGGTAGTGAGAAAAAATGGTAGTGGAAACATGAGATTGTTTTTGTAGCCTACAATGACACATCAGGTTTCATAGGCCAATTTTGATTTGCTAATTGCTCGATCTCTGCGCAAACATCATGCGCTAAGGTAAATCTATGAAATGAATAATGTTAATCCCTAATATTTAATACTTTTGACTGTATGGTCTATTGTTAAATTCATTAGTAATTAAAGTGTTTTAAGCTCATTGTTCAAATTTATATTCGTAGATTAGTGTAAGAGATTTTGTATGACTCTTGTGAGAGATTTTTTCTTATCAATCCATTAGTTTTTTCTCAGGCTTGGCAAGGGATTTGTTTAGAGTGAGACCTTCATCATCTTCATTGTTTCTATTTTCTATGCTCAAACAATTATTGAGGTCATCAAAAATAAGAGGAATGTTCATGTGATAGATCTAGGGATTTGAACTAGGTGCCAATGGATGGTGTTAATGTAGTATCTTGCCCTTTTGAAGGTTAATTAGCAGTAATTTGAAGTGAAAGCTCTTTCGTAACATAACAGGAATACATGCACATTGAAATTTCATGCAACTAATAAAAAGGCTCATCACTAGCACTGGAGGTGAGAGGAAGAATAAGACCAAATAAGATTGTACATGTGAGAAATTCCATGGTATAAATGCAAGTCAATTCGTGATCAATGGTTAGAAATGTATTTTACATTCAGTTTACCTTAATCTATTTTCAAACAAAGAATGATTCACAATCTCCTTCATTGAAGAGGTTTCAATTTTATATTTCATTATAACATTATTATCAAAGAATGTCAAAGAGAATATTTTTTAATATAAATATAAATAAATTTCTAGTATGAAACATTAATTACAAGTACATTCATTAATGGAGTTCTTCAAATGCAAAAAATAAAAAATTATGTTATCCATTATTATTTATTTTCATATTTTATTTTTTAATTATATAAAAAACTTTGTAATTTTTAATTTGAAAAATGTAGTTAAATGTTCATAAAATATTATCCAAAACAAAGGAAATTGGCACATTTACCATGCAAGAAAGGATATCACTATATTTGTATTTTTATGATCTTTTTAACAACCGACGCATCTACCAGCAACATCATTACCATCATTAGTTTTATTTGTATGATCCTTTTAACAATTTATTTCGTACAGTTTGGTTAAATTAAATATCAATGAAATGTAATGTGTAAAGTTAATGTTATTGAGGGTCTATCTTTAACAATTGTTATATAAAATATTAATAACTCAAATAATGTTATAGACTTTTTGTTTATATATTTAAAAAATGTAGAAACATTTTGATTTGCTAAAAATAAAAAATAACATTTATGCTAATTTTATATGATGAAGTATTTTGCAGAAGAAATAGATTATAAATATATATATTTGAAATTAGATTAGAAATTTGGAATTTTAAAAAAGGATATTATATATATCTAGAATTTAGCTTTAAGAATTAATTTATTACAAAATTTAAAATTAATTTTTTCAAACTTTTAAAATATAAATTTATTTGCATGCAAAAACCACAATATAATAGAAATGCATTTTACTAATCCCTAAAAATATAAGTCTATGTTTAACTAAAAATATATTTAATATAAAATGTCTAATAATAAAATAGAAATATTCTATTGCTATTTAATAATACTCATTTTTAATTATTAAGTAATATGTTAGAAGATTTCAATGTACTAAATTTATACTATAATGTGAATATAGTAGTATTATGTAAATTGGACAAATTAATATTACGAAGATAAATATGACCCTAAAGAGCTAAGTTATCCATATATATTCTTCTAAATAGGATCAACCACCCTTCTTTTGGCTACTATCTAATACATCAGAAACATTAATTATATTTGTAAAGGTTAAGTGAAATTATATTCAATTGTTTAACACCCATATATATGTCTAACACTAAACCTCATAGTACTTCCAACCCTAACTTTAATAAAGAGACATAATTAAAATTAAAATTATAGTCCACATCCTCACTCTAATCCTACTACTAATTCTATCTTGACCCCTAGACATGACCTTAACCATAATTATAACCATGTCCTAACCATAGATCTAACCCTAGATCCTAACCATAATAATAACCTTGAACATTATGATAACTCTCATACTTACCTTAATGTGATTTAAACCTTAGAACAATGATGAAACCCTAAACTTAAAAATAAATATAATGATAATCCTAAACCCTAATCCTAATGATAATCGTAGCCCTAATAATCATCATCATCATCCTAAGTATAACCTTGACCATAACCCTAGCCTTAACTAAAATTGGCTCTAACTTTGGTGCAAACCCTTATCTTAATAGAAATCTCAATTGTATTCACCATAATGCTAACCATAATTTTAATCCTATGCTTAACCATAATTCTATTTGTATCCATATCAATACAACAAACTAAATATAGAACCATTATGTAAAGCTTAATTATAACCATAACCACAACAACAAATCTAAAATAAAACCATAATGGAAAAGGTAACTACTACCATAACCCAAACCCTAATATAAACCCTAGCTAAATCCCCAATCCTAACAATAATGTAATCTCTAATAATAAAAATTTAAAACCTTGACTTTGTCCATAATCCTATCTTTAACCCTAACCCTAACCCAAATTCCATGCCTAAGCACAATCTAAACCATCAACCTAATTTATAATACTAGCTACAATCTTAACCCTAAATATATGTGTAACCCTAATCATAAACCCAATACTAACCATTAAGTAATGATCAAAGCAATAAGCCTAATCATACTACTAACTATAACTCTATATCTTAACATTAACTATAATCCTAACCCTAAACCTAGCCATGACCATAATCATAAGTAAAATCATAACACTAACCATGGTATAAACCCTAACCCTAAGAAAAATATAAACCACAATACTAAACTCTTATCATACTCTAATCCCCAACCCTAAATCCTAATCCTAACCCTACCCTTCACTCTTAAAGCATGATGAAAACTCTATACCTAGCATGAGAATTCCAATGAATAATCTTAAACACAAATTCCTACAATAATCTTATCCCTAAATTCTAATGATGAAAACTCTAGATCTAGCATGAAGTAGACACCAAGTAAGAGGCCTAGAGAAATAGATACATGATACAAGGAGAGTAGGTAGAAATTATATGAGGGGACATGATAGAGACAATGAGACAAGGGGAGAGATTTTAAGACACATCATGTAGACATAGAGAGATGATTATTTAGATAGAGAGAAAGTGAATAATTATGGCATGAAATACATGAACATAATGATGGGGTAAGTGAGTGAGTGAGTGAGAGAGAGAGAGAGAGAGAGAGAGAGAGAGAGAGAGAGAGAGAGAGAGAGAGAGAGAGAGAGAGAGAGAGAGAGAGAGAGAGAGAGAGAGAGAGAGAGAGAGATGATCATCAAGGGGATGAGATGCTAAGAGAGGGTGGAATGTAGGAGAAAGGGAGAAGAGGAGAAATAAATGATGTAGAAAGAGAGAATGTAACAAGGGAGAGATAGAGGAGGAGAGACAATAATTAGGGCATCAAATTAATGGAGCTTTTGATATATATATATATATATATATATATATATATATAGAGAGAGAGAGAGAGAGAGAGAGAGAGAGAGAGAGAGAGAGAGAGGGAGAGAGAGAGAGAGAGAGAGAGAGAGAGTATATTAGGGGGAAGAGATGGTTAGAGGGGCAAGGATTTGGAAGAAAGGGGGAAGGGAAGAGATGAGGTAGAGATAAAATAGTGATGGGTAGACCAATGTGGTAGAGATAAATATAATACTTAGGGCATGGAATAGATGGACATGGTGAGGAAGAGAGATCGAGAGAGTTTAAATAAGGAAAGCAATGGTGAGAAGGGGGAGGGGAGAGGGGAGAGACTAAAAAAGAGAAATTAGAGAAAGAGAGAAAAGAGGGAGAGGACAATAGACAAATGGTAATTAGGAGGGAGAGATCGTGAAGGAGATGTGTGTGTATGTGTGTGTGTGTGTGTGTGTGTGTGTGTTCATTATTTCTAGTACATTTCCCACAAGAATACAAGAAAACATCAAAAAATTATGGATTCGAGGTTGAGTTTGAAGTTTTGAATCAACTCCAACTTCAACTTCAACTTTGAGGGACTTGACTTGAGTCGATGGGTAAAGGATTTTTAGGGTGATGGAGAGTGGGTGGACCCAAACTCAAAATTGAAGTATCTTAAGAATTTCAAGTTCAACTTCAATATTTGAAAAAGGAGTCCTTGACCAACAATACTGCATATTGCATGAAAAGCAAGGTAAAAAAAGTTCACCCATTTGATCCTTTATTAGATTCTCAAAAAATTTCAAGTACTCATATGACAGTATGCACTATCCATAAAATTTCTTTCCACTAATCAATATTCTTCCTTAATTCCTTTATATATGCATCAAGTGTCTTCAGTTCATTCCTTACATTTGTGCATAGTGCATCAAAAAGTGTTGCATCACATTTTTCTTGCACTTGAGCTGAAATTACCTTATATAATGTTGTGAATTATTCATTAAAGGTCCTCACCAATTCCTTAGCCTTTGATTGCATGTTTGTATTAGTAGTAGTTGTAGAAACTTTATTTTTCAATCTGTCTAGTACTTTAATTAGAATATTTTCCAAAGACTTCACGGATTTAAATTCTTTTCAAATAGTTTTATCAAGGAGCTTATCAATCCCTTTTGATCATCATCATCATCAGATAATATTGCCAATACTTTAATTGTTGATGATGGGCTAGTTGTTGGTGCTACAAGTATAATAGTTGGGGCTACATAAGTTATGCCAACCTCATGTTTAAGCTCTACCTTCCCAAGTTCTGACTCCACATGTTTGAGATTGGGAAAGAATGCTAATTCTTTCATTACAATCTTCCACCTATGCTTAAGCTTAGAATCTTCATCTATTTTCTTCCTTTCCTCTTTCTCTTTCTTTTTCTTCTTTTCCTCTTCTCTCATCTTCTCTTGTTGTCTCTGTTTATTTTCTGATTCTTCTTTCTTCTTATCTTATTCTTCCTTCTTTTCTTCTTCTTTTTTCTTTATCTCTTCTTTTCTTCTCTCTTCTTCTTTCCTCCTTTTGTCTTCTTTCCTCTTTTCTTCTTCTTGTTTCTTTTTTTCCTCTTCTTCTACTTTCCTCTTTTCTTCTTCTTTTTTCTTCTTTTCCTCTTCTTCTTTTTCATTAGAGCTAGTTTAGGTAGTGATGTTGCCAACAATAGCTATTCCATAATGTACAAATGGATTCTTCTTTGTATCCACTATTATATGTGTGATGTCCACTTTTATTTATTCAATGCCCATAATAATGTAAGACAGTGATGGTGCTTGTTGTGTCTCCTCAACTTCTTCCTTATCACTAGAAGGTGTACTTTCTTGTACATATATGAGGCTCACGGGTTTTAACTACACACTTACCTCATCCATAGAGTTCATATGTCTTACTATGGCTTCTTTTGTCTCCTTTGTAACTTTTTCATAATTTCTTCCCATCAGAAGAACTATTTTTCTTTTGTTCCTCAACAAGAGTTGAATACCCTTAAAAAAAATTTCCATGTCCTCCTTAGAGTTAATTTCACACAACTTGTTAATCATGGTTTCTCTTAACTTAGTGTCCTCTTCCATCACTATTTTCTTCCTATTCAATAACCTATTAAATAGGTCCTTTGGAATCTTATTTCGAATATTATCAAATCTTTTGTTCCTCAAATTCATATTCCTCATTATGGAATTCTCTAGCTATCTTCTACCCATATTACTATACAAGCTATAATACTTATTTAACTATACAAAATTGCCACCATCGATAATTTGCATGTAAGGTTTTCTATCTTTGGTTTCATTCTTTCTTTTGTACTGGTGTTCTTCCTCCATATGAGAAATATGTTAGCAAGTAATACTAATCTATCAAGAAAACAAAGCATTAACTAGCATAAAAGACATAACATATATGAGAGACAAAGTGAAACCCTCAAATAAGAATATGAGCCATGGAATGGCTCTCCCAATGAGGATGGTCACTTGATTTAGGGATGAGTCTATTTGATAGGATTTGGGATGTATGCTCAAGCTTCAAACTAGCTTCAATGGAGATTTTTGGTGTGGATGCATGAAAGAGCATGGATTTGGCTTCAAAATGGCATTATAACTTTACTTGATGGATTGTGATTGAAATGGCTTGGGAGGGGATTCAATTTATAGGCTAAGGGATTGAGGGATGGAGGGCTAAGATGGAAGGAAAGATGAAAGCTTAAGGAGGGCTAGGATGCACTCAAAAGGGAGCACATGGATTGTGCTTGTTTAGCACCAATTAGGGAGTGACACATGTCACAAGGTGAGTGGATGGAGGAAAGGGGAAGGATGAGTCAACAAAGGAGGCTCAAAGGATAATATCTTCATAAAGACCCTTCATTATGGCTTGTAAGAGCTTGTAAAAGTCTTTATGGCTTTTGTAAGAGCATTCATTGTTGGGTGGTTGGGATATTTTGAGGGGAGTTGAGATTGTTGACTTTCTTTGGCTTAAGAAAGTCTTAAGCTTGCTTAGGGAATGTGACAACATTAGGGGTTGGATCAGGCTTGGGTTTAGGATTAGATTATGGATGTTAGAGATTTGCAAGTGGATGGCATTCATGAGGGTGGGTGAGTTAGTGACTAAGATTAGTTAGTATGGGTGGATGGGGTGGATTAGGCTAAAAAGAGGGATTTTAGGATAGGTTAGGGGTTATTAGATATGAGGGTTTTATTTATCAAATAGGTTTATTTAATAAATGGGGATTTTGGAATTAGATAGAAGAATAAGATTTAATTCATAAATAATAGGTTATTTGATTTATCAATTAGGACTATATATGATTAATTAAATTAATCATCTAGGGGATGGCAAATGATTAATTAAATAAGCATTTAATTAATGATGCCTTTAGAGATAACTAAATAGGATTACTGAAGTGATGTAATCAAATTTAGGTGTTTACACTTCCTTCCTACACTACTTTCTCTACTAGCCAATCCTCAGTTTTGTCTTTTGATCCCTCAATATCACTGACTTGTAAAGTCTTTCTCCTTTTTCTAGGTCCAATCGTAGTTTGTTTGATCCTTTTCTTTGAAGATGGTGTAGGTTCCTATTTTACCTTTACCAATCTTTCATATTTCCTCTATGCAATTGATGATCCAACTTTTGACTACCTCCTACTTTGATCACTTCATGCTATTGTTGGTTGCACTTGCACAACTATTGCATATGATACAATGGGTGCCTCCAAACAATCCTATGAAATTGTTACACCCCCAAAAGGTGCTGCAACATCAATTGGTGCTGTTGCTATCACCTCAATTTTTCCGCCAGCTTTCATCTCTAGTATAATGCCTTTTTATCTCTTTAATGTCTTTCCTAGTCATACCAGATTCCATAAGGATAGAATCTATTTCTTTCTCTACTTTCTTCTTTCTTTCTTTGTTGTAGAGTTTGGAATGAACTAATCTTACCTTTTCTTCATAAGCACCCCATCTAGGGAACTTAGTGTCCTTCTTTGACTAGAGCATGATAAGCACATACCATTTAATGAGTTCTGCACTCATCTCATATCCCATGGGTTCAATCAATTTTTCTTGGGCTCTATTACCTCTATGCACATATTGTCTATTTCCACCATGAAGCATAAGTCTTCTTTTATTTCTCCACCATGGGAGAAGGTATTCTATACCTTTGTTTCATCTCATCTTGAAAATTCTTCATCATTCTATCTATGTCATTATCTTTGACATTTTCCATCTTTGCCCTATAGCACCTAGTCACTAATTTCATTGTGCAATCATTACTTTCCCAATTTGTCATTCCTGCGAACTTCTTGGTTGCAAAGAAAAACAAATGTGTTAATACAAACTAAAACCTAAGGACTACATTCTTAGTGTTCTTCTATTTTACAATGTTGTCCAATAATTGTACTTTGATTATATCACACAAATTTTCTCTTCATCTTTCAACTACCATTACATATGTTGAGTGTAAAACAGCAATTGACACTAAGTTCACTCTAAAACTATTATTGAACTTTTATTCTAAAATATTTCTTAAAACCTTAACTCCTCTATCTTGAATCATGTCCACCTTCATGTTTCTTCCATCAAATCTGGTGTGTAGGTTTGTCTCAATAATCTTCCTTACATTCCTATCATTCATAGGGTTGTATCCCTCATTGCTTAGCCCTATGACCTTCTAAGTTATGGCATTGTCGATTACAACATACACATCACCTAATTAAAACATTTTATCATGGACCCTACTTAGAATAATCCTAGAACATTCAAGATTTTCAAACTTAGTATAGAACATATACTTCACTGGGTTCAACTCATTCAAGTCCACATACTCTAATTTCAAAGTTAGATCATTATTACACATGATTCCTAAGTCCTTGTGTCTATCCTCATCTCCTATGCTTTCAATTTTGTAGTGAATATAACTTCTAACATCTTCAACATGAAGCACATTCTACACGATTTGAGAAAATGTGCCTAATGGGTCATCCACTAGAGTAACAAATGTATTTTTCTCAAACAAGTATCCTGGTTTTTCACTAAAATCATACACAGTTGGACTATCCATTGAATTTTTTACTATAAAAACTAAAAAATTAACTCAAACTCTGTAAAAAAACCCCAAAAAGTCGTATTTGATGCTTCTGCAACGTCACACTTGAAGAACTCCTTTACACACTTCAATTCGCTATCAAATTGCTCTAGACTCTTCCCAATGTCAGATGGTACTTATAATCTTGTTCATGATCTTTAAGTCACTTCAAATCAAACTTGACATTAAATGTGTATCCACTACAAATTTAAAATTTGTCTCTATTTGCTAGTAAACTTGTTTTCCATCTTCCATCTTACTGCAATAATTTATAATCTTGTGCACTCGACCATAGCTTTGTCTCTATTTATTCTACCTCCTATTAACTATGCAACATTTAATATGCTCTCTAACATCAGTTTTGATTAACTGATGCTCTATCTTTGCTAGAACTACTTAGGATATGTCATAAGTGATTATTAACTTTGGTCTTCTGTTAGCTACATCATAATACAACTCTTCTAAAACTGTATGAGAACTCTCTAGATCTTTATCTTTCACAAACACTTCCTTGAATTCATAAACATGTTTGTTAACTAATTCTTTCTCACTGTTGTCATTCCTTCTATCATTTTTATTATTGTGATTCCTATTGAAATTCCTTTTTTCCATTCTACAAATCGTGTTATGCGTCCAAAGTTATTGCATAACTGTCATATAGGTACATTCCTTCTTTGGTTGACTTCATTCATATTTGTAGGTTCTCTATAATTCCTTGAAATGTGCCCTAGATTATTGCATTTGTAGCATACAATCTATCTTTTTTTCTATAGGATCTCTCTCCATCATTAAATCTTCTTTGAGATCTTCCTCTTTCATTGTCTATGAAGTTAGTATTCCTAAACATTCTACTATTTGCATCGTTATTATCAAACTAAGACTTACTTGTGCATTCTCTCTTCATATGTCCAACTTCATTATATAAGAAACATCTACCTCTAAATCCATGTCTAAATTCTCTAGATGATTTATCTTGCTTAGCTTCAATAACATGCTCTATTATCTTAGGTTCAATACATTTCTCGGACAAATTAACTTCTTTAGATACTTCTATAGATATGCTTGAATTGATTTTGCTTTGTTCATATTCTTTAGGCTTAGCTATCTCAATAAATTGATTTGGTTCTATTCTAACTTCAACTTTCATGGCTGATTTTTCAATAAGGTATCCAAGTCCTATCTTATCATAAGAATGTTTCTAGTAAAATATCTATTCAAGAAATCATTTCACTATAGGAATAAGGTTTCTCTAACTACTCCTTAGCTTTATTCAACTCTCCTTTCACAATGATATTATACTTTTCTAATTTTGCATGCTCAATCTTCATAGAATCTAATTCAGATGTTACATGACTCAACTAAGATCTAAGATCTGCATTGTAAACTTCCAAATCTAATTCACACTTACTATCATCTTTCTCAAGACTTAACTTAAGTTTAACAATTTTTATCTCATGTTTCAAGATATCATTTTCTTTCTTAAGGTTATCTATAACTTTGTTGTCACTAGTCTATTCATTTGATTCGTTTATAAATTCATGATCATCAAACTTATCCTTTAATTTACCAATGTACACTTTTGTATCTTCATAGTACCAATGCGGCCAGCTGTTGAGGCCCATAGTGGAAGTGATTTTCTTTTCTTTTTATACCTTTATTTATTAAGGAGGCCCTGCAAATGGAAAGTGCAAGCTCTACATCCTTTTCTTGAACAACATATTGCAATGTTGTACCTTTATCGACATCACAATATGAGTATGGCCTACAAAGGCTGTCATTTGCACTGCAGTCTTCTTCAACCCGTCACCTTGCTTAATGTAATATTTCACTTGAAAGGGATTGTCTGCACCAAAAGATAGTGATTTCTTAACCATTTTTATGTTGCCTTCCATAGATACGAAGTGCAAGGCTTGCATATAGATTAAATCAACTGTTTCCTCTTTAAAAAATCAACATGTTCTCTTTTAATGTTGCTTGGTTCAACATGTTCTCTTTAAATGCTTTTGGAGAACCAGGATAAATGCTCAGAGATTTTTGAATACCATAATAAGATTTTATTCAATTGCTAGGATGCATTTGTTTGCCCCCAGTACACAATGTGTTTTTATTTTTATACTTGTTGATTTATTGTTTAGTATTGTGTTTAATATCTTTTTATACTTGTTGATTTATTGTTTTAGTATTGTGTTTAATATCTTTTTTATTTACTAGAGTTGTTGCAAATAAAAATTTTCCTAATGGCTACAAGATCAACTATTAGATGGAAGAAGCATTGGATTTTTTTTTAAAACTAATTGTAAGGTTTTCTCCTCCCTTCATTTCGAGAAAAACAATTTTAGAACAACTTGGGGTTATCCAGTTGAGATGTCTTTACTTTTTCTTGTTTTAATTTTGTTTTATAACAGAGTTAGGGTTGCTTCTAATTTTTTTCTTATAATATTAATTCTTCATTAGTACCAATATTTTTTTTAGTATAATTAATGGTGATAGTTTCTATACCTTATAGTTAATTAGGTTCATTTTTTAAAATGATATTAGGGTGGTTGTGATTATTGACATTTGACTTTAATTTTTAAATAATTCTAAAATAAATAGAATGTTTCAAATTCAACATGTTGAAATATGTTAGGCCACACGTGTTCCTTCAATTAAAATTTCCTATTATTTTATTACCTCACTCTTTCACATTAGAAGGGTTAAATGCACTAAATTATAAACTTTGACATTTTCTCTGTCCCTTCTATTGGATGGTAAGATTAGGTAAAACCTTAAAGCGGATAAATCTATAAGTTTGAATACAAGACCATTGATTTGTTTAAAAGATGGACAAATAGAGATTGTGCTTAAGCTACACATTGCATTTTGTTATGAAATGTTGAAGTCTTGTGTCAAAGATTGATGTGTATTTTAATCACTTAAGTTAATATATTAATATTGATCGTCATTATACTAAAGGAAATGTCTTGCATGGTTTTATCATTATACGGATAATGTCATTTGAAATAGTCCAGTCATATGTTTGTGAGTAAATTATTGAGCCTTCTACAAAGACTCCTATCCTATTTTTATGCATAAACATGAAACTCTACATTCAATTGTTAAGATGGAAAGGATCATCAATTGTTAAGATGGAAAGGATCACATTTTTTTTTTCCTTGCACATTTCCATTTAGTTTCACTTCATGGCATCAAAGCTAACAGTGAGATTTCAAGAATGATAATATAAGAGATTGCATTGTATGCACTAAGCAATCTATTTTGACAAAAAGTAATATGATTGGAATGAAGATTTGTAGCTATAATCAAAGTATAAAACAAACAAAGAGAAGTGCTACTACAAGTATTGGAGCATCAAAAGAGGTAAGATAGAGTTATGGTCATATTCATTTTAAGTGTAGTTGTAAATATATTTGGTTGTCAAGCAATTATATGGTATAGCTAGTCAATTTGTCTTTTAATCTTATACACACACATATGCCTAATAGTGTGAGCTACATTTTTTTGAGCTTCTTAACATATTTTTTTCTTTTCACACTATGTATTTGGCTAGATTTCTTGAATCAAAGTTCAAATTTTTTTCCTCGGCAAAACTCAAGACTTTGTTCAAAACTTTTGCCAAATCTTTTTCGGAAGCCATCTGTTGAAGTTTGATCTTGTACTTGACATTTCTGTTGGTAGGTCCAATAGTGATAGGACAAATAGAGAAGGAACTACACAAAGGGATACTCACTGGTCTAGACATATTTATCATAGCTTCCGCCCTATCCGAAATACTTTATTGTGCACTTAAAATATAGGGGTAGAGGAGCCTTATAAACTATAATTGGAGGGGCACTCAATATCCTAGCATAATTATGGTGGGGGCTGGGTGAATAGAACCTAGTCTTAACATGACTTATAAAGGTGGAGAAGTGCTGCACCAGTTGCCAATTGTTTAAACGGGCAACAACTTTTCTTCATAGGGAAAGTCGGGGAGCGATTATCATCAGGTCATAGTCTCTTCCATCCCTTTATTTCTTGTTGAAGCATTCGTCATTCTAGCATCGACTCGTGAGGGAAGATTGGGGAGGTTATTGTTGGATTGTATGTGAGTGATGCTTCTTTCAGTTCAAAGCAACGCAGAAGAGAAAGAATGAGATAGACCCAAATGGATGAGAAACCCAAATATACAGGCCCAGCTCATTCTATTTATAAGGAAATAGATAATAAAGTATACATACATTATATCATAAAGTTAGCTGGAGAATTAATGGTGGACAAATAAGATGGACGGTGAAAGACATTGACTGCATTGTGTTGGACTGTGCACTGGACGGTTGCATATGTTAGGTTGCTGTGATGGTCTGTGCTGATTGGATGGTCTGTGTCGACCATGCCTTCTTAAACATTCTACTTTTATGATATTTAATTTACTTCTAACACTTTGTAGATGGAGGCAGTAGGGCCTTTGAATAGTACGACACACCCAACAATTATTCAATCAAATTGGAACTCTAATTTTCACCAGAGTTCATCTTCCCTAGAACTATATAGAGTGGGGATCAAACGTTTATTACATTTAATCATGTAATACTAAAAAATGTTGATGTCCTTACAGTGATTCTGTGATATCACTAGAATGTTCCTGATAAAAATAAGTTGATTCTGCAGTAATGTATTTATTGGAGGATTCAAGTTATACGACTTAACAATTATAGTGGTGAGAGTCTTACACTTTTCAGCTATTTCCACCCTTTCTATCATACCCCTTTACCATTCTAGGCTAATTGTTATAGATATTGAGGTCTCTCCCCAACTCTATCTTATTCAACCTGTGTTATACTTTGTGGTAAATTCTAATTATCCCTATATTGCTATTTGATTTTTCTGATGTAGTATTTTAGAATCTTTTCGTTGTTTCTAAGTTCAAAGTTTTTAATCTAAAAAATTATTTGTTTCTTATTTAGAGGCTCTAATATAGATATATATCAGTCATACGCCATGAATAACATTTGAATTAAGAACCTGTGCCAATTAAATAAAGAAGATTGAGGTTAAAATTAAAAAAATTCATAATAAATAGGCTTTTAGCAAGTGCCAAGGTATTCTAGGGCTTATTTGGGGTTTTGTAGGATTCTGCCATAATGTCAAGGGAGGAGTAGTAGCATGACATTGTCATTTATGGAATGGACAACTAGAAGAGGTACGAGCTGTGGTTACTACTATCACTACAAAAGAGCTATGTTGTTAATTATCTTATTTCGGCTTATGCTATGCTATATAGTTTTAAAGGTGGTTTGTAGAGCTTGTCTCTTTTTATCCTCAAATCTTTTTCCCACTTTGTTATATGAATTTGAGCTCCAGCTACTAGAGCTATGACTATGTTGGCTTAAACCAATCCTTTTAAACTATTTAGTGATTCCAATTCTTTAGTCATCTCCATTTCCTACTATGGTGGTGGCAGCTTTAAAAGTTAGTTGTGCTTTGGTTATTGAGTTGCTTCTCTTTATCTACTGAAGTTGTTGCCAACATGAATCAAAACTAGATGAATTGTTGCAATCTGTAAGTTTTAGGTTGTAATGAGGACACCCTATTCATATGATGACTGGTGCAAGTAGGTCCTTCTGCAAAACCCTAGGGAGGCATATGTTATTCCAATTTTTGAAGAGATGTGCAAGTGTTTTTCCAACTTAAGAAACACTCACAAGGAAGATCTTATAGAAGATGGAAGGCAACAATCAAATGTATGGATAGAATGTGCAAATGCTAGGAAAGGTGGTTGTCATGAGTGTTGTTTCTTCAACTTTAGCACAATAAGAAAGCTATGATATGTTCTCCTTTAAATTAAATTATAAAAATTGTTAGGTCCCCTGAACTAGAAAAGCCTCCCAGATTGTTTAATTATTTTTTGGTTTTATCCTTATGAGCATTATTCCACTTACTATTCTTTGCAAAATGTTTTTGAGGATCCTAACATTTGATTTTCCCACATATTTAGTGAATTTTACCTTCCTTGCCAACTAAATACAAATGATAAATCATGGATAGTAAAATAATGGATGTCAAGCCTTCTCATAAATCATCATCCACTTAGCTGACAAGTTTCTACAATGGGACTATGTATAGTAAAATTTCTACTGGTAAAGTAAATAATTTTCATCAACCTTTAGACTATGCAATATTAATTTTTATGAAAACCACTTAAGGTCCAATAGGGTACACACATGGGTATCATGGGAATAAATAATGACCATAGACCCAATATCGTTTTATATAGAATAGAAAAGTTGAAGAAACAATACTCATGACAACCACCTTCCCTAGCATCTACACATTCTATCCATAGATTTGATTGTTGTCTTCCATCTTCCATAAGGTCTTCCTTGTGAGTGTTTCTTAAACTGGAAAAACACTTCCATATCTCCTCAAAAATTGGAATAACATATGCATCCCTGGGGTTTTGTAGAAGGACCCACTTGCACCAATCATCATATGAACTGGGTGTCCTCATTACAACCTAAAACTTATAGATTGCAACAAATCATCTAGTTTTGAGTCATGTTGGCAACAACTTTAGTAGATAAAGAGAAGCAACTGAATAAAAAAAGCACAACTAAAATTAAAGCTACAACCACTATAGTAGGTGATGGAGATGACTAAAGAATTGGAATCACTAAATAGTTTAAAAGGATTGGTTTAAGCCAGAATATTCATAACTCTAGTAGCTGGAGCTCAAATTCATATAACAAAATGGAAAAAAGATTTGAGGATAAAAAGAGACAACCTCTACAAACCACCTTTAGAACTATATAGCATAGCATAAGCCGAAATTGGATAAATTGACGACATAGCTTTTTTGCAGTCATAATAGTAACCAAAGCTCATACCTCTTCGAATTGTCCATTCCATAAATGACAATGTCATGGTACCACTCCTCCCTTGACATGATAGCATAATCCTACAAAACCTCAAATAAGCTCTAGAATACCTTGGCACTTGCGAAAAGCCTATTTATTAAGAATTTTTTTAATTTTAACCTCAATCTTCTATATTTAATTGGCACGGGATTTTAATTCAAATGTTGCTCAGGGTGTGTGACTGATATATATCTATATTGGAGCCTCAAAATAAGAAACAAATGATTTTTCTGATTAAAAACTTCAAACTTAGAAATGAACATAACAATTGGAAGATGATTTTCATGAATATGCATGAGTGATGAAAAGATTCTAAAATACTACAGCAAAAGAATCAAATAGAAATGTAGAGATAATTAAAATTTACCTCAAAGTATAACATAGATTGAATAAGATAAAGTTGGGGAGAGACTTCAAAATCTAGAGTAATTAGCCCTGAATGGAAAAGGGGTATGATAGAAGAGGATGAAGAATGTGAAGATCACTCTTGCATGGATTCAAAGGTAGTGTATTATGGAATACTTGTCCACATCCAATATTTTCCCCATTGTAGTCTAGAATTGCTCAGCTTCTCCATGCCACCTACTTCTTCCCTGCCTGGTGCATGTTGTTAAACCACTTTTCCTAGCATCTATGCTAACTGGAAAATCATAGATGATGCACTTGAGGAGGATTTTTAATGCCACATGTTGCATTCTATTGCCACCACTTCTGAGGACATATCAAATTCCTTTTCTTTTATCAATTTTCTACTGAGAAAAATGGAAAATTTGCCCAGAAAATAATCTACAGCCAATGAAAAATTTAAAAATGTGAATAAATAAATCTATTTTAATAAACATTAACAAAAGGATCATAGTTTAGGAAGATTGTTTTAGATTTTCACAGTTTCCAAAGTGGCAAGTAATTCAAAAGAGCCAAGAGAAAACTATAGTCCCCACCTTTAGAAGGCCTGGACTAATAATATAGGAGTCTCACTCATTGTAATTGTTAACTCTTATAAACAGTAAACAACCCTTCTATTAAATATATTTTAAGTGAACACAAAATTTCTAGGAACAATTCTAGAAATCCAATGCATCAGTATTAAAAGTTTAGCATTTGTACATATTTGCATTATTACCCGTGGAAATAGCTGAAAAACATAATACTCTCATCACTATAATTGTTAACTCGTATAACTTGAATCCTCCAATAAATACATTACTGCAGAATCAACTTATTTTTATCAGGAACATTCTAACGATATCATAGAATCACTATAAGAACATGAACATTGTTTAGTATTACATGATTAAATGTAATAAACATTTGATCCCCACTCTATATAGTTGTAGGGAAGATGAATTCTACCGAAAACTAGAGTTCCAATTTGATTGAATAATTGTTGGGTGTAACGTACTATTCTAAGGCCCTACTGGCTCCATCTACAAAGTGTTAGAAGTAAATTAAATATCATAAAAGTAGAATGTTTGAGAAGGCATGGTCGACACATACCATCCATTCAGCACAGATCATCACAGCAACCTAACATATGCAACCGTCCAGTGCACAGTCCAACACAATGCAGTCAATGTCTTTTACCGTCCATCTTATTTGTCCACCATTAATTCTCCAGCCAACTTTATAATATAGTGTATGTATAATTTATTATCTATTTCCTTATAAATAGAATGAGCTGGGCCTGTATATTTGGGTTTCTCATCTATTTGGGTCTATCTCATTCTTTCTCTTCTGCGTTGCTTTCAACTCAAAGAAGCATCACTCACATACAATTCAATAATAACCTCCCAAATCTTCCCTCACGAGTCGAGGCTAGAATGGCGAATGCTTCAACAAGAAATAAAGGGATGGAAGAGACTATGACCTGATGCTAATCGCTCCCCCACTTTCCCTATGAAGAAAAGTTGTTGCCCGTTTAAACAATTGGCAACTGGTGGGGCACTTCTCCACCGTTATAAGTTATGTTAAGACTAAGTTCTATTCACCCAGCCCCCACCATAATTATTGTGTGCCCCTCCAATTATAGTTTGTAAGGCTCCCCCACCCCTATATTTTAAGTGCACAATAAAGTATTTCGGATCGGGCAGAAGCTAGGATAGATATGTCTAGACGAGCATCCCTTTATGTAGTTCCTTCTCTATTTGTCCTATCAATATTGGACCTACCAACATAAATGTCAACTACAAGATCAAACTTCAACATATGGCTTCCGAAAAAGATTTGGCAAAAGTTTTGAACAAAGTCTTGAGTTTTGCATAGAGAAAAAAATTTGAACTTTGATTCAAGAAATCTTCTAAAGTACAGTGTTAAAAAGAAAAAAAAGAAAAAATATGTTAAGTAGTTCAAAAAAAAAAATGTAGTTCACACTATAGGCATGTGTGTGTATGTATATATATAAGATTAAAAGACAAATTGACCAACTATATCATATAGTTGCTTGACAACCAAATATATTTACAGCTATATTTAAAATGGATATGACCATAACTCTATCTTACCTCTTTTAATGATCCAAGACTTGTAGTAGCACTTCTCTTTGTTTGTTTTTAATTTTGGTTATAGCTGCAAATCTTCATTCCAATCACAGTACTTTTTGTCAAAATAGATTGCTTAGTGCATGCAATGCAATCTCTTATACTATCATTCTTGAAATCTCACTGCTAGCTTTGATCTTATTTTATGATAGTATCTTGTGATTGAGCATAAAACACTCGTGCAAATCTATTTAGCTTTGCATTTTATTGTGTATATTATTCATGTTATTGTTTGTAGGGTAATTTACATCTACAATCATGGGAAAGAACAAGAGAGGAATGATTGAAAAATGAGAGACAACAAAGGCAAAAACAAGGGAGCATATAAGGAGATTACATGAAGGTGCATCATCAAATACCTCCAATATAAGGGATGAAAATCTACCTATTGATATCAATGTCACACACCTAATTTGACAAATGAAAATGTTCAACATACCCCAATTAAAATGATTGTAACAAATACACTTACGTCACCTAATGTCCCTAATGTGAAATCTCAAGTCCAAATGATAAATGCACATAATAAAAGTAATTAAAATATAGAGCATGCATGTACATCAACATCTCCTATAATAATTTGGAGAAAACCATAGTTTCTAATTGACATTGATGAAAATGTTTTGAAGCCAATGCATGATAAAATGTCAGAAATAAATTGTAAGAGAATTTGGTCACAATTACCTTCTAACTCACTAAGAGAATTTATTGCAATTGTACTATGTAATTGAGATAACGAGTATGTTTATTATAAGACCCTGTCTTTGAAAGGTTTTTGCTCACAATGCGGTGATTTGCAAAAGTTGCATAGATGCCTACATCTAGATAGCACACATGAAATTGGTAAGACGTTAGTTTCTCTTGGAAAGTAAAAGTTAGTTATTAATGGTGTTAAGAATGGAAAATAATTAAAGAGGTGTGAATTAGTGAAAAGTGATGTATGTGTAGCTGACACTATGAAATTGTTTCAAGAATAAATAGTTTATGAGTATTTTGGACATACACATAGAGCTAGATGGTTAGATGAGAAACTCAAGTTATGTAAGGACACTTTTCCCTTGGGTACGATTGTGTTAGTTGTTGAATTTTCTAAAAACTATACATGAAAACCTCAAAATAAAGTGCAACCAATGTATTATAACTCTATACAAGTGTCAATTTTTGTACACATAACATTTATTCATGTGCATGATAGCACAGATGGGGACATAAAGGTATTAAGAGAGTATCACTTCTATATCAGTGATAATCAAACTCATTCATCAAAGTTTGTGCAAGGATGTTTTAGAGTTTTCTATGATAATTTGAGGGAAAGAGATGTAAGATACAATCAATGAATTATATGGTCAGATATTTATACTACACAATTCAAGAATGCAAGGATGTTCTATTGCTTGAGTAGGATGCATGTGACAAGGGAGGGAAACTTAGTGTTAGTGGTTTTGAATATATATAATTTGGGTAAAAGTACAAAGTTGTCACATTTTAGGCTAGATTTATGTATTTCTATCTAAATATAAATTTTGTTCAAACATGTATGATCTAGATAAGTTCATTCTATCTAAGTTATATATGTTCTCACTCTTTTTCGAATTGGAAATGTCTACTAATTGCATGTTTTATACCAATTTTTGTCCATTTACTAAAGAAACAAAATTATTTCAGAAAAACTACATTTCAATAACTCTTACTCTTTTTAATTATTATTTTTTAATAACATATAAAAAATATTTTGTAGAGCTCAAAGTCAAGAATATTCTATATAGATTTTATAGTCTTTTAATTAGACATAGTATATTATGATTGAAAAGTACTAAAGTAAGTGTTTTAACACTCGAGGAGATGTTGAATTTCAGAGAGAAAAAATTACTAAATCATATAAAAAAATTGAAAAAAATATGAAATTCTAGAGTAGAGTCTCCTCTTCAAGAATGTGTAAATTTTCTTTTGGTTAGAATAGAGTTGTCATGAAAAATGTGGTGGGAGATGAAAACTATCAATTTTAGGTGAGTTAAAATTTGAATTGTTATAAAATAGAAAATATTGGTCAAAAACCATTTTTAATTGTTTATTGATCTAGCTATATATATCATATATAACATAATTTAAGATCAAAGGGAAAGTGGTTTATTTTCATATAGTTTTGTTGTGGGAACTGGACCCCTAATTTTCAACATTTTACAACAACTAAAAATCATATTTAAAAATTAGAAAAATATATCAATTCTTATCCCAAATAATCATTAAAAATATTAATCCTAAGGTTTGACCATTTCTACACATTTCACTAGTTTTCTTCATTTTAAGATTCTAAATAATAATACCACTTTTATGCCATTCAAATTGAATAGTTATTCATTTGGTAGCATTTTCCTTTATAAAAGGGTGACACAGGTTTGTGCTTATACCCATATATGTAATTCATTAACATAACAAATGACCTATAAATCATGTTAGATATTTGTGTAAAAACTTTTATAAGTTTTCGTGAAAGGTCTTGTTGAGACAGTTGTCCTCATATGATCTAAATCTTATTTTCTATGCTCAATAATAGGAGGAATAATTTAATTTATTAGGAAATTTATAAGAATACCATTTTAATTAAATTCAATATTTTTGGTTATCTAAGAACACATTACTTGAAAAATGGAATAAGGTGTAAAATAAATTGCATGAATAGAATTCAAAATAAAATATCAAAATAAGGGTGGCAAAAATGGGAGAAATATAAGATCAAGTAATGAAACAACAAAATTATTTAACAAGTAGAGAAATGGATCATCACATGAGATCATAATCAAACTTTGCATAAATATGACTTAGGGAGGGATCAGATAACTAGGGCCAAATGCACACCTAGCTATCCAAGCCATCTTTGAGGGTAAACACAGTGGAAAACAACACAAATAGAAAAAACATGAGAATATAGAAGAGCAAAAATACCAATATAGATTCATCAAAATATCAAATACATGCCCAACTATAAGGCCTTTTGGGTTATGAACAAAATTACAATTCAAATTTGATCCATAATGATAAATTTCACATTCCTATCTTGCTTCAACTCTTCCTATGGTACTTCCATGCCCTAGGACTCTACCCAAGACCCCATTGAATACATGCACAACCACAAGTCAACATATTGCAAATAAAAACTTTAAAACCTTACATTAAATGCCAAACAAGCCACAATTTGGATCTCAACAAAAATCTATCACAAAATTAAATTCAAAGATCAATTCCAACTAGAAACTGCACACAAAAAACTTGGTTGAAGAAGGACCAAGCAACATGTTGCAACTCAGCAAACTCGGCAACCAAAGGAACTTGAAAACTAAAAAAATTTGGCAACCAAAGAAATGCAACAACTAAAGGAATTTAAAAATCACTCCAATCTTAGAAACCAAAGATAACTCAGTGGCAACTACGAACTCAATAGACAAAGAGAACTCGACAATGCAAGGCATTGCAACTTAGCAACAACTAGGAAATGTGGAAAACATGTAGGATAGCAATGCAACCCTAGATTCTCCTACATTGGACAACCAATGTTGAAAGGAATGATTCTCCTAAATCATTGAGGTGTCACAACCTGAGCTGAATCCAACTCAGATTGGGAAATCTATATAGTATCTTAAACTGACCTCTTCTTCCACTTTACCAAATACTCATAGTAGTATTTTCCTCTTGTGCTCTTACTGACTCTCTGATCCAGTCTCTATTCAATCTCTTCAATCTTCTTTTTTGGATAATTATCAGATACAAAAACTTCATCATCTGATTCATGATGTTTCTACAAATCAACAACATTGACTATAGGAGATATATCCATGTCATTAGGTAACTCAACTTCATAAACATTACCACTTTCAAACTTTCTTAAGATCTTACATGATCCAAACTTCTACATATTCATCTTATTGTATGTTCTGACAAGAAATATTCATTTCTTCAAATGAACCATCGCGTCATCAGCAACTTCAAAAACATGATGTCTCCTAGACTTATCAACATTCTCCTTGTACTTTGGATTACTTTATTCCAACCTCAACTTCACTTCCTCATGTAAAGAACTCATAAAATCAGTAAACTCTTCCCTTGCAACTCTTCTCTTCTCTTCACTAGCAATATCCCTTAAATTTTATATCCCTTTAGGCTACATTCCAGTAACAATGACAAAAGGTGTTTTCCCTATAATTTTATTCAAAGAATTGTTATATGCAAACTTGGCTTGTGCTAATACCAGTTCTCAATTACTTGGCTTATCCCCAACTAAACATCTTATCAAATTACCCAAGCTTCTATTCACAACCTTTGCCTATCCATCTGTCTACAGATAGAATGTGGAAGTAAACTTCAACTCAGTACGTATCTTATCCTACAAAGTCTTCCAAAAGTAAACAACAAACTTAATTTCTCTATTAGAAATAATACTTCTAGGTAATCCATGTAATCTAACGATCTCTTTGAAGAAAATCTCAACAACATTCTCGACATCTGATGCCTTCTTACAAGGTATGAAATGAGCCATCTTAGAAAACCTATCCACAACAACAAATATAGAATCATACCCCTTCACTATCTTGGGAAATCCAAGAACAAAATCCACACTGATGTCACTCCAAGGTTTCTCAGGAACAGAAATAGGTGTATACAAACCAGTATTTTGACTTACTCCTTTAAAACTTGACAAACTCCACAACTCTTTACAAAATTGTGGACATCCTTATACATTTGAGGCCAATAATACTTATCCTTCAACAAACTTAGTGTCTTATCAATTCCAAAATATTCAACCAATCCACCACTATATTTTTTCTTAATCAAATTCCACCTCATAGAACTCTTAGGAATACACAACTGAATACCCTTAAATAATATACCTTCTTGAATAAAATGTTCATCAAACTTACTTGGTTGTTCTGTCAAACTAGGTGCTCTACACTCTCTCCACATCTCAGAAAAATCAAGATCAGTATCATACAACTCCATCTAATTAAAACAAAGAACTTCAATATTATTCTCGCTTAGCAAAGAACATCTTCTACTCAATGCGTTAGCAACTTGGTTAGTGACTCCACTCTTATGCTTAATCACAAATGTAAAAATCTTCAAGTACTCAACCCACTTCACATGTCTCTAATTTAACTTAGGTTGACTTCCTGAGTACTATAAGGCTTTATGATCAGTATATAAATCAAAATCCTTAGGAATCAAATAATGTCTCCACTTCTTCAATGCTTAAACAATAGTATAAAACTCTTGATCATACACAAAATACTTCCTTTTAGCATCATTCAACCTCTCAAGTTAAAGAAAGTAATAGGCATACCTTCTTGACTCAATACAACTCTTATTGCACTACCACTTGCATCACATTGAACTTGAAATACCTTATATAAATTAGGCAAAGATAATATAGGTAACTCAATGTAACCTTTTGTTTCAAAGTCTCAAAACTAATATCAGCTCCATGTCATGTCCACTTGAATTCCTTTTTATCTCCTCTCATTGTCTTAGTCATAAAATTACAAGTAGAACTGAAATTCCTTATAAACTTCCTATAAAAACTAGCCAAACCATAAAATGATCTTACCTCACCCACATTCTTAGGTGTAGGCCATTCCAATTTTTTTTTAATCTTCTCAAGATCCATCTTCAAACTATTAGCTGAAATCACAAATCCCAAAGATACAATCTCCTCTTGCATAAAATAACACTTCTTTAGATTAATCATCAAATTTTCCTCCTTCAGCCTCTACAATACTTGTCTAACATGCTCAAGATGTTCTTCCTTATTCTTTCTAAATATCATCCAATTAAATAATCACAAACTTACCAAAAAATCTTTTGAGAACCTAATTCATAAACCTCATGAAAGTACTAGGTGCACTAGTCAAACCAAAAGGCATTACCAACCATTCATACAAACCATCTTTTCTCTTGAAAGGAGTTTTCCTTTGATCACCTTCTCTTATTCTAATGTAGGAAACCTATATTTCACTTTGATCATGTTAACAGCTATAGAATTAGTACACATTCTCCATTCTTCATTCTTCTTAGGTGCTAATACAATAGGTACAATAGATGGACTCAAAATTTCTTTGATCAAACCTTTTTGCAACAACTCATGTACTTGTTTATTAAGTTCTTCATTTATAGTATATGCCAATCTATATGGTGCTTTATTTGGTAAACTAGCTCTAGGAATTAGATGATCCATGTAATGACTTATACTTCTAAATGGAGGTAAACCATTAGTTATATCCTCTACAACAATAAATCCTTATACTCCTTCAACAATTTTTTAATTTCCACTGGCACTCGGTCAATACTACCAGTTTTTGCTATCACTCAATCACTACTGCCTGACACTCGATTAACACTATTTTCTGATACTCGGCTATTACTAGAAAACCTTGGTCTCCTAGGGATTATGGAAAAATAGATTTAATTCTTCTTCGTTTCCTTTTTTTTTAAAAATTCATTAACCATGCAAATTTTCACAGTAGTACAATTAATTTCATTTGAACTTTCAATCAAAGGAAGCGATATTTTCTTTTTTTCATTTACCCAAAGAGTATATTGATTCAATCTTCCATCATGTATAGCATATCTATCATATTTTAAAGGTCTACCCAATAGAATATGACAATAATCCATGGGCATAAAGTTAGGTAGAACTTCATCAAAATAATGTCCAATCTTGAATTTCACAATACATTGTTCACTTACCAATATCTTATGCTCATCTTTGATCCATGAAATATGATAAAGTTTAGGATGCTCTAACCTCTACAATTACAAATTTGTAACCAATTCATCTAATGCCAAAATGTTTGAACTTCCAGTATCAATGATCACTTTGCAACATTTTCCATCCATCTTACATCTAGTCTTGAAAAGACTCCTTCTTAGGATAGGTTCCTCCTCACTTCCCTTATTACATAAAGTTCTTCTCACCATTAGATTTTCTCCAACCTCAGGTACACTTGGTGAACCCTCAATGTCTCCTTGAACCACAACACTTCTTTTACCTTTCCCACTTTTAAAGGATCTACATTCAAAGGATCTATGCCCTTCTTTACCACATCTAAAAAAATTACTATGAAAATGACCTCTAGAATAAGAATTTCTTCTTCCTCAGTAAGAACTAGTACCTCCTTGATAAGAATCACCATGTTTCCACTCATTCTTTCTTTTATCATTATTCTTCCATTTAGATTTGACCTTCATGTCCTACACACAGCTGTCAAATCTACCACCATCCCCATAAGATATACCTATGTCTCTCTAGAATGCACCACCTCCTCTTTTTCTTTGTTCACGCTTCTTTGATAAGATCTCCTAAGCTTTCAAGGCATATTTATATGCTTCCTCTACACTTTCCAATTTCACAAAATTTATCTCATCTTGAATCTCAAATCTCAACCCATTTATGTACTTTACAATTTTCTCAAAATCATCATCCACATGTCTAGATTTGGTGTCCAATGTATAGAATTCCTTAGTATACTCCTTCACAATCATGTCTCTTTGTCTCACATCTTGCATCTTCCTCAACAACCTAACTTGGTACTCAACAGGAAGGAACTTGTTCTTTACCTTATTCACCATCTTTGACCATAATGAGTCATGTCCTTTCAACCTACTAACCACAATCTTCACCTTCCTATTATTAGGAGTATTTTCATACTCAAATAACTTCTCCATTTTAGAGGTCCAATCAAACACAACATTGGTATCCAATTTTCCATTATAAGAAACAACTTCTACAATAGGTTTTGAATTTTCCCTAAATAACACCCTCAACAGTCTTTCCTCATCTTGATCTTCTTTAGGTTCTGGATTATGGTTTGGTGTTACTGCTTCATCATCACTCACATCATCAAGATGCACTCCTCTACATAGGATTGTCTCTACAATTTCTAATCTGGTTGTAATTTGTCTCATTGTATCCAATATGACATTGTTATCATTTCCTCTACCTTGAACCATCTTTACAATCAGGTTCCAGCAAGATTGTAACCCTCTATAATTTATAGGTCAAATCCAAAAATCTACAACCTTACTGTACCAAATCTAACTTGGAGTTTTACACAATCCAATCTGCACAAGGATGATCCTTAAGCTTTGATACCACCAAACATAGGGAGGGATGAGATAACCAAGGGCAAAGGAACACCTAGCTATCCAAGCCATCTGTGAGAGTAAACATAGTAGAAAACAAAACAAATAGAAGAAACCAGAGGAGATAGAAGAGAAAAAATGCCTTATAGATTCATCAAAATAGGGTGATCACACAATAATGAGTTCCATTTTTTTACCAATTTTGACACTAGAATCGTTATTTTTGAAACAAACCTCACGTTCGAGTGATTATATCTTTAAAACTGTGAATAATTTCAAGATGACATAAACTAGTGATTTGTAGTACTTTTGTCCTACTTTGTAACCATATTTTTAAATTATTTATGTCAACTTTTTCTTCTCCTCCGAAAATTGGTACATGTTAAAATTCAATATTTTTAAAGAGTGATAGTCTATTTGACACACATAACATTTTTTTTGGAAAAAATAATGAGGTAATTCTTTTGATGTTGGATTTATAACATCAATATCTAGAGGATACATTTGGTTTGATTCAATTTGGTTGAATATTGTATAGTTTATGAAGTTTTGAAGTGATACCAATTGTAATTCAGACATATGTTCATTTTGACATGGATAACTTGAACTAAATTTATCATAAATCTTTTTTTCTTTTTTAATAGAAAATCTCAATAACCTATTTCCTAGATATTTTTCAAAAATAATTTGACCTAATTTACTAATTTTCCCCAAGTGTTGAAGTCAGTGGATGTTCAATCGGTAATGAACCTATAATGAGTTAAACTCATCTTTGAGAGTCTTAACGAATATAATATGTTTTACAGTTATAGTCATTGGAAAGCTTGCTCTAAGCAACACAAATTGCATATTTTATTTAACAAAAGGAGACCAATTATTTTCAATTTTGGGTGTCAAAAGAACCAATTTTATTTTTTTTAAGAAAAGAGGGTCAAAATTTTGTAATTTGACATGTTCGCTATGAAAATGTTTTATGAGTTCACTGCAAGCACATGTTTACAGCAAACATATGTACAGCTATGTTTTCTGGCCACCAAAAATTCAATTTAGCATGTTCACACAAACATGTCACATTGTTTATGTTTGTGAACATTTAAAAATTGTTGGCATCACAAGTAGACAGGTTAGTTTTAAAATAATGTGAAGTCATACTTATGAAGTTGTACCAAGCAACATGTTTGTATAATTATAAAAAAATATTAAAAAATTCAAATAATAACATATAAACATGCCTAAAATAGAGTAACAATGAGAATCTAGGGTAAAATGATAGGGCACTCTAACTAGGTCAAGCACATTCACTCCAACGTATAAGTCCAAATCAACTAGCCATAAAAATGAATAGTCAAATTAAGAAAATGGTGTTATAAACTATCGTAGTCACTATAAAATATGTTTGTAGTGAACATATTAATTAGGTATGTTTTTTGTGAACATACCTAATACATGTACAATATGTTTGCTATGAACACTATTATAATATATGTTCATTACAAAGATGCTTAATATGTTTGCGTGAACAAATGGTAAATGCAATTAGCATATTTTGCAAAGTTTTTGGATTTCCTTCATCCCACAAAAGTGGAACCCATTATTGTGGGTTCACCCAATATCAAATACATGCCTAGTTGTAAGGTCTTCTAGGTTATGACCACTATTAAAATTCAAATTTTATCCATAATGATAAACTTTGCATTCCTAACTTGCTTTTGCTCTTCCTACACTACTTCCATGCCCTAAGACTCTACCCAAGACACCATTAAATACATGCACAATCACAATTCATCATGTTTTAAATAAAAACTAATTAAACTATTAAATTAAATGCCAAACAAGCCACAAGTCAGCTCTCAATAGATATCTATCACAAAATTAAATGCAAAGGTTGGCTCAAACTAGAAACTCCACACAAACAATTCAGACAATGAAGGGCTGAACAAAATGCCACAATTCAATGAACTCAGAAACCAAAGGAACTTAGCAACTAAACAAACTTCATAACCAAAGGAACTTGGCAACCACTCTAAACTCGGAAATCAAAGATAACTTGGTAGCAATGGTGAACTTAGCAAACGAAGAGAACTTGGCAATGCAAGACATTGGAACTCACTAGCAACTAGGAAACTTAGAAAACATGCAAGACAACAATGCAACCTAGAATGCTTCTACGTCAAAATACCTAAAATTTTAACAAAGAAAGAAGAAATTTATAAGGGGATCCTTTAATCATATTTTTAAAATGTTAGGTTTACTAATTAATTTAGAGGAAAATAAATATCTTTCTTAATAAATAGAGTTTGGACATGTAATTGAACTATAGTTAATGAAGTTTTATTAAAGGGACAATTATACTTAGCTCTAGAATCAACAATGGAAAAATGATGTTGATTTTGCTCCAAATTTCTTTATTGCATTAGAAAAAATCATATATTGACTACCATTATCTTGTAACTCTTATTTACATAATTTGTCTATAATATATAAGAATGAATTGGTAAAATTTGTACATCTAGAACCTTGCTCACTTTCAGCTCTAAATATCTAAATATGTTAAGGTGATGCTTAGAGTCACTAGTTTTGATCTTGTTGTGATGAGAAATGAATAGATGCTCCTTGGACAAATATTTCCCTTAGTAGATCAAATCAATGATGATGAGGTACATTGAAGACATCATTCACAAATGTGAAAATGGTGTAGACAATGGAAATGCATATTTGATTAACTTAAAATTATTCTTTAGGATTAATATTTTTGTAATCATTCTTCTAAAACATTTGTTGATCATAGACCCATTTCTTTACATAATTAACTATACATCAAATGTCCCTAGATACCAATTTGACATAGCAACAAGTGACATAGACATATGTTAAGTTGGACCACATAATACATTCTAAAAGAAATTTGAAGATCAAAATTCAAATATAAACATTATTTTCATACTACTTGAACTTCACTTAACTACACACAAATGATTTAAAAAGATGAAAAAATAATTTTATAAAATAATAAAAAATAATAACAATTAATTTTAATTATCTAATAAAATAATATGTTGATAAAGAATACTTGAAAATAACTGTAACGTAAAAGCCTAATCTCACATAAAGAATATATCATATATAGATAATTTAACCTAAAATAACAATAAAATTATTTTTTTTCAACTTGTTTTATTTTTAATTTATGGATAAGGTGCAATTTCTTAGTTCGTAAGATAACTAAAGAACATTTTTTTTTTTTTTTTTTTTACTTCAAGAAAGAGTTTATTATTTGTATTCATATTGTATTTTTGATAGGAAATACACTATTGCATTCACTTCTCCATAGTTACATAATAATTCTATTGTTTTGCACCAATCAACAATAAGTATTTTCTATGAATTGAATATTTATAAAGTTATGATATTTTTGGATTACTAAAACCCATTGACTAATACTCAATACAATGTTTGTATGCGAGACCAACACTATTTTCTAGTTTCCTTGGGCAACACAGTCTTCCATTGTCAAAAAAATTCTTGGCTGCAAATCATTGGATTCTGATTGGTTTCTAGAATTTTCATTTTCATATATATGGTAGATTTTCATAATTCATAGGGTTCTAGATCTCTAATAGAATCTATTTATAAGGAGTTTTGGGTCCCCACAAAACTTTATTTTACCTTAATAAAAAAAGGCTTCAGGTTGGGTATTGGTGAAAACCTATAAATAAATATTGCATCCCACAAAATTGTCTCTATAGAGGATAATACGTAACGGACTTCAAATCAGTCACTACTAAATCGTGTAACAAACTATGGCAAAAGATAGAAAAATTTCAAATAAATCTTAAAGCATTTGGTAGCTAACAAAATTGATTACATTGACATATAGAATGGGGTAATATAATTAGAGATTCATGTTTTAGTTGTAATACTAAGAGAAAAAGTGAAACTGTGTGAAATAATTTAAAAACAACATAAACTATAAACAATTTCATATACTGTTTAATTCAATCAACAATTTCATTGAATATAGTTTCCACAAAACAAAACTAGCTCCTCCATGATAGTTGCACCAATCAACTATCAACGATCTACTCCAAACTCCTTTCGGCATGGTATTATTTATTTTTTACCTTAAAAATATTTCTTTAAAAATAAAAAGCATTTCTTGAAAGCTAATCTCATAACTCTTTGGAAAGGTGTAAAACATGTTGTAGTTCTCTGATATTGTGATTGAAATGTAATACAACCTTCTATGGTTGCTACAAAATATGAGAAAACTTTCAAACATTGTTTCCTTATAGCTTTTTATAAGATATTTTATGATAAAAATTTCATTTTCTTTCATTTCAATTTATATCAAGAAAAAATTAATCAAACTTACATTTTCACAAAAAATCTAAATTTACTAATCCTTTATAAAATCTTTTTATACATTTTCATATTAAAATATGAAAAAGCATTTTTATTAGTACGATTTTTTTCACATATAGAGGATATATGCTATACTTTATATCTAATTTTTTTTACAATTGTCTTCTAATTGTATTTTTGTCATAATTTTTTTTTTATAAAACATATATTATTTGATGGTTCAACATTAAATTAATTATATCTATTCTACAAATAGTTAGGTAGGTTTCTACTAAATTTGGTAAAAATGTCAGAATCTAAATCATCAATCTAGATAGCAAAATCTTAAAAGTTAAAACATATATTTATTCAACATTTAGACTTTTGTTTTCTTGAATGTGCGCTTTTTTACCATAATCAATAGAAAGATTCATGCTTCGAAACAATTTTTTTATTGTTTTAAATCTTATTTCATTAACTTCCCATCAAATTCTAATTATTATCTTGTAAATTTCTTGAGTAGTGCTAGTGCCATTGATAGTTGATTAATATGCTCTTAGCTCTGGACTAAGTAAATATATACATATCATCCATTTTTTTAGGTTAAATTGATGCAACTACTATACATTGACCTACTAGAGTGGCTAATCTCCCATAATGAAGTCATTATATGACATATAAGTTATGAGCTACATTTGATCATTATAGAAGTCATTATATGACATATAAGTTATGAGCTACATTTGATCATTATAGTGAAAGTTCTTATTATAATTTAGACTTTAATTGAAGATTTCTAGTAATTGGAAAACAATGGCACTCAACATGATATTCATGATGAAAATGGTCGATAAAAGAATTGAGAAAGAAAACACAACATGGCATGCAGAAAAGAATACACCTCTACGAATGACATATAAAGCACGTAGAAAAGGGAAGAGAAGAGGACATATGTGGAATATTACTTTGTGTATTAAAGAAATAGACCAAAGGATCTAGATTAAACCATTATCAATAATGATGGGAAAATATTTTTACAATTTACTCCAACAACAAGTACATGGATCTGGCGCATTCAATTATATTTTCAAAAAGTATTCAAGAAAAGGGACTTATATTCTTTTGATTTTTTTATCCCCTCTCCATAAAAAGGTATTTGCCTTCTATCAAGTGAAATTGTAATTTAAGTATTTCTTCTCTTTAATTTATTATCTTTTAATGTTCATTTTATTTTTTATTTTTCTATATCCTTATATAGAATTAGATTTGAATTTATATTGTATTTTTTTTACTTTTAATAATTTCCTTTTTATGTTTTAAATTTTAATATAAATTCTTAACAATAGAAATTTTAAAGTTAATTTTTTTAAAAATTAATTAATAATATTTAAAACTTTTTTTTAAAATTTTTTTTTAATAATTATTCAAAATTTTGAAATTCTAAACATTTTTCTTAAAGGAACTATGGATTTTTTTTGGTAACCTAAGAAAGTTATTGAAAAACCAACTTTTTACACAATCATATTTACACAAAGATCCATTCATTAAACTATATGTTGTGAAATGACTATATAGAGTCCTAGATTTCATTGCATATATATTCACAAATTTGCATATGGTCAACTATTTTTCTTTGGAGGTTGAACTACATAACATGTCTTTTCATCCATAAAAGCATTAGAACAAGGTGTGCACATGTGAACTAGTAGTAGGGTGGTTGATCTCTTACAAACTCCTAGTGCTTCACCTTTGTGAGTTAAGCTTCAGCCAAGAATTGTGACACATTGTGTCTCTTTTTTAAACAAGAGGAAACAGAAGATGGAAGGGAAGGAAAAAAATTTCTAAGGTAGAAACACATAATAGAAACCATGTGAGAAGATATACATTGGGTTTCATATAAAGGAAAAACAATATGTAATGTTAAGGAAAATGGAAAAAAAAAAAAAAAAAAAAAGATAACTTCACACAAGGTAGTAGAATCTTGCATAGAATAAAAACTGGAGAGGGCCATAAAGAGCAATATGGAGGGAAAGTGATTTTTTGTTTTAAACATAGCAACAAAAAGACATCATTGCTTTTGGGAAGAATTAAAAAGAAGACATGTAATAGATTCTAAAAGTTCTTTTTCGTTTCAATTTTATATTTGATGGAGCATTATGTTATATTTACTTTAAAGGTAGGTGTGTGTGTGTGTGTGTGTGTGTGAATATTGACAAAATTTATAAAGAAATTAGAAATGCAAAAAAAAATTAATTAATTTAAGATAATGTTATATTATCATGGTTTATATCTATCAAGATTAAAGAGACTGTGAGAAATTTTTTAACATTATAATTTCTTGTTGGAATGAGATTAATATAATTTTTTATGAGATATTGATATAATATTCTAAGAAAATATTGTGAGAATATTTAAGTTAGAAGGGGATTGATATAATTTTCATAACATGTACTAGATTGTTGCGTTTTCTTTTGGAGAATCCAAGGAATCAGATAAAAGAGAGTTAGCTCATGCCTATATGCTTTCTTTCTTTTCTTTTTCTTTTTTTATGATAGTCAATTTCCCTTTGGCCAGGGGGCTATTTTTGTTGATATTTTTTGGACTTGTTTAATACCCACTGAGATTTATTGCACAAGTTATATGTATAATGATGACAATGTTATAGTTATTAGTACTATTAAGTATAGAAACATTTTATTTTGGGAGGTTTTGATACTAAGGGAGGGGGTTGGCTAATCATATGGTAATGACTTTCAATTGATTTTTAACATTGCAACTTTTTTTTTTTTTGGGTCAACCCCCATTTTCACTGCTTTTTAATATAAAAAACATGAACTGGAAGTTGATATAATAATATTGGTATGTGAGAGTGACCTTCCTTTGACATACATGACCTTGGGTAAGAATATTTTGTCAATTCCAACATATGCACATGTTTTAAGAACCCTTGTTAGAGGTTACTTCTTCCAGGAACAACCTTAGAGGCTTAGAGGGAGCACTCCAAAGAAACAATAATATTTCTTTTAAACCCAAAGAATCTCAATTTGGTTGTATCTTTAAAGTTTGGGGTTAATATGCAGGGTAGATCAGTATACTTAGAGATGTAGGACCTAAGGAATTTCAATTTGGTTGCATCTTTAAAGTTTGGAGTTAATATAGAAAGTAGAATTTTATCATTAGAGTTTTTTAATTATAATATTTATTTTATAGATAAGATTAGTCCCAAACTAATACTAATAGTTGGAACATTACATACATCTATACAAAAACAAACCTACTCTTCATTAAACCATTTAAGAAATTAAATATATATATTTCTAAAAAGTAAATAAAAAATAACACTACAATCTAGATGATAGCAAGCATGAACTTTTCGCATTTTATCTAATACATACAATAATAATCTTAGACAAAGACTATTAGTTTTTAATTTTTTCTTCTTGATGAAAAATTGGTCAATGCAAAGTGAAACATCTATTCAAACATATCAAAATATTTCATTAAAAAAATTGTTTACACAATCTAGATGGTGTCAAGAAACAAAAATTTCTTTTGCAATAATTTTTTATTTACGATTATTTTTGTCCCAACATTAACACATGGTTCACGAAATAAAATGCTATAAATAATAATAATAGATGAGCAGTTTCTCTAAACAAAGTTTTGAAATAACAGAAGCGAGATGCGTCTACTTCTGACTTCTATGTCATATTTAGAAATCTAAACGTGTACAATCCCTGTTAAATCAGATGAAGAAATTTTTTGACATAGGAAAAAGTTAAAGCATAGAGTTCAATGTCAAGGATAAAGATTTTCTACGCATAGACCAGACTTGGGAGGAGACTATGCAACACTAGCTAATCCGTACGGCATTATATGTAAGGTCACCTTGCAAAGGGGATTCTAGACTATGTCTCTCCGATGTTTCATTCAAAAATATAAAAATAGATTCAATTGGATCGATCCAGAAGTATGCTAGAAGATTGATTAATGTGGTGCATGACAAAACAAAGTGCCAAAATGAGAGTGCAAAGAACACTAACCAAAGATTAGGGTGGTGTGATTTTCCTGATATCCTTTGTTAAATGCAACCAGTACATAAGTAATAAATATATAGGATGCTAAGTTTAAAAAAAAAAAAAGATTGCCCCCATTGTATTGACATTTCCAAATAGACTTGGCAGATCTTATTACGAAGAGCTCCAAGCTCATATACAAAATATTCACCAAGGCAATATGCAACTAAGGAGTCTAGTGTTGAAGACAACTTGACCAAGTCATCAACTCTTGCATTGTTCTTCTCCTCACTACTCCTCAATGGTGTCCAGATAAATGTGCAATGCTTCCTTATATAGAAGATAACTCATGTAGGTCTCCAATATAGTTGGTCCCATATCTATGATCAATGCAACTCCACACATTACATTAATGCAAATGATTAATGGCTACCTCAATTTTCCTTTGTGAAGAATCCACAAGGTGCCATCCATGGAAGTTCTCAGGATTTGATGCTTGGAAAATATAAACCCTACTTGCACAAAACAAATGTAGATCAGCCTCACAACTTGGTACCTTGCTAAGTATGAACACCTAATTGGCCCACATGAATAAATAAATTAACAATTTTGCTACTCCATAAAGGTAAATGAACCATCTAGTTGGACCAGAAATATAGACCCCTTAAATCATCCTCCACTAAACTAATGGTTGCATCCTTGATGCCAGTACAGTCTTCCATACACTAAGAGAGTAACCATGAATTGATTATGTAGGTTGGGTTGAGTTTCTCTTTTGAGGAACACCATGATGATCTCTTTGTCACACCATAATGTTTCACCATCCTCCCAAATGGCTATCTTATGACTCTATCCATCAAACATTACCAAGATTTCCTAGATGCCTTGTTTCCCTCTACTATGGGTTCTCATTGTGATAGCTTGAGTTTCTTAATGATCTAGTTTGTCCACTACATTAGCTAGCCCCATGTGTGGAATATTTCTCACTAAGTCCTCCTCATCAAGATTATGATGCCTTAGTTCAGAGACATGAAAGATAAAATGGGATTTCACATGTAGGGGCAAGTTGATCTTGTATGCCACATTATTGATCTTCTGAACCACTTCAAAAAGACCATCCCTCCGTCTCACCTATGAGGTTCTCAATCCTTTGGGTGCCTTGAAATAATTCTGATAGTTGCATAGAGAAATTTATCCCCAAAATTGACCTCAATATTTTGCCTATGTGTGCCAACAAACTTCTTTGTCCAATTAGAAGCCACTATAAAGTGATATGATCTGAAATCAATTATCTATCATTCCAAGATAAAAATATTTTGGTACCATTCTTATCATCACCCTAATAACCAATCAAAATAGTATGTGTGGTGAGTGGTTTTAGACCTGTTGCTAACTCAAAAGGATTTTACTTGAAAGATTCACTCTTTTACAAGTTGTAAGAGAAGTGGACTCTATCAACAAACCTTAGATAGTTTCACTTATCTAATACTACAAAATGCCTCAAGTAATCTTCAAGAAGACCATTTGTCAACTCACTTTACCCATCTATTTAAGAATAATACCCAAAACTCATCAATAAATGGGTACCCACGATCTTGAATAACTATTTCTAGAATGCTGAAGTGAACCATGCATCCCAGTCATTTATAATATTTTAAGGGATCTGCCAAAACATTAACACATTTTTGAAGAAAAACATAGCTAAATCCTTGGCTATCTAGGGTGTCTTACATGCAATTAAAATGAAATACTTTTAGAATCCTTTCAAGGCATTATGGACTTGGTCACCATTAAAATGCATGAGTTCTATTTGATCCTTCAGAAATAATTCCTAAGAATGACATTGGTAGTAGTGGTGTCACACTTGGGGTGTATTTTGGTACTTGATCCAAGAAAACCCTATCTAATTTTGATAGTAAGGAGAAACAACTGTGAGATGGTGTTGAGTGCACTGAGTTCCAAATAAATCTATAAGAGTAGCAAACATTAGCTATACTTGGAAACACTACTTGGAGGATTGGATAAAGGAGAGTCAATGGAGAATTCCAACACCTTCATCATCCAAGAGGTCTTGCGTATGCCAATATCATGGCAGATAAGATACTTTCAATTTTTTGACTAAGTAGACATGTTGATCACTTGATCAAGCTAGAGATCGAAGCTAGGCTACCTAAAAAAAGCATTGTGCCATCTTTCCAAACTCGAGATGATCAAATTGAAGAGATAACTAGCTGAGCTTGTCGAGGTAAGATACCTAAGTTTGTCCAAATCTCCCTATGTTACCCCTATTCTATTCTAGCACAAGAAGGAAGGCTCCCCAAGTCTTTGTGTAGACTACCAAGCATTGAAAAAAATGAATATAAAAAACATGTATATGTTCCCACTTATCGCTAACAATTTTGATCAATTAGTGAATGCAATGGCATTAAACTGAATGGACTTAAGATAAGGCTGCTATCAAATCATGATTATGTCATATAATGAAGAGAAGACAACCATAATGATAAGATATGGAAGTTATGAATTATTGGTGTTTTCTTTTAATCTAACTCCCCAACTACTTTTATCACTATGATGAACAATGTTTTTAGACCATTGCTAGATAAATGTATGGTAGTCTACTTTGATGATCTACTTGTATATAGCAAGGATGTGGCTAAGCATAAAGATAACCTTAGGGAGGTTTTAAAATGATTGAAAGAGCATGAATTGTATGTAAAGAAGGAGAAGTGCATGTTTGCATAAGAGGAGGTGTCATTTTTGGGATGTAGCCAAATTAGACTAGATGTGGAAGAGATGATAACTAGATAAGATTAAGAGCCATTTCATAATGTTCACAAGGTGAGGTAGGTCCTTGATGTAGGAGCACCGAGCTTGTATTTTGGTGGAGTTTTTCTTGTCATGGTTATTGATGCGTTGGAGACACATTGGGGATCCTTTTCCTCCTAATTGCATAGAGATTGGATGAATTGAGTTGAAGTTAGATTTGTTTGTACCTTGCTCCTAGAGCTATGTTTTCTAGTTTCTGGGTGCCTATTGCGGATTGTGTAACTAATTTTTTGCAATGAGTTAGATGATGAAAAATTCAAGCATTGAAGAGGACCTAGATTACTATCATCGATTAAGATCTCTAGTCCTAATTCATTATAAGTTGGGAGATAGGGCAATTCTCCTCGACTATCAATTTTTGACAGTTTGCAAGATGGGTTTCTGTGTGTGACTTTCAAGATGAATCCAAAGATATCCTTAATGAATCAGCCTTATTGAGCTTAAGGGGTTGTAGAGGACCTAAAGTACTACTAATTCAATTGGAACTAGGAGATATTGTGATTTTTCTTAGGTATAATTTTTGGGTATTTAATTGCTATTAGAGGTTGACTTGTGGCTCTTCAAGTATTTAATGTTAGATTTATTTAATTTGTAATTGCTAGCCTGAATTGTGGCTTAGTAGGGTATAAGTAGGGGGTCCTGTGGAGTCTTTTAATCATTTATGAGGGAGTGATTCATTCAGAGGAGGAGAAGTGAGTGTGGGAGTAGCTGAAGGGTAGGTTATCTCAAGTCCATGGATAGAGTGTCGAATATGAGGTAGTTTACAGTAGGACTGTGATGAAGTTGTGAGTGTGTGGATAGAGTGTCAAATGTGAGGAAATTTACACTTGGATCTTGGATAAAGTTGGAGTGGAGCTAGGGCTATGACTAGAAAATAAGGAGATTACTTGGTCGGCTTGTGAGCACAAGTTGAGATTTCCTTGGTGGTTTCTTCTAGATTATTTTTATGTTATAGATTTGACCTAGCTAGAATAGTGTTTGGATTGGATCTTGAGGGATCTTGTAGAACTATTATTTTCTTTATATTTGGCCATAATCAGGAAGGCCTTATAGCCTGGCACATTACATGTAATCAACTATATCGATGAATAAATTATTGTAATTTGGTATCAAAACTTGCATTCTGATTCTATTTTTGTTGTATGGTTATTAGCTAGGGGCTAGGACATCTCCTTTGGGGATTCTCCCACCTTACACTATTTCAAATGGTATCAAAGCGAAGGTTATTCTTGAGTGTGTAGATAGATTGCCAAAGTTGTGGCAATTTCCACTAGGACCTTGGGAGGACATGCAGATGGATCTATGGTTGTGAAGATGGAAAACTAATCTTGTTAAGTCATGATGGAAGAGACTTTTTAGATTGTAGATCTCTAGTCCTAGACTTGTGATGTGTTTCTTAATTATTCATGCAATGTGGCAAGTTGCAATCTGACTTGCAAACAATTTGAGGTTGTCACAAGTAGTGCGGGAAGGATTTTTTGCAGAGGGTTTATGAATATCTTGGGAGATGGTTCTAAGAGGATTGAACCCTGAGGTGATTTTGAATCTCTGTGATGTGGTGGAGAGGAATTTTTTAAAGATGTATGCTCAGTTTGAAGCTAGTTTGGATAATTGAGCCAAAGATGTGGTTTCTTAGTTTAAAACTAGTTCAGATGATCAAGATAAGGATTGGATGAGGAAGGCATTTTATAGCTATTTGTGGAGCTAGAGTCTATTGATGTGGAAGAGGATTGTTTTCCTAGTTAAGAGACTTACTTGTGAAAGAAGATGGCATAGAAAAGTTGAGGTGAAAGAGGTTCATTTTTTTTATCACTTTGTGGAGTCTGATATAGAACCTATAGAGCAACTAGAGGTTGTTGTTGAGGATATTTCTTACATTGTTGATGATGGGATGGTCATTATTTTTCATGATGAATTGGTTGGGTCTAACATGAAAATTGTAGAGCACTTGGTCATGGATGATCTAGTTGCTATTGGTGGTGATTTTTATGTTGTAGAGCATCTTATTGTGAGCAATGAGATTGCTAGTGTTGTGAGTTTGGCATGTGTTCATGGAGATCTACATGTTGTTTTTGATGTAGAATTTGTTGTTACTAGTATGAATTCACTAGTTGCTAACATGGATGAGGGTTTATTAATGAAGCATAGATGGTTAATTTTCAGATTTTCTCTATTGACTTTGATGAAGTGGAAGTTTTTGGTGAAGATGAAGTTGGTTGTATCTCTTTCTTTGGGAATCAAAGTATTGGATATACTTTTCTATTTACCTAGGGAGTTTGATGCAAGAGCATTGAACTTGGATTTTGGCTAAGCTTTTCGTGGTTAGGGATGTGTTGGAGACACATTGTGGAATATTTTCCTCATGATTTTATAGATATTGGATGGAATATTGAGTTGAAGATAGAGTCATTTTTACGTTGTTGTTGGAGCTATATTTTGTAGTTTTTGGGTGCCTGTTTTAGGTCATGTAAATATTTTTTTCCAATTAATTAGAGGATTTGAAGTTGAAGGGTTGAAGAGGGCCTAGAGTACTATCTTTGGTTAAGATAACTAGTCTTAATTCATTATAAGTTGGGAGATATGGAAATTCTCTTGGATTATCAATTTTTGGTAGCTTACATGAAGGGTTTCTATTTGTGACTTCCGAGACGAATCTAAAGATATCTTTAATGAATCAGCCTTAGAATTTTTAAGGGGTTATAGAGGACCTATAGTATTACCTTTGATTCAAAGAATAAGTACTAATTCAATTGGAGCTAGGAGATATTACAATTTTTCTCAAGTATCAATTTTTGGATATTTAATTGTTGTTGGATGCTGACTTGTGGCTCTTCAAGTATTTAATATTAGTTTTATTTAATTTTTAATCAGTAGGATGACTTTTGGATTAGTTGGATATAAGTAGGTTGTTCTTGTTGAGTCTTTGAGTCATTCATGAGGGAGTGATTCATTCATTCAAAGGAGTGAGTGTCGAAATAGTTAAAGGGTAAGTTCTACCGAGTCCGTGGATAGAGTGCTAAATGTGAGGTAGTTTACAGAAGGATTGTGATGAAGCTGTAAGTGTGTGGATAGAGTTCCAAATGTGAGGCAATTTACACTTGGATCTTGGATAAAGTTGGAGTAGAGCTAGGGTTGGGACTAGAAAACAAGGAGATTGCTTAGTAGGCTTGCAAGCACAAGCTGAGATTTCCTTGATGGTTTCTTCCAGATTGTTATTATGTTATAGATCTGGGCTAGCTGGGATAGCATTTGGATTGAATCTTGAGGGATCTTGTAGAACTATTCCTTGCTTTGTATTTGGCCATAACTAGGAAGGCCTTACAACCCAACATATTGCTATTAATCAGTTATACCTATCAATAAATTATTGTGATTTGGTATCAAATCTTGCATTGTTATTCTATTTCCACTATATGGTTATTGGCTAGGGGCTAGGACATCTCCTTTGGGGAGTCTCTTGCCTTGCAGTGTGTCAATCCTTGACCTAAAAAATTATTGTTACAACTTCTTACTAGTTAGTTTGATCTGACCCTAGACAAGTATGAGTATGGCTTTCATCACATAATTTTCTAATGTTGATGCGTTTTCTAGCATAATGGTTTTAGTATATTGATTAAGTATACCATCTTTGTCATATGTAAGACATTCTACATAGTCGAGGATATAGTTGAGTTATTCTCCAAAAATGTATCAAGTTTTGGGGGATCCATTTGAATATTATTACTGACTAATATGCATGGTTCACTTTGGCATTCTGGGAAGAGCTATTCAAGATCATCAATACATATTTATTGATGATATCTAGTTATGATCCACAAATAGATGGGAAGAATAAGTTGATAAATGAAATTCCTCAAGACTATTTGAGGCATTTTGTAGCACTAGATTAGAGAAATTGATCGAGGTTTCTTGATGTGGCCCAATTCTCTTATAATTTATAGAAGAGTGAGTCTTCCAAGTATAGTCCTTTTGAATTGGGAATAGGTCAAAATTGCTCACACCCAGTACTATTATGATTGATTATTAGGGTGTTGATAAAAATGACACTGAACTCCTTCAATCTTGGAAGGAGATAGTTGATTTTGCACTGTATCACTTGACATGGGCTTTTCATCAAATGAAGAAATTTTTTGACTAACATAGGTGAAAGGTTGAGTTCAATTTTGATGATAACTTTTTGCTAATTGAATAGATAAGTATCTCTTCAAGGCAACCAAAGGATTGATTTCCTCACTAGTGAGATAGTAGGATGGTTCTTTTGAAGTGGTTAAAAAGATCATTAATTTGGCATACAAGATCAACTTTTCCTACATGTGAAAGTGCATCTTATCTCTCATGTCTCTCAACTAAGGCATCGTCATCCTGATGAGGAAGACTTAGTGAGAAAATTTCCACACAAGGGCCCAACCAATGTAGTGGACAACCCAGATCATAGAGTAACTCAAGTGATCACAATGAAAACCTATGGTGGAGGGAAATGGTGTATCAAGGAATTCTTGCTCATGTTTGATAGACAAAGTCATGAGAAAACTACTTTGGATCATGTAAAATTTTGTTGCATGATGAAGAAATCATCATAAAGTTTCTTGAAAGAGGAAAGTTGTCCACACCTACATAATTAATTCAAGGTTATTCTATTGGTGCATGTTAGATTGCACTTTTTTCAAGGATGCCACCACTACTTTAGTGGATGAGGATGTAAGGGGTATGTACTTCTTAGTTGATTGCATGATAAATTTTCCTTGATGGAGTAGCTCACATGGTAAATTATTTATTCATGTGGGTTTATTGGGTCTTCACAATTTGTGAGGCACCAAGTTGTTAGGTTAGCTTGCATTGGTTTTGGTCAAGTGGAGTTTATATTTCCAAGCATGAGATCTTGAGTACTTTAATGGATGGAACCTTGGGGATTGCTCACAAAGGCTAACTTAGGTAGTCGTTAAAGTCTTGCATTCATGTAACATGTGAAGTTGCATTAATCAAGGAGATGAGGTTGTTATGGTGCAATTTGATTTGATAGCAACTAACTTGGAGATCTACAAAGGGAATCTTCTATGTAATGAAGTATTTCAAATTCACTTGGACATCATTGAATCACCAAAGAAGAGGAGCAATGAAGTGCAAGAGTTGACCACTTGCTCAAGTTGTCTTGGACACAAGACTATGCAGTTGCATACTGCCTTGACGAATCTTTTGTATACAATCTTGGAGCTCTTTCTAATAAGATCTATCAAGTTTGTTTGGCATAGTCAATACATTAGGGGTGATCTATGTGCTTGATAATAGCATCCTATCCCTTTTTTACTTATTAAGTGCTTGCATTTAATAAAGGATATCAAGAAAATTGCCCCACCCTCATATTTGGTTAATGTGTTCTGCATTCTCATTTTGGCACTCTGTTCTATCATGCACCACATTAATACACTAGCATATATTTTGGAGCTATATTGTGTGTGTGCACGCACACACGTGCATGTGTGTGTGTGTGTGTGTGTGTGTGTGTGTGTGTGTGTGTGTGTGTGTGTGTGTGTGTGGATAGATAGATAGATGGATGTTAGTTTTCACTTATAATAAAATTGGAATCAAAAATAATTTTTTACTTGGATTAATGTTATATTATCATTGTTCATATCTATTAATTTGAAAGAGATTATAATCTCTTGTTTAAATGAGATTAATATAATCTTTTACAAGAGATTGATATAATCTTCTGATAAAAGATTATTAGATTATTTAATTAAGAAGGGGATTGATATAATTTGCAAAGCGTGTTTTAGATTAATGTAAAATGTTGGTATGTGAGAGTGACCTCCATGTGACTGACATGACCATGGGTTAGAATATTCTATTGATTCCACCATATGCATATATTTTTAAGAGCCCTTCGTTACCTCCTCCAATAATCTTAGAGGGAGCACTCCATATAATTGATAATATATCATTTAGGACCCAAAGAATCCCAATTTGGTTGCATATTTAAAGTCTAGGGCTAATATATAGGGCAGTGTAGTATACTTAGAGTTATAGGACTCTAAGAATACCAATTTGGTTGCATATTTAAAGTTTGGAGTTAATATGGAGAGTAGAATAGTATCATTGGAGTTGTTATTGTTTAATTGTAACATTTATTTGCAACTAATATTTCTCCCAAACTAATACTAATAGTGGAAACATTACACATATGTAAAAAACTAAGCCTACTTTTCACTGGACTATTTAAGAAATTTAATATCATTAAAAGAAAAAAGAAAAAAGGAATGAAGCTACAATATAGATGATAGTAAGCATGCTACAATTTGGATGATAATAAGCATGGACTTTTCACATTCTACCTAATATTTACAAGAGTATTCTTAGAAAAAACTATTTTTTTAAAACTATTTTTTATATCTAAATGACAAATTGGTCGATGCAATATTATGAAGAAACAAAAGTTTATTATTTTTATTTAGGATTATTTCCATCTCCCAACGTTCACACATGACTAACAAAATAAAATATTATAAACAAGTGCCACATACTTGCTAAGTACTTGCCTTTTGTTTTAATTAAATATAGTTTTAATTCTATATGTAAATTTATAATTTGGTGACTATTATTAGTATAAAATATATTAATTGGTTTAATTATTATGATATTTTAAAAAATTATAGTAAATAGTTAAAATTTTAATTACAAAACCTAATAATATCCTAAAAGTATTTATGTGACCCTTTAAACTATAATTCTAATTTTAATTAAATATATTTTAATTGAATTATTTAATAATCTTATTTGTAATTTAGTGTTGTATTTTTCTAATTATATATCATCATTAACACTTTATATAATAAAGTATTATTTTATATATCATATTTTATATAGAAGTAATTTTTTAAATAAAAACATAGATTATAATATTGTATTATATTATAATTTTAATGTATATCTTAGTTTTACTAATATGCATCATGAATTGTATTGTGTAAATTATTAGAATAATTTCATGGATTCAAAAAAAAAATTTCAAAAGTGCTTCCATAAAAAATGTGTGTAAGAGGCTAAATGCTTTTAGCCAATAACATAATTACAAATTAGTTTTGTTTATAATACTTAGTCTATGGACAAATACTAATAGTAAAAATGCAGTTTGTGTCAACAAAGTTTTAAAACAACAGAAGTGAGAAATATTTAGAAATTTTAACGTGCACTCCCCTTGATACAACAAGACACTATTTATTCACAACTCAAATTAAATCTTCTGCTTAGCAGCTTTCTTCATTCTAGAACACAAAGCTTTAAAGTTCAAAGAAAATTCATTTCGTCAAAGTAGGACCAGAAGCCTTGCACCATAAAAAACTACGCCACAACAGATTTAAAAAACCAATGATTTTGAGACGTGTTCAAATATTAATGGTGAGAACCATTATTGACCAACTATATCGATGTAACCAAATCATAAAGTGTGCAATAGTCTGCTTAAAAGAATCTGCAGGCTCGCAACAAATCCATAAAAATGCATCATTTCATGGTCTCGTCGATTGATACGAAGCATTACGTTCCTTTTATTGTCTCGTTGTCTTGTCGATTGATATGACGCATTACGTACCTTTTATTGTCTCGTTATGATTGTTGGCAAGCATTTAGAATTAGAACATCATTATATTTAAAGGCCACGTCACATTTCTGTGAGCCGCGTTGACGAAATCAACACGGAGATGACCGTGTTAAATACCACATCATTCTCTCCTCCAATACACCATACCCAGAAGAGCTTCAGTTCAAACTATCTGCTCTTATCTAACAGAGTTCTGCTTAACTACTCTGAGCTGAAATGAAACTCGCTAATCTGCTGGTTATTCCTTTTGTCATACTATATTTATCTACTACAGGAAATGGGCATGGGTTGAAATTTGGTTATTATAGGCAAATGTGCCCTCAGGCTGAGGAGATAATCAGAGAAACTGTTGCCAAAGCTGTTAGAGCAGATCGCGGTATAGCAGCTGCTCTCATAAGGTTGCATTTCCATGATTGCTTTGTGAGAGTAAGTATTCTCAAATATTATCGTCCTAACTTCCAACCCTAATTTCATGATAAGTTCGTTAGAATTGATTATAAAACCCTAATTGCAGGGTTGCGATGCATCAGTTCTACTTGATTCCACAGTAGGCAACGTAGCAGAGAAGGACCACCCGGGCAACTCAGGTTTGAGGGGCTACGAAATAATTGATGAAGCCAAGGCCAAACTGGAAGCCAAATGTCCCAGCGTTGTTTCATGTGCCGACATACTAGGATATGCTGCAAGAGATAGTGCTTACCAAGTAGGTATTACAAAATCTAATAACTATGTACCATTTGAATGGTAAAGCAATAATGGGTTACTGTATTTTACAATGTATCGAAATTCAGGCTGGCGGTTTTAGTTGGGCTGTTGAAGGCGGACGAAGAGACGGAAGGATATCTCGTCTATCAGAGGTTGCGAGTAATCTTCCTCCTGCCTCATTTGATGTTAATCAGTTAACACAACTTTTTGCTTCAAAGAAATTGTCACAGAGGGAGATGGTGACTCTTTCAGGTATACCATCATATACGTTTGATGAATTGATTAGATCGAGTGAAGACTATATGTTATATAAATACTATGATCGTTCTTGTAGGCGCACATTCAATTGGGGTTTCTCAGTGTGCTGCATTCAGTGGAGATCGTCTGTACAACTTCAGTGGCACAGGTGATCAAGATCCTTCAATGGAGTCTAACTATGCTGGTAAGCTGAAGGGACAATGCCCTCCTAATTCAAATCCACCAAATGTCCGTGTTCAATTTGATCCTCTCACTCCGAACAAATTGGACGTGAAATACTACGTCAATTTGCAAGCCAAGCGTGGGCTGTTGAAATCTGATCAAACATTGATGTCAGATGAGGGTACCTCCAGACAGGTGAAGTTTAACGCCAAGTACCCCAAAATTTGGAAGAAAAACTTTGGGAAGGCAATGGTGAAGATGGGCAAAATTGACGTGTTGACGGGTTCGCAGGGTGAGATAAGGAAACAGTGCCGTGTCCCCAGCTAGCCAAGTTCTCTGCCGCCCTTAGAAGAGCTAAACTGTCATTCATGCCTCTATTTTTGATGTTTCTTTTCAATCGAAATACTTTCGTTGGATCTAGAATAAATGATAAAAGTGTCATGGCTTTGTTGTCTTGCATCATTTTTTTAATTTGTAATTCTTTCGTACGAAAGCAAAAATGACAGTTACTTGGTAAGATTTATACTTGCAATTTTCGTGTCTCACTATACAGCTGATTAATTTTGTTTCTTTTCGAATTATGGAACTGCTGGCAATGCTACTATACTAACATGTACAAATGTAATTTTTTGGATTATGGAGCTGCTGACAGTAGCTTCTAAAATCATATTGAAGGCTCCACTGTTCGTGTCATTAAAACCCGTTGCAGTGTTAACCATTCGAAAGCTGACAAGATATTAATATGGTCAATATAATAACGGAGATTAAAAGGATAGGTTAGATATAAATTACAGGTAAATAGAAAAGAGCGCAGTATGATTATCATTGAAAATCGATGTACCACAAATAAGATAGCATTAAGGTTTGTATAACATTGAATTACACAGTGAATTATACAGTGTATTATTAGTCCCTTCCTAGAACCAATGTTTTCATTGGATGCCTGTCTATTAATTTTTTTTCGTCTTTTCAATGTGAATTTCTAAAGTATAAAATTAGTATATTTTTTAAATCAATTTCTGTATACTAATTTTTAAATTCTTATTGGCTGATACTGTTTTTGATAGCGGTAAATTTGACTTTTCCATACCAAAAATTACAAATTAAAATCTGTACAATGTTCCTTCAGATTCTATTATTTTCCAGCAGAATCTATAAGTTCTTCTTTGTCTCCTCCTAATCTTATTATTCTCCAGCAATGACTGCTCAATCTCAGCAGTTCAAACACTGTCAAATCCGGATCATCCTCTAAATTTAGCCTTGGTACTTCCTGAGCTTTCTCTTCAATAAAAATATCAGCTTCCTTTTTCCTCTACGGGCTTTGAAAATTAGATTGGCGTGTCCTCTCAAATAGTGTGCTGGGTGTGTGTGAAGGTAAGGATAGGTCATTGGAAGTATCGTCTGCCACCTGCCTTCTTCCAGATATCATTTTTCCCTAATTTCATTTTTCTGTCTTACTTTCTTCCTCTTTCTCTGAGTTCAACTGTAAAATTCTCATTCTGGTGTCTTAAATTCTTCCTGTTTATTCCTCCAACACTCCATTGCAATCATTCATAGGCTTACCCAACAATTTTTCTATTGGCAACAACCCTAAGGCGGTAAAAAGTCATTGTCATGTTGGTGATACTTATTCAGAATTCTGCTCTTACACACTATATTTAATATTTTTTCTTGAGGCATTTTGTCAAACAGTTTATTGTCTTGCTTATGCTTCCACATTTCACTTATGTTGAAATCATGGCACTCTGTCAAATAATTGGTGGAGCCATTATGTCAAACAAATGGCTTGTTATGGAAATTATCTCCTACTTATCAATTGATGAGCTTAAGGGACTTTCTAATGAATGGTTCATAAGGCACAACACTTGGTGAAGGTTTTACAAATGAGGTTGCAAGCATTGGGTTTAACCATGGAGGAAACTCCATAGTTAAGCTTGCTCGGGCTGGAGTAGTACTGGGATGGGTGACCTCCCGGGAAGCCCTGGTGCTTCACCCCTTTGAGCATCACCTTGATCCAATGAGTGCTAAGTGTTCCATTTATTCCCATGAGAGATGGATTCATATTGAATCACTACTCATGAAACATGGGTCATTGAATTTGGCTCAAAATCACATAGTTAAACCCTGATAACAATATCAAAATTTGGCTTGCTATGGAAATTATCTCCTACTTATCAATTGATGACCTTAAGGGGCTTTCTAATGAATGGTTCATAAGGTACAACACTTGGTAAAGGTTTTGCAAATGGGGTTGCAAGCTTTGGGTTATAACCATGGAGGAAACTCTTTAATTAAGCGTGCTCAAGCTGGAGTAGTACTAGGATGGGTGGCCTCCCGGGAAGTCCTGATGCTTCACCCCTATGAGCATCACCTAGATCCAATGAGTGCTAAGTGTTCCATTTATTCTCATGAGAGATGGATTCATATTGAATCACTACTCATGAAACATGGGTCATTGAGTTTGACTCAAAATCACACAGTTAAGTCCTAATAGCAATATCGCAATTTGGCTTGTTGTGGAAATTATTTCCTACTTATCAATTGATGAACTTAAGGGGCCTTCTAATGAATGTTTCCTAAGGAACAACACTTCGTGAAGGTTTTACAAATGGGGTTGCAAGCTTTGGGTTTAACCATGGAGGAAACTCCATAGTTAAGCGCGCTCATGCTAGAGTAGTGCTGGGATGGGTGACCTCCTAGGAAGTCTTGGTGCTTCACCCCTCTGAGCATCACCTAGATCCAATGAGTGCTAAGTGTTCCATTTATTCTCATGAGAGATGGATTCATGTTGAATCACTAGTCATTAAACATGCGTCATTGAGTTTGACTCCAAATCACATAGTTAAATCCTAATAGCAATATCACAATTTGGCTTGCTATGGAAATTGTCTCCTAGTTATCAAACTATGTTGTTGTTTTCTTTCTTATCAATTTACCACTATAGATACGTAAAAATAATGGTTAATAAGCAATATAACATGGAAGTTAGAAAAAAACTAGTGGGACATGATAGACTATTATTAACATTTTATTTAAAATAAATATAAAATTTATTTTAAAATAGAAGAAAAAATAATATTTTATATTTTGAATTTATTCTATTTTGCTTATATAGATTATAATATTAATTTATTTAAATGTATAATTAAATTTAGAAATGTATAATTACTTATTATTTTATTTATATATATTTTTAATATAATTAATAGACATGAATAATAAATTAAAATTAGATATTTACAATTTTCTAGGTTTGTCAAGAAAAAGATTATATCTTATAATTTATCAAGTTGTTATAGATTGTATTTTATAATTCATTAAGTTTTTTGACTTTCTATGCTTGCCATTTATTTGAGATTCTTTATTTTTCATTTTCTTTATCTTATTTGAAAATAATTGGCTAGATTTCAAGCTTTACAAATACATTATTTCTTGTTAATCTTACATCATCATTAATAAAGATAAAGGAAATGAATGTTCATTTTTCTTGTAATTATGCAAATTATAACTTCATATTCTTAGATGCTATTGACTCTTGTTAATGTAAATCTTTATTTTATCACAAATCAAGTTTGGTTTCTTGATTTAAGTGCTCTTAGCACAACCTTACACAAGACAGGAACTCTAGCTCAACTAGAGTTATTATTAGTTCATGCTAAAGGGATTGATACTATTTGAATCATTCAATCTAATCCTGTAATTAAATCAATCAAATAGAATTAAAGAAACTTTAATATTTCATATTTATTTCTTATTTCTCATCGGTATACTAATCTTATTTACTTCACATTTTATTTTACTTCAAAAAAAAAAAAAAACATTTTAGACACAATTGTGAGAAGAAATTAATTTAATGAAACAATTATATTTAACAACATGCACTATAAAGAAAAGACTTAATTGTGAATGTGAAATTATATGAATCAATTGCTTTGATTAAGGAATGATTTTTTTTTTATGACATTTTGATTACTTGTCATCAATATTTTATATTTTATGTTATAGAAATTTATTTATTATTATTTAAATGGTTAATAATAATTGAATGTTTATAATTAATTGTATTATTTAACTTTTAAAATTTAATTTATATTGATGAGTGATCTTATGTATTTTATTTAATATCTAATTATAAATATAAATTAGTGATATTATGTTAATCTTATATGAATAATTTTTTAATTTTTTAAATAATGGTAGAGTTAGTTTTTAGTTTTTTATTGTTTCTTTCTATCTTAGATAAAAAATTGTTTGAAAACAGGCTAGAGCTAACTTGTTAGCCACTTATGTGGGAGGTTTGGAAAACAAAGACTAATAGATAATATATTAATCAAAATGTAAGTAAACTGGTGGTATATTAATAATTTTAAATTCTCTACTACTTTAATTCATTCAACTACTCTTTCAAGTCAACATTATTATTTTTCCTTTATTTTAAATTGACATTATCACCCATTAAATTAACCCATGTCATTCAACTATCCCACCATATACCTAAAATAGAAAATTAAAGTTTGTCAAGAATAAATATTTAGTAATTTAATTCTCAAAATATATCAATTAGCTTATTATTTTAATATTTCATATTATTTATTTAAGTTTAATTTGTTAAGATATTTTATTTATATAGTAGAATCATACTAATTTCACTAAATCTAAATTCAAACTATGACATGAACTTTGATGCTTGTCTCTTGTTGTATTAAATCTAATAAAGATTTGAGATTATTTAAATCTAGGAGTTTGAATATCTAGTTTAGACTAATTTATAAAGTATAATTCTAGAATTGAATTAAAGTAAAAGAGTATTTTAGAGAAAAAATCTAATCTTTTTATCAAGATTCTAGTGAATATTATAACTCTTACTTTTATAAGAAATATATTTTATCCTATCTAGTTTATGCACATTACTAGAAATTTGTTTAAAAATATTTAAAAATATTAGAAAAATAGGAGTTACCAAAACTAATTACTATGGGAACAATTTTTTTTTTTTCAATCTAATATTTTCATTTTCATAATAATTCATTTTTTCTTATCACTTTTTAATACTCATTAATGAAATGTCTAGGAATGGTAACTACCAAGGTCAAGGAGAAATGTTCATTCTCTAGATATAAGATTTCATCCAAAACAATCTTTCTAGATCTCTCATTTAATTTTAAAATTTGGATGAATCAACTATCAACTAATTTATTTATTTCATAAATAGAATTGTAAAGAGTAAACAATTTGGGGGATATTAGTGTACAAACTGATGCAATCAACTTCCAATGATCAATTCATATTCACATATATAACCCAAATCTAGCTTAGGGAAAATTAAATATTTATTTTAATTTTAGTTAATGATTCTATTGATTCAAACCATTGTTATCGATTTGTATCTACTAATTCTTTCAACATTCTCTATTACATAGGGTGGATATTTTTGATGTTAGGTGATAAGAATCCCATTAGATTAAATTATAGTAGAATTAAATGATGTAAAATAAATATCCTAGTCCTCTTGATGTAGGAGCATCTTGGGTATAAGAGAAATCTTGGGTCAACCAAAATATTTTATTTCTTTTGTTTGAAAAAGTGTTGTCTTAATGTAGAGTTGTTGTCTGTGGAGGCTTGCTACTTAGTAAGTAAGTCATATGAGCTCAGAATGTCTTAAATTTAGAGGTGGCTAAGCATCTTGGATATATCAGGCTACTACTTGAGGTTTAGTGCCATATTGTTAGTGAAATAGGATCTATAACTTGTAATAGCACTTGTGGAATTTTATGTGTTTTTCAAGTTACTATATGAATAAATATATATGTGAAATAAAGAGCCATGTCTCTTGAAGAGACATGTCTCTTTAACATATTAAATTACATTAGTTATAGTTATAACACCAGTAATATACTCTCAATATATTATAATTGTTATAAAACAATATATATAAAATAAGATATATATATATATATATATATATATATATATATATATATATATATATATATATATATATATATATATATATATATATATATATATATATATATATATCACTCTTAATATAAGTTAATTATTCCATATATTATATATCTCATATATATAATATAATTTATCCAATAGAATTATAACATTAACACTCCCTCTTAATGAAGAAGGATAAAACACATAGGTAATATTTAAAAAATAACACATATAGGAAATCTTTGATCAGAAGATTTCTAAAATATGATATCATGTAAGTATTGGCCTATCAGAATATCAACATATGATATTCACCAATTACTATTTGATATCATGTTTTGTAAAATGAGCATTGACCTATTAGAATATCAATCAAATGATATTCGCCAAATACTCTGAGTAATGGCCTATTAGAACATCAACTAAATGATAACCACCAAGTACTCAATGTGGTAATGGCCTATCAGAATATCAAGGCAAGATATACACCAAGTACCAAAAATATATCTATACAAGCAACTTGTAGATAATCAAATTAATGATATCAACTACCTAGTTGTTGATTTATAAGATAAAGCCTTTACATGAAGCAATTTTGCAAAATTGAATCATGCTACAAGTTATTGTAAGTACATCACTTTACAACAACTTCTCCCAATACAAGTGATAATCATTTAGAAGTCATCACTTCTTCATGATGACATAGGGGATAGGCTCATACATGTATGACATCAAAAGGTCACATGAAGTCTCCATGAATATTGTCATGTGGTTTTGTCACAACATTCACCATAAAACATATCAGAGAATAAGGTTTCTCCCTCTTAGTTTGATATCAACTTTTTTGACCTCTTTGCACAAGGTTTTCTCTGATGAAGTGTCAGACTTCGTCTAAATATATTATCATCCTTCTAACCTCTTGGAAGCAAGTCACGTCATGCTTCCCTAGTTCAATGGGTATCTTGATAGCATAAAGCCTTCCAACCTACATACATGAGACTTTACCCTATGAATCATAGCCCTTTAGCTATTGATTAGTGTTGAATCCATCAACAAGGTCTACTCCTTTTGAACCAATATCATCAAAAGTTTGATTTAAGCATTTTTTAATTTTTTGCTCCCTCCCTTTCTCCAAGGTTGCCTCTTAATGAATTGTTAGACTCCCTCTCATAATTTCAATCATCAAGGACATTTTCTTCAAGAAACTCACATTATCCAACCTAATCATCATATGATTCATGAATTCTAAATCATATCTTCTTTGGAGCTACTATCATAAGATTAAGTCTGCACAATATTTGGTAGCATGCCTAATGTGGGAATCTTCTTTTCCTGCAAAAACATCCTTAGAGATAAAGGAAAAAATCAAGGCAAATAGCTCTTTATAGTAATTATAGAAATAAAAAATAAGAGAGAGATTATCATTAGTAGATACATGCAATGCCCAAGGATAATAAATACTTATCTACAATAATAATATAAGTTTCTCCAATGAAGGTCCATATGCATCAAATCAAGAAATGCCTCCATGTAAGAATTTGTCAAATTTGAGTACGTCTTTTCTGCTCCCATATAATAGGCTTCTTCCTGGTGATCATGTGTCTCGGTTCAAATGAGAATAGAACATTGGTTATCATTAATAGAACATTGGTTATCATTCCCACTTACAATGTTAGATTCCCACTCTTATATTATTGAACATATAGGTATGCCAACAAAGTTGCATATATTCAGACACACAACCTATTTCCTTGTAACTCAAACCACATCGGTATGGCTTTCGTAATGTGTCCCATGCCCATGTATCAAGCAATGCTTTTTACCATCATTTCTTTCCCCATTACCAAGAAAGAAAATCATTATCAATATGCACACCATCTAGACATCAATGTCATTTCACCAAATACATCAACTCATGCTTATTCGGATCTGCCATGAAGACCAAAAACCCCAAGTTCTCTAAGTCATGTGACTCTAATGAAGCTAGCCAAGTTAATGATAAAATTTCTTGATGTTTAGGGTGTCAATGTAGTTTTTAAGAAAAATAGGCAAACACAACGAGTATAAATTTTGATGAAAAAGCACCCTTGATGAGATTACAACATGATCACAATGGAATTTCCAAAGCAAACACCATATTGATAAACCAATGAATACTGGTGGAAATTAAACCATTTAAGTACTTGATCAAGATGCTATGACCATGAACATATATATATATATATATATATATATATATATATATATATATATATATATATATATATATATATATATATATATATATATATATATATATATATATATATATATATATATATATATATATATATATATATATATATATATATATATATATAGAACCACCAATGTTTGACAGAATCATATCATGTATCTACTCCCTCTCAGTATAAATCTTCCTCTTTTTTTTTTGCAATACCATTCTTAGAAGAAAAGGTCAAACCACATAGTTCTTATAATATGTATTTACATACTGATAATACACTTCAAAAAACATAGATAATACTAATTTAAATATATCCCTTGAACATATAAGCATATATTCAATCTTCAATATATATTTCAAACATATTATTTGATATTTATTACCACTCTAATTTATAATATTATCATAATCCAAATATCTATACATATATATATATATATATATATATATATATATATATATATATATATATATATATATATATATATATATATATATATATATATATATAGTAATATATCTCATACATAGTAATGTCAAAAGTGGATTAAAAATAGTGTAGCTTTTATACCTATCTTTTAATGGGTTAGTGCCTCTTCTACCCATCTATCTTTATCCAACTTTTACTTACCTTGTGGGCCCTTGTGCCTTTATGGCTTGGTTTCTTAGTTTATATGTGGACCTTGCAATATTCCTTGAAAGGACCTCATCACTTGATCCTTTCTATGGGTCACGTTTTGTTGATATATGCCCTCACTCTAGGTCTGCTACTTAGATGATAACTTCCTTATTGCCTCAAATATGCTCCCTCTTCTCTTTGTGTCCCCACATCATGGTAGTGTGGGTTCCAAGTGGATTGTCAAGTGTGAGAAAGAGAGCTTCTCATGTTGTGATCTTGGATTTTGAGCATTTTGTGTTTAGGAGGTGACAGTCTTTTTGAGATTATTTGGTAGATCTTTGATAGTCAGTGCTTCCTACCAATATCTTGGAGAAATCTAGTTCCTTCTCACAAATAGACCTCTGTTCGAGGTTGATCTTGTCTTGCCTTCAGAGAAGATATTCCTTCTTCTAATTACTTAAACTTGCTCCATAATATTCTCTCACCTCTTTCATTGTCTCCTAAATTCTTCCAATTCAAATGAATAACAAATCATGATAACAAGGCATGAAAGTATCAAAGGAAGTCTGATACTTTTATAAGAATGTCAAACATGCTCTCACAATAATTTGCATAGAGCTTCGACCATCTTGTTGGGGATGAAGTTTCATAGAGGCCAAAAGTTGATGCCATGGAACAATCCTCTGAAGCCACCTCTAGGACTTTTCTCCTTCCAAATGGATCCTATTGGGGCTCAAAAATTTGTGCTACAAAGGAATGATTTTGTGCAATACCAGGAGAGTCTATTTTTAGATTTCTAGAATTTTGGCCTTAATCTCATTTGACAAAAGAGGGATAGTCTAAGCAATCAATGTGATATGTATAACTTGTGTGACATTAATGAAAATGTACTATAAATGTTGACGAGCAAAGAGCTTGCAACTACCTAGATGGTTTTGAACCGAGGTATCAGGGGATTTGGTCTATGTGGCATTGGTGGTCAAGTGTCCCTATTTGTGGAAGTCCCTTGGACCATATTTCTCAAAATGACAACACCGTTGGATTTATTGAATTGTTTCCAGATAATCCTACTTATTCATACCTTGTCAATTTGTATCAAAAATTCTCATATACCATTGTTTTGGGCATATCATCCTCTTTCGTGGAGAATATCATTTGTGACTTGTTTAATAAATCTTGCTAAATAATTATGGGAGGTGGTGTACCTATAGTAACCCCTAGGATATAGACAACCCTTGATAAGCTTCTTCCTATATTTGCACGATGATGATAAATAAGAAGGAAGGCTCTCATTGGCTTTTTTACTTCCTCCATGTGACCGTTGTAGAAATGTCTTTCTTCTATGACTTCCCAACATGATGAAGATCATCATTTCCATCCTCAACATGAACATTTTTTTAAAATCTTTGAATTATGTTGCAAGATTTTTTTCAACATAGAATTACCATCACATAATTATTCTATTCATCGTATAGATATGAAAAAAATCCCTAAGGTCGAACATGCTCTAACACCATGTTAGTGAAGTAGGATCTGTAACTTGTAATAGCACTTCTAGAATTTTATGTGTTTTTCAAGTTACTATATGAATGAATATATATGTGAACTAAAGATGCATGTCTCCTGAAGGGACATGTCTCTTTAACGTATTAAATTACATTATTTATAGTTATAACACAAGTAAGATACTATATATATATATATATATATATATAATTTATCTGACAAAATTGTAACATTAACACATATCATTCATATTCATGGATTTACTATGGATTTTTTGTTTGCAATTTTGGTATATAAACTTTAAGTCACCGTTGGAGGCGTAAACGTGCCAAGATGAGGCCTAGATGAGCCTGTAGATCATGAGTTGAAGTTTCCAAAAAGTGGTTATAATAGCCAATCAAAGCAATGGTTCAAAAGTTACAGCCTTCCAAAGTTTGTCCAACCAAAAATTCCAAAATAAATGTCATAGGTGTATTTGACTGACTCTATATGTATTGTTAGGATTTGTTGGCTCTAGTTATTAAGTTTGAGTTTTTAAAACCTTCCCAGGCAGCATAAAATTGCTTATTTAAGAAATGCCTAAACATTATATAGGACACCTCCAGGTGATAGTTCATAGCTTTGTCTTGTAGATTATTGTAATAAAGGTGCTCATGTGGGTTAGCTTATTGTAATGATGAATTCTATAATCCTGCATTTGCTACGATAATAAGAAGCCCATATTTTGTTATTATAAATTGTTTCTATTTCTTTATTTTTGTTATGTGTTTATGGTATTAAGGGGAGCACCCTTCATCACCTTCAAAATATTTAAAATGGTAAAATACCCTACTAACTATATAGAAATTTTTAAATTAATGACATCATATAATTTGCGAACAAGTCTAAGTCTCGGTTGCATTACTCGTATGTTCTAAATAAGAATTCATACAAAATAAAAGAGATGAGAAAGCCTAAAATATAAATAAATAAAGAATATAAATATAGATACCCTTCTATCTTTACATGAAATTACCAAAGGAATGACCATCTGATGATTTCATTGACACAAATACTTATAATGTCAATTTATTATCCATACAAATGCTCTTAATGTATGAACCTAACTTACTTAAAATCTTGCAAAATTAATACATAGAATGTTAAGAATAAAAATATCTTATGAAATAAAATTATAAGGGCACCATAAGTAAATGCCGACTCAAATAATTTACATAATGTCAAGCAATAAAAAGCAAGCCTAGCTATAATTGTAGACATTATATCTAATTATATCCACTTACATATAGTGAAAGATACAATATATGTTAATATTAGTTTTAGTTATCCTAATATATAACTTAACTACTTCTAGCTATTATTCTAACATTTAGGTATTAAAAAACATGTTTTGCAAGAGATATATGAATAGGGTTCTTGTTAGGGGTTTAGGTATTTTGTAACTTGTAGACTCTAATTTATATTGAGTAGAGGATGATGGATAAGGACATGATGATTTTATTTCATAAATTTACTAGGATTTTATCTCTTTTTAAATTGTTGAATAAATTATTGTTTTAGGTTGAGAAGATTTCCAACTTTTCTAAGAGCCCATATTATAATATTTGGAATAACTAAAGATGGGTGGGGGGAGGTGGGTGAAGTAGTTATCCCCAAGTCTAGATGTACAAATCAAATACTTAAAACATCAACAAACTTAACCTAATAAATCACTGAATAATAGTGTTCACAAAATCTAACTTATTCATTCTATATTGACTCTTTATTCTATATGTGCTTACTTGTAGTAACTTATCACACTCAATAGTAAATTTAAGCTTAAAAATATTAAGTAGCATAAATACATACAAACATATACACACAATGTTTGAGACTAGAATTTCACATGGAAACCCAATTTGGGAAAATCCATCAGCATGCTACTAATTTTTCACTAATCTTAAGTGAGATCTATTAGGAGACAACCCAATCAAAGGTTAGAAAATACACTATTAGGTGTGACCCTATTAAAGGACTTAATCACACAAATAGGATTCATCTTGTTAGGGGACTTAAGAACATTCCATTAGAATTTCACCTTGATTAAAGGATATACAAATAACTGTTAAGTCAACCTTATAAAAAGGATTTTACAAGTGTCATAATGGTTATAAATTAATAATGAAACTTTGATATTGTAACATACAACTCGCTATGTAAATTTAGATCTCTATTTGGCTCAACTTTCGTTCTTTAATTGGACTTCATCATTCTAATTATTTCAAGTCTATTTAGTGACACTTCAAGCAATCCTCAACCTCACAAATTTTAGACTCTCTTTGACATTCTATCCATCACTTATCTTCAAATTTTTCTAGTACAATCACCCCCAAAAATACCACTTGCCTCCTTAAATAGGTAGTTTTGATCTTTTTCCTCTTAATCACAATTGTAGATCTTAGGGTTTACAATCATATTCAAACCATTCAATGAATCTATCTATCTTCTTGCTCCTCTTCTCTTCTCAACACTTCTAGAAACATCTCCTCAAATTTTAGTCTTTAATCACTCAACAAATCCTTTCCTTGCATTAAGTAATGGAGCTCATCAATTCTTATCGTCAATGCATTTTTCTTTTTCCAAGATTTCAACTATGGCAGCCAAAAATCTTAATTCTTTCACAAACTATTATTTTTTTATTACTTGGCCATTATTTTATTCTTCTACAAGCATTATTCACTAGATCACTTGGTCATCACTACATTTTCTTTCTTGGTCATTACTATTCAAATCAGTCTATACTATGACTCTACAATATTTGTCACTTAGAAAATACAGATGCTAAACCAATATTGTTCTACTCAAAAATTCTTAAGTTCTTAAATAATTCTTCATTGATTGTGTAATACTAATGCTCTGTCAAGCTTCAAGTAAAGCTTCCGATACCAATTACCTTTTCTCTTGAACTGATCTTTCTTCTAAATTAATTAACAACCCATTACCTTGTCATGTACTAACATATCAAGTGTCCCTTATAATTCCATACCACTTATACATTTCAACTCAACTAGCTAATCTCATTATCTTTTCTTTTTATCATCTTTGTCAATCAAATGATATGAAACACTACACTCTTTGTAAATTTATCTCCACTAAGTTTAACACTCAGTATTACCAATAGATTTAACATAGTTAATAATATAACAATTGTCCTAGTTAAGCTCTCAACAAATGTAGCTCCAATAATATGCTTCTTTGGCATTGGTGGAACTGCCTTTCCAAAGCCTTCAAGTTACCATGCAACCCAAAAAGTAAACAACATATCTTCATATGTAGATCTTCTTACTTTCATTCCGATTCTCATCAAGTCAACTTTAGTAATAACAACATCTCCATCTATGGTTTTTGACTTCAACTCTCTCTTTATTTATGTCTTCATTAGACCATCAATGTTCTTGATACATAAGCACCCAAGCATGTCTTACTATCCTTCTAATCTATGTCCATTCTACTAGTTAGGCTTGAGTTCCAATGATTCTCAAGTTGCAATTATTGTTGAGTTGTTTAGTAGTGGTTTATTACCAAGTATTGACCAAGTGCTTTGCTAGCTGACTATTTCTTTATATACCAAGTGAACCTAATGATTTTGATGATCAATTCCTTATTTGACCAAGTTTATTTGTGATTGGTTCCAATGTGAGCTGACTTGTGTATTTCATTTGGGTCATAAATTTTATGTAAGGATCTTATCTTGGGATGTGTGTAGACTATTTCAAGGTCAATATTTTATTATGTAAGTAATAGAATCTTTTGTAAGTCATTTTGGAAAGTATAAGTAGAGGGCTTTAGGATTAGTTTAATTATGTATGGATGGATGGATGGGTGAGTTTGGATAGAGCGCAAAATCAAGGGAGCTAGAAGAGCTAGAATCAAGGATCTGTGAAAAAATCCAAGGCTGAAATTTTATAAATCTTGTTGGTTGTAACCTAGGAGTCCTTACAGTTAGGCATGCATGTGAACAATTTGTTTTTCCTCATTTCCTTGGTGTTTTTATCTTTATTTTATTTTTCTATTGTGTTTAATTATTAGGGTGTTTGGACTGTTAGGTGTGCCCATGGCCCTAATTATCCACCCTTAAATGTGTTAGTTTGTCTCCCTCTTTCTATTTCTCTTATTTTCATATGATCTTCCATATTCATCTCCTTCCATGGTAATTTCCTACAGTCTTCAATATCATCTCCTTCTCTTTGAAAAATAATTCCAAAGACATCTTAGTTATAGTAATAACATCAAGTACATAGTCATACACTTTCTTGATGTAGATATCATCTTTAACACTTGTAGATTTTATCCCTCTATCACTAGTTTCATCTTCAAGATCATCTATTCATATTATTTTACATATTTAAGAAAATCCTAAAGTGATATCTTCTTTATCAATGTGTTTGATATTCTGATAATAACATTTGGTGCAATACCATATGTCTCTTTAGTTATCTTTAGAGAGGGGAATGATCCCTAGCTTGTATCTCAAGTACTCATATGCTTCCTTAGGTAGTGCCTTAGTATATATGTCATTTATATATTCCTTTGTTCATATATTCATGCCTCACTTCTTTGTCTTGTAGCAACTCTCTTTAGTAAGGATACTTGATCTCAATATATTTTGTGTTAGTATACATCACATGATTCTTTGAAATGTGTATAGCACTTGTATTCTCACAATAGATTACTACAAGATCAATCATATATTCCTTCAAACCTTTCAACAATTTCTTGATCAAAACAATATTAGAACAATTTACTACTGCATCAACATATTTAGCTTTTGTTGTAGACTAAAAAATGTAGCTCTATTTCTTGACTGACTAGGAAATTAGTCTCTTTCCAAGAAGGAAAATTCCTCCACTAGCTCTTTTTTGTCATCAATATTTCCATCCCAATCTATATCAATATAAAACTTCATCTCAAAGTTATCATTCTTCTTATACAAGAGGATCACGGTCTTTTGTTCCTTTTCGATATCTTAGTTTCCTTTACATAACCATTATGTGATTATCCTTAGGATTAGCAGAAAATCTTGCAACTATTCTAACTACTAATGTAATGTCAGGTCTAGTATGAACAACATACTACAATGTTCCAACTATTGATCTATACACTACTACATATTATGGGTGATTAAAGATATAAATTTAAGACACTTTCTTTGTTTTGTCTTTAATACATATTTTATATTTAAATTATATTTTTAATTTTTAATTATCTCAAGTTAGGACAAAACCTAAAATCACTCTAACTTATTCATTTCCTCCTCTTCGAGCACTGAACTCATCATTTGTTACAAAATTATATGCCACAAACTAGCGGTCAGCCACTATAGAATCATGGAAACACATTATCCACAGGATTGGTTCAATTAGGTTTATTGAATATGATAAATGGCACAGGAACATTATATTTTGTATTTTCTAAAGGGGGTAAATGCAAATTATATTTTGGATTTTCTATGCCCTAGTCATCTCAGTTCTACCACCAAACTCCTCAATTGGGTTAGAGAGAAATCTACACCTGTAATGGAAATAGGTAATGAAAATTCCCATCCTAACAGATTTACCCATTGTTCAGTTCTATTATTTAGGTTATGTACCATATCAAACCCCTTTACTTCATTCCTTCTAACCCCTTTTAATTTCTTTTATTTCCATAGTTGAAACATGTATGTGGTTAGTTTTTGGGAATCCCTCTTTGGTTTTTAGGGCTTTTTGGTTGGCATTGGTGGTGGATCTCTATGGTCGTTGACTCAGATCGCACTCAAGCAACAAGAGTGCATACATGATTCATGGATTGGAAAATCATTGGATCTGTCTAAACAGTTTCATAATTTATCTCCTACTACCAGATGCATCACCATTTGTGTCAAGGTAGATTTGTGCATTAACTTAATTGTTATGTTTTTTTCTATCAATAATTTGAGCAAAAGGTAGAATCGATTCCTCTGCTAATAATATGTTTTGAAGGAAATGTGTTCCTTTGTTAATAACGACTTCCCTTGTTAATAATTTGTTTTTCAAATTAAAATCAATTCCTCTATCCTCTATTTTGAGTGAAGGGAATCCTCTTCATTCCCCTATTAATAATCTATTTTGAATGAAATCAAAAGATTGCTAGGTTTTTCAGAATATGGAAGTGCATTGGTTATTTATGTGTATCTAGACATATGGGTATGTGTAGGATCATGATGTGCCAAAAAGTGGCGATCTGAAAAATATGTAGTTTTGAAATATGTCAAAACATTTCAAAATATATTCCAACTTTTTTCCCACCCACCCTGATACTAAATGAAAACAATTAATATCTTTAAAAATTCTACTATATTTTTTGATACCAAACCTATATGGTCAACTTTAAAAATACCATAAAAATGTGCTTTTAGCCTATTTTTATGTGATTTTTACTTAAAACATGTAGCTGACGACTTTTTTTTCACCAAAATTTGATGAAATTAATCTAGTTTCTTAAGAATGTTCTTATCTTTCCACAAATGTAAGGTTTGTAAAATTATGGGATTAGTAAGTAATTATTACTTATTTTCTAATAGAGTTACATATAAAGTGTTGAATGATACACTACTTGAAAAACAACTATAACTTTCAAGTTGTACAACATTTTTTAAATCCATAGGATGCATCACATTTTATTATTATTTATTATTTATTGTGCATTAATAAAGTCAAAAATTAATTAATTAATATTTATTTATAATAAAAAATCCCAAAAATATGTGTCACATCTAGGCATGAGTCTACTACTTATATCTAGACTATTATTAAAAAGTATTATCATTTGATTTTGATTAAGGTGGTCAGATATATGTTTACTTCTTATTTTTGTTCTGAAATTTTTGTAATATTGCATTAAAATTCAAAATTTTGACCAATCAAAATTTTTTTTTTGAGATAAGTCCTAGTAGTTTAGAAACTAGATTCAATTTTCTAGGGATTCGTTTCTCTCAACTTTTTGATGTAAAGTTAGTAACAAGTAGAAAATTGCACGTTAGGTTGACATAACCTTGATTTTCAAATTTTTTATTGCCACTTAAGGGCATAGATTGGTTGACCATGATCTTGCACATACCCATATAGATAAACTAAATGTATATATGATAAAACTATTTGTATCTATGCATATAGTTAGAAAACACACATTGAGATACAAAATAAAAGGTTTGTGTGTATATACATAGCTTCTATTCATCTTGATTAATAAATTCATCCCATAGTTGTTATCCCTGAAAATGTTGGTTATAGTTGTTGATTCCCCTATCCAGTGTTATCTCAACTATATTGTCATCTGTAGGACCAAACTTAGCACATTAGTATAGTTTACTATTGCAAAATTTATTCAGTAACTTATAATACGTAATGGCATATATCGTTGATGTTATCTCTTCATGTTTTACTATGAACATATTTTATTGTCCTGTTTGATAGTGGTTGTAATGCTCCCATACAATATTGATGTCTCATGACTATTTATGTCATGACTTGAGCTTCTAATCTTCGTCATGTTGAAGCCTATATTAGAATATGTATATATGTCACTGCTTCATCCTTCACTCAATAATCCCAACCTCCCTATTGCTGAAGAATAATACCTTCTTCCTCAATACCATTCTATATTAATAATCCTCCTTATCTTATGTTTCATCTACAACTATATATCTATACGTACAATATTTTTTGGGTTGTATATTATTGGAAGCTAACTAGACCTCTCTTTGCTTGTATTTTGTTCACACTTGTTCTATCTTTATTAATGATGACATTGATTTAATAATTTCCAATTTGCTAACTATGTTTTTGCATAATGTCTAGGATACTATCATCCAATGATTGAATGGTAATATATTAATGGATACTTTAATTCTATGTATTTAATTATTTTTTGCCTAAGTTCATTTTCTTTTCCTTTCATCTACCTCAGTACTTTATTAAGTATTTCTATCTCATTTGTCATTTCTTTGACTTAGTTGAATTTTCTACATGATCATTCCTCTCATGTAATAATTTTTTACTTTACATTTTCAACAGAAGGGTGTCGAACATTTTCCTTTTACCTACAAGTGGCTATTGTAATTTAAGAAATATAATTTTTCTTCTTTATTTTTAATATCTTCTTTCCATTTACTTGTGCTTGTGATGAGGTGCATTCAATGAGGAAGAATATAGATTAAATATGACCTTCAAATGGACAAAGAATGTTGTCTCTTCTTTCCATTTCCATTCCTAATACCTCTCATAGCTGAATTTTTGGGTATTATTTTGTTTTAATGGTATTATGTACTTTATTGAGGATGCTACTATGAATGATCCTAAAGATAAAAAATGAGAAGGTTTGATCCATGGTTTGTAATTGCAACTACCATGGAGTTGGCCAATACCATATTGTATATAAGGATATATATTTTGATTGGAAAATGTAGTGCTTACTTACAAAGTGGGTTAGGTTAAAATAAATCATAATGGATCCCAAAAAAAAAATTTAGATTTTTATTTCAATCATCATTAACATAGAATATGCACTCAGCAACTTTTTTTTAAACAGATTGTTGGAGAATTTTTTTATTTGTTTTACTACCTAGAATTTTAATTTGTTTAACAAAATTATATTGCATAGTTAGCTTTTCCCGATCTATGTTCTATGATCTGGCATGGATCATCTGTGTTAAAGACAATTTGAAAACACAAACATGGAGTATGTTGTTGAATGGAAACAATGATGCATACCTCTTTCCTATTCTACAATTTTCTCAAATTGGGTTTTGTGATGGAATCTGTGGTTTCTACCTAGTTCTACACTACCATTTCCTTTATGTTGTGGTCATTTCCTTTTAATTCTATGCTACCATTCCATAGTGATACAATACAAATAAGTAGAAAGATTATACAAAAAAATAATCTTTTAATTGCAAACATAGTATTTAGTACAATGTTTCCTTAAAGTAGTCTCTATCCTGTACCCATAACCAAACCATTAATTTCTCCTCAGTAATTTAGCAATACAATGTAGGGAAGGTCACAATTTTGTGAGAAAGGATTTTTCTAACTTTTCTAGCAACAACTTTATTTTGGATAGATTGTTACATGATTTCTTCATTTGTTTTACTACCTAGAATATTAAATTAGTTTAAAATATTATACTGTACAGTTAGTTTTTCCCACATCTATGTTTTGTTATCTGCAATGGATTGACTATGTTAAAGACCATTTTAAAATGTAGGCATGGAGGTTGTTGTCAAATGGAAACAATGAGGCATGGCTCTTTACCATTCTATAGTTTTCACAAATTGAGTTTTGCCATGGAATCTATGGTTTCTACCTTGAATGTTCTATGTTTTAGTTGTTTCCTATAAATTCTACATCACTAATCTATAGTCCTAGAATAGAAAAAAAGTAAAGACTACAGAATAGTCAATCATGTTTTAATTGTAGAGATAGCATTTAGTACAATGCTTCCTAATAGAGGGAGGACCTATCTCAAAATTAGCACTATTATGCTAATAATGAAAATTACATTTGTCAGACTAATAGTTTCTAGATAAGTTGATTTTTTTTCCAACTACTCATAACCACTATTGGCCAATAAATAACCAACAACATAATGAAGACAACTTGAAAACATTTGTCAACAATAACATAATATTTAACTAATTTTTTGTTGGTAAGTAGATTGTTCTTTTTTATTTAACTCTTAGATGCCCAAATCTGTGAACAATATCTAGTTACAATAGTTGGAAATTTTCTTGTAAAAAGACTAACTTTCCTCTGAATTATTAGGTATAGCACCTTATTGCAGGTTTACGATGAACTACATTTGTTCCTAAATTTAAAATGCAGTATGTTCTTAACCCACGAATAGAAGAGGTAAATTGAGCCAAGCCTAAACAGGAACTAACTTAGGTAAGAAATGGTATTTAAAGATTAATTAAGCTTATCAACACACACGTCTTATGAACCTATAAGGCTTAATGATTCAATATTGCATACTAACTAATACTAAATTGATTCAGCAAGAAACTAACTACAAAGAAAGAAAGACTAACTTGAAGGAAAACAACTAAGGAATTTCTCTTTAACCTATGATGAAAATACTTGTCATATTCAGTTCATTGTTTATGTCTATCTAGACATATAGATGAACAAAATGTATATATAATAAAACTATTTGTTTTTATGCATATAGTCAGAAAACACACATTTAGATACACAATAAAAAGTTTGTGTGTATATACACAGCTTGTAGTTATCTGGACTAATAAATGCATCTCATAGTTTTTATCTTTGAAAATATCAGTTATAGTTGTTGATTCCCCTATCCAATGTTATCTCAACTATATTGCAGTCTGTAGGACCAAACTTAGCACATTAGTATAGTTTACTATTGCAAAATTTATTTAGTAATTTATAATACATAATGCCATATATCATTGATATTATCTCTTCATGTTTTACTATGAAGGTATTTTTATTATCCCGTTTGATAGTGGTCGTAATGCCCCCATACAATAGTGATATCTCATGACTGTTAATGTCATGATTTGAGCTTCTAAACTTCGTCATGCTAAAGCCTATATTAGGATATGTATATATGTCACTACTTCATCCTTCACTCAATAATCACAACCTTCCTATTGCTAAATAATAATACCTTCTTCAACAATACCATTCTATATTAATAATCCTCCTTATCTTCTATTTGATCTACAACTATATATCTATACGTATAATATGTTTTGGGTCGTATGTTAATAGAAGTTAACTGTCCCTCTCCTTTCTTGTATTTTGTTCCCACTTGTTCTATTTTTTTTTAATGATTATGTTGATTTAATAATTTCCAATTTGCTGACTGTGTTTTTGCATAATGTCTAGGATTCTCTCATCCAAAGATTGAATGGCAATATATTAATGGATACTTTAATTTTATGTATTTAATTGCTTTTTTCCTAAGTTCATTTGTGCTTCCTTTCATCTACCACAATACTTTATTAAGTATTTCTATCTCTTTTGTCATTTCTTTGACTTCCTTAGTTGAATTTTCTAATTGATCATTCCTCTCTTGCAATACTTTCTTACTTTACATTTTCAACAGAAGGGTTTCAAACATTTGGGTGTTGCCTACAAGTGGCTATTGCAATTTATGAAATATAATTTTTCTTCTCCATTTTTAATATCTTCTTTCCACTGTCCTATGCTTGTGATGAGGTGCATTCAATGAGGAAGAATATAGATTAAATATGACCTTCAAACGGACAAAGAATTTTGTCTCTTCTTTCCATTTCCATTCCTAATACCTCTCACAACTGAATTTTTGGGTATTATTATTTTTTAATGGTATTATATACTTTATTGAGGATGCTACTATGAATGATCCTAAAGATAACAAATGACAGGGTTGGATCCATGGTTTGTAATTGCAACTACCATGGAGTTGGCCAATACCATATTGCAGATAAGGATATAAATTTTCATTGGAAAATGCAATGCCTACTTACAAAGTGGGTTAGGTTAAAATGAATTATAATCAACCCCAAAAAAGATATTTAGATTTTTATTCTAAATCATCATTCACATAGGATATGCACTCAACAAGTTTTTTCTAAAGAAATTGTTGCAGGATTCTTTTATTTGTTTTACTACCTAGAATATTAAATTGTTTAAGAAAATTATATTGTACAATTAGCTTTTCCCCATCCGTGTTCTGTGATCTAGAATGGATCATCCGTGTTAAAGACAATTTGAAAACATAAATATGGAGTATGTTTTTTAATGGAAACAATGATGCATAGCTCTTTCCTATTCTACAATTTTCACAAATTGGGTTTTGTGATGAATCTGTGGTTTCTACCTTGAATGTTCTATGTTGTGGTTGTTTCCTTTTAATTCTACACTACCACTCTATAGTGATACAATACAAAGAAGTAGAAAGATTATACAAAAAATAATTTTTTAATTGTGAACATAGTATTTAGTACAATTTTTCCTTAAAGCCATCTCTATCTTGTACCCATAACCAAACCTTAAATTTCTCCTTATAACTTAGCAATACAATGCAGAGAAGGTGACAATTTTTTGGCAAAGGAGTTTTCTAACTTTTCCAAAAAAAAAAATTATTTGGATAGATTGTTGCATGATTTCTTCATTTGTTTTACTACCTAGAATATTAAATTATTTTAAAAGATTATGTTGTACAGTTAACTTTTCTTGCATCCATGTTTTGTTATCTAAAATGGATCAACTATGTTAAGGACCATTTGAAAACATAGACTTGGAGGTTGTTGTCGAATGGAAAAAATGAAGCATGGCTCTTTTCCATTCTATAGTTTTCAAAAATTGGGTTTTGCCATGGAATCTATGGTTTCTACCTTGAATATTCTATGTTGTAGTTGTTTCCTGTAAATTCTACACCAATAATCTACAGTCCTAAAATAGAAAAAAAAGTAAAGACTACATAATAGTCAATCATGTTTTAATTGTAGAGATAGCATTCAATACAATGCTTCTTAATAGAGTGAGCACTTATCTCAAAATTAGCACTATTATCTTGACAATAAAAATTATACATGTCAAACTAATAGTTGTTAGATAAGTTGATTGTTTGTCTAACTACTCATAACCACTATTGGCCAATAAATATTCAACAACACAATGAAGAGAGCTTGAAAACATTTGTTAATAATAACATAATATTTAACCAACTATTTGTTGGTAAATAGATTTTTCTTTTTTATTTAACTCTTAAATGCAAAAATTTATGAACAATATCTAGTTACAACAGTTGGAAAGTCTCTTCTAAAAAGACTAGCTTTCCTCTGAATTATTAGATACAACTCCCTATTGTAGATTTACAATGAATTATCTATGTTCCTAGATTTAAAATGGGGTATGTTCTAAACACAATAATAAGAAAGCTAAATTGAGCCAATCCTAAATAGGAACTAACTCAGGCAAGATATGGTATTTAAAGATTAATTAAGCTTATCAACTCACACATCATATGAACCCATAAGGCTTAATGATTCAATATTGCACACTAACTAATACTAAACTAATTCAGTAGGAAACTAACTACAAACATAGAAAGATTAACTTGAAGGAAAACACCTAAGGGATTTCTGTTTAACCTAAGATGACAATACTTGTCATATTTAGTTCACTATTTATGTGTATCTAGACATATAGATGAACTAAATGTATATATGATAAAACTATGTGTATCTATGCATATAGTCAGGAAACACACATTTAGATACAAAATCAAAAATTTGTGTGTATATACATAGCTTCCAATCATCTAGATTAATAAATGCATCTTATACTTTTTATCCCTAAAAATGTTGGTTATAGTTGTTGATTCCCTGATGTAGTGTTATTTGAACTATATTGCAGTCTATAGGAAAAAACTTAGCACATTAGTATAGTTTACTATTGCAAAATTTATTCAGTAATTTATAATACATAATGCCATATATCATTGATGTTATCTCTTATTTTTTTACTATGAAGGTATTTTTATTGTCTTGTTCGATAGTGGTTGTAATGCTACCATACAATAGTGATGTCGCATGATTTTTAATGTCATGACTCAAGCTTCTAATCTTCATCATGCCAAATCCTATATTAGGATATGTATATATGTCACTACTTCATCCTTCACTCAGTAATCCCAACCTTCCTATTGCTAAAGAATATTACCTTCTTCAACAATACCATTCTATGTTAATAATCCTCCTTATCTTATGAGTTGATCTACAACTATATATCTATACGTACAATATGTTTTGGGTTGTATATTATTGGAAGCTAACCATCACTCTCCTTGCTTTTATTTTGTTCACACTTGTTCTATATTTATTAATGATTACATTGATTTAATAATTTCCAATTTGTTGACTATGTTTTTGTGTAATGTATAGGAATCTATCATCCAATGATTGAATGGTAATATATTAATGGACACTTTAATTCTATGTATTTAATTTTTTTTTACCTAAGTTCATTTGTGTTTCCTTTCAACAACCTCAATACATTGTTAAGTATTTATATATTTTTTGTCATTTCTTTGACTTCCTTAGTTGAATTTTGATCATCTCTCTCTTGCAATACTTTTTTACTTTACATTTTTACCGGAAGGGTTTCAAACATTTGGCTATTACCTACAAGTGGCTATTGCAATTTAAGAAATATATTTTTTCTTCTTCATTTTTAATATCTTATTTTCACTACCCTATGCTTGTGATGAAGTGCATTCAATAAGGAAGAATATAGATTAAATATGACCTTTAAATGGACAAAGAATGTTGTCTCTTCTTTCCATTTCCATTCCTAATACCTCTCGCAGCTGAATTTTTGGGTATTATTTTGTTTTAATGGTATTATGTACTTTATTGAGGATGCTACAATAAATGATCCCGAAGATAACAAATGAGAGGGTTGGATCCATTGTCTGTAATTGCAACGACCATGGAGTTGGCCAATACCATATTGTAGATAAAGATATATATTTTGATTGGAAAATGTAGTGCCTAGTTACAAAGCAAGTTAGGTTATAATGAATTATAATTTTAAATAGATTTTTGCAAGATTCTTTTATTTGTTTTATTACCTAGAATATTAAATTGTTTAATATATATATATATATATATATATATATATATATATATATATATATATATATATATATATATATATATATATATATATATATATATATATATATATATATATTGTATAGTTATTTTTTTCCCATTTGTGTTCTGTGACATAGAATGGATCATCCGTGTTAAAGACAATTTGAAAACATAAACATGGAGTATGTTTTTGAATGGAAACACTAATGCATAGCTCTTTCCTATTTTGTAATTTTCACAAATTAGGTTTTGTGATGGAATCTGTGGTTTCTACCTCAAATGTTCTATGTTGTGGTTGTTTCCTTTTAATTCTACACTACCACTCTACAGTGATACAATACAAAAAAGTAGAAAGATTATACAAAAAATAATTTTTTTATTGCAAACATATTATTTAGTACAATTTTTCCTTAAAGCAGTCTCTATCCTGTACCCATAACCAAACCATTAATTTCTCCTTTGTAACTTAGCAATACAATTCAGGGAAGGTCACAATTTTGTGACAAAGGAGTTTTCTAACTTTTCCAACAACTTTTTTTTGGACAGATTGTTGCATGATTTCTTTGTTTGTTTTACTACCTAGAATATTAGATTATTTTAAAACATTATATTGTACAATTAGCTTTTCCCCCATCTATGTTTTGTTATCTGCAATGGATCAACTATGTTAAATACCATTTGAAAACATAGGCATGGAGGTTTTTGTCGAAGGGAAACAATGAGGCATGGCTCTTTTCCATTCTATAGTTTTCACAAATTGGGTTTCGCCATGGAATCTATGGTTTCTACCTTGAATGTTCTATGTTGTAGTTGTTTCCTATAAATTCTACACCACTAATCTATAGTCCTGGAATTAAAAAAAGTAAAGACTATAGAATAGTCAATCTTGTTTTAATTGTAGAGAAAGCATTCAGTATAATGCTTCCTAACACAGTGAGGACCTGTCTCAAAATTAGCACTATTATCCTAACAATGAAAATTATTGGCCAATGAATAATAAAAAATGTAATGAAGAAAAATTGAAAACATTTGCCAATAATAACATAATATTTAACTAATTTTTTGTTGGTAAACAAATTGTTCTTTTTAATTTAACTCTTAGATGCCCAAATTTGTGAACAATATATGGTTACAATAGTTGAATAGTTTCTTCTAAAATGACTAAATTTCCTCTAATTTATTAGGTACAACTCCATATTGTAGATTTATAATGAATTTTTTTTATTCCTAAATTTAAAATGGGGTATGTTCTTAACCCAAGAATAGGAGAGGTAAATCGAGCCAAGCCTAAACAAGAACTAACTTGGGCAAGAAATGGTATTTAAAGATTAATTAAGCTTATGAACTCACACATCTTATGAACCCATAAGTTTTGAAGATTCAATATTGCATACTAACTAATACTAAACTGATTCAATAGGAAACTAACTACAAAAAAAGAACGATTAACTTGAAGGAAAACACCTAAGGGATTTCTCTTTAACCTATGATTAAAATACTTGTCATATTCAGTTTGTTGCCTCAAAATAGGGGAATGAAGTTGTGTTTGTTCCTTGTTTTAATTTAGATAAAAGAGAAAACACACAATTAACATCTAATAGAATGGAACATAAAATAATTGATACAAAATATCCTTCAATTTTTTTTGCAACATCAAGTATCTTACACCAAAAGTTAGGTGACCTTTTATCAGTCTTTCATTCTAATACATATAGGATTTTGAGATGACCGTTATAAACGAAGCTTAATCAGTTCATCTCTTTGGAAATGAAAAATGGAAAGGATCCAGCTTGTCCATTGCAATGATTACATCAAAATATTAAAGAGGCAGAATATGAATCACTTCGCCTTCTTTCCCTTTTCTGCTTTTGTCCTATAAGCCTTAGTGTCAACAATAATTGGAATCAATTCCTCATGCCTAGGTACATGTACATTAGTATATCTTAAGAGTTATTTAGAATTCTTTTTGGGTTAAAAGCACAAACCTGTGTTACCTTTTATGAAGAAATGTGATATCAGAATGTGATAGTTCAACATTAATGACAAAAAAAATGGTATTTGTGTTTAGAATTTGTAAATGATGTAAACTGATGAAATGTGTAGGATTGGATGAAATTTATGCCTATAATTTTTAAAAAAAATTTTGAGTAAGAATTTATTAATTTCTTTTAGTTTGGAGTCCTTTTTTTAACTATAAAATATATAGGGTGTAGTTCCCATCAAAGAAAAAAATGCAAATCATCTTTTTTTGTTTTGATTTGAAAATACCTTTTAGATGACATGTATATCTAGTGCACAAAAAAAGAAATAATTATTTTCTATCTATATTTTCTTTGTTATAAGTACTCAAGTTTGACCTTCTCAGAAGCCAACAATTTTTTCCTCCCGTCAAAACTTCCCAATCAAATGTACACCTTCTTGAGAAAAAATTACATATTCATGAAGAGGACTCTCTCCTCTAGAGATAAATATATTTATTTTATTTTTTTGGTATGATTTACTATTTTTTTCCCTTTTTTAAGTGAGCATCTTCTGAAATGTTGAAATATTGGCTTATAATATTTTGAAATTCTAGCATATTAGAACTAATCAAAACACTCAAAATTTTATATAATGATGATATTGAATCTAAGATCTATAAAAGGGTGTTTTTAGTTTTTGAATAAAATTGAGTTTTGATAGAGAAATGAAATTTGACCAAAACAGGTTTTGATATCACAAATGGTGACACAGATCAGTCCTTTTACCCTTTGGCCAAATCTTTTAAAACACTTAGATGATCTTGCATTTCCTCCATGGCCACATGTACACACCCACCAAGTTTATAGTGTTTAGAAACTCTATTTTGCTAACTAGAAGATATCTCTATCAAATTGTCTATGTAATTGGAGAAGTTAATTTACATGACAGTTATCCCAATGATCCCCTTCCCTTGTCCACTAGTTTGGGAGGCTATATGTAGACCTTTTAGGAGTTCATAATCGCTATCTTGATCCTTCTTCACTTTAGCTGTAGTTTCCTTAAGCTCTTCCTTTACTGCCACGAACATTTTAGATTTGAATTGCATGCTCTAAAACCTCTCAAACAAAGTCTCATCTCCTTTGGGCACGATCTTCAATTTGATAACCTCCTTAGGCTTCATGTGGATAATCATCTTCTAAAAAGATACACAATCTTCACTTTTAGTTTTCTCTATAGCTAAGGTGGCCCTATTTGTTGAAATGTTATCCTCCTCTATTTCTAGCCTCAATATAGCATTTCTAATTTACTCCATAATGGCAAGTCCCTCTAATTTGAGTTTCCCTCTCCATTCTCTATCAATTTTTCTAAAGTATTTATCTTCTTGGAACTATGAAATGAGTGCTTGGACATCTGCAGCTATAGGATCACTAGTGATAGGCATTCTGAAGATGCTTCCCAATGGGGTGAGCAATTGACTGATGAAGTTGTTTAATTCTTGAATTTCCATCTTCATCCCAACCTTAGACAATTTAAGGCTTTCTAGTTCTCCTTCAATCAACTCATTTGTTGACTTCCATAAGCCAACCTTAGTATCATGTCTGGCCTCCTCAAGATCCACCTAATGCAAGGCAAAATCATCAGTAGATATATCCTCAATTCTTCCCTCTTTGGTAGGCTTTTCTATCTCCATTGTTAGATGCCCTATTTCAAGATCTTTTCTAAGGATGGACAAGGTCTTTTACTTCTTAACCTTGCTTAGTGCTGATCCAAAGTGGATAAAAAGAGATAAGGTATCCTTGTTGGGAGTTGCTTCATCTTTCCTCTTTCTCTTTCGATTTAGAGTGTCCCCTAACCATGAATTTGTGCCTATCACCTTGGAGGGAACTCTAAGAGAGTCTATGGTAAACATCTTTTGCTTGACTGGGGTGATTGCTTTTGTGGCTAAAGAGAAAGGACTCTTTTAGGCTTGTAATTTTTTTTTAGAATCTTGGCCCTTATATGCTACTGAGGTGTTCTTCATTGCCTCATCAAATTTGGTAGACTTGCTATCTCTGCTTCCTCCATCTATTAAATCCACTACCTACACTTGAAGACTACTTAGTAGGAGAATTGCAACACTTATAGATAGAACTGGGCTACTATGAGGTGAGAGGGCTAGAGTAACTACATGATCTTTTAGTTCCTTCACCTTCTTCTCAACTTTTGGTTGGGTTCCAATCACGAGGAGGGAGCCATCCTGGAAAGTCTTAGCCAAAGGAACATTTTTATCGAGAGTTTGATCACCTCCACCTGGTGATTGAGATCATCCTTGAGTGATAGCCAAGGTTACACTTGATGTGCCACCTAGAGAGGATAAAGCCACTACTACTATTGGAGAAGCTTGAGTAGATGTGCTTTTCCTTTGACTCCTTCTAGCTATGGTCCATTTGACCCATTTCCTGATCCTTTTCATAATTTAGGCCATCATTATGTCTAGCTCCTCTTCTAAATCTTCATAAGGTTTTGAGCTGATCTGAGTGCCTTGTAACTTGGTCAGATAGGTGTTACTATACATGTTGTGTCCATCATTCTTTAGTCCTTCTACGTCAATATTAAATTTATACATTCTTACTTGATCAACTATCATCCTGATTAAAGCATGATCCCAGCTCTTGAACTCATCCTTATAATCAGCCAAATAGTCTTTAATGGTAGTGATGTGTTTGATCATACTTCCAATCTGCAACACCTCCCTTACATATGCAATTTGATCAAACATGGGCCTCAAGACTTCATACATATCCAACTTATACTTCATTTCAAACACTTTTAGCATGTTCTTTACATCAAAATAGCTTTTACAACTAAAAGCTCTCACCTTCATAGGGAATTCGTACCCTTTCTTCTTTAGACTCCCAAAGAAGATGTTCACTTTAATTGCTTGTTGCATGATCTCGATCAGTATGATCATATCACTAGGATACCTTGGCAAGTTCAAGGGGAAACCATCAAAAGGTACAAGATGCAAATAGGAAAAGGATGAGAACTAGGTGAAATAACTCCCAAATTGGCTGATGGCTACCATGGCATCAGGACTAAATCTCCTCTCTAGACATCCCTAAAGCTCTCTGCAAATTCTCTTGGTGAAAGAATCTTTAACTATTACGTATTTAGCATAACAATTTTCCAATTTTAAGCATGGGTAAAACTTGTAAGACTTCACATCGTCAGGAAAATATTCAACCCTTGGGAGGCCTAGCTATAATTGTAGAGAAGCTAATATGTAAATGAGGAAAGAGGATGTATAGAATCTATTGTAGAATTTTGTTGCACAAAGAGAAATAGACAAAATATTTCTTACCTCATGAGCCCAATCAATATATTGGTTGGTAGAGCATATGACTTGCACCAAAAAGAAATATTACTCAACAAAGCTTAAAGCTTCTACCTCACCTTTCAATCTATGTAAGGGGACTAAGATGTCGACAAACTAAGGTTTGAGATTAGTCCCAAATAGAGTCTTAGGAACCTTACTCTTCATGCTTTGTGGTTTTTGGAACCATGACAGCATGATTTCCTTTCTCAAAATCATCTTCTTTGCAGAGAACTTAGACATAGCTCCTCTAAATGTCAAATCTAAAATTTCCTCTCATTTTGGAACTCAAAGGCAATTCACTATGGTTTTCCTAGAAATGGAGATCAACACTATTTCATCTCATAGCACAATTTGTCTAGTATCCTAGTTATAATGATTTATACATTCATGGATTAACTATGGGGCTTGGACTGCCACCAAAAAACTAGCTACCTCGACTAACTTGCATCCTCAAAGCCTCTCAATAATGGGATGGATCGGCTTCGACTTTACTCTCTATTGAAAATCCTTCATGAGATAAAAATAGAGAGAGGTGTTTGTGAAATTCTACAACGAAGACTTGATTCTGTTCAACTTGTCGAAACCCACAAATTTGGTTGCCATTCTTTTTGAAAAATTTGTAATTTTAAACAAAAATTTATTTTCCTAGATTTTGGTAACAGATATGTTTCCCTTGTTTTTGTGTTTTTAATCCCTGGCAAAAATATTGGTTTTCTGATATACCTTTTTTGTTGTGTAAGGTAGGTTTGTAGTAAGATGATTGAACATTAATTAATATGGAAGGCCTATTGATATTTAAATTGTTGATGTGTGTGCGCAAGCAGGTTGATGAGAATGGGGTTGTAAAAGGGTCAGATACTAATATTCTAAGTAGAACTCCAAACATGGTGAGTCTATGATGAACTTAGTAAACACATTTTGTTGTAAATTTTCATGCTCAATGGTATTTAATATCTATTCTTAAGAATTTTGTATTTGGTTTGAATGAGATATTGAGTGGACTACATATGGATATCAAATCTAAAGAGAACACAAGTTTGTAAGGCTATTCATACTTATGAATCTATTGAAATATTTGTATAATCTTAGTAGGAATACGGATGAATTGCAACTTTTGAACATCATACAAATCAATGTCTCCTCAAAGTTTGTTATAGATCAAATAAAATGGCAGATTAACATTATGCTTTGTATTTATTCTAGCCTCCTTTTGTGCCCCATCAACTGGCCTCTCAAGTTTCAGGTTAACATAACATCTATTATTAAAAAACATGTCCAAAGAATTAACTAATAGAAACTCACTAGAAGAATTGACTTTCTCAAAAAATATGAACTACTGACCATAAATACCCTATAATTTTATGACATTATTCAAGCATTTGATGGACTATAAAAAGGTTGGGCACCAAAATTTATTAATCTTCACTGTGTAGAAAAATCACAGTTAAAACTGAGTCAATTCAAATTCATTATGTATTGAATCTTTCTATTTAGAAAAGAACAAAAAGGAGCATAGGGATGAGGGCTAATGAGATAAAATAGAACAAGACTGCAACTGCAATTGAAGCTTTTGAAGATATTGAGGTTAATATTTTGCCTTGCTAATTTTCTTTGATTTTTTTCTAGAAATTAAATGAAACTAAATTTTTCTTGTTGATTGTAATTATTATAGTGAAAAATAATCTACAAATTTTTATTTGATTAATTGTAGCCAGGAGAAATGAGCTTGGAAGAAATTGAAGGAAGAGTTGGGTTTATATTCCAAGAGGAAGTGCTTTCAAATTTAAAATGTATAATTTGGAAGGAGCATCTTGAAGGTTAGCTATGCATTCCCTTTATTTCATCTATGCCATAATTATTGATATCAATTTTCTTTTGTATGGATGTTTAAAGCTACACATACAAGTAAAAAACTATTACTAAAGGTTAACAAGACTGGATGTGTTGGAATTAGTGTATACTGGGTATAATAAGTAGATTTCTAGGAACTAAGCAATTGATTATGTGAGATAGGTACATATAGTGTGCATGTATACATTGTCTATAATATCTCTTAAGTGCTTAATGTATCATAATAATCTATAATTATAGATGATTAAATATATATTTATCATCAAACTATCCAAATTTTTATTTTTAAATTTTATTATTATAATATACTAGTTGAGCAAGGTAGTTTAAATATGTATAAATTACTATGCCCCCCAAGTTTGGCGGGATGCATTTTTGGTATCAATTAGGATGATACAAACAACCATTTTTCTTATTGAATATGGTTTGGTACAAGGAATTTGAATATTACTAAATGAAAAACTATATATTTAGTGCATTTGAAGTTCATAATGATACATAAGAAACAATTCTCATTAACCAATCAAAAGGAAGCAATAGATATATTACTTGTAAATTGAATCATAGATGACTTTTTCCATTTGTTGGTGTCAATTTAGTCTAAAATGTTGTTAGAAAAAGATATATTTATTGCTAAATAGTGGCACTACATGTGTGTGTGTGTGTGTGTGTAAGGATTGTAGAAAAGGTTATTTAAGAAAAATTTCCTTAAGTGTGATTAACATTTTGGAGGATCTCATATCCAGTGTTACATTATTGTCTATTAAAAGTTTCATCCCACTAACAAATATTCTTGGTAGAGTTCATTGATTATTTGAAAGAGTTATTATCTATATATTTTGTTAAAAATTAAAATTTTCTCTCGGTTCTTTTGTATTTGTCACCTTTGCCCTAGTTAAAATGCAATCAATTTTAGGAGATATAATGAGATTTATTGTATCTTGGTTTCTTATCATAAATTCATGTGAAGTATACAATTCTAGTTTTGGTTTACACATACTTTAATATTTATAAACTTCTATATATTATATTTTGTAGCAATGAACTCATTGAAGGATACTATTGAAGGTTTAAGTGATCTTGACCAGCATGTTGAAATATTGGTTTGTTTATTGTCTGTGCTCCCTGGCTAGGGTGAAAAAATGTGCAGGTATGGATAACTTAGTAAAGAAACACATTTTTGTCCATTGAAAAAAATAATTTGAAAGCATTATAATCCAATATTATTTAATTGTAATTTTTTGAATGTTATGAAGTACAGGTTCAACAAAAGGTACTTGAAGTTATTACACACATAGCTTCTACTTTCTCCAAATTTCCAAAGTTGTGTGTTGTGTTATGTATTTTAGGTATATAAACTACCCAACATTTCATAGATCAGCTTTCAATCCTTTTTAGTTCCTACTAGAGTAAACTAGAAGCGTGTAATTGATAGTTTCAACATTTTGGGCATAATTCCGAGTAGTAGCTCATTATGTAATATCCTAACAAACTAGCATATAATTTTCATAGTTTAAGAATTGGTCATCCAAAAGACACCAATTTTCTTATCTGAATTAAATGATAAAATCGAGTACACATTTGTACTAAACTCAAACTAAAACAAATAAAGTTTAAACTAAGACCAATGTTTTTAGAATTTAGGTGTTGTTGAGAGAGTTGCAGATATTAAAACTCATATTCAAGCCATGCAGTGCCTTACCACATTTTGTGAAGTTTTGGGTCCAAATTTTATCTTGGATAGGGTAGGTCACTATTTCTTCTTTCATTTTGGCTATAAGTCACTTTACTTTCTAGTCTTTCATTGTATTTTTGGTAAAGTGTCATAGTTTGAAATGAAGAGCTTCTTTGAAATAATTGGTTTTATTTAATTAATTCATATTTGTTATAAATATATTTAAAAACCTAATGCCATATGAATTTTAGCTTTATAACATCATGAAAGAACATAAGAATCCTAAAGTTCTTAGTGAAGGTGTCATATGGATGGTTGGTACAGTTGAGGATTTTGGAGTTTCTCATATCAAGCTAAAGGTGATCTCTTCATAATTTTTGGTACTCTTAATTTATTTTTATGAAGTACTATTTTTTACAAGTCTATTATTCTTTCTTTCATCCTAATGATGGATTATGGAGCATGGTCCAAAACATTGATTCTAAATTAACATACACAATCTAATCTAGAAGCACTCCAAACATAGTCAACACTATAAAAAATTGAAAGCTTATTTGCCCTTATTTTCTTCTTGGTATTGATCTGCCTGCTTTTAATGCACTCTAGGATTTGATATATTTTTGTAAAGATATTGGATTGCAATCTAGTGTTGTAGCCACATGGACCTCCTCTACAAAGTTGATTGGCATCTTACATAAGTTTGTTGGTCCTTTTACACTCTTTTCATCTATGTAACATCTTGCAATACTTTAAATTAGAATGTTCAGATCAAGTGCGATGAGACTAGTAGGATCCTCTTTTAATATTTTTTTGGATTTTTTGATTTGGTTTTAGAATGCTGACCTCAATATTGATTGTATTACATATATTAAGGGGTTTCTTCCAAATGTCAAGCCTGCACTCCAAACTACAATTGATGCTAATTTTGAGAAAAATCCTAATGAGGTAAGAATAATATGAGTAATTTTTGTTCTTAACTAATTAATACATTGTTCTTCCAAGGAATATTGCTCCAAATATCTAATTATATAAACATATTACTTTTAGATAGTGTAGTGTATTGACTTTCTTTCTAAATAGGAAAAGATTTCTCCAACTTGGATAAAAAACTTAAGCTGTCCCGATTGGAAGGTATGAAATTGTCTCAAGAAGATGCCAAAGCAATTGCCTTCAAGCTTCATCAATGTTTCTCTTTGGAAAATTGTAATCGCAGTTATGCAAAAAAAAATGTTTCTTGATGTTTCAATTTCAACCTCAAGTTTGTTTGGAGTCAATTGAGGTAGTCAATAAGATTCTAGAAGAAGCAAATAATTGCATTTAGCCTAATGGAATAGGTAATACATTCAAAATTTGGTGATAGACATCATATTCCATTTTTAGTATAGAAAGGTCATAGAATGGGCTAGACAAAACTTGTTTATCTATATATATATATATATATATATATATATATATATATATATATATATATATATATATATATATATATATATATATATATATATATATATATATATATATATATATATATATATATATATATATATATATATATATATATATATATAGGTTTGGTAATTGGCTGAAGCTAAGAACAACATTGGGGATCGAGCAAACTCAAACACAAGATCTCCTAGATGAGAGGCTCACAACATACTGTTGCACTATGGGGTAACCCCTATTTGTCTATTATATTTTAAGTAGTCCTCATCTATATTTTTTGAGTGTTGATAACTTTTTGATGTTTGTGGTATTTTGTCCCTCAAACAAGGGAACTATTTGTACATAGATCATGTATTCTATGTCTGATTTATATGTACACATATGATTTATACTATATAGTATTTTTTAGAAGTGCTTCAGTTTAAAAGATTTATTTCTTTTTTTCGGCTGACTTCCTTACCAAAATGTGATTGTATTATTATTTTTTCACATTGAATAAAGATGTCACCAAAGCCATGCAGAGAGTTACAGTGACATATGATTGTAAAATTTTTGAGAGTGTATTGAACCATCAAATGAAGCAATTTTTTATTAATGGGAACAATGTAATCTTGAATGTAAGCAACCTAGATATGTGTTGAGGTTGAGGAAAATGAAGTTTATGCCATTGACATTGTCACAAGAAAAGGGGATGGGAAGGTGAGGGAATAAGATCAAGGTTGGTAATCTTACTAAAACTAATATATTTTATGTCTCAACCTAAAGTTAATGCTTTTATGTCATTTTGAAAGATGGGGAGCTATTTTTTGTGAAATGACAAACTGCAGTATATGCTTTCTTTTTTTATTCATCCTTGTTATTCATAGAGAAAATCCAAAGCTACATGTATAGTGAATATGAATGCATTTTGCTTCCTTTATATTGTAAATCAATTTAATGGTGAGAGGGAGATGATTTCTATAAAAAAAAAATTCAAATATGAGTAATGTATCAAAATTTGAAGATCTTTTTTGTGATTTAACAAATTAAAAATATTTGAACTATACAAATCACCACCTTTTTCTTCTGACTATTGTGACATAAAACTTTCAATTTTCTCTAATTTCATACAATGATAGCTCTCTATAGGGAATAATGAACTTAAATTAAAACTAGGATACCGGCTTCTTTTGAATATTCTATACTTCAAAATGCAGATTTAGTTGCTTGATGAAAGGAGGAAACTATATATAAGAGGGCTATCAATAAAAAATATAATTTAAAGATGAAATCTTCAGTATTTGAGTATTAAATCCCCTTTTTTATGTTGTGAGTTTATACATGTAACTACACTATATTTTAGAGTTCTTAAGCCAATTCTTTGGTCAATTAATACATACAATTCGTCCCATATTTTTTCATTGAAATTGGATTTAAATATGAAAAACAATAATCATAGCAGTGGAGAATGACTATCAAAAGCATTCAAAGGCACTTCAGAATGGAAGTGATATCTAGATAAGTGGACAGTGAACTTATGTAAACTTATGTAAGTGATAATGAAGACATCATGAATTAGTGAGCATGTGTTTCAAGGAATGATGAGATCAAATGTCTTGATGCAAGGGATCAAATGACAATGAAATCTAATAAAAATAATATGAAGTTCATATAAATTTTATTTCATATTGACCCACAACATCTAGATTTGCATAGGATTGATTTTAATCTATTAAATAAAATTGATCAATGATAAAATGCATGAGTTTAATATTGAGTTTCATGGTGTAGAGGGTTACCCTTAAAACCATCCTTACATCAGATTTATGATCCAAATGTACATGAGTATTAGGCTATGTATGCTCTGATATTGACAACCAAATGTGGAGTTTGATGTTTGACCTCATCAATGTAGTTGAAGTTTTCCAAGTCTAGTATAAATAGTTAAACACAATGCATACTCTTGTGTTGTTAACACTATCATCTACAATGATGAACTTTCATCATCTCTAGGAATACAATATATGAGCCTATGGAAATAAACTTAAACATGATCTTCAAAACCACTAAAAACACATGTTCCTAGATTGGTCATTTGCATCAGTCCAGAAGTCAAAGAAACTCTTCTATAGAGACAACATAAACACTAACTTAATAGTCACTACCCATGTATCATATTTGTGTTGATATAGATTTTATTTTGTTATAAAGTTTGTTCATATATAATGTTTTATTATAGCTTTAGTGTGAGATATGCATGTGCCTAAGCCTTGCACCATCTATCCATGCAAGTCTAAACTCACCACCAATTTTCATACTTATTGACTTAATTTATCTTGCCCCTTTCTTATAGTTCGTATTTTTGAAAGCATAGACTTTTATTTTCGCTTATTTGAAAAGGTGCTAGCTCAATGGAAGAGCACCTGCATTACAAGCATGGGATGATGGTTTGAATCCATCATGCCCTAACAAAAAATAATTTATTTATTATATTATATTATATATATATATATATATCTTATTTTATACCATCTCTCTAATCATTAAAAAAATTCATTTCAATAAGATAAAATCTAAGAGACAATAATAATAATGTTCCTTATCGTTTTTATAAGACAATAATTATAGACAATAGTTTAAGACACTCGCTTAAAGACAATATTTACAACAATACACAAGTTTATTTTTGTCTTGAATTAAGACAACTCACTTAAATTTTGTCGCAAATTTATTTGATACATGTAAAATCATTTGTAAACACAAAATTCAATGTACATGTTGTTCAATGTATAAGGCCCATTTAAGTTTTTCCTTAACAGTTTGTTTGGATATTTCCCCTCTAAAATTTATAGTCATTAGGAATATAATTCATATATGTACCCATGATATTAATTTATTCTATATCAAGATTATTATGAATCCATTTGAACAAATCAATGCATACTAGGCAATTGTATCTTATTTGGATATTTCCATCACAATTAACCTATAAGAACACAAATAAAATAGGAAATCCCAATAAATCTCATAGACTAGATCTAAAAAATCACAAAAGAGATGTATTCTTATAGAATCTAGTTATTGAATGTTGTGCATAAAATGCATGGGTGAAAATGTTTTCAGATCTATATAGGCCAATGTAAGTAGTAGGTATGAATTAAAAGTATATAACCACTTATATTGTCTATAAGAGAGGGAATTTGTGAAGATATTAAATGAACCAATGTAAAATACACCATAAAGAATTGTTCTTCTCTAATTAAAATGGCATAATGAGATTTCAAGATAATATCTAACTACTAAGAAAGATATAATTCACCATTACTATTGACTGCAAGAGTTTTTTCTGTCATATAACTTTTACTCCTATAGAAAAAAGAATTCTATAATTTTCTCTGAAAAACATACTTTTAGGAATAATACATGAACAAGAATATATACCAAACAAAAGCTTATGAAATTTAAGGAAAATGACTTATCTCAGTGAACATTATTTCTCCATCCATATCTATCAGAAATATTTTCCAAAGGAGTAGGCATAATGCATAATGCCATCATGGATCATGGAACACCTTGTATATCCTATCAAAACTTGCAACATGATCTTGCACAATTGAGAGTTATACTCCAAGCCTTCTTTGATCTTCTCCATCATCTCCTCCAATAAAAGCACTTAGCTCTGGTCCAACACTTCTAAAGCCCCAAGTTATGCCTTCTTGCTATGTTCCTCAACAACCACATTATGCCATCTTGGGTTGTATACCATCTCAAAATTGAACTCTTCTAAGAATTCTTTGCTCCCCGCCTTCTTCAAAATGAGCTTAGATTGAGTCTTGAAATATATCAATCTAACATTGTTTGTCTTGATAATAAATGGAATACCCAGCAAGTAGTGTCTCCATGTCCTTAAGAAATGCACAATCATAGTCATCTCCTTCTTGTACACTAGATAGTTTCATTCTCTATCATTGAGTTTCATGGAATCAAAGATTATTTTCATCTTGCATCAAATCACCTTTTCTGGCATAGTCAAATGCATCAGTTAGGACTTCAAATGGGCGACCATATCTTGGTAAACCTATGACTGTCTCTTATGTTAGTTTCATGTTCAAGGTATCCAAGGCATGTTATTGGTCACCTATTTCCAATTTTTTTCTTACTTCAACAAGTCAATCAAAGGGCTTACAATCTTGGATTAGCTTTCCATGAACCTTTCATAGTAGTTTTCTAGGTCAAGGACCTACCTCACCTTGTAAACATTATGCAATAGCTCTTAATCTTATATGGCTATCATCTCTTGTAGATCTAGTCTGATCTAGCTACATCCCATACTAGGTCCCAAAAATGGCACCTCCTCTTGTGGAAACATGCACTTCTCCTTCTTCACATATAATTCATGCTCTTTCAATGGTTTTAAAACCTCCCTAAGGTTGTCTTTGTGTTGGACCACATCCTTTCTATATCCAAGTATATCATCTAGGTAGAGCACAATACCTTTATCCATCAAGGGTCTAAACACATCATTCATCAAAGTGCTAAAAGTAGTTGGGGTATTAGTTAGACTTTAAGATATCACCATGATCTTATAACTTCTATAACTTGTCATTATGGTAATCTTCTCCTCAGCACATGACACAATCATGATTTAATAGTAGCCTTATATTAAGTCTATTTTGATAAATTCCATTGCATCCACTAATTGATCAAATTGTTAGCAATGATGGGGAGCAAATACTTTTTTTTGATAGTTAGTTTTCTCAATGTTGGGTAGTACATAAAATGCCTTAGGGAACATTCTTTCCTATGTTGGAATAAAATAGGGGCAACATAGTGAGATCTAGATAACCTCAAGTATCTTGCCTCAACAAGCTCAACTATTTATCTCGTTAGTTTGATCATCTTGGTTCTGGAAAGATGGTATGGTGCTTTTGTAGGTAGGCTTTCAACCTCTAGCTTGATTATGTGACCAACATGTCTCCTCAATGGAAAGATTATGGGTATCTTATCTACCATGATATTCACATAATTTAGCAAGACCTCTTGGATTATGAGGATGTTGGAAGTCTCGACAGACTGTCCTTTATCCAATCCTCCAAGTAGTATCATCAAGTATAGCTCATTCTTGATACTCTTATAGGTTTATTTGTAACCTAGAGCATTCAACACCCTCTTATAGTCCTTTCTTCTTATTGTAAAAATTAGACAAGGTGTTCTTACATCAAGTACCAAAATACACCCCAAATGTGACACCACTACTACAAATGTCATCCTTAGGAATTTTTTCCCAAGGATCAAATAGAACTTGTGCATTTTAATGGTGACCAAGTTCATAATGTCTTGTTAGGATTTTTAAAGTATGTCATCTTTATTGCATGTAAGACACCCTAGAAAACTAAGGATGCAACTAAGTTGTTTTTCAAAAATCTATTCAACTTTTGGGGTGATCCCTTTGAATATTATAAGTGATTGAGATGCATGGTTCACTTCATCATTATGGAAAGAGGTATTCAAGATTGTGGGCACCCATTTATTGATGATTTTTGCATATCATTCCAAAATAGATGGGTAGAATAAGTCGATAAATGATATTCTTGAAGATTACTTGAGACATTTTGTAGCATAAGATAAGTGGACCTATCTAAGGTTGGTTGATACATTTGACATATCTTATAATTTGCAAAAGAGTGAGTCTTTCAAGTGCAATCCTTTTGAGTTAGCAACAGGTCTAAAACCACTCACACTACATACTATCTTGGAATGAGGGAGAATTGATTTTGTATGATATCACTTGACACTTTCTTCTAATAGGACAAAGACATTTTCTAACAAACCATAATTAGTTCAATGCACTTAAAGGATTGAGTGCCTCACTAGTGAGAAAGTGGGATGGTCTTTTTGAAGTGGTTCAAAAGATTAAAAATGTGGCATACAAGATCAACTTGCCCCTTCATGTGAAATCCCATATTATCTTTCATGACTCTCAACTAAGGCATCATCATCATGATAAGGAATACTTAGTGAGAAAAATTCCACATATGGCCATTTTGGAGGATAGACTTCTTAGATCTAGCCACTTGGGAGGATGGTGAAACTTTATCAATGAAAAATAAATCATGATGTTGTTCCTTGAAAGAGGGAACTCAACTCAACCTACATAATCAGTTCATTGTTAATCTCTCAGTGTATGGAAAATTGCACTTGCATTAAGGATGCCACCATTAGTTTATTGGAGGAGGATTTAAGGTGTCTACACTTTTGGTCTTACTAGATGGATCATTTACATTTTTGGAGTACCCAAATTGGTAATTTATTTATTCATGTGGGACAAATGGGTCTTCGTAGTCAGCAAGGCACCAAGCTGTGAGGCTAGACCTGCATTTGTTTTGCACAAGTGGGGTTTATATTTTCCAAGCATCGAGGCTTGAGAACTTCAATGGATGATACCTTATAGAATATTCAAAAAGGCCAATTGATGTAGCCATTAAATATTTGCATTAATGTAATGTGTGGAGCTTCTTTGATCATAGATATGGGACCATTATTATGTGGCCCTTTTCGATAGAATATATTGGAGACCTACTAGAGTCATCTTATATATAAAGAAGCATTGCACATTTATTTGGACATCATCAAATCATCAGAGTAGAGGAGAAGAATAGTACAAGAGTTGATGACTTGGTTGAGTTGTCTTCAACACAAGACTTCTTAATTGCATATTACCTTGGTAAATCTTTTGTATATGAGGTTAGAGCTCTTGATAATAAGATCTATCAAGTCTATTTGGAAAACTCAATACATCGGGGGCGATCTTTCTTTTTAAACTTAGCATCCTATCCATTTTTTTAGTTATGTACTGGTTGCATTTTAAAAAGTATATTAGGAAAATCACACCATCATCATCTTTGGTCAGTGTTCATTGAATTCTAATTTTGGCACTTTTTTTTTTCCATTTACCACATTAATCAATTTGCTAGCATACATTTGGGACCTATCCAAATGAGTCTATTTTTATATTTTTATAATGACACATTGGAGAGGCATAGTCTGGCATCTTGCTTGTAAGGTGGCCTTGGATATAATATTGTACGGGATAGCCAATGTTGCACAGTCTCCTCCCAAGTTTGGTCTATGCGTAGAAAAAAATTATCCTCGACATTGAACTCAATGCTTTTGCTATGTCAGCAAAATTCTTCATCCAATTGAAAGCTCACGTCAAGTGATACTGTGCCAAATTATCTCCCTCGTTGATAATTGTACTTTGAATTGTACTTTGAAAACTCACTATTTTGAAAATTGTAAGAGAACTAGGCTACATTAAGTGACCTCAACCAGTTTCTCTAACTTCATGCTACAAAATATCTCAAGTGATATTGAAGGATTTCATTTATCCAGTCAGTCTACTTGTTTGTTTGGAGTTGATACCCAGAACTCATCAACAAAAGGGTACCCACAATCTTACATAGCTCTTGCCAGAATGTCGAAGTGAACTGTCCATCTCATTCATTTATAATATTTAAAGGGATCACCCAAAACATGACCACATTTTAGAAGAATAGTGTAAGGAAGCAAAGGTGTGCAAAATTGCTTCCTACGCTAATCTTTGAGAGGATGATTATGCAAATCAAAGTCACTATTGCAAAGATCTCAAGAAATGCATAATAACATAATCAAAATAACAAAGAACACATGACACAGTGATTACACTGGGGAAACCCTTCCAAGAGAAAAACCCCACCCTCCAAAACTTGCACAATGTATTATCAAACCAAGATGATTACAGTACACTTGCAATGCAAGTTCTTACAGGAGCGCATCACCACAACTCGAACTTGGAGAGACTCCTTCTAGCACCAGTCTTGAAAACTAAACTCAATTACACAAACACCTCCCCAAGCCCTCCTTTTATAGTGATTTTACAACCTGGAAACCACTTATGGTTTTACAAAACCATGGGTAAAACTACCATGCCACATGTTACCCATTTTTGACATTTACATTTCCAATATGGAAAAACAACTAGGTTAAAATAGTAATCCCGTCCACAATTTTGTCTCTTAGTCTAGACCCCATAAAAGTCACAAAATGAGTCATCAAGGCTCTAAAAATGACCTACCTATATTCTACTATGGACAAGACTCATTTTAACAATGCACTAACCATTTTCCAATGCATAAACAAGTGGAAAACTCCCACAAACTAATCTTGGAATTTTCCAATAAAAGATTGCAAGGTTGAGACACATGTTTCTCAACATTCTCCCACTTGTCGAACACCTTGCAAGAGTCAGTGGATCTGAAATATCATGGACTTAATTGCTAGGGGCCAAGAGGCCCATAGACTTTGAACACCATCTGAATTTCTCTGTGCTCACGAGCTTAGTTAATGCATCAGCAACATTCACCAAATAATCTACCTTTTTCAACTTCACCTTGCCATCCTCAACCATATCTCTGACAAAATGATATTGTACATCAGTGTGCTTTTTCCTCGCATGAAAAGTCAGGTTCTTTGCTAGGAAAATTGCACTCTGGCTATCACTATAAATTGTCACTGCACCTTGTTTGAACTCTATATCTGAACACAATCTCTTTAGCCAAATGGCTTTTTTGGAGGCATGAGTAGCTACCATATACTCTACCTCAGTAGTGGACAAAGAAACCATAGCCCGTCGCTTACTCATCCAACTGATTGTACCACCAAATAATGTAAACACATATGCACTAGTGGATCTTCTTCTATCAACATCACCAGCCCAGTCTGAATCCACATAGCCTCGAATATCCAAGGAATGCTCACTTCCTATTCCATGAAAACATATTGAGTACTCTGAGGTACCCCGCAAGTATTTGAAAACTCTTTTTACTGCATCCCAATGTGCTCTTCCTAGATTAGATATATAATGAGAAAGTACTCCCACTGCTTGGGAAATGTCTGGTCTTGTACAAACCATAGTATACATCAAACTTCCAACAACACTCTGATATGGTACTTGACTCATATCTTCCATCTCCAATGGGGATGTAGCACACTACGAGCTAGAAAGCTTTGTTCCCATAGTAACAGGAACACTCAATGGTCTTGCATCCTACATATTAAATCTTTTCAAAATAGTACCAACATACTTACTTTGGCCTAGCCAAAGATTTCTGTTTCGTCTATCTGTTATAATCTCCATTCCCAGAATGTGCCTAGCTACACCAAGATCTTTCATTTCAAACTTTATTGAGAGTTGAGATTTTAACTCTGCAATCAAACCTTTTCCTTTGCCAATAAACAACATTTCATCAACATACAAGGCAATAAGTAGAAAACCATCACCATCAGATTTGAAATATATACAATGATAAGATTTGGATCGCACAAATCCAAAACTCAACACATATGTATCAAACTTCTAGTACCACATCCTAGGACTCTGTTTTAAACCATACAAGGATTTCTTCAATTTACAGACCAAATGCCTTTTACCTTTCACCACATAGTGCTGTAGCTGTGACATGTAAATTTCTTCCTCCATATCTCCATGAAGGAAAGCAGTTTTCACATCCATTTGCTCGATCTCTAGATCATAAGCTGTTGCAATAGAAAGCAAAAATCTAATGGATGTCATTTTGGCTACTGGAGAAAAAATCTCACCATAATCTACTCCCTCAACTTGAGAGTAACCTTTTGCAACCAAACGTGCTTTATACTTCTCAATGCTTCCATCTGAACCTATCTTCTTTTTGAACACCCATTTACAACCAATAGGCTTTTGTCCTTCAGGAAATGGTACAAGGTCCCACGTTTGATTTCTCTTAAGAGCTACCATTTCTTCATCCATGGCTATTTTCCAGGACTCTAAATCATTCATACCAACAACCTCTTCTACAGATCTCAGTTCATCAATGTTAGCATTAAATGCAAATATGCACCTCCAATCATTAGGAGAATACCCATACCTTTCAAGTGGTTTCCTTTGTCTAGTAGATCTTCAAACAAGATCTGGTTCAGGTTCATGATTAGGTTCTCCCTCTTCCTTTGATGATTTAGAACTCGTAGAGCTCTCTTCAACATCTTGTCTTTCTAAGGGCCTTGATTCAACTTTATTAGGTGTAGCAGGAAGTTGAATCACATCTTTCTTTTCTTTAATTTTTTCTAGCTGCACTGTAACAGAAGAAGGCTTAGTTTCTCTAAAAATAACACTTATGGAATAAAATACCTTGTGTGCAATAGGATCCCAAAGCTTGTGTCCTTTCACACCATAACTATATCCAATGAATATACATTTGACAGCTTTTTTGTCCAATTTTGTTCGCTTCTCCTTTGGCACATGAGCATATGCCTCACAACCAAACACTCTTAGATGTCTAAGTGAAGGCTTGTGGCATGTCCATGCTTCCATTGGAATCTTATCAACAAGAGCTGATGTAGGAGACCTATTTATCAGGTAGCAGGCAGTGGCTACAGCTTCAGCCCAGAAATTTTGTTCTAGTCCAGCACCACTCAGCATACTCCTATCCTTCTCCATCAAGGTCCTATTCATTCTTTTTGCAACTCCATTCTGTTGTGGAGAATATGGATTTGTCTTCTCTTTTTTAATACCAAAATCTTTACAAAATGTGTCAAAAATATTGGAGCAAAATTCACCACCATTATCAGTTCTCAAGCATTTTTTTTCTTTCCATTCTGCAATTCAACCATTGCTTTAAATTCTTTGAAATGACTAAAAACTTCAGCTTTACTCCTAAGAAAATAAACCCATGTTCTTCTACTAGAATCATCAATGAAAGAAACATAATAAATTGATCTACCAATAGAAGGAACATCAACTGGACCAAATACATCTAAATGAATTAGATCCAAAATACATGAAGACTTATGAGAACTCGAGTAAAACTGAATGCAATTTTGTTTACCATAGATACAATGCTCACAAAAATCAAACTCAAGATTGTAGTCATTCAACCCATCAACAAGGTTCTTATTTTTCAAGGTCCATAGACCTTTCTCACCTATGTGGCCGAGTCTCTGGTGCCATAACATAGTCTTGTCTGTAGGCAACTTTGATTCAGTTTACAGAGCACCCCTGGGTACCAAAAAAACCACGACCATCTATTGAAAGAGAAACTCTCTCCTTCTCCAACTGAGTAGCCTTTTTCACAATCTTATCAGAAGTACTATTGCACTCGACTATGCATGCATCAAGTTGGTACAATGTACCCAATCTACTTCCTCTTGCTATTACCATAGCACCTCTCACCATTTTTATACCTGCTTCAGAAAATTGTACATGCACACCCGCATCTATTAGCTTACTAACAGATAACAAATTCCTTTCTAGTCGAGGGATATGCAAGACACCATCAAATCTTCTAATTCTACCATCAAAAAATTTCACACGAATACTTCCATGACCAATAATATCAAGTACTGGATTATCACCCAAATACACCTTACCACCATCAAAATTTTCATACTTACTAAACCAGTTCCTATTAGGAGTCATGTGGAAAGATGCACCTGAATCTATTAACCATGCATTTTCACCTGTATGAGTGGCCAAGGCTGCAATGAAAGCATCTCCATCTTCCTTCTCGGACTAAAAATTAGAATCTTTCTTCTTCTTCTTCTTATTTTTCTTCCCCTCTTTACAGTCCTTTCAGAAGTGTCCAGGTTTGTCGCAATTCCAGCAAATTTCCTTGGACTTACGAGGGGATTTCGATCTCCCCTTATTTTTGGACTTAGAATGGCCATGTTGCTTTTCATTCTTGCCTCTTTCTTTTGGTATTTCGCGAACACTCAAAGCCTCTTTGGCATTCAGAGAGACCTTCCTTCTCATCTCCTCAGAAAGTAGAGAACCAACAATGTCGTCCATCTTCAAGACAACTGAAGTGCTCCCTATAGCCATCACAAGACTATCCCATGAGTTTGGTAATGAACATAACAAGATTTGACACCTTTCTTCTTCATCCATTGCCACCCCTACTGAGGTCAAATGAGTCACCAACATATTAAACCTTTCCAAATGCTCATAAATTTGTCCACCTTCTTCCATTCTCAAGGAATACAATTTCTTCCTCAAGAAAATCTTATTCACAAGTGATTTCGCTTGATAGATCTCACTAAGCTTTTTCCAAAGCTTCTTCGCGATAGGTTCTTCATGGACATTAATTAGAATCGAGTCTACAAGACACAATCTTATGAGATCTTTAGCTTTTCTATCATTCACATCATATTGTGTGGCTAATGTCGGATTTGTGGGCCTCAGCTTGTTCTCATCAATCACATCCCATAGATCTCGATCAGTCAACAGATCTTCCAACTTTAGCTTCCACATCTCAAAGTTTGAGCCAAAAAAATTTTCAACATCAATTCTCCCTAACATGCTTGCCATCTTTTAATCCTGCAACACAGAAATGAAATGCTCTGCACAAGCTCCCTTTCAAACCTTGATTAGCTCAAAAAACCCTGTACCCAACAAATAGAACCAAAACTGGCCAGGCTCTAATACCACTTGCAAGGAAGAAAAGGTACACGAAATTGCTTCCTATGCTAATCTTTGAGAGGATGATTATGCAAATCAAAGTAACTATTGCAAAGATCTCAAGAAATGCATAATAACATAATCAAAATAAAAAAGAACACACAACACAGTGATTACCATGGGGAAACCCTTTTGGGAGAAAAACCCCACCCTCCAAAACTCACACAATGTATTATCAAACCAAGATAATTACAATACACTTGCATTGCAAGTTCTTACAGGAGCACATCACCACAACTCGAACTTGGAGAGACTCCTTCTAGCACCAATCTTGCAAACTAAACTCAATTACACAAACACCTCCCCAAGCCCTCCTTTTATAGTGATTTTACAACTTGGAAACCACTTATGGTTTTACAAAACCATGGGTAAAACTACCATGCCACATTTTACCCATTTTTGACATTTACATTTCCAATATGGAAAAACAACCAGGTTAAAATAGTAATCCCGTCCACAATTTTGTCTCTTAGTCTAGACCCCCATAAAAGTCACAAAATGAGTCATCAAGGCTCTAAAAATGACCTACCTATATTCTACTATGGACAAGACTCATTTTAACAACTCACTAACCATTTTCCAATGCATAAACAAGTTGAAAACTCCCACAAACTAATCTTGGAATTTTCCAAGAAAAGATTGCAAGGTTGAGACACATGTTTCTCAACGAATAGCTTAGTTGTGTCCTTAGTTGTGCAATGTGTTTTGGATTTGACCAAGATGGCATACATGCTGAATCAATCTACTACAACCATTGTGCGAGAAAACCCATGAACATTAGGAAATTATATGATGAAGTTCAATCTCACTTGTCCAGGGTCGAATCATAAGAGAAGGAGTTGTAATAAATCTTGTAGGTCACATCAACATGGATTTATCTTCTTAACAAGTGAGACATGTTTTGACATACCTATAAAAATCATCCTCTATGCTCAACTAATAAATTCCCCTTTTTAGAAACACGGTCATTTTCTTATATCCCAGATGGCCCATCCTAATGGAATTGTCACTCTCGTATAGTACATCCTTGTGAACATCACCCCATTTTTGAAGATAGAATTGATCATTGGCATAATACATGATACCATATTGGATCACAAAAAACATTGGCCAATCTACCCAAACTTGTAACACTAGCTGCCATGATTGAGAGTCATACCCCAAGCCTTCTTTTATCTTCTCCATCATCTCATCCGACAACACCACTTGGCTTTAGCCAAATACTTCAAAATCCCCAAGATGAGTCTTCCTACTAAGTGCAATGAGAACTATATTATATCAGCATAGGTGTACACCATCTTAAAATTGAACTTCACTAAGAATTCCTTACCCTAACTTCTTTGGGTTGAGAATATATTGAGTTCTTTAAATATGTCAAGCTGACATTGTTTGTCTTGAAAAAAAATTAAATGCCCAACAAGTAGTGTCTCCATATCCTCAAGCAAGGCACAATTAGTCTTCTCTTTCTTGTGCACCATATAGTTTTTTTCATTTTCATTGAGTTTCATGGACTCAAAGTCAATGGGGTGTCTATCTTGCATGAAGACACCTCCCATGGCTTAGTCAGACACATTGGTTTGGTCTTAGATTAGGTGGCCATATCTCGGTACACCTAGGACTAGCTCCTCAAGTAGCTTCATCTTCAAAGTGTAAAAGGATTTATGTTGCTTATTACCCCACTTCCAACCTTTGTCTTTGTTTAACAACTTAATCAAAGGGCTCATAATCTTGGAATTGGAATATCGTGTCATGAACCTCTAACCATAATTGGCTAGCCCAAGGATTTTCCACACCTCATGAATATTATGCAGTGAATCTCAATCTTAAATGATTTTCAGCTTTTCTAGGTCTGGTATGATCTGGTCATGCCTCACAATGTGTTTGAAAAATGGCACCTCCTCTTGTACAACTATGCATTTCTCCTTCTTCACATATTAGACATTCTCTTTCAATAATTTGAACACCTCCCTAAGGTTCTCTTTATGCTCAACCACATCCTTATTATATACAAGTATACAATCCAAGTAGACTACCATACATTTATCCAATAGGGGTGTAGACACATCACTCATCAAAGTGCTAAAATTAGCTGGAATGTTAGTTAGAATGAAAGGCATCCCCAAGAATTCATAACTTCTATACCTTGTCATTATGAATATCTTCTCCTTGTTGCTTGGCACAATACTAATTTGATAATAACATTATCTTAATTAAAACTCTCTAAATACCCCTCCATCCACCAACTAATCAAAATTGTTAGTGATAAGGGAGATCAGATACTTATTTTTTATAGTGATTTTTTCTAACACTCAATAGTCCACACAAAGCCATAGGGTACCTTCCTTCTTGTGATGAAGCAAAATAGGGGCATCATAGGGAGACCTAGGTGTCCTCAAATATTTTTCCTCAATAAGCTAAGAAAACTATTTGTTTAGGTCGATTATCTTAGGTCAAAAAATATGATACGATACTTTTGCAGGTGGCCTAGCTTAGGCCTCTAGCTTGATCCTGTGATCAACATGCCTACTCTATCGAAAAACTATAGGTATCTTACTTGACATGAAATCAACATACTCAATAAAGACCTCTTTGATAAACAAGGCATTCAAAGTCCTAGCGAACTAGGAAGCTAGACATAAAGATGGAAGAGACATTGATCCATTTCAAGGTAGTCATGACACCTGCACAAAAGGTGAGTGGAGAGATCTTGAAGGAAGTCATCCATGTTGGACCCTTTTAATGCATTGTTGAATTGGTACCCAATCAAATGGATGATTTTAATTTGATCCTTAGGTAGGAGTTCCTAAGGATGACATTGGTAGCATTGGTACCACACTTGCAGTATATTTCGGTACTTGATCCAAGCACACCCTATCTAATTTTAATAGAAAGGAGCAAGAGTTGCAAGAGGGTGTTGAATGCACTAAATGCCAAACAAATTTGAAGGAGAAGAAATGATGAGATATTGTTGGTGATGCTACTTGGAATATGGGATGAAGGAGAGTCAATCATAACTTCCATCACCTTTGTCATCCAAGCAGTCTTGCTCGAGTATGTCAATCTCATGTCAGATAAGCTACCTACAATCTTTCCATTGAGGATAAAATTTGATTATAGGATCTAGTTGGAGTCTAAAGCTAGGCCACCTACAAAGCATTGTACCATTTTTACAGATCAAAAATAATCAAGCTAAAGTGACAGTTAGCTAAACTTGTTGAAGTGGGATACTTGAGGCCATTGAGATCTCCCTATGGTATCCTTATTTTATTCCAAAGAAAGAAGAGAGGTTCCCCAAGGAATTTTTTGGACTACCAAATCTTGAACAAAATCACTATTAAAAACAAATATCTACTTCTCCTCTTGCCAAATAATTTTGATTAGTTAGTGGATGAGAGGGTGTTTACCAAGCTAGACTTAAGAAAAGGCTACTATAAAATAAGGATTGCATTGGGTGATGAGGAGATAATGGAAATAGTGACAATGTATGCAAGTTATGAACTATTGGGGGTGTGTTTTGGTCTAACACTCCAACTGTATTTATTACTTTGATGAAGGATATCTTTATACCCTTATTAGATAATTATATTGTAGTCTACTTTGATGGTATACTTGTATAAAAAAGGATGCACACAAGCACAAAGAGAACCTTTGGGAGGTGTTCAAACTATTGAAAGAGCATCATTTGTATGTGAAGAAGGGGAACTATATGTTTACACAAGAGGAAGTATAAATTTTGGCATACATAATCTACTATTGGATTAGACTATATCCAAATAAGAAGATATAGGAACCCATTGGATCAAATTGTATCCAAGATCTAGAGTCATTGCATAATGTTCATGAGATGACATAGTTCCTCAGCCTATCCAATCTATCTAAAGTTTGTGGTAAGCTACTCCAAGAATGTGATCCCTTTGCCTAACTTGTTAAAGAAAGATAGGGGTTAGACATAGGTTAATAAGTTATAGAATTTCTTTGAAACTTTTAATATGAAGTTGAATTAGGAGATAGTCTGGACTATATTGGGTGTTGGTGATCCATTTAAGGAGTAGAATGATATGAACATTGGTGGAAGTACCAATTCTATCAAATATACACTCAATCAAAGCTCGTTGGAAGACATGATTAATGATGAATTTCTTGTAGCTAGACAACTTGGGGACCTCATAATGAACAAGTTGACAAAAATGTCTCCCACATCCATACTACATCCATTATATTCAAATAGATGAGAGGAGTCTCAACGTGTCTATATCTTGATTTTGAAGATTGGGCATTATCCCTCTAACCCATTAGACATCTTTGGGAAGACTCCATCTTTGATCAATGTGAATGGTTCAGAGTGATTTCACTAAAAGATCTAATGATATTGCACATCAGTGAGAACTTGCATGTTGAAAGATGCACTAACGCCTTGACTCATTTGGATAAATATTGAGAGCTACTTTTCTAATGGACCTAGGATGGTGAGATAGTTATGGATCTATTGAATGATATATTACTTAAGCTAGTTGAGTTGCTATCTCATGAATTAGTGATGAAGACTAGGAAATCATTCCTTGAGTTGATATAACTTCATGGTGAAGTATACTTGAACAACATCATGATAATATTAGGGCATGAGGTGATCAAGCCAATCTATCCTAATAGTGTATAGAGCATGAAGATGAATACGGTAATAAAGATGTGATAGACTAACAAATTGGAGTTGCGGCAGGAGATTCACCTCATGGCACAAACCAAGAGAGTGTTCCACTAGATCCTTATAGAGTCTCCATCACCTTCATGAGTCTAGAAGATGGCACAATGATTCTTTGTTTTGATAATATCAAAATTATCTTTTTTATGACTCCATCTTCACCAGTCCCCTAGTTCAAGAAAATAGACTGGCAGAACACAAAAGAATTCAAGAAACTAACTAGAACTCTAAAACATTCCGAACAAAGATAATGTTGAAGTAGTTACAAAGATAATTTGGAATTGATGGAAATTCCTTTCCAATTCCTTCAAGTCAGCATGTAATTCATGAACTAAACAACACATCTTCATAGGTAGATCTTCTTACATTATTATGATTCTCATCTGGTCAAATTTAGTATTAACAACATCTACACCTATGGCTTGTGAGTTCAGCTATCTCTTTCATTATGTCTTCATTATCATTAGTATTTACGATGTAGAAGCATCCTAGCCTTCCTTACTATCCTTCTCATCATTGTTCATTTTTTCCAATTAGGATTGAGTTCCAATGGTTTCTAACATGCAGTTGTTGTCGAGTCCCCCAGTATTGATAGACTATTTTGGTGACCAAGTGTTTCTTCATGTACCAAGTGAACCTGATGTTTGATGATGGTCAATTTCTTCTTTGATCAAGTTTATTTGTAATTGGTTACTAGTTTGATTTAACTTATGTATTTAATTTGGGTCATAAATTTAATGTAATGATCATGTCTTGGGATGTGTGCACATTGTTTTTAGGCAAGTCTTATATTATGTAATGATCTAGAATCTTCTATAAGTCATTTTGGAAAGTATAACTAAAGGTTCTTAGGCTTAGGTTAAGTATGGATGGATGGAAGGGTGATTGTGGATTAAGTGCAAAGTTAAGGGAGCTAGAAGATCTACAGTGAAGGATTTGTGAAAAATTCCAAGTTTGCAATTCCATAAATCTTGTTGGTCATAATCCAGGACGTCTCAAAATTAGGCATGTATGTGAAAATTTTGATTAATTAATAATGTATTTATTGTTCCTCCTCTCCTTGATGTTGTTTTAGTTTTTTATTTTTTTCTATTGTGTTTACAAGTGTTTTGACTATTAGCTGTTTCATTGGCCCTAATTATCGAACCATAATTGTGTTAGTATATCTCCCTCTTTCTCTTTCTCTTACTATCATACAATCTTCCATCTTCATCTCCTTCTATGGTAATTTCCTATAGTCCTCAGTATCATCTCCCTCTCTTTGACAACAATTCCAAAGACGTCTCTATCACCATAACAACATCAGGTACATAGTCATACATCTTCTTCATGTAGATATTGATCAGTCACACTTGTAGATATTATCCTTCTATCACTAGGTTCATCTTCAAGATCATCTCTTCATATCATTTTACATGTTTAGGGAAATCCTAAAGTCTGATCTTCTGCATCAATGTGTTTGATATTTTTATAGTAACATTTGATGCAATGCCACATGTCTCCATAGTTATCTTCAAAGAAGAGAATTAAACCTATCTTGTCTCTTAGGTACTCATGTGCTTCCTTGAGTAATACCTTAGTATATATGTTATTCATCTATTCCTTTGTGTTCACATATTATTACCCCATTTCTTTGTCTTATACCAACTCCCTTAAGTAATGATACTTGATCTCACTATGTTTTGTCATAGTATGCATCACATGATTCTTTGAAATGTTTATAGCACTTGTGTTCTCACTATAGATTAAAATAGCATCAGTAATGTCTTTCTTCATACCTTTAGACAATTTCTTTATCCAAACAATGTTAGAATAATTTACTACTCCAGCAACATATTCAGTTTTTTAAAGATTAAAACATATAGTTTTGTTTCTTTCTTGTCTAAGAAAGTAGTCTATTTTCGATGAGGAAAGCACCTCCACTAACATTTTTTCTATCATCATCATTTCCAAATCAATCTATATCAATATAAATATTCAACTCAAATGTATCTTTCTTCTTATACCAAAGATCATGGTCTTCTGTTCCTTTGACATATCATAGTATCCTTTTCATAGCCATTATGTTATTCTCCTTTGGATTAGAAAAAAAACTTGCAATTATTCTAACTACTATTGTAATTCTAGGTCTACTATGAACTACCTACTACAACTTTCCAATCATTGCCCTACACAATGTCTTGTCTACCTCTTTAAAAACATCTTTCTTTGAAATTTTATGCCCAGTAAGCATAGGAGCTCCAAATGTTCTTGAATCTTCTATACCAAAAGTGTTAATTATCTCCTTGGTATATTTTTATTGTGTAATGTAGATACCTTTCTTCATCTAATATACTTGTAGGGAACCAAAGACTCTTATCTCTCTAAACATACACATTTCAAACTTTTCCTTCATTTCCCCAAGAAATGATTTGCACAATTCATCTTTTCCTCCAAATATAATATCATCTACAAACATTTCAGTGAATAATATCTTGTTCTTAGATTCACTTTTCAAGTATAGATTACTGTTGTCATTTATTTTTGCAAAACCAATTTTCACCAAGTATGCATGCATTCTCTCATACCATTCTCTAGGAGTTTCTTTCTAACCATACAAGGCTTTATGCAATTTCAATACCATGCTTTTCTTTCTAGGCTCAACAAAACCTTTAGGTTTCTCAATATAGACTTTTGATTCAAGTATACCATTTAGAAATGAAGACTTCACATCATTTTGATAAAATTTGAAACCTTTGTATGTAGCATATATAAAAAAATTCTTTACTCCTTGCAACCTTGCAACTATAGAAAAAGTTTATCAATGGTCAATTCCTTCTTCTTGTGTATATCCTTTACAAACTAGTCTTGTCTTGTTCCTATTTTCCATGATATGTCCCATGTTTAAATTTTTTGTCTCAAGAAAATTATATATATATATATATATTTTTTTCTCTATGCATGGTTATTCTTAATCTCAGTTCTACATTTGTCATTATGTCTTGTGGTACACATATTTGTTTGCATCTATTTTCATGACTATAGAAGATAAATATGATTGAATCATTTCAAGTTACTAGGATTGCCTACAATGGTCAGGGAGTTCTTTGTTATAGGAGGAATCATGGGGAAGCTAATGGATTTGTGGTTGGGAAAAAACACTTATGCCACACTTCCATCTCATGATACTTAATGGACATTCTCTGATGGATAAGGAGATAAGGAAGCATGTAGATAGATAGAGGTGGACTGGCATAATTATTTATTTACATGATTATTTTTCATGATTTTCTACATATGCAATGTATTGATTATATCTTATGTTTGACATAATGGTCAATATTCTCTCATTACATTCCTTTATTTATGACACACTTTATCTATATATGATGTATTCTCTTCATGTATGATACTCAATTTGTAGGTTGACTTCCTTGACATATGTAATCATATTTCCTAGTGAAGTGATGGCATTTTTGAGCTCAACACTTTGGTTGATGCTTTGTATGTTGAATGTAATATGTATACTGCATCTTACTTATTCCAATGTGTTAGTTGAATTCTTTTATTAATTTCTTAATTATGAAAAGAAATTTTATTTTGTTGACTAGACAATTTTTTTTTTAACCTTTGATGTCAACTCCCAACTTTTATAAATTTTCCATAATTTGGCATGTGGCATGTTATGGAAAAAGTGGTCTTTACAAGTACCTACCATTTTGACTGTAAAAATGTATTGAATAAATAGAAATAAGGTAAAAGGAAACAACAAGAATACTATTAATTGTGAAATCTAATCTTTAATTATTTATTATTTCAAGTGGAAGCCCACCATTCTATTTGATACATGTAAAATCATTTGTAAACATAGATTTCAATGTACATGTTGTTCAATGTATAAGGCCAATTTAAGTTTGGCCTGAACATTTGGTTAGGATATTTCCCTTCTAAAACTTATAGTCATTAGCAATATAATTCATATATATACCCATTATATTAATTTATTGTATATCAATATTATCATGAATCTATTTTAAAAATTTATTGTGTATTAGGCAACTGTGTCTTGTTTGGAAATTTTCATCACAATTAACCTATACAAAGACAAATAAAATAGGAAATCCCAATAAATCTCATAGACCAGATCTAAAAAATCATAAAATAGGCATAATATTTTAGAATCTAGTTATTGAATTTTGTGCATAAAATGCAAGGGAAAAAATGTTTTCAAATCATTATAGGCCAATGTAACTAGTATAGGTGTGAATTAAAAATATATTATCACTTATGTTGTTTATAAGAGAGGGAATTTGTGAAGAGATTAAATGAACCAATGTAAAATACCCCAAAAGATACTATTCTCCTCCAATTAAAATGGCATAATGAGATCTCAAAGGATCATATCTCACCACTAAGAAAGATATAATAGACTATTACTATTGACTATGAAAGTTTGATCTTTCATATAAAATATACTCCTATAACAAAAATCTTTCTACGATTATCTTTCAAAAACTACTTTTAGGAATAATTCACGAATACAAATATATACCATAACAAAGCTTATGAAATAAGGAATGACTTATCTTAGTGAACATTATTTTTCCCTTCATATTTGTAAGAAATATTTTCCAAAGGAGGAGTAAACAATGATCTCCTAGATCTATGTTGAAAATTAGCACAAAAACATTCTCTTTGAAACCCTATCTTGTCAGTTTGTTGTAGGTCAGCTTTTGAATTGGTGTACTAAGCCTAAATGACACTACCACTTCTCCTAGTGGTCCTAACCCTACGGTATAGATGCTAGGGGCCTAATTTGTCATAAGTATTAAGAAAATAAGTTGAATAACACTTTTTAAGTGACCACATCAAGGCACACACATTATTATTTTTTACCTTGGCCTAGTTTTCTCATACCCTATTGTTAAAATATGTTGCCAATAATGTATCTGAAAGACATATTTAGAGTTCACCCACAAAATTTTACTAATACATCATGATATTATTATTTATTCTCCCAAATCCTTTTATGATTCTTATGGAAGTCTTTAATTTGGTTTGTATGCCCCTCACACTCTTATTCACACACTTTCTTTACTAAACCATATAACAAAGACATAATTAGATAATAACAGTTAATTATTCAAAATTCTAACCAATTTTTTGTTATAAAATGCATTTGCAATTCTAAGGTGACTTTAGTGCGAGATGAGGTTAGGCTTACATAGAAAAGGTACATTTATCTTTTTCTTTTCCTAACATGATTTTGTTGTGAAAGGTGATATCCATATATAGTCATATATGTACCTTCAAGAGTAAAGTAATACATTATAAGTAAAATGGTGAGGGTTTAGAGACATGGGATGAATTATCAATTAGACTAATGTAATTAAATAAGCTATTTATTGTTGAGGTTATTGAAAGGGACTTGTGTTTATATCTTAAGTCGAAGGTGGTGATATAGGTCATAAATGTGAGGTAATCAATGTAAGGATGGACTCTAGTGTGCAAAAGTGATGAAGAAAACTCAAAATTAGTGATTCTATAGTCTATTTAATTTCATGACATTCATCAAAGAAAAAGTTCAAAAGTTAAAGGAATGGGAAATTATCATCAATCTGAAGGGAATGTTTTTTTGCTCTGCTAGGGTTTTCTTGCTTCATGTGAAGTTGCAGTTTTTTTTGCGTACGGCCTTCCGCTTGCACTCCCCTTCTGTTGGCACTTGTCATACCACATTTACTGCGGGAGCTTTAGGTTAGGATATAATGGCTCTGACCAGCAGTGAACCAGTTGTTTCTGGTGTTCACGTTGCTGCTTCGGATTGCCATGGCGCCGCCACCGAACAAACGCCCGCGCAAGTTTGTCCCGAAGGTTTTCCAAAAGGTAAGCCTGATATTGTCCTTCCTTTGCAAGAATTGATGCCGCATGTGACTGGTTAGAACAACATACCTTGATTGGGTATTTTGTTGGTAGGACCCCACCTGAAGCTATGCTCAGAGAATGGGTTAACAAAAGCTGGACCCCGCATGGCATCCACCTTGACGCTGTGCAAAACCTTACCAAAGGTTTTTTTTAATTTCGCTTTGCTAACCCGTCGTAAGCTGACGCGATTTTTACGAACGGCCCTTGGTCTGTACATTCCTTTCTACTTGTATTTCAGAAATGGTCCCGAGACTTCTCTGTCTCGGATGATAAAAAGCTTAGGGTTCCTATTTGGGTTGAATTCCCAGGTCTACCCTTGCCCTGCTGGCCTTTTATTGAGTCTATTGCCCAAGCCCTTGGCAAAGTTGTTACCAAGGAGCCAGAAATTTTTTTTAATGCTTGCCCTTAGTGCCGTGTTTGCATTGAAGTTGATCTTTCTAAAGATCTCAAGGATTCGGTGGAAATCCAGATTGGCGCTCAAACCTTCACACAGAAGGTGCTTTACTTGAACCTACCTAACACCTATTATAGGTGTTAGTCTGTGGAACACAAGATCAGGGACTGCCCTTTGACCACGCCTAGGGTCAAACCCCAACCTAAAGTGATGCCTATCAAGCAAGTCGAAGGAAAAAAAGAAGAATGGGTTACTGTTGGGTGCAAAGGCAAGCCTGCCTTGAATCCTTTGGCCCCCAAGCCATCCTATGTGGCCGTAACCATGAATCCTCCTGCTTCCATCAAAATATTTACGCCTGCTAGCATGGAGACGCCAGTGGCTTCTGTTGCGCTGATTTCAATTTCGCAAGTTTCAAACCCTGCTAGCTCGCAGGGGATTAAGGCAGCTGCCAGGACCTCGTCCTTGGCTGGGGCTCATTCTCCTCTTGCAGTCTCTTCCATAGTACCACCAAAAACAAGGCGTTCTCACAATCCTCCTAGAGGTGCGATGATATCAGGGGTCAAACGGAAGGCTGTAAGTCCAGAGGATTTCCTGTTTGACTTTCACCCGATTTCTACCTTTTTGTAGAATAGTTACTCCTCTCTTGAGGACGAGGATGATATGGAAGAGTTTTCATGAACTTCCTCTCCTAGAATGTTTGAGGTCTTACAGACTTCGCCAAAAAATTCTATGTCCGAGATACCTGTCATAGACTTGGGAATTTAGATTTTCTTTGCCTGCAAGAAGTTAAGATTTCTGGTTTCATGCTTTCGGCTGCATGCCGAGTCATTTGGCAGGATAGCATCATGTTTTCTTCTCAGCATGAAGCTGGCCGAGGTGGTGTAGTTACTCTCCTGTCACCTCGCCTTCATTCTGCTACTATTTCGCACGGTTCTGACCCCACACACCATATTATTTAGCTTTTTCTTTCCATCAACAATCATACTTTTGGAGTCATTAATGTTTATGCCTCCAATGATGCTGTGGAAAGGGTGCAAATGTGGGTTTGGCTTGCTAATAACCTGCCGCCTGCTACTTGGGTCCTGTGTGGGGACTTCAATATGGTTGAAGTGGCCTCTGACAAAGATGGCATTCTACCTTTCCATTGGACAGCTGGGGAAAGACAAGCCTGGTTTCACATGCATCATAAATTGGGCCTCTTTGATCCCAATACTAGTCGTCGTCATGATAATGGGGCTTGGCACACTTGGTCCAATTTTTGAGCAGGTCCTGATCACATATTGAAACATCTTGATCATGCTATGATCTCGGCACAATATTTTTTTTATTTTTCTGAAGATCGTGATCTACTTGTCATTCCTCTGACAGATGTGACGTTGTCAGACCACTATCCCATTTATTTTGGCATTTCTTGGCAAACAGCTATCCCCAAAGTGGTTAAGTCTCAATTTGTCCTCAACATGTCTGTGCTATTGCATGCCTCCACTATCTCCCACATACAACGTGTCTGGAATTTGGAACCACGTCCACATCTCCATCGAGGTTGGATTCAATGGTGGAATGATGCCATTACCAGAACGACTCATTTTTTGTGCATCTACGGGCGTCAGCTGGCAATTTTCAGAAAATGTTCTTATGAAGCCAACACCCTTGCCCTCAAAAAAGCCTCTGAAGCACTCACCTTCAACCCTTTTGATGTGGATCTGCAACTTCAGCTTGCCAAGCTTCGCCATGAAAAGCAAATTGCTGATAACTATGCTACTCAAGGAGCTCAAATCAAAGCCCGTCTCCACTGGTTGGAGGTTGGCAACAAAGCCTCGAAGGAGTTCTTTCAGGCTCTTCAAGCCCGTCATACCAATATTGGGATTAAAAAGATAAAATAGGGAACTGAGGTTCTTTCCAATCTGCCAGACATCCTGCAAGTGTTTGTTTTTCACTATGAGAACGTTTTTGCTTCGTAGGGCCATTCGGTTGCTCAGGAGGAGGCTCTTAGAAAGTGTATTTTTGTTACTCCAAACCGCCTCGCGGTTGAGCAATGCGCTTTCTGTGAGCAACTTCTCTCCCTCCGAGACCTTAAAGAGGCAGCTTACTCCATGGCGGATGACAAATCCCCTAGGTGTGATGGATTTCCCTGTGAATTTTACAAACATCTTTGGGAGCAAATTGGTCCTGATCTGCACAAAGTCTATCTTGAAGCATACCATTCTAAAAGCTTAGGAATGGTCATAAATAAAGGCAATATTAAGTTCATACCTAAAGCTAGTGATCTTGAGGACATCTGCAACTGGAGGCCCATCACCCTCCTCAATGTGTCTTATAAGATCATTGCTAAGGCACTCTCTCTCAAAATCTGCCATATGCTTCCTCTAATTGTGCAACCTGAAAAAATTGGCTTCACCAAATCCAGGTATATTCTTGACAACATCATTGTTGTCTGGGAAGGTATGGAATGGGCCCGTAAGTCCAAGCAACAGGCTATCTTTTTAAACATATATTTTGCTAAAGCCTATGATCGTATTGAATGGCCTTTCATTTTGGCTATGCTTTAGGCTCTGGGTTTTGGTCCCAATTTCCTTCAATCCGTGGAGATGCTCTTTGGTGATGCTAATGCTTGCATCACCATCAATAATTCATAATATGAAGCTTTTGGACTTTTTCGTTCCATCAGACAAGGTTGTTCGTTAGCTCCTGCGCTTTATGTCCTTGCTGCCAAAGGCTTTGGTTATTTACTTGCTCATTCTATGTCTTCTGGGCTGGTCCGTGGCATTTCCTTGCCTGATTCTTCCTCCCAGTTAGTCAATGGTCATTTTGCTGATGATTCTTTTCTCACTCTTCTTGAGGATGAAGAAAACATCAAAAATGCATTAGATTGTCTTAACACTTTTTGTCAAGCCTCTGGATCTGCCATCCAATGGCATACAACGCTTTGTTACCGACTGTCTTTTTTGCTAGCTCCACCTTGGCTCAGCTAATTCCAATGGAAATGGGTTACTCATGGAGAAATTTTTCGCTTTCTTGGCATTCCCTTTGCTTTCCAAGCTTCCCCTATGGAACTTTGGAATGCTGTGCTTACAAAGATTACCAAAAAGTTTGATTATTAGATCACTAAGCTGCTTTCTCTTGCTGGTAAATTTCAGATTTTTTCTAAGATTTTGGCTGCCACCCATGTGTTTTATTCTTCTTGTTGGGCTCCCTCCAAAGCTTCATACCTCAAATTAGAACGTTTTCTCAGAGATTTTCTTTGGGCCTCTGGTTCTGACCATCATGGTTTTCACAAAGTTGCTTGGGATTTTTGTTGTCTCCCGAGGGAATCTGGGGGTCTCGGCCTGCTTTCCACTCGGAAGCAGGGCCTTTCCCTCTGTGCTAAATGGATTATTAGAGCTATTTCTAGAGATGAAGCTTGGAAAATTCTTGTCAGACATTGCGTCTCTTCAGGATTGCCTGCTAACAGACCAGCCTGGAAGGGAATTGGTTTTCAGAATCTTCTCACTATGCGAGAACCAGTGGTCATACAGGGCTCCTTTGTTATAAAGAGCATCTGGAAAGCCTAGGAAGCTGTTAATCCTTGGCTTCATTGGGCTGGTAATGAGTTCCGCAATGGGTTGTCCTTAAATCAGCAGAACATTTGGTGGTCTCCCTTGTTTGCCTACCAGGGTATTCCTCTTGCCAAGACTCAAGGTGCCAGTGCTCTGCGTTTCTATAAACGAGGCATTCACACTACTAAGGATATCTTTTCAAGAGTCATGATGAATTTCATGTCTTAGAAGGATATGCAAGTTCAATACCGTCTTGTTCGTGCCGATCGTCAGACTTATGAGCTTATGTTGTCTTCCATCCCTGTGCACTTACTTCATAAAGTGGGGATTCAGTCTGTTCGACCTTGGTGGTATGATTGGAAGTGGTTTCCTGCCACTCCATTTACCAATTATAAGCCCAATATGGGATATAGATGGCTTTTTCCCCACCTTCCGATGGTAGACACGCTTAATCAATGGTGGCATTTGCATTCTTCACTTTCTCAATGGAGAAAACGGTTCGACACCATTTGGAGTGCCATTACAGAACCTAAGATTGCTCACTTTGCTTGGTGCCTTGCTTTCCAAGGTCTTCCCCTGGGGCCTCGGCTCAAGCACATTGGGGTTCCTGACTGAGTCCTTTTTGCATATTTTTTGGTTTTGCAAACGTGCTTAGAATTATTGGCACTAGATCCATGATTTTTTCAAGCCTTTCAGGCCCGAACCTTTTTCATGGCACATGATCCTTCTGGGTGATTCCCCCAGATTTCCTCGAAAGTTTTGCCAGATTTGGCATACCTTCAAGATGGAAATTTTGTTTTCTCTATGGAAAGATAGGAATGCAGTTTTATTCACTCACAGTTTTTTGGATGTTAACATTGCAATGTACACTAAGGCATGCATTTCTAGCAATGTCATTATGCAGATACAGGTGCAGGCTAATAAAGTTGCACTGGAGGTTGCCCACTTACAAGAATTATTAAACCACTAGGGCAATGTTCCTTGTACCGTTGCCAGAGTGCCTCCGGAGGCCTCAGCTGATGCTTCCTCATCCCGCGGTCGCCGTTCCAGACGCCAGTCCTCTGGCCGCCATTCGCACACACCGCGCTCCCAGGGTCCCCACCATCACTCTCCCAGCAGTGGTCATGGCGGTTGGAGGCGTCGCTCCACTTCCCCACCACCTGGTGGTGCTGGTTGGTCCCCGGCTCCCCCCCCTAGGCGGGCTTCTGGCTGGTCTCTGGCTCCTCCCCCTGGACGGGCGCACCCTGGCAAGTTTCCTCGGCTGGCCTTCGCAATTTCTCCTCCGCAGCCAGACAAGAAGGATGCGGAGACTGCAACTACCCCAGATCCTGCAGATGCTGCTGACGGCTAGACTATTCCTAGTCTACCTTACAATCCCACTGATGCATGGGGATTTCCAGATAAAGATGATCCTCCTCCCTCTGCTGGTACTGCCTTGGCAGCATGAGGATTGTTATTATTATTATTTTTTTGATGAATAGTTTATAGTTGCTGGCTGCGGCCATGTTGTTTGCTCCGGCTTTGGCCGATTGAACTCATTCGTGGGGTGATCCTGTATCCCCCGGCCCTTTTTTGTGAATTGTAATCTTAGTAAATTTTATTAATTAAAAAGGACTATTCATCAAAAAAAAAGTTCAAAAGTTTTCAAATATTTCGTTGTGCTTAATGGATGTCTTGGAGTTGAAAAGTAAAATAAGTGATACACTGAGTGTTTGAATTACAAAAGTGGTGCAAATTTCAATGCTTGACTTAAGATATTCAAGCTGGACAAGGGATGTATTTGATGTTGCCATCTTTTAGTAGGGCTTCTAATATGTCTCCATGACTAGCTCATTATTCATTTATCAAAGATTGGTAGGTCCCAAATATCATTAAATGGATTGATTTAATTGTATTTATGACTAGTTAAACGCAAAAAACTCTACCGAAACTTATCCTCAAAAAAAAGTGAAAGAAGATCCCAAAAGTGTAAAATGTAAACACAATATTTTATGATCACTCTTTATAAGTCGAGCGAAGATCATATGGAACACATGTATTATATCCTTTTCTTAAATGTACTACACTACTAATGTTCAATCATAATATATAATAATCTACATACAAACTTAACTAGCATGGTTAGCTTTGAAAAAATATACGTAAGTTATGTGATAAATATCTTTATTTAAATAACTGTTCAATTGGCAAACTGTTTTAATCATAAATATCTTAATACAGAGTAACTTAGCTAAATATTTTTGAGTATCGTATTTAATACTTTTTAGATGGCAATCGGTGCACGATCACTCCACGAGTGCATTCCAGAGAGTATATAATGCAATCAAGTGGAAACGAACCGACAAGTCGAGTAAAGCGCGTTAGTCAGTCACATATAAAAAAATAATTATATTTAGTGAAAATTGAACTGATGGATTTTTAAAGAATAACTTTAAATTTATCTGGACGTGTCCGGATTATGTTAACAAATTAACAATATGTATACTAAAACCCATGGGGGATGTCGGAAGGACGTTGATAAATACTTGGGCCGCCGACGCTCTCATTCAAGGTGCTCCAGTTACTAGATCGTATTTTATCATTAAATCGAATGCCATCTCGACTACTTTTGATATTTTCAATAATAAAAGATAGGATTATATTAGTTGAGGTGAACAGTTTGCTCAATTTTGAAATCCATAGATTCCTATTGACCAAATTAGACGTAGGTGATGGAATGTCTATTTAAATACCGGTTCCTGGAATTTCAAATGTCAATATCGTTTCTCCATTCCTAAGGAGAAAAAACGCAAGCGCCCCTGTTTTATCTGTTATCTTCTCTTCGCATTTAAATGTCAGACTAATATTCACGTTCGTCAAAATGAATATAATTCTTGCTGCCATTCCAGTTATCCTGCTGTTATTTACGGGCACTATGGTTGATTGCGCCGGGTTAAAGGTGTGATACTACCGTCGTACATGCCCTGAGGCAGAGGCTATTGTAAGTGATGTGGTGGGCACAGCTGTTAGAGCTAATCCTGATTTGGCAGCTCCTCTCATAAGGTTGCACTTTCACGATTGCTTTGTAAGAGTATGTATTCTCAATTCTGCAATCAGTTAGCTTTCTCATCTATTTCTGGCTATTACTTTAGTCTTAGGCTATGAATGAAATCTTAATGCATGATGTTTAAATCATTTGATAAACATCTTTATTAGAAATCAAATCTTAATGTGTGATGTTAAAATCATCAGATAAACATGTATTATTGTTATTGAAGGGTTGTGATGGATCGATCCTCATCAACTCTATGACAGGCAATGTTCCAGAGAAAGACTCCCCTGTAAACAATCCAAGCCTTTCTGGCTACGACATAATTGATGCAGCAAAGTCTATAATAGAAGACAAATGCCGAGGGGTGGTTTCTTGTGCTGATGTTGTGGCGTTTGCTGCAAGAGATAGCGCACATCAAGTAATAATTTTATAAAGATTTGAGTTATTTAATAATTTTTAATTTGTGTTAAGTTAAATATTAGTAGGTGAGAGTGAAACTTAGAATAATATTTTGCTAACCACACAACTGCCATATTTAGGTTGGTGGGTTAATGTGGGCTGTTGAAGGAGGAAGAAGAGATGGCAGAATATCTCGAGCATCGGATATTCCTCGAAATCTTCCACTTCACTCGTTCGATGTAGAGCAGCTGACACAACTCTTTGCTCAAAAACATTTGTCGCAAGAAGACATGGTTACTCTTTCAGGTTGGTACAATTCCTAGAGTTTTCATAAAATAGGTGTCTTATAATATAAACGATGTTTACATTAATGCAGGGGCACATTCAATTGGGGGTTCTCACTGTGCTGCATTTACTGGAGATCGTCTGTACAACTTCAGCGGGACAGGTGGTCAAGATCCTTCCATGGACTCCAACTACGCTCTTCAGCTCAAGGCAAAATGCCCCCCTTCAAATCTACCCAACGTAACGGTTCCATTCGATCCTCTCACCCCCAATAATTTGGACGTAAAATACTACGTCGATCTGATACAAAGGCGTGGACTGTTAAGTTCTGATCAAAAGTTGATGTCAACAGATTCTACATCAAGACTTGTGACGGTTTATTCCAAGTATCCAGCCATTTGGAGGAAAAACTTTGGGAGAGCCATGGTAAAGATGGGATCAATTGATGTGTTGATTGGGCCACAAGGGGAGATAAGAAAGCAATGCCACGTGCCAAACTAGAGAATTGTTCCTCTATTATAAAAAAGTCACTTATTATTAGAACTTTAGGATTATCATTGTTAATTAGGAACTTGTTTTTAACTTCCACTTAAAGCTTGTACGAGTATCAAGAAGTGAATATGGAAACCATGTGCGAATTTGAGGAACATGATTTAGCTCCTATACAATATTGTTGAAAGTAATAAACTCAATATGGTAACCATCAAAATGAAATAATTTATTCAAATTTGATTTTAGTGAGGTTTTGAAAAATGTATTATTTTTTATTGATAAGATAATAAGTGATGTAAGAAGAAAAGTATTTTGTTTCATTAATGAATTAGTCATTTCTCTTTCTATCATTTTGGTTCATTTAAACAAGAAATTTACAAGTTTTTTAAATCTTGCTATAATGAGTTATTTCAATTCTTCTTATAAAAGAAGTAAGTTACTTTAGTAGTATAAATTTTCAGCTTCATATTACTACATTTATGAGATGATGTATCTATAAAGTTGCAAAAGAAACTAGCATCATTTATAAAATAAAAAACCACTTGATTTCATACACCTATCATTTTATCGCTCACATAAAGTTGATGTAAAAACAATCCCTCGTAAAGTTCTTCAGACAATTCTATGGTAAGCAATAAACAATTCTCTATTAATAAAATAAAATACACGTAATGTTCACTCTCTTACTTAAAGATAATTTGAGAATTTGGCATTCTTTCCTATTTAAATTCATTATAATATTATCAATATAGAAAATTAATCTAAGATTTTACATAATTATTTACAAATACTTATGTTTAAAATTATTTTGGAAATCTATATTTGAAGTAAAGTGCATTTGCACTTTCAAGGACTCAAACCTAGGACTTTTCTTTTTCAGCTGAAGTGGTCTACAACCAAGCTAGAAGCCCTTCTTGGCCAATGTATCATTGGTAAGGTTGTCTCGTATTTCCAATGCCCCCTCAAGAAACATTAATGATTCTTGAGATTCCTAGCCTAGCATGTGATACCACATGTTGAGATGCAACTCATTTTGATTAATTATAACTCAAACCTAATAACATCTACCTATATGGGAATGACTTATATCTAGTATATTTAAATTTTAAAGTTGAAATAAAGTCAACATTGATATAGTTCATATAACAAAAATTAGTTTTTTTCTTTTTATTAATTTTTCTTCCACAAGATAGTGTACCAATCATAACAGGCTCGTAAGTATAAATAGATTGATGATAAACGTAGATCATAGAGTCATAAAATTGGCATTAGTAAAATGGAAGAAGTTTTACATATAAATCTACCTAGCTCAACAACCATACAACCAACCCTCCAAGCTCCTTGAATCTTGAGAATAATAAAATCACACTCTTATTATACATCTTAAAATATATTAATAATATATTAGTGTAATAAGTAGCCTAAGTAGTAGTTAGAATGGCTACCTTAGCAACTTTTGGCTTGACAGCGATAAATATTTAAGTATATATCTAAAAAAAATCCAAGGAAATTTATGTATTTTTAATTTAGGTCCTTTTAACAATTATCAATAATTTTAACAACTTAAAACTTGTTAGTGAATTCGCTCAGTATACAGATTAAACTATTCAAATGGACCATAATGGTAATTCAGAGTTCTCAATAGTTTTCACATGTAAACATGAAAAACATTAATAAAACACATTAAGACCAATATTTTGAAGGTGGAAACACAATTTGACTAAACACCAATTTGGGACTTATCAACCAAAACTAATTCACTCTTTCGAAGTGAGCTCGATTCAGAGCCAACCGTACTAAAGGTTGCATACACATTTTCTAGATGTGATGTTGTTAGGGGTTTTACACCAAAGATCATCTAGACCTTCTCACCCTTTACTAAGTGACCTATATAAAGGCCTTATAACATTCAATAGAATGTAACATTATAAAGATTTTACAAATAGGATAATTAAATTCACTTGATTAAGATATTTTCTATTGCAATGCTTAGAATGTAGTAGTGAAGTGATCTAATAAATATCAAACTATCTTTTCTTGTTCAGGTCTCCATTTTGCTCAATTTTTTTCCTTGCTGATTGGTGAACAAATTAAATCCATTAATATACTTTCCTTTGTACTTTAGATATACTTGGTATGCCATCATGGACTTTCTAGCTATGAACTCATTTAACAACTTGACCACCACCTTTAACCTTTTTTCTCACTCCTCATATATAAAAAGTATTTCCTCTAAATTAGACTCATTAGAGTTTTCATCAATTCCTCTCATTCACATAATTGATTACCAACTTAGATACATTGAATCTATTGATAGGTATAATGGTTTACAAATCATGTGAGTTGTAACTTCACCTTGGACCTTGAAAATTTCATGGATCTAAAAACAATTTTTAAATCTACACCACTTTTTTTTTACCTTGCCAATTTAATCTCTCGATCTTGGTAACTCACTTTTTCGTGATCATAGAATCTTCTAGATTAGTCCAAATCTCTACTCTATGTCATATGGGTATGTGCAAGATCATGGTCAACCAAACTATACCCTTAATTGGCAATCAAAAATCAACAAATTAGTGTTATTTCAACTTGACGTGCAACTTTAAACTTGCTATGAACATTCAATCATTTGAAAAGTTGTTAGAAAAAATATCTAGGAACTCAAATTTAGTTTATGAACTGCTAGGCCTTATCTAAAGAAAGAAAAAATTGATTGGTCAAATTTTTTAATTTTAATGCAATAGAACAAAAATTTCAAGATAAAAATAAGAAGTAGGTGTATGTCTAACCACCTTAATCAAAATCAAATGATAATATTTTTTAATAATATTCTAGATTTAAAAAGTAGACTCATGCTTGAATGTGGTACATATTTTTAGGTATTTGTATTCTAAAGAAATAATAAATTATGAATTTTCTCCTACAGTATTTTTGGAATAAAAAAATCTTGAGCCTTACTACCTTAACTAATTCAAAAATATACCAAATTCAATTTTTATTTTGTTTTCCTTATAGTAGAAGAAGTACATAATGTGACACATCTCTTGGATTTAAAAAAATTATACCATTTATAAGTTATATTTATTTTTCAATCAATGCATCAGTCAACACTTTATGCATAAATCCATTAGAAAATGAATAATAATTACTTACCGAACTCGTAATTTGACAAATGTTAAATTTATGGAAAAGTAAGAACATTATTAAGAAACCTTTTTCATTTTGTCAAGTTTTCGTGAAAAAAAGTCATCGAACACATGTTTGAAGTAGAAAACCCACAAGAGTAGGCCAAAAACATGACCCTGTAGGGTTGGTATCCAAAGAAATACTAGGCCTTATAAAGGTATGAATATTTTTGTTTGGTATTAGCATGAGTGGGAAAAAAGTTTGAATAGATTTTGAAATGCTTTGAGGCATTTTAGAACTGCATATTTTCTAGATCGCCACTTTTTGGTACACCATGATCTTGCGCATACCCATATATTTGGATCGATCTTTCATAAAGTATTTTTCTTTACCAAAATCCATTCTTGCTGCACCAAATAGTTCCATCAATTGGTTAACATCATTCTCAGTTGAAACTATGCTAGCTTGGTAATTGTTTGTACTTGGTATCATGTGTTGATCTATAACACTTTTCTCAAATGATTTAAACTACTTAACATTTCTTCCTTTTCTTTTTTAGACCACCATTTCTAGCTCAGTGCAAGTCATTGATTCATTAAAATTTCAATTTGAAACTTTATTTCATTCTCACTAGCCAAAATAACTTACTTGTGGATTATCTCCACACTTTATCAAATGATGTTAAACAATCAAACCATTATTATGTTGCAAGAAACCAATTCCTTAGTTTCCCAATTAAGTTCAGGCACTTTAGATCACTTCTTTATTTCATCTTCTATTGTTACCATATATTTATCTATATTATTTACCACATCTTTTATATGTTTCACAACTTTTGCAAATCAATATTGTTAATCATCTTAACATCAATGAAAAAAATTATCTAACTCTTCTACATAGAATTCATAACTTAGTTATCTAACCTTATTCCTCATCAACATCACTTGTGTAACCATGACAATTTTTTTCATACATTGGCATCGATTGTGTCTATTAATCTCCCCCTTTGGCATTGATGGAAACACTTCAACACTTCTAAAATATTCTTTAAAAATAATCTATTTTCTAATTTTTATTTTATCTTAGTGACAAATTGGTCAATACGGTGTGAAACATCTATTAAAAAATAGCACACTATTTTTTTTTAAACTAACACAATCTAGATGGTGTTAAGAAGTAAAATTATTTTATTATTTCTTTATTTAGTATAATTTTCATCATGATCTTAAAACTTGGTTCAATAAATAAAATCTTATAAATAATAGATGAAAATTTCTCTTTAAAAACTGATTTTTTTTTGAAAGAACACAATTGAAATATGTCTACTTCTAATTCCTATGTCATGTTTACAAATTTTAACACATACACTCCACATCAATAGATACAAAATTACTCGTCATTCATTTACACATTGGTATTTTAGGGATTGTGCTCTTAGTGGCAGAATAGAGCTTTCAAAAGGCTATAATCAAAGCTTTCAAAAACCTAGGCTTTTTTTTTCCCTTCAACTCAACTTGCACAAGAGTTATCCTTAGAAACCAAAATAGTAAGAAAAATTAATGAGTTTCTCTATAGTGGGAATGAAAAAATGTGTGATAGAAAGTAGGCACACTTCTATAAAATCTTAAATCCAAGATATCCAAGGGGACTGGAGCCTTGAATGACATCTTATAACTCTCTATCCATAACATCCGAGAATCCAAATGATGTGATAATGGTTCTCAAATGAACCTAGGATAAGAGAATCTTGTAATTTGTACCATAAAATGAGAGATTCAAATTTAGATGTAATGCAAAGTAAACTAGGATGAACATGAAAGAGATGCATGATAAAGAAAGCTAAGAAAATCTAGGGTACATGGATAAAGATTATTATGCCATAGTAATTAAACTAGATTCAAGAAAGTAAATGAAAAAGCTAATCCAACTGAGAACACAATATCTCAACTAGTGCTCAAGAAATCAAATGTCAAAGTAAAAATATCACATTAGCAAAAATCAAGATGATCAGCCATGGAAGTAAGATGTGAGATCAAAGCTTCTAAAATGTCAATGCCACCACGATGCAAGAAAATATCCAGAAGAAATGTGATAGAATAACAATAGATTGAGTTCCTAAGATTATATGAGAGAGAGAGGAGAGAACCTCCTATTAAAGAGATTTGGATAGTTGGAGATTAAGAGGTAAAATCAAGGGTAGAGAAATATTCTCATTTTGACTTTGTCTATAATATTCTCAAGAGACAAAATAAATGGTCTTGTTTAAGAGGCAAAAGAATGATTGGAGGATATTAAGAGGTAAAAGAGATTCTATTCACCTTAGAAAGTGTGCATTGAATGCGTAGACATAAGTATTTTTCTTTTTATTTTCAAAATTTCAAGTTCCTTTTCATGTAAATAAATAAGACAATAGAGGATTTTTGTTTAATTAAAAGGGGGCATGTTATTCTAGTTAAACAAAGACTTAGGATGAGGGAGTCATACAATAAGGTAAAATCAAATAAATAGTTATTTGATTATTTGACCAAGGAAAAATTTGTAAATCAACTTATGCAAAATTGACTAAGTGTAAGATGTAGTCTAGTATAGAAATTTAAAATATTGAAAAGGGCACTTAAAGTGGATGAGACAAATTTTAGGTGATTACACAAAACTTGTCATGTTGAAGGGAACTATAGATTCTCTTGTGTACTAAAGAATGACAATCATCAATACCATTATACTCCTTTGCACCCTTTCTATTACCATAAAATATGCGATGATGTCACATATTTAATATTGATCCACTCCACATCTAACTTCAATGAGATGGTTGTACTTAATAACACTCCAGAAACTACATCCGAAGAGATTTTGACTCTACTCATCCATCTAGTGTCTTCTCATGAGAACACCCGATTCTATCTTCCACTTTCAATTTCCCAAGAACCATTCCTAACATCCACTAACAAACATACTCTTCACATCTGAAATATACAAGCCCCAACAAAGATTTCCAAATTTTACAGAACCGACCTTCTCCCTCCTTCACTTACTATTGTACAACTCTAGCTTCCTTCTAAGGAATCATTCGGCATGCCCTGCACCCAACTTGTGTTCAATATTACAACAAAAGATGACTGCCCAAACTCATCTACTAATTCACTTCCAAAACCTTGTTTCCCCCCTAGTACTTGCAAAAACCTTCCTCATATCATCTACTAAGTGTAATCCTACACTAATTTGTACCAAACAAGTGCACAAGTCATAATATTCAGCATCATCACCATGACTCTAATTGCACCTCTTTCATTGACCATTTAATGACCCTCTAGCATGCCACCATAGAATCTAACTCATCCTCAACATCTCAAATTAGAATGCACCCAACATTTGTCCATTAATACACCTCCAAACCCTTCAGACTACCTCACTACTTTCTTGTTATCCTCAAATCTAACTCAAATGTGCCTATTCTACCTAAACAATGTATTAATCCCTCGTGAAATAGAAATGCATGTCAAACCTCTATGGCACTACTTTTCTTCAAAATTCATATATCCTTGAGCTATAAGCTCTAGTCTTATTCAGCTTATGTTGAACCTCTAACTTAATATGACCCAACTCAACATGAACCTTGATGCACCAACTTTTTCCATATAAAACTACTAACTTCCTTAGCCAAATACTAAATTCAGCCATTGAGCCTCAATTTCCTTAACACCATGTCCTAGTCTACATGCCCCATTAGTGAATACCCTATTACTCATACATCCATTGCACCCAAACCAACCATCAAGAAGATACATAATCTTACTCATTAGAGTGCTTTGTAATGTATACCTACTTTAATACTATCCCGTAATTGCATGATCCACCCAATCCATAGACATTGTAGTCTATTTCAAACCCATATATGTCACCATAGCATCACCTATGAATAACTTTTCCCATTTCAATCATGCACCACAAGTCATCTCCTTTTATTATCAATCACGACCCACTTCTTTGAGTCATGCCACAAAAACTAAATCTTTAGAGACTTAACACAAATCCATCTCATGGCTTGACTCACCCTAAGCACCACCTTGGAAGTCCATATAAAAATTTCAATAGTACAGTGCCATGGCCCTTGTGATACCTTACCCCAATGCAAATCTAATCCACCAAGTAACCTTGATATGCACCCACTGTAACACCCCTTCCAAATGCTTACCCACATAACTCACCATGAGCCACAATGCTCTTGCATGAAGAAACCATTTTCCTCCAACCATAGGACTAGTCAATGCTCGATGATAACTCACCTCCAATTTTCTATTTTTATTTTACATCAATGACATACTAGTCAATGCAATATGAACATCTATTAAAAAATAGTGTGTAGTTATTTCATTTATAAAAAAAAAAACATAACACTATCTAGATGGTGTCAAGAAACAAAATTTCTTAATTTAGGATAGTTTTCGTCGCAATCTTAAAACACAGTTCACGAATGAACTTTTGTCCAGAAGCGAAATTATTTCTAACTTCTACGTCAAAGAGATTAAAAAAGATTATTTATTCATTTACAAATCAAGATCTCTGGGACTATGCTCTTAGTGGCAGAATGAAGCTTTTAGGAGGCTACCTTCAAATTAAATCTTCTGCTTATGTGCATTCTTTATTCTAGAATAAAAAGTTGTAATGTTCTAAGAAATTCCATTTCCTCAAAGTAGGGCTAGAAGCTTGCACTATAAAGAAAACTTGTCCACCACAGAATAAAAAAGTCATTGATTCTAAGATCTGTTCAAATAACAATGGTGATAACCATTATTGACCAACCTTATCGATGGAAGCAAATCACAAAGTGTGTGTAGGGCCCATTTGTCGTTGCACCAAAAGCCATGACTATTAGTGAACATGGAACACCACATAATTAACCACCTGTTGGCAGGGGAGCGCATCGCATCACCCAACAATCTCCCCCTTGACGCGCATACCAGGTGCTTACGCGGGTCGGGAAGGCACCAGGGAGATTTGAACCCATGACCAAGCCAAAACCAGGCTCTGATACCAATTGTAGGGCCCATTTGCCATTGCACCAAAAGCCATGACTGTTAGTGAACATGGAACACCACATAATTAACCACCTGTGGGCAGGGGAGTGCGTCGCATCACCCAACAATCTCCCCCTCGACGCGCATACCAGGGGGAGATTGTTGGGTGATGTGACGCGCTCCCCTGCCCACAGGTGGTTAATTATGTGGTGTTCCATGTTCACTAACAGTCATGGCTTTTGGTGCAATAGAAAATGGGCCCTACAATTGGTATCAGAGCCTGGTTTTTTATCCCTTTTGAGCATTATCTCAAGGAGAAACCATTGGAACTTGTACACTCGGATGTCTTTGGTCCGGTTGAGGTAAGCTCTTTAGGAGGTTCAAAATTTTTTGTTACAATTGGAAGATGAAGGGAAATGGTTGTTTAAAGATGTTCACCATGTTCCCAAATTAAAGCGAAATCTGATTTCGGTCAGTCAGCTCTTTGCCCAAGGATATTATCCCTTCTTATATCCGGATACTTGGAAAGTTACCAAGGGTTTGAGAATAATTGCCAAGGGAAACAAAGTTGGCAATCTTTATCTCCTTGAGAAGCCTACTGAAATAGGGGCTGCTATGACAGTCATGGGCAGCGATGCAGCGATCAAATTTGACAGTCATGGCCACTATTGTGGTGAACCAGGATAAATCCGGTGTTGTGTATTTCTTCTTATTGCGACATTTAATTTCTTTGTTTAAATCTTTCAGTGTGCACTAGTCTCCTTTAAAAAAATCTGCTGGCGCATAGTGAATCGATAATACATACATCATTTGATTGTCCCGATATGATTGTTTTGATGTATAAGTTCTTTAAAATCCATAATTAATAAATCCTTTTAGTGCCTCGTTATGATTGTTGCCGAGTTCCTGGAAATAGAAGGCTATCATCATACCGCGTTGGAAATTTTATAACATAACAAAGATTGGTCACATTTTCTTGTCCCTATAATCCGCAGAGATAGTGGTGTTAAATACCACACCCATCTCTCCTCATATAACCAAAAGAGTTTCAGTTTAAACTAACTATTCTCTTCTAATAGATTTCCAACCACTCTGAGCTGAAATGGAACCCATTTTACTGGTTATTCCTTTTGCCATGCTATTTTTATCTACTACAGCAAAAGGGAATGGTTTGAAAGTTTGGTATTATAGCCAAACGTGCCCTCAGGTGGAGGAGATCATCAGAGAGTCTGTTGTCAGGGGTGTTAAAGCGAATCCTGGCATGGCAGCTGGTCTCATAATGATGCATTTCCATGATTGCTTTGTGAGAGTAAGTACTCTGAGATGTTCTCATCTTAATTTCCGACCCTAATTTGAAAACATGATGGATGATGAACTGCAGGGTTGCGATGGATCAATTCTGATTGATTCCACAAAAGGCAACAGAGCGGAGAAGGACCACCCGGTCAACAACCCAGTTCTGAGGGGCTTCGAAATAATTGGTGAAGCCAAGGCCAAAGTGGAAGCCAAATGTCCCAGCGTCGTTTCATGTGCCGACGTACTAGCATACGCTGCAAGGGATAGTGCTTACCCAGTATGAACTATTTAAAATGATAAAAGAAAAGTTTGTATAGAGTTAATAATAGAGCAATAATAGCTTACTATATATTACAGTGAATGGATATTCGGGTTGGTGGGTTTAGTTGGGCGGTTAAAGGCGGACGAAGAGACGGACGTATATCTCGGCTATCAGAGGTCGCGACTAATCTTCCTCCCTCCTCATTTGATGTTAATCAGTTGACACAACATTTTGCTTCAAAGAAGTTGTCGCAGGAGGAGACGGTCACTTCTCAGGTACACCAGCATATTCCCTACTATATACTTTTGATGAATTGATTAAATCGACTGTAGACTATATGTTGTATGATTGTTCTTGTAGGTGCACATTCAATTGGGGTTTCTCGCTGTGCTGCATTCAGCGGAGATCGTCTGTACAACTTCAGCGGCAGAGGTGGTCAAGATCCATCAATGGATTCTCACTATGCTGACAAGCTGAAGGCCCAGTGCCCTCCAAATCCAGCAGATGTCCGTGTTCAACTGGATCCACTCACTTCCAATAATTTGGACGTGAAATACTACGTCGATTTGCAAGAGAAGCGGGGGCTGTTTAAATCTGATCAAACGTTGATGTCAAATGAAGGTACCTCCAGACAGGTGAAGTTTAACACCAAGCACCCGAAAGTTTGGAATAAAAACTTTGGGAAGGCAATGGTGAAGATGGGCGCAATTGATGTGCTGACAGGTAAGCAGGGGGAGATAAGGAAACAGTGCCACGCTCCAAACTAGCCATGTTCTCCACCGCCCTTAAAAGAGCTAAACTGTCACTCGTGGCCATGGTCAATATAATAATTGAGAATAAAAATATAGAGTAGATATAATTTGTATTAAACATAAATAGAAAAGAGCGCAGTATGCTTATCGTTGAAAATAGATGTACTACAAATAAGATAGCATTAAGGTTTAAACATAAGAACTATTTTTGTTTTTAAATCTCAGTTCAAGGGTTTCATTTAGTCATTTTGAATCACTTTGAAAATGGTTTTTTTTTAATCATTTGGTTAGATGATCTCTGGAATATTCAGAAGTTGGAACCTTAGTATTAAGTTCTTTAACTCATATATGTATAGCTACTGGGGATTTTCTTTTAGTGGGTATAAGATATTTCTGACTAACTTTTTTCTATGCTGTATGAGTATTATGTTTAACTCTTTAAAGTCAAGTTTTAACTTTTGGATATTAATGATGTACGAGCCCTATGTATGGAAGAGTCAAAAAGTGATCATTTTAAAGCCTCAACCAACACATGATCCTATTGTACCAGGGACAGGCTGATCTCCAAGAAAAATGCACTAAAGACAAAACAAAGTCAAACCCATTTTTTTTCGTATTCATGAAAACACAATGATTTTTTTGTAATTTTTTTGTTGTTTTAGACTACAAACTACCCAGATCATGAAGATTAAATGCTGAAATTTTCAGAAAAATCCATGCTATTTTCGATTTTTAAAAAATTGGTCAATGTAGAATTTTCTTGGAGGATAGCCGTGCCCACTGCACCATAACCATTCACTTGATAAAGTCACCAGTACATATGGACAAATATTTTTGCTGTGGCTCACAAATTTCCAATATTAGGACACAATGAATCATTCATGAACCAACAAAAAATTAATAAAGCCAAAAAAAAATGTAAAGAAAAATAAGAGAAGATGATCAATTGATATAATTTTACTATGGATTAGTTAGTAAATGTTGGTATAAATATAAGCTTGGATAAAATAAGTCAATTTTGACTATATAACACATTTCATCTAGGAGTCAAGCCTTAATGTGTAATGTTTAAGCCATTTTCAATCGTCCTTAGGTATATATTGATAGTGTTCTCAGTATTGAAACTGTTGCCTTTATTTATTGTAAAATGGGTTCTGAGAAAATACATGAGAAATGTAGACTAGAATATGGTTAATGGTTCAAAAATCATGATCTTCGTGGAAGAATATAGCTTTGATAGTATTTTTGATTTATAAAAATAAAGTATGACTCTTATGAATCCCATATTCTTAGTATATTTCTATTTATTAGTTCTAAGTTTTCTTTGTAGATTATAAGTTCCGAATTCATTAAATGATCATTTGTTCAAACTACCATGCAATTCATTTTAAGAATGCAATAAAAGTTTCAATTCTACCTAAAATAGAGCATTGATAGAATATTGTGAGATGATTGGTGATTGCTTGATTTCTTATTTTGCAATGACTAGTATTAAGCCAAGAGGCTATCTACAATGACAACAATCTTCAATGTAAACATTTTCCATTTTGAAAAAAAATTGACATTCATTTACATGTCAAAAAACAAAATAGAAATAGACTAAATATAATTAAAATCATGAAAATTATAGAAAGGAAAATGAGGCAGATCAAGAGTCTTGAATCATTTTTATTGCTATGATTTTTTTCTTAATTTGATTTTTTCAATAAAATATGCATTTTTTTATTGATATGATTTTTATGGAATATGACTTTTTAAAAATTTCTACATGGTGAAATAAATCATTGTCTAAATTTGATTTGTTGAATTTTCCAGTCTAATAAAACTTCTATGTATTAATATCAAAGCATAGTATATATAAAAATAAATACAATAGTTTATTGATGAAATTTTTGTGTTCATTTGAATACAATATTTACTAAATTTATATTAATTCTTTTGAAATTAGATACCTCTCGACTTATTTTACTATTAGTTGATTGGTTGTATCAGACTTTTGAACTGCTTCTCAATTTACAATGGTGAGACATTAATGTGTTGTTCTAAAAACACTTTCAACAATGAATTTCAATTATAGTTCAAGCTAAAGATAAGCATGTCTTATACATCCCTTAGTTGGATATTGAATGCAATTGATAATTTTAAATTTCAATGATATGCATATAAATGAAGAGAAGAATGATCAAATGGTCGGTGTTGCTTGGTTGGTTTGTTACTTTTTGATATTTCAGTAATTCGAGTCATTGATAATTCATAATATTTTTTATTAGTTCTTGCAGATATAATAAATACCCCTCAGCCTTCACTTTGCTAAACAAGTCAATTATCAATTTTTTTTTAATAAACAAGCTTTGGCGGCCGGGCAATTTTGATCAGAAGTTGAAGCTTCGATCGTAATTAAAGTTTTGCCGAGAAAAGGATTTAATATAAGATTTATGCAAAGATCGGAAGCTAGATATTTGATCTTGATTTAAGTTCTATCTACAAAGCCAGCAATTGAATGAACCGAGGAATTTCAGAGTACATCGAGAGATAATTCTTTGATTCTTCTCTATAGCTATGCTTTCACAACACCCTTTATTTTGTGCCTGGGCTTTGTTTCTGGTTCACTATTAACAATCTTTGTATCTGGTTCACTTTTTACAATATGCTCGCTGGTTTATTTTTGGCAATGAGATGTAAACCAACGAATTTTTAAATGGAGTAGCGTAGTATGAAAATTACAATGTATTTCTTATGTCTAAGAGTGAGTTTAATGCGGTGATGTATTGTGCCGATTAATTAACATTTAAGAATTTGATTTTTGGGATATATCGTGACATGAAAAATGTTAAATTGTTTTTCAATATTAGTGTTCTATATCATATTTGCCAATTTCATTCAACCTTTCCTAATTTTTTTGTTAAACTAATAAATCTTTTTCAAAAAAGTTATTGATTTTTTTAGATTAAAGTAAAAGTAGGATTTGAGGGGATTTGAAACTCTTTTTCATAAAGTATAGATAAGATAAATGATAAACATCAAAAGTAACATTATGCTAGCGTAATGTAAAATCTGCTAACCATAAGGGAAAAAGAAAAAATAGCCCCAACTTAGATAGGCTTCTTAAGATCTTTAGCAGCCTAAATCAACATCGCATCATGTTCGTCTTCAATATTTTTCGAGGCTCTAGAGATGCTAACATTGTTCTTGTTGAGCCTACCCCTTGTCATTTTGTCGAGTCCCTATGTAGTCTATGAATCTTTACCTTTGTTGTTTAGATCAACCCTGAGCTCAATACCTTCTTTGTTCACTTTCCCTTCTTCATTCACCAGTTCCAGGATGGAAGAGTGGATTCTTTCATCACTATCCTCAAGGATCTTATTAGTCCTATCCTTAAAATCCTTAACTTGGTCCATAATGTCACTACCATGCTCTTCACTTTATTTTTGAGAGAGTGAATTTCATTGTCAATACCCATTGATAACTCAACTTTGTCCTTGGCTTTTCTAAGAAATTGCAAGGAAGAAGAGGTTGTATTACGCTCGTGATTCACAAAATCATTCTTATCACATCCTTAGTGTATGTCCTCAAAATTAGAGATAGGATAGTCCAAAATCCTAGTAGGAGAAATATCCTTGTTGATATCAGTCTGCTATGCCTTATTCCCTTGGATGTCTTTACCTTTATTTGATTTCTTTGCAAGTGAAAGGGAAGCAATGCCCTTATGATACTTGACAGGGGAATGTGCAATCTTATTATCTTAATTTTTAAGGGAGGGGTAGTGGTGGGGTGGGGGGGTGTGGTCATCATTTGTTTCCATGCCATCCAACTTATTTTCCCACTGGTCATCCAGAATCCTATATAATTATGATTTAACAGAGGGAAGCTCTTCTTCATCACATGTATCAATTCCATTATCATTAGGGTCCTTCTTATTACCCTTAGTAACTTCTTAATGTTTTTCAACATAGAGAATTGATAAGGATCGTTTCTTTTTCTTTTTAACTTCACTCATATTCAAAGAGTTTAGAATGTAGAAAGGAAAGTAAATTTTGTTGTCATTCCAAAAGTGATTAAGGAAATCAAAGTAAAATTAATAGGTCTCTGATTCCTACCATCCTATGTAAAATAATCCCTAACATGATTAAGAACATGCCTCCAAATGGGCTTGATTTACTTATTTAAAAAATGATGAGCCATTGTAACCAATGCCTCTCTTTCTTCATCATCCTTAGGGAATATTGTCAATGATCTTCCTCTCCTTGAAGAAATTAAATCCTTCACTTGGTATCCCAAAGAACCATGTGAAAAAATATGTATTGAGGTGGAAATTGTTAGTATCTCTAACCATTGTTGTCTATTAGTTTCAACCATATAGTCATTTAGAAGGCGGAGTCAAATGATCATCACTATGACTGAGCTACTCTATATAGGCCGAGTCATGTACATAAGCAAAGTATGTACCAAGATCTATAGGAGCTAAGTAAGGTTATGGTCATAGAGTATTTCCTATATAAGTTGAGCTCATCAACTACTAAGAAAGTATCAAGCATACAAGTGCTGAGTTATATAGCATGTGTCTAGCATAATACCCAATGAGCATCAGAAGAGCAATATAGAACAAGAAACAACAATGATGAGCATCAGGAGATAGTAAAGACCAAGCAATGCATAGTTAACATAAAAGTTAGGAATGAAATAAAATTTGAGGCTAAGCGATTATTAGGATGACTTGGAAAGAACATCTAATACTTACAGAGGTTGTTATTGAACATTTACATTACATGGATCATATATCCCTAGGTTGTGTGTTCAACAATCAAGATAAAGAGGCAAAACATGGAATCATCTAGAAAAATATTTATGGAACTATTCAATTAGTGATGATCTAAACCTAGATCATACATCCAGATTAAGAGAAAGGATAGAGAGGTGTATGCATGGAAACAAGAAGTAATGTGCAAGAGAATGATTGAGAATAGATAATATGAAAGATTCTGAGCATCAAACTTGTTTTGGTTTTAGCTTCTAAATTGTTTTTCCTATTCATCAAATGGATGTTAAGGGTGATTTCTTAAATGGAGACTAACATGAAGATATATGGCTCAACCACCAAGTTTTTTGAAAAAAGGGTAGTGAACATTTAGTTTGCAAATTAAAAAATAAAAATAAAAATAATTTATGGTCTCAAACAATCACCTAGAGAATGGTATTCAAATATAAATTCCTTTTTTCTTTCTCAAGGATTTTATAGAAGTAGAAAATGATCCTAAATTATACATAAAACATACTCAAGATGATATTGTTATTATTATTTTATATATAGATGATTTGATCCTCACTTCAACTTCAAATGCTTTAATTTATAATATTAAGTTTCAACTTAATCAAAATTTTCAAATGACTAATTTAGGCATTTTACATTACTTATTAGGCATGCAAATTTGGCAAACACCTAATGGTATATTTCTTTCTCTAAGAAAATATGCTTATAAACTCTCCCTTTTTTTATGATACTTTGTATAGGCAACTTGTAGGAAGTTTGAATTATCTTACTCTTGATAGAACCAATATTGCATGAGTGTTGGTTTAGTGTCAAGGTTTATGTCCAAACCTCAACAAACACACTCACACTTCAAAATTGCTAAATAATATTATGATATATCAAAGAAATAATTAATTTAGTATAATTTTACGTTGAAAATTCTTATATTACTTTACAAGGATTTGTAGATTCAAATCTAGATGGAGATATCAATGATGGGAAATTTGTAAGCATAAATGTTGATGGTATTTTTGTGAGGGAGTATCATAGCAATATTGGGGACATGATTCAAGCTTATTTGTTTCATTCATGACTGTATTTGTCATTGATGTCAACACACATCTTATTTTGTGAATATTTCTAGAGTTATAGAGGAAGACTAGTTTTGTGCAATCAATGGTCAACAAGTTATGTTACGTGCACTTGTAGGTAGCTTCAAGAGTTTATTATGATATTGTGTCTATGTTCATAAAAAAGACATTTGTAATTTTGGCAAAGGTATGCAATTTTTTCTAAAGATAGCTTTTAGAAAAAAAATTCGGAAGCAAGTACTTGTAAAAATAAATAAATTTTTGACTAAGATGGAATTTGGTTGAGTAAATTTGAAGGATGGTCAAAGATATGATGAAGATGATATGTTCCTGAAGGTGAAATTGGATATGTAGTATAAGTTGACTTATGAAGATTACTCAACATGTTATTTCCTCTGAGCTAACTATTGTAAAAATCAATATGGAAAGAGTATAATTGTAATATAAAATATAATGTAATATCTGAATGAATTCCTATAGTATCATTGTAAATTAGGAAAGCTTCAAGGTCAAATCAATACTTGTTTTAGGACTTGGTATAAAGGAAAGGTCATTTCCTTGTGGTAGAGTGTGGATATGATTAGTGAGATCATTGTGTGAACTTGAATGAAAATATAATTTGATTAGAGAATAGAACAATGTGGATTGATGTACTATGAGTTTCAAAGGAACTGTGAAAAATGAGTTATTGTTTAGGCTGTTCATAAAACTTGGGTATGCTATTTCAGAAGATTATCTAGTGAAGACTATTTGTGATGATATTTTGATGCTAAGTTCAATTATCCTCCTTACAACTCCTAATAGGGTCAGAGTCTCTTACTACTAATTTAAAGTCTCCTAAGAGGGACTCATATATACTGATTATATTTCATTGACTCCTAACAAAATCTATCCTTTCACAAGGAACTTTTATATTAGTACACCATCTTGGGTGCATCATCGTCATCGATTTTTTCCTCTAGTCAAGGGCTTCCCTAGTTAACATATCTGGTGATATTATGCATGGTTGTATTTCTATGGTTATTGCATCTACATTTGACATGTTTCATAATTAATAAAGATATTGAGAGTAATTTGAAGTACATAAATGATTCACTTCCCCCCACCCGCTTCGCCCCCTCAATTATCTTGGTGAACTTTACTTTTGAACAAAATCCACTTGTCGTTATTACTTATTTGTTGGTTCAAGTGAAATATATTGGGAAAAGGAAAAAGAATATTATATTTCTCTTTTTGCAAATAAATTTGAATATAAAGGTTGTACTAACATATCTAAAGAGGCCTTATATCTTAGAAGGTTACTTGAGTATTTGAGTTGAAATCAACAAGAACCTGCTACATTAACTTTTGATAATCATTGTAAAAATTTGGGGTTACAATTCCTTGATGTAAACTACCAAAGTAAGGATTAAAAGGGGTGTTAGTAATCTTTCCTTGGATATGTTTAATTTTGGATATTCCAAGGGTCCCTATAACTTTTTTTCCCCTCTATTCAAGTAGGTGGACATATCATTTTCTTTTCCTCTTCTCCATTTGTGAGGACAAGTAGTTTTTATATTTCTTTAAAAGTTATTAAAAATATATATATATATCCTCGTTAAAATGATTTGGATACTTTGCACACACTTATTATGAATGGTGGCATTTATAAAAATTAGAGTTATACATGCAAATTCTTTCTCATCTCTATAAAAGAGATGCATCTCTCTCATTCCATATTGAATCACATCTCAACCAAACTAAACTTTGAAAAATTAGCCCCTATTGCTTTTGAAAGAATTCTTATGGAAAATCTAATGGACCATGATATTGGTGTAGGACATTTGTTTCTTTAACTGTCAACCCAAAAACCTCCAACGTGTACCAATTGCACCCCTGAGAGAACCACCATACCCAAAAAAAATTTAAGCTTACATCTCATGCCCTATACATTTGGAGAATAATTCACTTATTGAAGTAACTCAAAAATAGACATTCAAGATTAGCCAAAAAAAAATTCAATGGAGACATTGTCCCACCAAAGCTATTGCGTATGTTGTTCCATGGTGCATAGCCATCCATCCCAAGGAAGAAAAGAATTATGAATCCTTTTATTGAATTGAGTTAATACTATACAAACCATTCCAAAACATTCAAATAGATATAGGTATAGCAAATGACCAAATTATACAAACTTGGGAAAGTTATGCAACAAAATACAAACCATGGCATGTGCATAGAAATGGTAATGAACTAGTAAAAGAAAATGAAGTTTCTAACCTAGAAGATAATGAAAATATCATGTTTGATGTGATTCCTTATGAATGGAAAGTCTTGCCATGATTGTACTCTTGGTTTCCAATCCACCTAAATAACCTAGATAGGCTAGGAAGCTATGAATTTGATTTGAGCAATAAATAGGAAGGTCAAGATTTGAGTACTCTTCACAAAAATATAGCTACTACATTCATGCAATCAAATCACCTAGCATTTTAGGGCTTTGCAATAGTTGATCCACTACAAAATTTAAAAAAAAGGCTTTTCAATAGGATAAAATTAGGCACATGATATTGTTCTAGCACATCTACATTCCAACACTCAACAATTACCTTTGAATATATTATTGCTCAGGGAAAAACGAGCATATAAAAGTCACACCTCATAAAAACCATAAAGTACATAATGGTCAACTCAATGGCACATGGGGAATCACCAATGCTATTACTAGCACCTATAGGCTTAGCTGCATTCAACATTCAAGCATCAACAAGTCAGTCTACTCTCTGAATACCAATCAAAGAAATGACACCCCTATAGGGACAAGCACTTTCAACCTTCCAAGGGAGTATATACTTCATTTTCTATGTTCTAATAGATGAAATGAGTTTCATTGGACCAAAGTTAATAGAAAAAGTTGACATTAGGTTGTAACTAGCATTCCCTACTCAAAATCACATTCCCTTTGGATGATGCTCAGTTACTCTAGTATTTGGTAACTTGGGGCAACTACCTCTAGTCAAAGACATCCCAATGTATGTCTCCACCTCGTACAATAGCACACTATGGTGCAACTTCAAAACCATTATTACATTAGACAAAATATTTTGTCAAAGTGGAGATAGTATTGTTCAATTGCAATTTTGTGCACTCCTAACAAATCTAGAGAATGCAACACAAACAATTATAGATTGGAGGCTTCTAATGTCAAGATCAAGGTCTATAATAACCTCACAAGAGAAAACTATCTTTTCATCATCCATACATCTTTTCTCTACAAATGAAATGGTATTACTACATAATAAATGCATATTGCACCCTTTGGCAAAGCCATTTGCCCTATCAAATGCAGAGCATCTTCAAGGCGTACCATGTTCAAATTTAGATGAATAAAAAATTTAAACAAATATCCTCTTATGTATTGACCAAAACGTCATGCTTAGTGCAAATTTATGGGTCGAAATTAGACTTGTCAATGGTGCACTTGAAGAAGTCAAATAAATAGTTTATAATGATGGTGAAAAACCACCTCAATTCCCTTTATTTGTTGTACTTGAATTTAAAACCTACATAGGGGTAAGTGCACCAAGTTGTGGTGCCAAAGGGGGTATAAGTGGACAAATTTTTTTTGAAATCAAAAATTTTTGAACTTCAACAAGAATTTGAAGATAGTTATGCTCAAAGTTTTAAGATATGACAAAAACAAAAGTAGTAGTCCTTTGAATCTAGTTTCTAAACTACTAATTCTTTTTCAAAATTGTTTAGTTTTAGGTCCTCAAAAAGGGGCCACAAAAAGTGGTACTATTTATTTAGAAAAAAACATAACACTGTACAAAGTGTGGCCCCCCTAAAATTTTAACTTTTTTGTTGAAATTCTTTAATCACGTAGGTCAAAAGTTACCTAACACTATTTAGTTTATACCAAATTTTTTGGGTAATTTTATAATGTGTATTTTTGCTAGTGAATTTTTTAATTGGAAAAATCCTAAAAACATGAAATATCTATGAGCTCCCCCTAGAAATGATTGAAAACTAATCTAAAATAAAAATTTTTTTTTTTCAAAGTGTGTAGAATGGACTCTAATTTTCAAAAAACTAAGTTGTTGGGAAATTCAATGAACAAGCGAAAATCTACAGCCCAATTAGTACATGTTAGTTTTTGACAAAAAATGGACATACATTCAAAAGAAATTATAGTTGAAAGGCTTGAAATAGTTTAAATAAAAAATAAATTATATGGTTATATAGCTAATACAAAGACCTACAATGTCATGTAACCTAATATTATCGATGGTCAACCATGAGGAAACTTAAAGGAGAGTACACAAGAAAAATCAATCATTTTTGTAAGTTTGCAACAAAACATGTCTCAGACCAGTTTAGAGACTCCAAACTTTTTGGCTGGATCCCCAAGGCAAAACCAACCCTTAGGCTTGGTAGAATGCAAAGCTTTAAATAGCACATGTACACTATAATGTGAACACACTTTTCAAAGCTTTTTTAAATTTGGGTCTTCATAGTGTGTGTGCACTTTAACGTGTATGCGCTTTAGTGCACACACACTATTAAGACCTAAATTTCAATAGAGAGGGAAGGAGATAGGCAGAGTGAGAGAGAGAGAGAGAGAGGATGGGAGTGTGTGTGTGTGTGTGAGAGAGAGAGAGAGAGAGAGAGAGAGAGAGAGGAGAGAGAGAGAGAGAGAGAGAGTGTGTGTGTGTGTGTGTGTGTGTGTGTGTGTGTGAGAGAGAGAGAGAGAGAGAGAGAGAGAGAGTAGGGGATGGGAGAGGGGAGAGAGAGTAGGGGATGGGAGAGAGATGAAGTGAGAGAGAGAGAGTAAGGGGTGGTAGAGAGAGTAGGGGATGTGAGAGAGAGATAGTGAGAGTAGGGGATGGGAGAGAATAGAGAGGGAGAGAGAGAGACTAAGAGAGAGTAGGTGGTGGGAGAGGGAGTGGGAGAGGAATAGAGAGAGGGGGGATGGGAGTGAGAGAGAGAGAGTAGGGGATGGGAGAGGAGAGAGAGGGGGATGGGAGTTTGTGTGTGAAAAAGAGAGAGGGGAGAGAGAGGGTAGCTCGAGAGAGAGAGAGAAAGAGTAGGGGATGGGAGAGAGAGTGTGTGAGAGAGAGTAGGCAGTGGGAGAGGGAGTGAGAGAGGGAGAGAGAGGGGGATGGAAGTGTTTCTAAGAGAGAGAGAGAGAGTAGGGGATGGGAGAGAGTGAGAGAGAGAGAGAGTAGGGGTGGCAGAGAGTACGGGATAGGGGAGAGAGATTAAGAGTAGGGGATGAGAGAGAGAGTAGGTGTTGGGAGAGGGAAAGGGAGGGAGTGAGGGAGAGAGAGAGGGAGAGAGGATGAGAGAGAGAGAGAGAGAGTGTGTGTGTGTGTGTGTGTGAAAGAGAGAGAGTAGGGGATGGCAGAGGGGAGAGAGAGAGTAGAGGATGTGAGAGAGAGAGTAGGCAGTGGGAGAGAGAGAGGGGGGATGGAAGTGTTTTTAAGAAAGAGAGTAGCAAATGGGAGAGAGTGTGAGAGAGTGTGAGAGAGTAGGTGTGGCAAAGAGAGTAGGGGATGGAGAGAGAGAGAGAGAGAGAGAGAGAGAGAGAGAGAGAGAGAGAGAGAGTAGGCAGTGGGAGAGGGAATGGGAGAGGGAGAGAGAGAGGGGGGATGATAGTGTGTGTGAGAGATCTATAGAGTAGGGCATGGGAGAGGAAAGAGAGAGAGGGGAATGGGAGTGTGTGTTTGTGAAAGAGAGACTAGGGGATGCGAGAGGGGAGAGCGAGAGTAAACTAAGAGAGAGACAGTAGGGGATGGGAGAGAAAGAGTGTGAGAGAGAGAGAGAGAGAGAGTAGGTGGTGGGAGAGGGGGAGAGAGAGGAGGGGATGAGAGTGTGTGTAAGAGAGAGTAGAGGATGGGAGAGAGTGTGATAGTGAGAGAGAGAGAGAGAGAGAGTAGGGGTGGTAGAGAGAGTGTACATGATGGGAGAGGGAGAGGGAGAGTAGGGGATGGAAGAAAGAGATTAGGTGGTGGGAGACGGAGTGGGAGAGGTGGAGAGAGAAGAAGAGAGAGGAGGACGAGAGTGTGTGAGTGAGTGAGAGAGTGTGTAGGTGATGGGAGAGTAGAGAGACAGGGGATGGGAGTGTGTGTGTGTGTGTGTGTGTTGTGTGTGTGTGCATAGAAGAGAGAGAGAGAGAGTAGGGGATGGGAGAGGGGAGAGAGAGAGTAGCCCGAGAGAGAGTAGGGGATGGGAGAGGGGAGAGAGAGAGTAGCTCGAGAGAGAGTAGGGGATGAGAGAGAGAGAGTAGGTGGTGGGAGAGGGAGTGGGAGAGGGAGAGAGAGTGGGGGCATGAGAGTGTGTGTAAGAGAGAGAGAATAGGAGATGGGAGAGAGTGTGAGAGTGTGAGAGAGAGTAGAGGGTGGCAAAGAGAGTACAGGATGGGAGAGAGAGTGAGAGTAGGGGATGGGAGAGAGAGTAGAGATGGAAAGAGTGAGAGTAAGAGAGAGAGTAGAGGATGGGAGAGAGGGAGTGAGAGAGAGTAGGTAGTGTGAGAGGGAGTGGGAGAGGGAGAGTGAGTGAGAGAGAGTAGGCAATGAGAGAGGGAGTGGGAGAGGGAGACCATGAGAGAGAGAGTAGGGAATATGTGAGAGAGTGAGAGAGAGAGTAGGAAATGGGAGATGGAGTGGGAGTGGGAGAGGGAGAGGGAGGGAGAGGGAGAGGGAGGGAGGGAGGGGGAGAGGGAGAGAGGAAGGGAGGGGGAGAGAGAGATAGAGAGAAAGAGTAGGGAATGGGAGAGAGAGTAGGCAATGGGAGAGGGAGTGAGAGAGGGAGATAGATATTTAGATAGAGAGAGTAGTGGTGGGAGAGGGAGTGGGTGAGGGAGAACGAGAGAGAGAGGGGGAATAGGAGTGTGTGTAAGAGAGAGAGAGTAGGGGATGGGAGAGAGAGAGAGTGAGAGAGAGTAAGTAGTGGGAAAGGGAGTGGGAGAGGGAGAGTGAGAGAGAGGGGGATGGGAGAGGAGAGAGAGTAGGGGATTTGAGAGAGAGAGTAGGCTATGTGAGAGGGAGTGGTAGAGGGATAGTGAGAGAGAGAGAGTAGGGGATGGGAGAGAGAGTAGGTGATGGGAGATGGAGTGGAAGAGGGAGATAGATAGAGAGAGTAGCGGTGGGAGGAGTGTGGGAGGGAGAGTGAGTGAGAGAGGAGGTATGGTAGTAAGAGTGAGAGAGAGAGAGAGAGAGAGAGAGAGAGAGAGAGTAAGAGTAGGGGATGGGAGAAGGAGTGAGAGAGAGTAGGTGGTGGGAGATGGAGTGGGAGAGGGAGATATATAGAGAGAGTAGGCTGAGAGAGAGAGAGTAGAGGATGGGAGATGAGACAAAGAGAGTGAGAGAGAGAGTAGGGGATGGCAAAGGGAGTGCTAGAGGTGGATAGATAGAGAGAGAGTAGGGGATGGGAGTAGAGAGAGAGCAAGAGAGAATAGGGGATGGGAGATGGTGGGATAGGGAAATATTACTTGTCACATAGTGCGTACGTGCTTTATAGTGCATACATGCTATAGTACATACACACTATATGGAAACACCAAAAATGGTCGTAATTCAAGTTTGGGTCCCTGCTGATCCATATTCTGCTTTTTTTCTATTCTATATTCTATTGTTTCGATAGAAAAGACAGGTTTCAAGTTGTTGGAAGTTAGTAAACACTATTTGAAGGCTTTTTGAACATTCTTTCATTCTATTTGAAGCTAGAAAACACCATATTCAATCATTGGATAAACTATTTGAAGTCTTTTTGAATATTTTTTCTATAGAAAAGGTTAGTGCAGTCCTTTTTCAAATATTCTTTGTTGTTATATAGAGACAGATTTGATTATAATTTAACATGTTGTTTAATATATATATCAAATTCATTGAAATTTGTATGTTTGAATGAATTGTTATTTGGAAATAGTTAGAAATTTGACATGTTGTTTAATATATATTGTGTATTCATTGAAATAATTGTAATTTGTATATGTATTTGAATGATTTGTAGTTCACAAATTGTAAGTAATTTAGATGTTTGAATAATTTGACATATAGAAATCATCATCATGCCAAGGAAGAAACCAAAAACTCAAACAATGGTAGAGAGGGAGAGAGATTTGGCAATTAAAAGAGATGAAATGAAACTACTACGTGAACAAATAAAATTTCAAAGCAATAATGAAGAATTGACTTTCGAAGAGGAACAAGAACCATCAATACAAAGAAACAAAGAGGAAGAATTTGAAAGACAAAGAGAATGTATGAGACTATTATGCTCAAGAAGATAATTGAATTGTGAAGCTACAACATCTTCCAATGTTGGAGGCATATCATCATCTCATGTTGAAGAGATGCTAATTTGTAGATCCGATGATGTACACACTCCATCATGTCATGTAGAAGGCACAACATCAACATATGAAGTAGGTTATATTCCATCTTTTGCATCTTATTGCCAAGGCACATCATCTTTAGATCAAGGTACGCAAAGAACTCAACTTTATGTTGATGTTCAAAATGTTGAGGGAATGGAAGAGATTATAACACCTTCTAGAATTTTTTTTAGAAAACCAAAATATTTGATTGATATTGATACTAACATTTTGAAATCAATGCTTGACAAGATTAGCAAGCATACTTGTCAAAAAAAAGTTAATCGTATTTGGAGATTATGCTTTGAAGAATTAAATATTATAGGTCAATGCCAATTATTTTTTGAAATGATGAGGAATTTTAAATTTAAGTCTGTCATGAAGATTCTTGGGCTAAGAACAAAGGACAATTCAAATGAAAAATGCATTGTAAAGAATGTAATGAGTGCTTATGACAAAGTGGGTTTTTATTCACACATCAAAGATAGTAATATCAAAAGATGAGTACTTATGTCAACAATAGTAAGTAACCAAATGAAAAAATCTTGACTCATGAGAAAGACAAGAAAAAAATTGAAAATTGGTAGAGGTAATCTAAGGAGAGCCATGCTAAGGTGTGAGAGATTGGAAGATCCAACAAAAATTGAGTTATGGACATTTAGCGATAGACTGTCACAAAAGGATAAAGAAATTAGTGAAGCCTTGAAATAATTGATCAAAGGTTTTTGGAAAAATAACATGTGTGTTTCCCCTAATCAAAGAGATGTTTTAAGGAGGAGGATTGGTAGCAAAAATTGTGACCCACATGTGAAACATTTTTGGATTCAACTCAGACACAATTTTTTGCAAAATTTATTTATATGTATCGTCAAATTTGAATAACTCAAAGATTTTTTGAGATGGTTCAACCTTTTTATGTGAATATAAATCACATATGCACAACTTGTTGTTGTAGGATACATATTGAATTTTCTGACCATTTTGATGTACTTAGGTGTATATGTGTGTTTTTGCATTCTAAGTTTGTGTTGCAGGATTGTAACATGAATGAGCCATCTATATCTTCAAGTGTATTCATATCCAACATTTTATGTGAAATTGGGGACAACCAACAATTTTACAAGGCATCATGCTTGGATGGTACATGCTTGTTTTGTGGTTCATTGCAACTTTTATCAACTTGTGAACATATGGATAATAGATATGCAATTGGAAATGAAATATTAGATTACAAAAAATATAAGATAGTGACATATACTCTAAAAGATGGGAAACAGGGTAGAAGATGTGATTTAGTCATTGAAAAGATTCTAATGTATGTGTTCATGAAGATTTTTTATGAAAAGATTATTTACAAGTATGCAAGGTATACACATAGAGCTTGATGGTTGGATTTACAAGTCAAGTTGTGCAAGGATATGTTTTTACTGGATACTTCTCTATTTGAAAATTTTGTGTTGTTGTACATGTGCACTCTTTCCTAGTAGCTATAGGTTTTATCTCTTCATCCTAGGTAATTGACATACCCTGGATGGCACTAAGATAACCATTTTCTTCTGAAATGTCCTTTTCTCTTAGATTAATCTCTCTTTTAAGTAGGTTTTCTCTATCTTCCTTTGTATATTTAATAGATGTAGCTACAATTTCTCTATTTATATTCCTTTTTATATTAAGTTTTCCTCTATAGGAATGAGAAGGCATGGGTAGTGAGGCCAACTATTGGTCACTATATTAAAAAGGTAGTTCTTGGCCATGCCATTGATGGGAATCATTTCAATCTTATTTTTCAGAATCGGCACCTCATTTTTCTTGAAAGAATAATATATATTATTTTCAATGTCTTTGAAATATCTATAGTTGGTAACCAATTTCTTATTCATTTCCTTTCAATATTCATGGGAAACTAAGGTATTTGGTTACCTAATAGGTCCTATGAATCTTAACTAGGGTCTTAGAATAGTCCTAGATGGACCCATTTGACCTAAATATGTAAACCGCAAAAATTACTCAAAAGTTGCAATGTTGCTCAAAAAGTTGCTTGAAAAAATTTTAGAAAAAAATTACAAATAGAAGTTTGGGAAGCTTTAACTATCCATGCTTGGGTATATGAGCATGGGAAACTTTTTTTTGAAGGTTAGAAGGTTTCCAGTCATATTTGCATTTTTAACAAACTTTTACAACTTTTGCAATTTTGCCCAAAAGGTGCAACTTTTGCAAAGTTCACTAGATTTCACTTCTAGGACTTGGAAAAGGTTCAAAAATATTGAAAAAAAACTAAAAACACCTAATGGTAGATTATCTTGACCAGAAAATCAAAAAGACCAAATTTTGGCTAATTAACAACTTTTACTCACATCTTGCACAAAGTGGCCTAGGCATACACATCTTGCTCATATCTCTCTCACTATTCATCGTGGGATCAAACTATCTATTTTGCTAGCTCTAGGTGGCCAACTAAACCCTACACCCAAGCTTATCTTGTCCCCTTGAGTGCTCAAATGTTCTCAAGCATGCTGAACCAAAATACCCCTAAGAATCACTAAATTCCATAGGGCAGTGATCTTTGACAAGGAATATCTTGGAGCTCATGTCAGATATGGATGTAATTCTAGGTTCTAAAGGACTATATTGCAGAGACCTAAAATAACCACTCTTTCCTCTTGGAGATCTTACTCTATTTTGATTTTTTGATGCCATCTCAGGTGATGCTGAAACTTGTAGTGTTGGCCAGTACAAAGTTGCAAACTGCTAAATCTCCCTCACTATTCATCATGGGATTGAACTATCTATTCTGTTAGCTCTAGGTTGTTGGGTAATGTAGGACTATAAAATGGGCTAATGCATAACATACTATGAGAAAATCACAAGCCCAATAAACATATGTTAACACCCTCTAGTCTACTATGAAAGCCAAATAAATCAAAATAAGAAAGCAAATCTAAATCTCCCTCGTTCATTTGTAGCTCCCATGTCCTTCTTTAAATTGCTTATAGTGCACACAATATTGAAGAAAAAGCCTATGATAATGATGGTGCTATGAGAATACTTGAAGTTGTGATTTCAATGTGAGAGCAAGAGTGAAAATGTGAGAAAACTAGGGACTCAAAATGAGAGAAAGAATGGTCATTTTATAATCAACACGGAAGATGAGAGCATTGGATTTGTCACCTTGGATATGCAACATGGTAAGAGATTCCCTAGAGAATCCATGATTCATATGACACAAGATGCCAAGTGTAGGATTCTACGATGCTTGGAAGTCAAACATGGCTAAATGTGGTACAGAATCTATGACGCATCATATGACACCTAAAGCCCACTCAAAGCCAAGAATCTATGACAAAGGAAGCTAAATATGGATGTGTGTAACAGAATAAAAATATTAGATTATGACATATCTAAGCCAAGTTTCAATAAAGAATACATGAGGTGTCATACCCAAGTGTCATGATGATGTCAATATTGAGCAGAATAAATAGAAATTAGTAAAAATGGAATTAATGGTGGAAAATGTGACTTAGGAAATTGTGAATTAATTAATTAAGGAAGTTAGTTAGGAAGAATAATTAGTAAGAATGATAGGATTAAATTATGGGTTATTTAATCCTATAGAGAAGATTAGTAAATGATTAGCCAAATTGGTAAAATAAATGTGATAGTATCCTTTGATGAAAATGTGATGGTGATACAGATTGAATATTATGATAACAAGTAGACCAAAGCCATGGTAAAATTGATTGATTGATCGAAATTGATAACATGCCATGGGCTTAGAAGGGTGCAGTTGGTAGTTTTTGGGGGTAGTTGGTTAGTTAGGAAGAGCAAACATGGGATATGGTGCCTCCTAGGCCCTTAAAACTGCTCCCAGGGGTCCCAAGTGTGCCCTGACAGAGCAAAGTGTAGCCTAGGATAGAAAGCTATTAGAATGCATAGAATGAAAGCATGTAACCTTGTTATTGGACACCCTTATTAATCTATTAATGATAAGGAAGTGCAAATAGTCTTTATACCCTTCCAAGTGAGCTCCTTCCTTGCACCTACAAGCACAAAACAAGAAAACCCAAGTTAGATAAGCATGTTCACATTGGGTTCACCAAATCTAGGACTAGAAAATGGGCTAACATCTAACATACTATGAGCGAATCACTAACCCAATAAAAATATGTTAACACCCTCTAGTCTACCATGAAAGCCAAATGAATCAAAACAAGAAAGAAAATCTAAAACTCCCTCCTTCATTTGTAGCTCCTATGTCCTTCTTTCTTCTCCATGTGATGTATCTCCAAATTTCCTATAGTGCACACAATATTGAAGAAAAATCCTATGATAATGATGGTGCTATGAGAATACTTGAAGTTGTGATTTGAATGTTAGAGCAAGAGTGAAAATGTGAGAAAACTAGGGACCGAAAATGAGAGAAAGAATGCTCATTTTATAATAGGATGAGAGCATTGGATTTATCACCTTGGATATGCAACACGGCAAGAGATTCCTTTGAGAATCCATGCCACATATGACACAAGATTCCAAGTGTAGGATTCTATGATGTTTGGAAGTCAAACATGGCTAAATGTGGAAGAGAATCTATGACGCGTCATATGACACCTCAAGCCCAATTAAACCCAAGAATCTATGACAAAGGATGCTAAATATGAATGTTTGTAAGAGAATAAGAATATTAGACTATGACATATCTTAGCCAAGTGTCAACGAAGAATAAATGAGGTGTTGTACCTGAGTGTCATGATGATGTCAATATTGTGTGGAATAAATAGAAATTAGTAAAAATGGAATTAATGGTGGAAAATGTGACTTAGGAAATTGTGAATTCTATGGTTTGTGAATGATAAATCAATAAATTAATAAAATTAATTAATTGAGGAAGTTATTTAGGAAGAGTAATTAGTAAGAATGATAGGATTAAATTATGGGTTATTTAATTGTATAGAGAAAACTAGTAAATGATTGGCCAAATTGATTAAATAAATGTGATAGTATCCTTTGATGAAAATGTGATGGTGATATGGATTGAATAGGATGATCACCAATAGATCGAAGCCATGGTCAAATTGATTGATTGATCAAAATTGATAACATGCCAAGGACACATGACATGAATTAGAGATATGTAACATTTAACCTATATCGTAAATGCTACATGATCGTGATTGATTGATATGGTTGATCATAATAACATAGTCAAACACTGTCAATATTATTAAAATGGTTGATAATGCCATGATCTGACATTGAAAGACTCAACAATGTCAAATATCTAATGAAATGAATGATAGTTAGACCTAGCACTAAGAGCCATGATAGTGCCAAGGCCAGATTGATAAGATTTGATAGATTGATAGGTTTCCAAGGCACTAAAAGCCACAACAATGCCTAGGATCAAACAAATAATGAATGATTTGGTATGTTTGATATGTTTTGTGATGATTAGGACTAATTTTGGATGATTTTAGGTTGATTTGGGGTGATTTTGAGTTGATATGAAATGGTTTTGAGTTGATTTGAAGCGGTTATGAGTTGATTTGATATGATTTCTGAAGATGTTGAAATGGTTTTTAAATGTTGTGAAATTGATGTGAAAGAGGATATGAATTATGATAGACACTATTGAGATACAATCAGGTTGGCCAAAAGATTAGAGTTAGTGGAATGAGAAAATGGGATGAATTAGTATGAAGAAGTGATGTCGATTTAGGGGCCTGAGAGTATTTTCAAGGGTTACCACTCCATATAGTCACCAAATAATGAAAATTATAGCTCAATTTTTCCATAGTGAAGATACGAATCCAATACAACTAATGGTTTGAAAATTGGAGTTGAAACACAAAAGTTATGGCCTCTAGAGTGCAACATAGGGGCTCTGCAAGTAGTTTTGAGCATCCTACTACCCCAAGTGTGCCCAAAACACATGTAAGTGTGCCAAATGCACACTTGGTAAGCCCAAGTGCACCATGATAGTACTAAGTGAGCCCATGGTGCACTTGGGAAGCCCAAGTGCACTCTAAAAGTGTAGACTGTGACCTAGAATGCTCCGGGGGCCAAAAATAGCCCGATAGGACTCAGAATGACTTGAAACTTTTTGTGAGTGCCCAAAATGGTGGAAAGAGGTTAGAACATGACTGATATCAGTCATACATAGTCACATTTGGTCAAACTTGGTTAAACAAGTGTCAAACTAAGGTTGGACTAGCTGGAAAGTCCTAGAAGGTTGATAGACAATGTAGGATGATGAAGGCATGTAGGAATGCAAGATGAAGATGATTTGGTGTATCAAAACAAAAGACCATAGTGGTGAATGAAGATATGAATCAAAGAAGACCAAAGTGATGAGATGAGGACCAATTAGAATGAGGTGAAGACTTTTTCTTTCAAAAAGTACGCTATATGTCAACTGGAGCTTCATTTTGATCAAACCATAGACACGAACTAGTTTTTAGCATCTACATTTTTTCCCTCTTTGATACAATGTGATTGAGAGCATTGTGCCAAAGAAAATTGATGAGAAGGCCATAACAAAATACCCCATTTGGAATGATATATATGGGTGCACCCTCAAGAAATTGACTGAGATATGCACATGGAAGGTCAATTTGTCGACAATGAGATGCAAAGTAGTAGATGAAGAAGACACAAAAGATGGAGTAGATGAGATGAAGAATAGTTATTATGATGGGAAGAATTTTTCTTTTGTAAAGTGAACTATATGGAAATGGAGTTTATTTTGATATGAAAAATGGAATGCAACACATCATGGCATAAAGGGCTAAAGTGCTAATGAAAACCTTTTGCTTAAACAAGCATGATGCAGACAAAAAATGAGCTTGTCCTTCTTAAGGCATATATACATGACCCAGACTCTCAAAGGTACATTTTAACATATAGAAAATAAAAGATGACCATGAACATGTAGACACCTAAAAATCCTTTAGAAAATAATATTTTTATTTTCTGAAAAAAATCCCTGATGACATCATCATTTATTAATTAATTAATTAATTAATTTTTATGCCATTAAATCCCTTTATCTTAATTAAAAATATTTAATTAAGGAATCCCTCCCAAAAATGTTTAAATCTTATTTAAACATTATTTCCTTATTTATTAATTATTTAATTAATAAATTGACCAAAAATCCTAAAATAAATAAAAAAAAATTTTTTTGCCCAAAACTTGGCCAATTTCCTGAAGACCACTAACCTCTTCCAAAATCTTCTAATCCTTCTTTAATTTTAATTAAAGGCTAATCCCATCATTTCCTACCCCTAATCCCAACTCAAAATATTTAATCAAGATTAAATATTAATCCTCATGTTTATTAAAAATATTTTAATAAATATCTCCTCAACCCAAACCCTTGAAATAAATAAAACTTTATTTATTTCATAAAATCTTATCCTAGGAAGTTCTAGACTCTTCCAGAAAGTCTTCATCCTCATCCAAAGCCTAGACTCTTCTAGAAGATGTCTTTAACCCTAATCCTAATCCCCTCCTAACCTTGTCACATTCCCTAAACATGGGTTAAGACTTGCTAACTCAATCCAAAGTTAAAAAATATCTCCTCCTATACCCACCCTCATTAATTGCAACCCACTTGCCATCCACTTGCGTAGTCCTAAGCCATCTCTAACCTTTCGTCTAATCATTTTTACAACCCTAAGCAAGCTTAAAACCTCCCTAAACCCTCAAATTCAAATTTCATGGTATCTCTTACAAATATCTTCAACCACAAAACTTTATAAAGCCCACAAAGTCATAAATGTTCTTACAAAGCACTTATGAAGGGTCTTTATGAAGATTTTATCCCTTGAGCCTCCTTTGTTGACTCATCCTTCCCCTTTCCTCCATCCTCTCACCATGTGACATGTGTCACTCCTTGATTGGATGTAAGGAAGCACAATCCATGTGCTCTCTTCTCATGCAATCTGAGCCCTCCATGAGCTTTTTTCCATCCTTGCATCTTAGCCCTCAATCCCTCAAGCCTCTTGCCTATAAATTGGATCCTTCCCCTTTGCAAAATAACACAATCCATGAAGTAAAGTTATAATGCTATTTTGAGAGCCAAATCCATACTACAGCCATCTATCCACACCAAAAATCCACAATCACCCATTGAAGCCTTTGGAAGCATATTGAGCATACATCCTATCCATTTAGATAAAGCCACTCCACAAGAGAGCTTCTCATTGAGAGAGCCCATTAATGGCTCATATTCTCAATTGAGAGCTCATCTTAGTCTATCTTCAACTTTATGAATTTTGTTTAGTTTGTAGAAACTTTATTTAAATTTGGTTTCTATTAGCATACTAACATTTCTCATATACATTTTGGCACGCCCGGTGGGACCCCGCATGGGTCATCTTCATTAGCTTTTTTAGTCAAGTTTTGTATGTCATTTGCTAATTTTGGCTAATTTTTCTTGTTTTTGTGATTGGTAGGATTTTATAAATTGGTTTTGTAGGTCCACATGAGCATGAAGAAGACAAAGGAACTCATAGTCTATCTCATAGTGTTTGCAGATTTTTCAAGCTTATAGGTGGACAAAGCACTTGGATTTCTTCTTCCTCTTCTTGTCTATATTCTTCTTATTCCATCTACTTCTTCTTCTTCTTCTTGTGGGAGATCTTAGCCATTTTTTTTTTTGAAGGAAGCAAAATCATACACACTTCTTTTTAGTGCTTAAAATGAACCCCCAAATCATACTTAAATCTATTAAAAACTAAAAATTTGCAAAAAAAAAAAAGCCTTTTAACAAGTGAAAGTAAACCAATCTAATCATTTGCATCCTTGCAACATCAAGGTTTTAGATGCATTCATGCAAAGTTAGGAACACTTCATTTTTGGGAATTTAAAATGAACTTCAAGTTTCATTTCAAAAGGTTCAAAATCAACACTAAGTGCACACTAAAATCTAAATCAAACTCAAAGCATCAATCAAGGATGAAATGAACCTCATTTGAAAATATTGTAAAGTTCTTTTAAAAATCTCATGAAAACTAAGAGTCCTAAAACTTTTTTTATTTGTTCCAAAAAAATGTCTTGTTGCAAAATCTTGAATGTTTCTTAGGTTTTTCATGCATCAAAACAATCTAGGAATATCATTTTTGGGCTTAAAACATGCAAACTAGAACACAAAATCTTGAATGAAAAGCAAAGTCCAAAGAGTCATTTTCACTTTTGAGTCCAAAAAAATCTTGAATGATCTAATGTTAAAACAAAGCACTTAAAAGTTCTTAAAACAACACACAAAATCTCAATCTTGAATGCTCAAAGGAAAAAACTTGAATGTTTAATCACTTGTCTTTGAATGCATGTTGCTAAACACACTCTTGAATGCCATGGATTAAAATCAATTTTTTCTTGAATGCATTATTAAAACAACAAATCCAATATTGAATGCCAAGGATCAATTAACCATTGCAATATCAAACACTTCATTTGGAGCTTCTAAAATTGAACAAAACAAATCTCTTTTCCACATGCAATTTAGGTAAAGTTTGATTTTTGGATATTTAAGAGACTTTGTTAAGTTAAATACAAATTTGCAAAAATCAATTTGAGTAGTTCCTTGGACTCACCTCTTTTCTAATCACCCATCAATTCAACCATTGGTTGCAATTTCAGCACCATTTATGGGGATGGGTCTACTTGAAAAAGGTGTTAAATATTCCACAATCTAACTCATTCACTTGGTCTTTGAACTTTTTCTTTAACTTTATCAAAAATTTTAAATGACCAAAACTCTAGATTAAATCGATCACACTTCAAGTTTGGGCACTAAAATTGAACAACTATTGACGTGGAGGGCCTCCGGGCACGTGCTTGACAAATTGAGTCTCACACATCTTTTCTTTGGGCTTAAAATAAAACCACACTCAATCTTGAATGCCTAAAAATCAATGAACATCGCATGGTTTTGACACATTTTCAATGGTGCTTGCATTTCTTATGTTGACGATCTCTCGACTTTCATTATGCTAATGACGCTGTCAAATTGGAATGAACATTGTATGCCATAATCACAAGTGTCTTCAATCATAGCTTACAAAATTTAAATCATCAATTGGAATGAACGCGTGTCTTTTAAGGCCCAAGATCATGTATGTGGTCTTGTTTTACACTTTTTAGGAGGCTTGCTTGGGGATTTCATCACCCCTTGGGACGAGCTCAACTCCAGCGTTCTGGCAGAGTATAAAGATCGAGAGGTGAATCCAAAGACACCTCTCTTGGGATCAAAATTTTGTCACTCGGGCTAAGCCTTAAGGAACTTTATACCCTTGAGAAGTGAAAGAGGAGAAGTGGGTTACCGCTCCTCTCGACTGTGTGACATCTTTTTGGTTTCATCTACGGATTTGGGCCTCACATACCTTGAGTATATCGAGGACTCCCTAGCTATAACAAATTTCTTCCTTGTAGAAAGCTTCCTAGGATGTTGGTGTGTTTGACGTGCTTGCTCAAAACTTTTGTTTGCTTATTTTTTCATAGCTTTTGAATGAATTTTTGCCAACTTTGGTCAAAATCCCAAAAAAGCAAAAATCTCCTAGCTCAAGGCATAATTAGCATAGTCACTACCTCATCAGAAAATCATCCAAGCTCCCCCGCTGCAACCAAATCTATCTAGTTCCTTGCTTTAGAACAATCCAAAATCCAAAGTCTCTCCAAATCATCCCCCCCAGCCAGCTAGAAACCCAATCCAAAATCACACCCAAGACTTTAGAGAGTTGTTGTCATTCTACTAGAATTTGTTATCCAATCAATCCAACCAATCCACCAGCCTCACCACGGTTATCCTTTTGACAGAGCTTTGTCTAGGGTAATCTAGCTTTGTCACCTGTTATTCCTCATCACCTTGAGCTAAAGGTTGGGATCCACAAGTGATCAATCTCGTGTCATGCCCATAGGATCATTAGTCTATTCTTAGGTTGACACAATCTCCACCAATCCAGCGCATAGGAAAGCAAAACTCTCACTTTTTGAGAGCATGCCCTTGAAGTCTTCCATTCACAGGAAAGCCAAAAATCTCTAGCCAATCCTCCTTAGGTCTGTCATGCAACTTTGACTCTCCCTAGGAAATCTTTCATCAGCCAATCCAAAATCTGTGCTTAACCCAAATCCAACCATGAGCTTCCGTGTTCATCCATTTGTAAGACCCCATCCCCATCAAACTCATCATCAGAGCATGAAGTACCAATCCTATCATGATGTGTTTGGTCGCATTGTCCTTGCTCCCACCACCTCCTATTCCAATGATGATGAAAATCTTGTTGACTATGACAGGTATATTGAAAGCCTTAGAAACATTCCCGCAAGCATCCCCCAAAATCCAAGAGTTATTCCAAACTATCTAGTCATGCCATCTGATATTCCAGCTTCCCCTCCATCACCCAATCAACCAAGCTTCCAATCTTCCACCCCCATCACACTAGCTATTCCTGTCAATCTACCTCCACCTCTGACACACGAGTCTCCAAGGAATCTCCTAGAGGAAATACAAGAAAAGTTTCCTCCAACAGTCGATAAGCCATGTCATCTAATCCAACCATGTGAAGTAGTCACTGATGACGCTTCCCCATCTATAATATCACCTCCATCTCCCATAGCTATCATGCCCATACCATCCATCAAATTGCTTAAAATCCTTCCACTTCCTGCAAGCATCAAAATCCCACCACCTGTCAAATCCCTCCAAATCCTATCCACATCGCCTCCAAGCATTTCCCAAATCTCTGATAATGATCCTTATGCATCCATCTTCTACTCACCCATCTCCACTACTGAATCTCCCATCTATCCATCTGCTGCCTTTGAAGAATCCATCCCTTCACCTCCTATCGCACCATCCACTCCAAACCAATCCTATCAAGATCCTACCCAAAAGCATGTTGACATCCCCCAAAGCATAAATGAAGATATCATCGTACCATGTCTTCCATCCATAGTGCAGTCACCATCTCCTCCATCTCCAAAACCTCAAGCCATATCTCCTCCACTACAAGATATCTTGTCATCCCACCAGCTACATCAAGATCCTATCCTTCCATCTCCCCCGCTCCATGCTTCCATCTTACCACATATCCAAGCTATTCCACCATCTATAATCTACCCTCTTGGTTCACTTACATTCATCTACGGTGGCCCTCTCTCAGCAGAAGAATTAAGAACAGTATCTCCCCATTGTAATACACCTAATAAATCACTTCTACCATTTTTTGTAAGCAAAAAGTTTCCTCAGCTTGTTCAAATGCTCAATCGATGGCATTATCAAGGTCAAGGTTTAGGACCACAAGAGCAAGGAATTAGAGATCCTATTATTGCACAAAAAAATCTAGGATTTCATGGTCTTGGATATGTATCCAAATGCTCACCATCTAAAGGTGTTGGTACACCACACCCCCAAACCAAGCCTATCTCCAAGCCCACCATGCCAGCCTCCCATCACTCCTTCAAGAAATCTTATGTCATCCCCCCTCCACCATCTTTGCAACCCAAAACAACCTACCATATCCCCCCTTCATCCGCTAAATCCATTTTGGGTCCCTATGTCCCAAACTCTACCATCCTCCATCCTCCTATCAACCATCATAAAAATCCTATTCCATCCATTTCTATGCAAGATCAACAAAGGCACATATCAGGTCACATCATCCATCATCATCCCCCTACATGCTCTTCCATATCCTCTCCATCTCACAAAGCTTCTCCTAACCATCTTCCCAAAGCTTACAATAGCAATGTGAATGCCAACTTCAAAATGCATAAAGCTAAAAAATCCACATCCTAGGCAATCATATGTCTATTCTAAAAGACATACTCCAAAAAGGCAAAATCCAATCAAAGAATGCAAAACAATGCAAAAGCATATGAAAAGAAAATCCAAAACCATGTGGATCCCCAAGAAAAAAGTTGAAACCCAATGCATAATGGCATCCACCATTGCTAATCCCCCATCTAGTGACTCATGTCCCCCATCTCCTAACTCCATCTTGGGTGCCTATATCCCCAAGCACGCTTCCACAAATCCTCCATCACGCCTGCATCTACCATCTATCCCCCATATGCTCTTTTCACACCCGTTCCAACATGTGCCAATGTTGCTCTTGCAAGCATCCCCATCTCATGCTCCTTTCCAGCATTTTCATCCCTCCATCTCCTACCATCAATCCCATCTAATCTGATCTATTGCATAAATCACACATCCGGTGTACCAACAGCTAGCAACAAAATTGTACATTCCAACAGCTAGTGAAAAATCCCAAAAAAGCCAAAATAGCTGAAGAAAGCCAAAATCATTCTAGCTAAGTCCAAAGTCAAAAAGTCAAAAAAGAAAAGAAAAATAAAGCGTCCACTGGTGAAAACTTGGCAATTCAAGCGCCTTGGACAAGTACCATGATGAAAACTTGGCAAACAAGCATCATGCGTAATCCCGCCATCCCCAGCTTAGCCTATCACCCTCATGCTTTTGGTCATCTCTTGACATCCAACTCCATCTTCCAATCTATCCACCTATCCTCCATCCTCCAGCTTCCATCTCACACCATCCACTAATCTTATGCAGCTTTAGCCAATCATCTCATCTATCATCCATCTCCCTAGCGTCTTTAGCTTTTTCCATCCTAGCTTCAATCCTATCACATCCATCATAAGACCTCCTTCCGCATGTTATCTTCTAATTGGGGGCACTATATTCCTTGGAGATCTTGTCTTGTCCATCCTCCCTTGTCATTGGTATCTAGCTCTAGTCTATCCTCATGCAAACCCAATGTCATCTCTTTATATCCATCATAATCCTAGCTATCTACCATCCTATCCAGCCATCTCATCCTGCTCCTCTAGCTATCCTTGGTCACAAAATCTCTCATCATCATTGGATGCATCCTACCAAATCCATATCTTTTGCTATCACCCCACCCTTAGCTTTCGCATCTTGCACAACATCGAACCATCCTGCTATCCTATCATCTTGAACTTTTGCCTGCTTGTAACTATCTTGGTCCATTAGCTTGTACCATATCTTGATTAGCTCACTTGTAAATATCTTGGTCTATCAGCTTGTACATCCTCTTTAGCTTAGTACCATTGCATCTATCCAGCGTTTGTGTCAGTTCGTCCTTGATCAGCATCTTGCACCCATCGCACATCTTGGTTAGCTATTCCAATGCATCCTTTAGCTAGATTTCCTATCACCAAAGTGTTATCTTTCTTAGTTTAGCTTGCCAGGCGCATCACTCATCCAAATCCACCAGTTTCGGTGGTCTCCGATAGGTCCTTGTAGGATATAGCTTTCCTCATGTCTGATCTTGGTCCGTTAGTACCTTGTCCTACCCATCTCGTTGGCAAATGACTCTCTTTTGGATTTTCACTTTCTTTTGATTTGGGATCTTCCCTTTTGGGTCTTGAAGTATCTTTTCCAAGCAATCTCCTTGTTCCCTCCTCAAGGTTTCCACGATCTTCCATATCATGGTATACTGTGAATGGGGCAATCAGAGCGTAAGGTCTTGATCATGTCTTTTGTTTCTTTTTCTTTTCTGCTTGTGGGTTACCCAGTGTCGGTTCCACTCTGATTCTTTCAAGATTCATGTGTGATGCTGGGGCAATCCTTGTGTGTTTGTTTTAAGTTAGTCCGTCAGTCCTCTGGATAGTTGGTTAAAAGGCCTTGATGTTCTTAGTAACCTTGGCAATTAACCAATAGTCCTATAGCAAATCTAGTGCTCAACTACATGGTGGTACTTCTCTTTGAAGTATCCCCCCGCTCAAAAAGCTTCAATGGTTTTCCTTCATCTCCATTATCCCCCATCCATATCCAACATCCATCTCTCCTACCCCAGCTTATGCATCTGTATCTCTTTGAATCACTCCTCACCTTTAGCTTTAGGGATCCGCCATCCTAGTCTTAGGGATCCACTAATCCAAATCAATCCACCAAGTCTCATCTTTCGAGATCCACAATCCTAGTCCTAGGGATCTTCGAAACCCATCTTCCGCCAATCTGACTCTTTGAAATCCTGTTGCATCAGCTTTTTAATCCCCTCATCCATCTCCCCATCCTAGATTCCTTTTATAGCGCTCCGCTCCTTCATCCTCTACAATCCCTGAGATCTTAAGCTTGCTTCCCCTTGTGCCTCTGATTCTCCCTTTATCATTCTCCTGTAGTGAGAGTTTGTGCTAACTAAACCTCTTCTCTTAAACCAATCTGAGTCTCCCTGCTCATCCCAGATTCTTGTATTTTTCAAGAAGCCATCGAGCCTCGCTTTCTCTCCCCGCTGCCTTCTTGGGGGGGCATCTCATAGTCCATTCTCTCCTCTTCTGCTCTAGCCTTGGGCATCTTATTTTCTTATCTTTGATGCCATGCCAGTTGCGGCATCACATCAAAGAGGGGCAAAATGTAGACACCTAAAAATCCTTTAGAAAATAATATTTTTATTTTCTGAAAAAAATCCCTGATGACATCATCATTTATTAATTAATTATTTAATTAATTAATTAATTTTTATGCCATTAAATCCCTTTATCTTAACTAAAAATATTTAATTAAGGAATCCCTCCCAAAAATGTTTAAATCTTATTTAAACATTATTTCCTTATTTATTAATTATATAATTAATAAATTGACCAAAAATTCTAAAATAAATAAAAAATTTATTTTTTGCCCAAAACTTGGCCAATTTCCTGAAGACCACTAACCTCTTCCAAAATCTTCTAATCCTTCTTTAATTTTAATTAAAGGCTAATCCCATCATTTCCTACCCCTAATCCCAACTCAAAATATTTAATCAAGATTAAATATTAATCCTCATGTTTATTAAAAATATTTTAATAAATATCTCCTCAACCCAAACCCTTGAAATAAATAAAACTTTATTTATTTCATAAAATCTTATCCTAGGAAGTTCTAGACTCTTCTAGAAAGTCTTCATCCTCATCCAAAGCCTAGAATCTTCTAGAAGATGTTTTTAACCCTAACCCTAATCCCCTCCTGACCTTGTCACATTCCCTAAACATGGGTTAAGACTTGCTAACTCAATCCAAAGTTAACAAATATCTCCTCCTTCACCCACCCTCATTAATTGCAATCCACTTGCCATCCACTTGCCTAGTCCTAAGCCATCTCTAACCCTTCCTCTAATCATTTTTACAAACCTAAGAAAGCTTAAAACCTCCCTAAACCCTCAAATTCGAATTTCATTGTATCTCTCACAAATATCTTCAACCACAAAACTTCATAAAGCCCACAAAGTCATAAATGTTCTTACAAAGCACTTATGAAGGGTCTTTATGAATATTTTATCCCTTGAGCCTCCTTTGTTGACTCATCCTTCCCCTTTCCTCCATCCTCTCACCATGTGACATGTGTCACTCCTTGATTGGCTGTAAGGAAGCACAATCCATGTGCTCTCTTCTCATGCAATCTGAGCCCTCCATGAGCTTTTTCCCATCCTTGCATCTTAGCCCTAAATCCCTCAAGCCTCTTGCCTATAAATTGGATCCTTCCCCTTTGCAAAATAACACAATCCATGAAGTAAAGTTATAATGCTATTTTGAGAGCCAAATCCATACTAAAGCCATCTATCCACACCAAAAATCCACAATCATCCATTGAAGCCTTTGGAAGCATATTGAGCATACATCCTATCCATTTAGATAAAGCCACTCAACAAGAGAGCTTCTCATTGAGAGAGCCCATTAATGGCTTATATTCTCAATTGAGAGCTCATCTTAGTCTGTCTTGAAGTTTATGAATTTTGTTTGGTTTGTAGAAGCTTTATTTAAATTTGGTTTCTATTAGCATCCTAACATTTCTCATATACAAAACCATCTTGGCCACTCTCATAGATTAGTTTATATCATTACGTAGCATAGGGACATGGTCAAAGAAAAAAAAAGCAAAAATAAGTCACTCACTAAATAGCATGAGCCAACAGCTATTCTTGTGCATTATTACTTGCTTTTTAGTGTTTGACATCTTTAGATAGTGTTTGATAGGTTGATCATGTGATGGTTGTGATTGTTGATTTAGTTGATAGGTTCATGGTGACATATTGGATTGATTATTGGTTCACATTGCTTAGATAAGTGTGATCGTCATTGAAGTGTAGTGCTTTGAGTTTCAGTATGCAAAGTGAAAGTGTTCGTGCAAAAGGGGTGATTATCCACAATGACTATTTATAAGGTTTATTATAGATTTTAGATGGGTTTTGTAATTTTTAGGGTTTTTAAGGACATTTGGTGTTTTTGTATGACTGGTTTCTTTAGGACATTTTACGATTTTTAGGGTTTATTTCATAAAATTTTCTAATTTTTAGTGAGTTTTTCAGGACATTTTATGATTTTTATTGCTTTTCTCGGGATCATATTTGAATTTTTAGGATTTTTGAGGATCATATTTGAATGTTTAGAATTTTTTAGGGTCATATTTGAATTATTAGGATTTTTTCAAGATCGTAAAAGCATATACAAGTGTTAGCTCCAATTTGTTATGTGATAAGTCCAATGGATAAAAAGTTCTTAGGAATATGCCCCTAGTTCAAGTTCAAACTCATGCACCATGTTGGTAATATGCCCCTGGACAAGATGCAAACTATGTACAAAGGCCAATGATAGAGGATGTACAGACTGGTGATACTTTAGGTAAGATAACAATGAATATTAATCGGTTCATGAGCCATGGTCAAGGATTCAAGGGTGTCTTGAAAGATGATAGATATGGTCAAGGAATTAAAAAAGGGGAAAAAACCAAATGGAATCCTAATAGATGGAGGAGCAACAACTGATTATGCATGGTGCCTATTTGCCAGGTTTTTACCATGGTACTTGCCCAAAGTGCCTATTTGCTAAGTTTTCACTTTTGGACAGAATTTTTCTCTTGACTCAAATTTTCATGCCAAGATGCCTGTTTGCCACGTTTTCATCAAGGCATCCATTTTTTCATGACTTTTTTTCACTTTTTACTTTTCTTTTTTCATGACTTTTAGCTATTTTTTTGAAAATCTTTCAGGACTTTTAGATGGAATCAAGAACATTGCTAACAAATGCTAAGAAGAAATTTGTTGTTGGTGCTACTAGTTGATAATATCTAAACCCACAATTGACCATAACTACATAGGATTAGTTCCAAGTCTGTAGCTAAGATCAAACCATTGGAAAGGCCTTGAGATATACCATGATGTACCATATGTAAGATAGTGGTTGCTTCTCACGAATCAAAGCATTTGAGGATAAATGGATAAATGGATTCTTTGTATGGAAGTTCATTGATGATGATGTACTAAAAGGTTTGTTTGGTAGAGGCTTGATTTTGGGTGTTGGACAAGTTAGGTAGGTGGATTTGGGGGTAAGCAATTGGATATAAGGAAGGACTAGGAGGATTGAAACTAATGACTTCCCACATGAATGCTGATCTGGAGTTCTCAAAATGACTTCATGGCATGTTGAACACTAGAACACTAATATTCATGGCATCATCTTTTTCATCTTGTAACCTTAGTAGCTACTTAGCTTTTGATTTTTCATGGTCTAATGGTACCTTTAGGTTTTCACCAAGAGACCTACTTTTGTCATTTTTTTTTGTTTTTTCTTTGCAACTAGGTGGAGTTGGCTTCCTAAAATATGCCAGTGTATTCACTTTAGGAGGAATTTCTTCTTTATGATCGCCAATTTTAATGCCTTCATAGATTTCAAATTTTATTTCAAGAGCATCATCATTGTCAAATTGCTCAAAAATTGGTGGTCCACATTGGTCCCAATCTAATAGGTTAGGACAAGTTGAGGGGATGTCATCATTAGTGTTGAATGGGCTCTCATTGAAGGTATGGATATGGGCATTAGATTCTATTGTATCATTGGGGTTATGCTCAAAAGCTAGAGGATTGTTGGTTTTAGGTGACATATCCTCAAATGCCTTTTCATCGTACAAAACATCCATAGTCTTACATGTAGGTACTGTAGTACTAGGAAGACCTATTCATAATGGTTTAAATCCAAGCCCCAAACTAGGAGTCATCCTTTTGTAGTGATAGGTTCAGTTATACCTTATTTCCGAGATCCAAGACCACTACATCCATCATAGCCTTGTTTCTGCATCATAGTAAACCCAATTCCATACTCTCTAGGAGATATCAAAGTGGTTTTTTGTTCTACTTGTGCTTTCTCCATACAAATGGAAGTATTCTCATTGGTAGAAGTGGTATTATGTGTACTAATCTCATAATGTTGTGCTTGCAATAGTTGTTATTTACCATGATATTGGAGAGAAAGTGGTGACTCCCTAATATGGGATACTTGAGACATAAAGTACTCTCCACACCCATTGTCTTCGATCTACAACTTTTCTTTGGCCTTACTGAGGAGTATATCCATGTCCACATATTTAGAGGAATTTTTGGGTTGTGATTTATTGTTTTCTAGGACTTGGCATGTAGTAGCATCTCTTAGATTAGCATAAAATTGGAAAAGGTCTGGGTTGCCAGGGATGGTAACCTACACATTGTTATAGGAAAACTTTAGACATTGATGATATGTAGAGGGTACTGCTTCTATAGCATGAAGCCAAGGGAATCCTAGTATCATTTTGCAATTCATTTCAATATCTAGAACACGAAATACTGTGTCTTTGGTAATTAGACCAATCCTTATGGATAATATGATAACACCCTTGGAGAAGCATTCACAATCATCATAGGCTTTTATTGTGATTCTTTGAGAGGGATCCATGTTGTCCTCAGAATATCCCAAACTTTTGATAGCCTTAAGAGTGCAGATATTCAACCCTGCTCCTCCATCTATTAGGACATGTCTAACCTTGGCATTATGGATAAAGAATTCGAGATAAAGGGGATCATTGTGGTTAGGTTTGTCATTAGGAATATCCTGAGGGGAAAAGGTGATATGATATGAGGTAAATAGGTTCCCAACCATGGCTTGGAACTGGGCAACATCCATGTTATTTGAGACTATTGACTCTTTAAGGGCTTGATCCAAGATCTTTTGATGTTGGGGAGATTCCCGTAGTAGGTCCAAGATGGATATTTGCATAGGGGTCTTGTCGAGCTATTCAACAAGGCTATAATCAAATCAAGTAGGAGCAACAAGTCTACTAGGAGGTGTAGGTCTAGTAGATGTAGTAGGTATAGAGGGGGCTCTAGGTAGAGTGATCTTGGAACAACGTGTAGTGGTAGTGCAATGAGGGTCTTTAGCCTTTAAGGTGAGTGTGGATATGTGGGAATTTAACTCATTGAAATAGTTGATAGTGTAGTCATATCCAGTGCATGTGTAATTCACATTACCTTGTGAGTTTGAGTTTGAACTGGAGGGTTTCTCTTTGTCATGATTACCTAGAGGATCTTTGAAGATAGTATGATCAAAGTTGGATGTTTGTAGTGATGGATCAACTATGATTACGCCATCATCAATGGGGTCTTGTATTGCATGCTTTAGTTGGAAACATGATGAGGTCTTATGTCCTTTAGTCCGGTGGTAATCACAAATTTTTTTGTCATCCCAACAATCTACTTTAGTTCATGGTTTTTCCTTGATTAGGGATAACTATAGGAAGTTCTTATTGGATAACTGTTGAAGTGCAATCTCAAGAGGTATCCCTAATGGTGTGAATTTCGTATCCTTGGTTCTACGGTGTCTTCAAGGTTTGTCCAACATGGAAGTCATAGTCTTCTATTGTGGAGGTGGTGTTTGGTTAGGAGTTTGTGAATTTGTAGGGTTTGTACCTTTCAAGGTCAATTGAGGTTGTGCCATGCTAATCATATGGGCATCCACAATGCCATCATTAGTCAAATTCTTGTTCTTGGAGAAATTTTTTTCCTTGTCATTAGAGAAGTTGTTGTTTTTGTTTTCCTTGTTTGTCTTGAGGATTCCCTTATGGATAAGAGCATCTTCAATACTAGTCCCTTTTTCCATCAATTTAGAAATGGTGCTTGGACTTTTGATTTTCAGTTCATTCATTAATTTAGGGACTAGGTTTTCAATGCACAAGTTGACTTGTTGATCTTCAGGAATGTCTAATGAGCATTGACTAACTAAGCTTCTCCAGCGAAGCAAGAATGTGATAGATGGTTCTCCGATCTTTTGTTTAGTTGAGCACAAATTAGAAAGCATCACCTCATTCATAATGTTAAAGGCAAAGTGGGAGATGAACTTGTCTATAAGTTTCGACCAAGATTTGATAGTACCAAAAAGTTTGGAGTACGATTTAAGTGTGGGCCTACCTAGAGAACGAGGGAACAATGTCATGAGGTAAGTGGCCTCATCACTAGTTTAGTACAAGAGGCATAGAATTCTCAGATGTGATCAACAAGATTTCCCTTTCCTCGACATTTTTTAAATCTTGGAGCCTCGAAGTGTTCTAGGAATGGAGGCATATACAAACTTTTATTGAATGGATTAGGACATAAGTCCCTTTCTGTATATAGAGTCTATTTATTTTGGACCCCTAATGCCTTGAATTGTTTGGAAAGTTGTTTGAATTGTTGTAGTAACTATTCATTAGGGTTTTTCATGATAGCTTCCCCTTCAAATCTTTTTTGCCTATGAGTAGACCATTTGTTGTGGTAGGAGCTATGTCTACTCGGTCCTAACATTTCTGTGTCTGATGAGTCTGGTGATGTGTCACTAGGTGGAGGAGGTATGTTAGTACCTTGAAGACAAAAGGGTCCATGTTGTGATACATGTCGGGGTACTTGTTGTGGTATCGATTGCAATTGATGTACCATGTGTTGTTGTTGTGCCATCTGTGGCAATTTTTTTTGGGATACCTCTATTGGTTGTATGTGAGACCATGCATGTGCTTTTTGTTGTAGAGGTATCTATTGAGGATGTTATGGCATTTTTTTTTGTTGTAACAAATGTTGTTGGTATGTAATTTTTTTCTCAAGGTGTCTTTGGTATTCCAACTATTGTTTGAGTTGCTCTTTTTGTTTACCAAGCATGGCTTGTTGTTGATACATTGCATGTAAGTCAAGTGGATTTACATTGGAGTGTTTGTTAGGGATGTTGGATGCTTACACCACTTGAGGTTGTTGTTGTTATGGTTGATGTTATTGTTGATATGTTGAATGTGTATTGGAAACATTATGTCCTTTGACTATTGCAGGTTGATATTTTTGGGGTAGTTGGTTATGTCCCTGAGAAGTAATCACCATGTTGGTATTTTTACTTTGGCACCTTTTTTTGTTGGAGGTTTCTCCTTGGGACATCATATTTACTTAACAATGAGGTGCATTCCTTTTGAGAATAGGTGTAATATCAATAAGACTTTTCCTTTGCAGCTCAATAGAGATTGTTGTAGTTGATGTTTCACATAGTGTACTCATGAAAGGCTCCATAACATTTGATATCATAACACTTGGTAGAGTTAGGAGAAAAGGTGTGCTCTATTGATTTGTCTCCAAAGGAGTTGTGTCTTGCATCCATAGAGCACAAGTCCCTTTAGGTGTGTCTTGTTGTTGCATCATATGACTAAAATCAAGTCCTAATGTCCTCTTGGGATATTTAGGGAGAGTATTGTTTCCCTTCATTGGTTGTGGTTCATCAAATAAGGGATTAAATTGATGCGTTCAAATGTACTTTGAAGGATTTTGATTGTTGGTTCTTGATGGGACCTTATAGGCACCATTAGTGAGTTTGAAAACTCTAAAGGTTGTTTCCCCTTATCTAAGTCCAAATTGATCATGTGTCGTATGTTTTTAATTTTTGTGTTGATTTGATATTTTGACTTAGGTCCCTCCACATTAGGATTGAATTTGACAATTTCTTGGGCTGCCAAAAGTTTGAAGTTCTTGCAATTTTTTTTTGTCTTGACATGCCCTATCCATTTCTTCATCAGTGATGCCATAGTCAATGTTAGAGTCATCACTTAGGTGTATAGTACATTATTGTACGTTTGATGTGTTATAGTCAAAGGTACTTGCATTGGGTTTGCTGAATTCAAAGGAGTATTTTTGTTCATCCTCGGGTGTAGTTGGTACACTTCCACCTCTAGGCAGTATCAGCACGAATATAGGTTCAAAATTAGTAGTCCATTGAACCATCTCATGTGTAGGGGAAGTGTTTGAAGGAAACCTCATGGTAGGTGCATTGTTTAAGATTTGTTGTGTCATATGTTGATTATGGTGATCTTGTGGATACATGTTTAAAGGGTTTGTAAGTAAAGGTTGTGATGCCTCAATTTGGTCTTCATCAATGGTTTGTTGAGTTTTCTTGCTCTTCTTCTATCTTGGATGAGGTTTTGGTTGTGTTGGTGCCTTAGAAAACAAGGGTTGATAAAGTTCTTCAGGCCTCTGAGCTGATTGTGTCCTAGTAAGTGCTGGCATGATACCTAAGGATGTGGATGAAGTGGAGGAAAGCCTAAATGGACTTTCTACCTCCCAAGTGCACACCTAAACTACCAACTGTGCTCAAACAGTACCAAGTGTTCACTTGGTGCACTTGGGGCCCTAAAGATAAGCAGTTAGTAAATAGGAGGTATGCAATGGGTAAAAAAAGGTGTTAGGATACCCAAAATGCAATCTGTGAATGATTTGAGTGTTTTAGAGTGTTTTGCAAGGTTTTGGGATGCAATGAAGCCTATGGAAGTGAAAATTAGGGTTCTAGAACCTAGAATGGAGTCCCCAATTACCAAGTGCACTCTGAAACTAGAAACTGCACACTTGAAGTGTGTAGTTGGTAAAATAGGTGAAAATTTGATAATGAGGATGTGGGTATGCAAGATATGACTATTTTTTGGATTTTTAGGTGTTTAAGGATGTTATGCAACCTAGAAAAATGCCAAATGAAGTGAGGTTTTGATATGCAAGATGCAAATGTCCTAGGGAAACTATGCAAAAGAAAATGCAAATTGACATTTTGGAGATTGACTAAAGGAGATGAAAATGACCCTATAGTATGAAAAATGAAGGTTAGGGTTGGATTTTGGACTTAGTTATGATGGTAGAGATTTATGTATGCAAGGTGGGCTATGAAAGAGATGGTGTTCTAGGGTTGATAATGACATTTTTGATATGTAAAATGAGGATAAGTGATCAAGAAGACAAGTTGGTTGATAGACAATTTGATAGGGTTTGAGAGTGGAAATGATGCTAAGGTTTTGAGCAATGCAAGATGAGGGGGATGTACCACTAGGGTAAGTTAAAATGACATTTAGGAATATGAAAATGTAATGGGAAGAGTGTATGCAAAGTTTTTGAACTTAGTAGAAATCTTTAGAAAGTTTTTTGTCTAAGAGTTTAACCTTGCAATAATGGACTTTGGATCTTGACCAAAAAGTGATAAAAGACAAAAAGGTCAAATTTGATAAAAGATGACAAGGTCAAATCTATCAAGACATAGATAGAGTTTGACCAAAGGAAATGGCAAGAAAAGATTAAAATACTAATCAAGATCCATCATCCATCAACACTAGGAGATACTCTAAGACTCATATTTTGTTCAGATTTTTGACTAAGTTTAAAGGTTTTGGGATTCAAAATGATGTTTAGGTGATTCAAAATGGTGGTTATTCTGATTGGGTATGCAATATGCAAAGATCATAAGGTGCAAAATGATATTTTGGTTGCAAGATGTGGTTTTGGGTCAAATGCAAAATGAGGAGGTACAAAGGCTCCTAAATGCAATTTTGGGGTCCTAACATGCATACAAGTGCCCAACTACACCGTGATAGCACCAAGTGTGCTCCAAATGTGCCAACTATGCCTATGGTGTAGCTAGAGCTAGTTTGGGTGCAATTGGTAGCTTCATGGTGTAGCTGGAATGCTGGGTTGAATATTTGTTGAATCTGAGCAAGGTGGTTGTCAAGTTGCTATGCTAGGAAGCTAGGATACAAGGGTTGATGTTAGGATGGGTTAGGAGATGTATAATGAAGGTTATGAACTAAGTAATGATGTCCTAAGTGAAGAAAATGAAGCTTAGGAGATGCAGAATGGAAATCGAGGCATGTTGAGATAGGGGGGCCTATCTAGGCACCTAAGGACACTGTTGAAGCCTCAAAATGTTGTCTAGAAGCCCAAACTAGGTTCTCAGACTACCAAGTGCACCCAAATAGTATCAACTACACCTATGGTGTAGTTGGGGCTAGTTTGAGCACACTTGGTAGTTTATGAGTGTAGTTGGGAAGCTAGGCTAAAACTAAGGTAATTTTAGGTACTAGGATTTCCAAATTGATACCATAGTGAGGTAAATAGTAGAGAACAATGTTAAGACCATAATAAAGGCTTAGAATTATTCTTATGAGACCTTTTATGATGGTTAAAGTGTTCTATATGAGGTTTGGGTATGAAAGGATGCAAGATGGATAATGTAAAATGCATGTTTTGGGGTTGATATGCAAAGATTAAAGGATGCAAACTAAAACCTAATGAATGCAATGTGAAGGATGAGGAGTAGTAAGTGAGGACTAAAAGACGAAAAATGAAGCCTCTATGATGAAAGTATGAGGCCTAAAATATGGTGAATGCAAGTGGTTCTGTGCAAAGATGAAACCTATGTTATGCCAAGCATGTTTAGGATCACAAACGGCCATGTTTTTCAACTCTTGAATGTATTTGAGAAAAGTTTTCAAATATTTGACAAAAGTTGTAATGTTTTGACAATATTTAATGTTTTGAGAAGGTTCAAAGTGTAAATTTGAGGGTTGGTTGTTATCTTGATTAATGTTTTATACTCACGCAAGACACATTAAGACAAGAATAGCTATTGTTAAAAGTGAAGAAACACACCACAAACTAGGCTTTAAGATTGTATCCACTGAATTCCTACTTGAATATAAGTTTAGCCATGCTTATGTAGAGTGGAAAACCTAGGTTCTTGGCACAATAGGCTTCCCCTTACAATGCACTCACTTCTCGGGGCTACCAAGATTCACTTCCAAAGGGGCATGACTTCACAATGTACTGTTGCCTCTAGTAAGGACCACGAGAATATAGGGTGTCTTCATGGGAATGGTTGACCCCTTGAGGTAGTGGATAGAAAGGATTTTGGCCACAAAAACACAATTTTTAGTAAGGGCATTCCATTTAGCAAGTGCATGATGAACTTCCTCAGAAGGTCTCCCAGCCCTGAGAACTGGGATTTGATGCACCAAGGGTACTAGAGGATATCTATCACTTAGCAATACCATCGACATGAATTTCACTGTAATTGAGTTTTATATAGTAGTTGGAACATTAACCTAGCTTTTGGCCCATTATCGCTCTAAAGTCATCCCCATATTACAAGTTACATATTATCCCAATATTATCTCGATATTGAGTATCCTTGTCCAAGGTAGGCTTCCTATATAAGTTACATGGATTTCTCTTACACCTAAGATCCATGAATGAAAAGGGGAGACGATACATCCATGCAACTCCTAGGGATCTAAACATCATAGACACACTAAGAAAAAAAGGAAAAGTTTATTTTAAGCACTGAAACAAATGTTATTTAATCTAGGAAATCTACACACATGGTTTTGACAAACACACAATGGTCTTCAACAACATCATGCAAACAAACATTAGTCATTTTCAATGATTCATCTTCATCCACTAATTGCCACATGCTGCAAACAAGCCATCAGTAACACAAAGACATCTAACTTATGTCCTAGAAGCAAATAGAAGTCCTAAATGCAGATTTTGAGTGATATGTGTGCTCTCTATGAACAAGGTGTGCTCTGACAGAGAAGATTGAACCCCAAAAATAAAAAATGGCTTAGAATGCCCCCAAGTGTGATCAAATAGTGCTAACTATGCCCATGGTATAGCTAGGGCTCAATAGGGTGTAGTTGGTATTTTTTGGGCACAGTTGGGAGGTTAGTGACAAATTGTCAGGAAATGGTGCCTAAATAACGCCTAGAAACTGAAGATTTTGATACCTATACACCCAAGTGCACCTAGATAGTATAGACTACACCCATGGTGTAGCTAGGGCTTAGAAGGGTGCAATTGGTAGTTTTTGGGTGCAGTTGGTCAGTTAGGAAGAGCAAACAGGGGTTATGGTGCCTCCTAGGCCCTTAAAACTGCTCTTAGGGGTCCCAAGTGTGCTGTGACAGAGCAAAGTGAAACCTAGGACATAAAGCTATTAGAATGCATAAAATCAAAGCGTTTAACCTTGTTATTGGACCCAATTATTAATCTATGCATGATAAGAAAGTGCAGATAGTCATTATACCATTCTAAGTGAGCTCCTTCCTTGCACCTACAAGCACAAAACAAGAAAACCAAAGTTAGATAAGCATGTTCACATTGGGTTCACCAAATGTAGGACCAAAAAATGTGCTAACATCTAACATACTATGAGCAAATAAAAAACCCAATAAACATATGTTAACGCCCTCTAGTCTACCATGAAAGCCAAATGAATCAAAACAAGAAAGAAAATCTAAAACTCCCTTTTTCATTTGTAGCTCCTATGTCCTTCTTTCTTCTCCATGTGATGTATCTCCAAATTTCCTTAGTGCACAGAATATTGAAGAAAAAGCCTATGATAATGATGGTGCTATGAGAATAATTGAATTTGTGATTTGAATGTGAGAGCAAGAGTGAAAATGTCAAAAAACTAGGGACCGAAAATGAGAGAAAGAATGCTCATTTTATAATAAGATGAGAGCATTGGATTTATCACCTTGGATATGCCACATGGCAAGAGATTCCTTTGAGAATCCATGAAACATATGACACAAGATTCCAAGCATAGGATTCTATGATGCTTGGAAGTCAAACATGGCTAAATGTGGAAGAGAATCTATGATGTGTGATATGACACCTCAAGCCCACTTAAAGCCAAGAATCTATGACAAAGGATGCTAAATATGGACATGTGTAAGAGAATAAGAATATTAGATTATGACATATCTTAGCCAAGTGTCAATGAATAATACATAAGGTGTTGTACCTGAGTGTCATGATGATGTCAATATTGTGTGGAATAAATATAAATTAGTAAAAATGGAATTAATGGTGGAAAATGTGACTTAGGAAATTGTGAATTCTATGGTTTGTGAATGATAAAACAATTAATTAATAAAATTAATTAATTGAGGAAGTTAGTTAGGAAGAGTAATTAGTAAGAATGATAGGATTAAACTATGGGTTATTTAATCCTATAGAGAAAATTAGTAAATGATTGGCCAAACTGATTAAATAAATGTGATAGTATCGTTTGATGAAAATGTGATGGTGATGAAAATTGAATAGGATGATGACCAGTAGAAAAAAGCCATGGTAAAATTGATTGATTGATCAAAATTGATAGCATGCCAAGGACACATGACATGAATTAGAGATATGTAACATTTAACCTATATCATAAATGCTATAGGATCGAGATTGATTGATATGGTTGATCATAATAACATAGTAAGACACTGTCAATATTATTAAAATGGTTGATAATGCCATGATCTAACATTGAAATACTCAAAAATGTCAAAGATTGAATGACATGAATGATAGTTTGACCTAGGACTGAGAGCCATGATAGTACTAAGGCCAGATTGATAAGATTTGATAGATTGATAGGTTTCCAAGGCACTAAAAGCCACAAAAATGCCTAGGATTTGACAAATAATGATTTATTTGGGATGTTTGATATGTTTTGTGATGATTAGGAATGATTTCAAGTGATTCTAGGTTGATTTGGGGAGATTTTGAGTTGATATGAAATGGTTTTGAGTTGATTTGAAGTGGTTGTGAGTTGATTTGATATGATTTCTAATGATGTTGAAATGGTTATGAAATAATGTGAAATTTATGTGAAAGAGGATATGAATGATGATAGACACTATTGAGATACAATCATGTTCACCAAAAGATTATAGTTAGTGGAATGAGAAAATGGGATGAATTAGTACAAAGAAGCAATGTCGATTCAGGGGCTTGAGAGTATTTTCAAGGCTTACCACTCAATATAGTCACCAAATAACAAAATTTATAGCTCAATTTGTCCACAATAAAGATATGAATCCAAATCAACTGATGGTTCAAAAATTAGAGTTGAAACACAAAAGTTATGGCCTCCGAAGTGCAACATAGGGGCTCTGGAAGCTGTTCTAGGCATCCTACTACCCCAAGTGTGCTCAAAATGCACCCAATTTCACCCAATACACACTTGGTAAGCCCAAGTGTACCATTATAGTACTAAGTACACCCATGGTGCACTTGGGAAGCCCAAGTGCACTCTAAAAGTGCAGACTACGCCCCAGAAAAATAGCCGGACATGACTCAAAATGACTTGAAACTTTGTGTGAGTGCCCAAAATGGTGGAAAGAGCTAGAAAATGAGTGCAATCAGTCTAAAATGGTCAAATTTGGTAAAAATTGGTTAAAGAAGGGTCAAATTGAGGCTAGACTAGGTGGAAAGCCATAGAAGGTTGACAGACAGTGTAGGGTGAAGCAGGAATGTAGGAATGCAAGATCAAGATAATTAGAATGAGGTGAAGACTTCTGCTTTTAGAAAGTGTACTCTATGTCAAGTGGAGCTTAATTTTGATCAAGACATTGAGGCGAACCATTTTTGAACATCTATAGGTAAACCCTAGCCCCAACCTCATCCCATCCCTTTAAGCACACAAACATTCTTGGGCATGCCGAACCGAAACGTCCTTAAGAGTAACTAAATGCCATAGGGCAACGATCATTGATGGGGCATATCTTTTAGCTCATTTGAGTTATGGATATGATTATAGGTTCTATAGGACCATGTTGTAGAGACCTACAATAAAATCTCTCACTTTTTTGAGGTCTTATTCAATTTTGATTTTGTGACACCAACTCAAGTGATGCTGAAACATGTAGTGTTGGCTAGTACATAGTTTCCAACTACCAAATCTCCCTCATCATTTGTTGTGGGATCAAACTATCTATTCTATTAGCTCTAGATGGATAGGTAAACCCTAGCCCCTAGCTCATCCTATCCCTTTGAGTGCTCGAATGTTCTTGAGCATGCCAAATTGAAATGTCCCTAAGAGTCATTAAATGCCATAGGGTAGTGATCTTTGATGAGGCATATCTCAGAGCTTATGTGAGGTATGGAGAAATTTTGGGTGCTATAGGAGTTTTTTTTAGAGACCTACAATAACCTCTCTCACTTTTTCAAGATATTATTTCATTTTTATTTTGTGATGCCACCTTGGGTGATGCTAAAACTTGTAGTATTGGCCAGTACAAAGTTACCAATAGCCAAATTTTTCTCACCTTTCATTGTGGGATCCAACTATCTATTTTGTTAGCTCCAAGTAGCTGAGTAAACACTAGTTCCAATCTTCTCTCATCCCATTGAATGCTCGAACATTCTCAGGCACGCCAAATTGAAACATCCCTAAGAGTCACTAAATGTCATAGGGTAGCAATCTTTGATGGGGAATATCTCAAGGCTTGTGCAAGGTATATATGCTATTCTAGGTGCTATAGGACCATGTTGTGCAAACCTACAATAAGCTCCCTCACTTTTTGGATATCTTACTCCATTTCTATTTTGTGATGCCATCTTGGGTGATGCTGAAACTTGTAGTGTTGGCCAGTACAAAGGGACCAACTGCCAAATCTCCCTCACCATTCATCGTGGGATTGAAATATCTCTTTGGGTGGCTAGGTAAACCCTAGCCCCAGGCTCATCCCATCCCTTTGAGTGCTTGAACATTATTGAGATGTCGAACTGAAACATCCCTAAGAGACTAAATGCCATAGGGTAGAAATCTTTGATGCGGCATATTTCAGAGTTCGTGCAAGGTATGGATACAATTCTAGGTGCTATAGAACTGTATTGTGGAGACCTACAATAACCTCTCTCTCTTTTTGGAGATCTTATTTTATTTTAATTTTTTAACGCCATCTTGGGTGATGTTGAAACTTGTAGTGTTAGCTAGTACAAAGTTTCCAACTACCAAATCTCTCTCACCCTTTGTCATGGGATCGAACTATTTATTCAGTTAGCTCTGGGTGGCCAACTAAACACTAGCCCCAAGCTCATTCCATCCCTTTGAGTGCTCAAACTCCTTAAGAGTCATTAAATTTCATAGGGCAATGATCTTTGACAAGGCATATCTCAGAGATCATGCAAGGTATGGATGTAATTCTAGGTGCTATAGGACCATGTTGTGGAGACCTACAATAACATCTCTCTCTTTTTGGAGATCTTATGGCATTTTGATTTTATGATGTCATCTCGGGTGATGTTGAAACTTATGGTGTTGGATAGTACAAAGTTGCGAACTACCAAATCTTCTTCACCATTCCTCATGGGATCAAATTATCTTTTCTGTTAGCTTCAGGTGGCTAGGTAACCCTTAGACCCAAGCTCCTCCCATCCTGTTGAGCACTTGAACATTCTCAGGCATGCCAAACTGAAACATCCCTAAGAGTCACTAAATGCCATAGGGCATCAATCTTTGATGGGGCTTATCTCAGAGCTTGTGTGAGGTATGGATGCAATTTTTGGTGCTATCGGACCATGTTGTAGAGACCTACAATAAGCTCTCTCACTTTTTAGAGATATTATTTTGTTTTTAATTTTACAATGCCATCTCAGGTAATGTTGAAACCTGTGGTGTTGGCTAGTACAAAGTTTCCAACTACTAAATCTCCCTTACCGTTCATCGTGCAATCAAATTATCTAATATGTTAGCTTTAAGTGGTTGGGTAAACCCTAGCCTTAATCTCATCCTATCCCATTAAGTGCTCAAATTTTTAGGGGCATGCCAAACCAAAATGTCCCTAATAGTCACTAAATGCCATAGGGAAAAAATATTTGATGGGGCATATCTCAGAGCTGATGTGAGATATGGATGTGATCCTAGGTGCTATAAGACTGTTGTAAAGACCTACAATAAACTCTCTCACTTTTTGGAGATCTTATTCCATTTTGATTTTGCAACACCATCTTGGGTGATGCTGAAACTTGTAGTTTTGGTGAGTGCAAAGTTGCCAACTATCGAATCTCCCTCACTGTTCATCATGGGATCGAACTATCTATTTTGTTAGCTCCATGTGGCTAGGTAAACCCTAGCCCCAATTTTATCCTATCCTATTGAGCAATCAAACATTCTTAGGCATGCCGAAATGAAACATCCTTAAGAGTCACTAAATACCATAGGGCAGCGATATTTGAATGGGCATATCTTGGAGCTCATGTAAGGTATGGATGTGATTCTAGGTGCTATGGGACCATGTTGTGGGGACCTACAATAACCTCTCTCTCTTTTTGGAGATCTTAGTTCATTTTTATTTTGCGATGTCATCCTAGGTGATGCTAAAATTTGTAGTGTTGGCCAGTACAAAGTTGCCAACTACCAAATATCTCTCACCTTTCATCATGGGATTAAACAATCTATTTTGTTAGCTTTGAGTGACAAGGTAAACACTAGCCCCAAGCTCCTCCTAACCCATTGATCAATCAAACATTCTTAGGCACACCAAATCGAATGCTCCCTAAGAGTCACAAAATGCCATAGGGTAGTGATCTTTGACAGAGCATATCTCAAAGCTTGTGCAAGGTATGGATGCGATTCTAGGTGCTATAGGACCATTTTGTCAAGGCCTACAATAACGTCTCTCACTTTTTGGAGATCTTGTTCTATTTTAATTTTGTAATGCCAACTAAGGTGATGCTAAAACTTGTAGTGTTGGCTAGTACAAAGTTGCCAATTGCCAAATTTCTCTCACCATTTATTGTGGGATCAAACCATCTATTCCATTATCTTTGGGTGGCTAGGTAAACCCTAGCCCCAAGCTTATCCCATCTCATTGAGTGCTCAAACATTCTCAAGCATGTCAAACTGAAATGTCCCTAAGAGTTACTAAATGCCATAGGGCAGTGATCTTTGACGAGGCATATATCAAAGCTCATGCAAGGTATGGATGTAATTTTGGGTGCTATAGGACCATGTTGTGTAGACCTACAATAATATCTCTCTCTTTTTGGAAATCTTATTCCATTTTGATTTTGTGATGCCATCTCGGATGATGCTAAAACTTGTAGTGTTGGCTAGTACAAAGTTACCAACTACCAAATCTCTCTCACCATTCATCATGGGATCAAACCATATATTCCATTAGGTCTAGGTGGTTGCATAAACACTAGACCCAACCTCTTCCCATCTTTTTGTGCACTCAAAAATTCTTGGGCATGCTAAATCAAACTGTCCCTAAGAGTCACTAAATGCCATAGGGTAGTGATCTTTGACTATGGCAATTGGATATGTCATCTCATCCAATGATGGAGAATCATGATAGAAGCTAAAAGGTTAATCATAAACCTCATTTTGAACACTTTATTTTTTTATGGTAATAAGGTAATCCTTGTTTGTAAGGTCAAGGAACTTGAGGTCACCTATATACCCAAGTTGCCTTAGTACTAACAATTTTCCTTCTTTTGTTGTTATTGTTAATAAGTTGAATCAATAAGTTTTTTAAGAGTCATTGCACCTTATATAGGTCCTATGTGTCACCAAAAAATAGTTGGTTAAGTTATAGGAAGAGTTAGTGCAAAAATTGTATTTTACAATAAATGTTGCTGATAATTTTTTGGCAATTTTAGCAATTTTTTGGAAAAGCTTTAAATTAACCTTGTAACCAATCAAACTAACTGAAAATTGGTTGGAATGGATGTCAAATGATGAAAATAACCTCTATGAATATAGAGGAGGCATAAGATGTTGGTGGTTATTAAGTTTTTTTAATTTGGCGAGGAATCATTGTTGATGTTCAACTTGTATATAGGATCATTGAGTTATTGTCAAATATCATTACTTCCTATTTAGAATAGAAAACTCATAATTTTTTAGAATGAAACACCACTTTAGCTACATGTTATCACTGAATGGAGTTAGTGAAAGATGTTAAGGATCTTTTTTATTGTCTTAATAGCCATTTCATGGGTATGAAACATAATCACTTCCCTTTGTGAAGAGTTGTCTGAAAATCCACAAATTACATGTTGTTGCAAAGAAAGTACATTCATAGGATGTTGGAAGATTGTTTTCACTCATAAGATGTTGAAAAATCTCTTGTAGGGATGGAATATATGATAGACTAAAGTTTGTGAAATAGTTATTAAGTGTTCCTTAAAGTGTCTAAGATGTTAATTTGAAACAAGAAGTTGATTATGATCCATTTCTCAAATTTTCTCATTTTTCCCTTATTGCTTCCTAGGTCTTGAATAGGGAAAGTGATCAAGTAGTTTTGTGAAGTTGGGTAGAGGCTTGTTCAATGTTGTAACCAAGTTGGAAAGAGTCTTTGAAGACACTTAAGAAGGTGGGAAAAGTAGTTTGCCTTAAAAGTGTTCCTAGGAATCCACTAGCTTTTGGTGTGAGCACTCTACATAATCTTGGATGCAATTTACATCAAAATGAAATACATGAAATGTACTTAAAATGTAAATAAGAAAAACAAGATATATATTATGATAACCAATAATTTCATACATGAAAAAACATATAATATATTATGATAACCAATAATGTCATACATTAACAAACATATAATATATTATGATAACCAATAATGTCATACATGAAAAAACATATAATATATTATGATAACCAATAATACCATACATTAACAAAAATATAATATATTATGATAACCAATAATGCCATACATGAAAAAATATATAATATATTAACCAACAATGTCAAAAGTCTAATAATGTCATACATCAAATATAAAATGTCATATATACATCAAATGTGTATTGAATATGTCCACTGCCATAAAATCCAACATATATGTCAACTAATGCCTATACATGTGTGTCTATAAACTATATCTTCTCCTTCCTATGAGGGGAAGGAAACAAATCCCTAGAGGTCTTCAGTCATTGTGTGGAGGGAGATGATGGGGATGATGGGGTTTTCCTTACACGCTTGCTTGTCCTCTTGTTTAGGCTCTTCTCTAATTCGAGCTAATAAAAAAAAAGTAGATATGAATCAATAATTATTATACATTGAAATAAAATATATGTATAGAAAAAATTAATTATTTTCTTATTGCCATCAAATAGTCACTCTATACGCCTACCTGAAAGGCTTGTGGATGATCAGGTGTAATAAGGGCATACAACAATTCAATCAATATAATCACTTATAAATAACATTAGAAATTTTGATACTAATTATTATAAATAAAAAATAAAACCAAGAAAATTCTTTCATACCTCATTCATGGCTCTAAACTTTCCATCGCTATAGCAACTCCATGACCAATGGACTAGCAAAGATGAGGAGGAGTCTCAGACATCAACAATTGCATTTCATATAATTCAATTTACATGTAACATGAAACATGAAACAAATAAAATAAAATAAAATGAATTAAATTAACATGAAACAAATGTACCTCTATGAACCTCATATCAAACCTAGGCTCAGAGTCCCTTGTGAATGTCAATAGTCTAGTAGAGAATTGATGCACATGCCTAAATTTTTTTGTCAATCCTTCATATGATTACTTAATAACTATATGTATTAACTTAAATGATTAAATTGATACATACCTCTCAACTTGTCAACATGACAAAAAATGGGGCTAGGGAATCTGTACTAGGGCCGCCAACACTCTTACCCTAAATTTTGAACAATGTGAATACATGCTAGTTAATTAGTCATTCAATATATATACAAAATGTGATCAAATTATTTTATTATAATTATAATTTACCTATGCATCAATGCCAAATGTGTCACTCAGGAACTCATTAGTGACTAGCCCATCATCCATACTATCTACAGCATGACTGCCAAATGTATATAAGGATCCGCATGATGTGCACATGTGACCACAAAATATAGAAGGCTCCTCCTCAACTAATGGACTGATGTAATGAATGAGGGTCTACATCAAAGAATTAATAGTCCCTAGAGTGTTGGTCTCTATATGTTTCTTCAGAATTGAAGGAATAATCACATGCTCACCTTGTGGCTTGTCAAAAGGTGCCCTAACTACATTAGGGTCACAACGTGCCCCTAGCCTCTCAAATGATGACCTCCCACCTCTATCTTGAGATTCTAATATATGAAAATAATTGGGAATCTCTATAAGGACAAATTCACAATACAATTTCTTTAAGAAATTCATTGGAAACTCATGATTATTGTAGGGAGGGGCATTAAAGACCATCCACCATCTATCCCAAAAGTTATTTCTAATACCATTATGTATGCACCAATGGATGAGGAACCTTTTAGTTGTATTTTTAACAGTATCTTTTTCTCTAGGCTTTTCAAACAATGCACAAACTCTATCTTTTGATTTTATTTTTTATACATCTTGATATCATAATTGGTTTGCATAATATCTTCTTTGTTCATCCCTCTTAACATGCCAAATATCCAACTAACCACTAACATAAGCTACATGGGTCATAATGGACTTGCGGGAGGATACAAATTGTTCTATCATCGAATTAGTTTGTCCACAAGCTTTCAACCTACCAATGCGTGCTGCTAATTCATTTTTCTCTCTTTCTAGTTCATTCATTATGTTGTCTTGGGTACCAAGAGGAGGTTTCACAATCTGTGCAAGTTGCATAATTTCTTACTCTTGTTGTGGAGGGTTTTTTTATTTTTATCTTGTGGAGGGTTTTGATTTGGATCTTGTGAAGGGTTTTCATTTTGATTTTGTTGATCCAATTGGCGATTTGGCAGTTCATTATTCACATTTCCTAATAAGCAACCAATTGTAATCTAAATAAATAAATAAATTTAAAGAAAATTTGAAAAAAACCTACAATACAATGTAAAAAATTACAAAACAATGTAAAAACATAAAAAACAATGCAAAAACAAAAGTAGAAAAGCATGCGACGTGATCCCGATCTTGAACTTTGGCAATGAGGAGGCATTTTGAGGAGGTAGGTGACAAAAATATTCAATTTCTTCAATCCATGTCCACACTATGAGGAGAAATGCAAAAAAATAAAATGAAATGGGCCATGGGTTTGTAGCCCATTTATAAAATTTCTTACTTTTCAAAAGTGCGTACACGCTTTTGAAAATTTTAAAAAAAAAATGTTATGTGTCATGTTTTTGGCACCACAAGTTGGTGCACATACCCATAGGACCATCGTAGGACAATAACAACCCACAATATATTGCAGTGATGCGAATAAGTCATGGCATTCATTGACAAATACCATTGAAAATGACATGGGCCCTAATAATAAAAAAGTCTCAAGGGCTAACACTACATAAAGCAACAATTGACATTGGCAAAACTAACTACCAAAGGTTAACAGTCACAATAATATCCAAAGTATGTGAACTTGCAAACCTCCACATTCAACCCTCATTTACATTTTAGAAATATGCATGCATGCAACATAACCCATTTATTGCATGATGAAAAGAAGAGGAGAACCACCTTCTGATCTTATCAACTACACCTCCTCCAACAATAACAACTTCACAACAACCAATACAAGTAAGTTTGAATCATTTTTCCAATACATTCAATACACAATCAAACATTATAATTCAATGTTGGTTAACACAAGAGATTCTCCAATTAAAATTTTGTATTCTATAGAAGTTTCAAGGAGCTTGCTTACTAAATACTAAATAGGCGCACACATTACAATACTATAAACAAAATATTCTACAGGTTCAAATGAGAATTTCCATATAATGAATGAATATATATGAAAAGCGATTATAAAAAATGAGATTAAATATGAGAAGAAATATAAAACAATATTAATAGATATGATTATATAAATAGAAGGTAATGTAGAATATGATAACTATCGAAAATATGAATGCATCCTTATTATTCAAATAGTCCCTTAATTTAGGTGAAAGTTCTTTTAATACAATATTAAATTAATTTTTTGTTGTAGAAATATACATTTGTCCGAAACATAAATTTTATATATAAATAATTATTTAAAAATATGTTTAGTAAAAGAAGAAGATTGTGAGTGGATATCTTTTAAATAAAAATTAGAAACTTGTTTTAAATGAGAATGATAAAAGGATTTAAAAGAAGAATAAAGTTTAGTTTTTAGAAATTAGTAAAAATAAGCTTTAAATGCATTATGAAAAAATTGGAAAACATAACTTTAATTATGAAATGACTATTGTCTATTTAAGGGAATTATTTTTTATTACCTTTTTTTTTTTAATATAGTAATTTCACACTAATGTTAATAAGATTGATATATATATCAATTAGCCATCTCACAAATCTAACACCAATAACAAATTTGATGAACTCAAATAAAACCAGCTTAAAAAAAATTGATATGTTTGTTTATTCACTAATTTAAATAGATTTAAAGTCATACTTTATTTTTTCCTTGTTGCATTTAAATTAAACGATTTATTAAACTTAGAATATAATAAAATGTATAAATGTATAAAATTTTGATTTTATTTAAAATCAAATTTAAGAAAGTACTGAATTATGTCTAAACATTATTATTAAATGCTTTCAACAAGATATTTTATTTTTTAAATACTTATTAAACTTTATTAGTATGATATGGATGCAAACACAAAAAAATACATGTTATTGAAAGTCCTATGAATACTTTTGAAACATTAAACACCAATATTTTCATCTCAATCAATATCCAATTAAATCCTTTAAAAAAGGTAAAATGATGGGTGTAACTATCAACTCAAGTCAAATAAATACAACATATGAGGTGTTCAAAGAAGAAAAAACTAACAATCCATTTGAAATAATTCCTAAATTTATTTAAAATATGCATTATTGTCATCAACCCCTTTTTTGGAATAAGATTGATTGCTCTTGTCAAACAAGTGGACATTTTTCGGATCCACTGCTTGTCAATGGAACTCTTCTTGCACTATTTATGCCCAATCCAAAAAATTTGTATTACTCATATGTTAGTGTTGTACAACAAAATAAAAATAAATTAAATATTTATGTCATATTAAAAAATGAAGAATGAAAAACTAAAAATGAGTTTCTTCATTCTTTAAGTTTACAATGAATTTACTTTTTAGTTTGAAGAAACTTACTTTTCTCTACAATATGAAAGAAGATGATATTATCCATATAAGTAAAATTAAATATAACTATGGAATAAGCTCCCCATGCTCTACCCAATCTCTACACTATAATGGCTCCATTTAACAAAGAAAGAAAAGCTCTATGCAAATGGCAGTGGTGTAACTCAAAAAATTGCATCAAAATCAATAATCACAAAAAAATCCAAATTTTACTCATCATTTTAATATTAACCATCTAAATATTTTATGGAAATAGTGGTCAATCTGGAAATTTAAACTTTAGAAAGTTTCTAATTAATGATTGTTTTTTAACATCATCGAAAAGAAAGGGATTTTTGTGTTTGATCAGAAAATATTAATTGTGGCATAAAAATAAAATCTAGGAGCAAAGCTCCCACAATAAGCCTATCAGCTTAATAATAGTTTAAGACATGATGGTACAAATATTTTACTTTACATTTAATATTGAAGTTGAGAATTTGTAAAGACTAATAGTTTCACACATGTGCAAATGTTTTTCTTTAGATCTAATATTAAAGTTGGCATTTGTAAAGACAACATTAAATGAATGAGGGAATTATGTCTTAATGTCATTTATAGCATTTTGAAAATTAACATTGAAAAACTTAGGAAATTAGAGCCATTTACAATAAGCTTGGCTTTGATTTATTTAGGAGAAATTTTGACTTATGAAGACTACATTATAGATTTCAAAACCCACCTAGCTATGCACCTGGTAGTTCTATACAACATGTGTTTGACTTTGTCCTTGGTAGTTCTATACAACATGTATTTACTATCTACAATATAAATTAGTATCATTTACTTTTTGTATACATTATTTTTCAAAAGATTTATAGATACTAAATGTGAGTAGTGGGAGATTTTCTCCACTATCACAAAATGTAATGGCCACCCGAAAATGCCTAAGAACTAAACCAATTGCTGATAGAGATTTTAATGTCTTTGTATAGATTTGAAACCAAACAACATGAAATAGAAGGAATTTATGCAAATTGAAGATTGAACTACTACTAAAATAATATTAGTTTTCAAACTAATAAAATTATATACATAGCAAACTCACTAATTACTCCAGCATTATAACATTATATTCTAGTAATGACTTCCCATCTTGTTGCTATAGTAAAATGAATAGTGTCACGCTACAGTGTTGCTACAGTAAAAATTACCTTCGGTTAGTCCAAGACCCTGATAAAATCATCCCCCCACAATAGCATAAGTATCACACAAGGAGTGAGAATGATATGAGTGAACAACCAATCTGCCTATAGCTAGAAATGCACCCACACTACCTATTAATGAATTTATTAGTAATGAATTCCAAAGGCCAAATCCCAAGGGAATGATGTCTAGAATGCCACAAGAGAGGATAGACATCCTCTAATGCCCAAAACAAATCTGAAACTCAAACATCTATTTTCTTCTGATATCCAACCTTCCTAACAATAGCCACAAGCTCTCCTTTTATGTCTACTTCATAGGGTCGATCACTCTTTGAAAGTAATGTGGGATAAATAAAATAAAAAGAAAAGAAAAGAAAAGGATAATAGACACACAACTGGACAACTACTAAAGTGGGAACATTACACAAGAGCTTGCATTCTTACTGGTATTGAATTGTCAATTGAATTATCATCAAGTAGAAAGAAACTTGTCATTGCAGTCTTCATATGAAAAAATTGTATGTATTAGGATTTATCTTTTTCCCTCTTTGGTTGATTTGAGATCTATAGTCTGTTATTTTTCTACTTGATTTTTTATATTATGAATACAATATCATTTTCATCATTGATTCCATTCTCAAATAAAATATGACATTCATTGTTATTTGTAAAAATGCTTACTGTATTAATATCCTTTCGATTCCCCTATATATTCCTCTATGTGTCCTCTATCAACATTTAAAATTTAAAACACCGTTCAATTATGGAATTCAAGTTGCAATAGAACCTTTTATTTTAAATTACCTTCAAAAAATTGACTGAGGAGATATTCGTTGCACACAATGAACCTACACTAAACTAATTCATATGCTCACTTGTAATAAATAGTTTCATGAATTTTGTCAACTCTCAAAAATATGAAAAACATTATAATTCATTGAAACAATATACCATATCTTTTTATATATTATTATTTCAAATTATTTTTAGAAGCATGTGGATACACATATTAATATGTGGGAATGAGATTGATCTAATATATATTATTTATTCTTACTTTTAGATTTTCAAAGTAGTGTAAGTTTAAAAGAAACATTTCATTTCATGACGTTGGTGACATGGATAAGATATCTAACATGTTAATCTAAAATGAATTTAAAAAAATAGTATTTCTATTTTTTATGAGCTTGCATATGTCAAGTATATTATAAATATCATATAATTGTCATATATATTTTGGAAAAGAATTGTATATATATATATATATATATATATATAATTTTTTGTAAAATGAAACTTCATAATTTTAAACATATTTTTTTTAATTCTATATTAATTGAAATATATAATTTTATAAAATAATATAAATTTAATAAGCTTGTTCGATATATTATATGATTTTATTTTACCACCCCCACATTGCATCTCTTGTTGATTTGTTGTCCACTTCCCTAAAAAAAATTTATTTGGAAACATCACAAAACCAAGACACAATCATGTGCTTAGAAAATCTACAAAATATACTGTTGCTTAGGAAATCTAAAAGTGTGTATTTTGGGTTTTTCCTTTACATTGAAGACATATATCAGTTCAAAATGATAATAGTTTGTTGCATGTCTGCTTAGAAAGATAGTTAATATATGCTTAGTAATGAGTTCCAGTGTGTGCTCACACCATTACCTCTGATTACCTGTATATATCATAGTTAAAGCTCTAATTATTTGTACCCATTGAAATGAAATGTACAAGTATATCAATAGCTTTTATCTATATGTAGTTGACCTATACATAGTTTATCATGTTATTTCTATCTGCTATCTGCTTAGTAAAATAGTAGATATATGCTATAACTGTTTGTTTTGAATCTATTTAGCAAAATAGTCAATATATGCTCACTAATAAGTTCTAGTATAGTGTTGTGAGAGATCAATGCCAATGAAATGAACAACTAAACTATGTAACATTTTCTTGCTAGTAATGAGTTTTAGTATAGTGTTGTGAGAGATGAATGCAATACCATTAAATAGAGCCAATTCATAAACTCTGTATGGATCAACTATGTATAGATCAATGGCAGTCAGGGCTTTTATCTATACATAGTTTATGACATCGTAAACTATGTATAGATCAATACCAATCTTGGCTCTGATCTATACATAGTTCATGCACACATAGTTTATGAGGTCATTAACTATGTATAGATAATTGCAATTCCATTAAACACAACCAAATCATAAACTATGTATAGATCATTGCAAATCTATTAAACACAACCCAATCATAAACTATGTATAGATATACCTAACTATAAGAATTTATGCCTATGACCCTATTCACATGTTTCAATTTTGCATTAGGAAAGGGTGGATACTAAATCCATCCTATATTTATGTAGTATATTGTGTACATGGTAGATCAATGACAATCATAGCTTTTATCTATACATAGTTGACCTATACATAGTTTCTGTTTGTATTTGCTATCTACTTAGAAAACAATCGATATATGTTGTAATAGTTTATTTTGAATCTGCTTAAGAAAATAGTAAATATATTCTCAGTAATGAGATCAATGCAAATCATGCCAATCAAATAAGCAACTAAACTATGTATACATCAACTATAAATAGTTTATTAGGTCATAAACTATGTATAGATCAATGCAGAAAGAAACCCTATTCCCACATGCCAACAATGCTCCTTTTCTTCTTCTAAACCAAATTAAACTCTAAATAATTAAGGATAAGGTACATTAAATATGTTTTGGTTTAATTTTAAGGTTAAGGTTTCAATTATTATTTAACTATAGTAATAATTAGAGATAGAGCTTAATTATTTGTAAACATTAGTTTTTTGAATAAGAAATATATAATTATTGACACATTGATACGTGATAGAGATTAGATCCACTCATTCAAAAGACCCTAAAGTTATCCAACCTCACCTAACCTTTAAGAAAAATGGTAGATAAGAAGACGTCCATATGTGCAGAATAAGATGAGGAGACTTTCCTTTAGTCTTCAAAATTTGGTATGCTTGTCAAATATAGGTTGGCAAGACTTCAAAATAATAATACATGTGTTACAAAAGTTAGAGTGCATGTGGAAAAAGCCGATGAAACTCCCCTATCCTATGTGTGGAGTAAAGTAACTGGAGTTTCCTGGTCTTAGAAATTAGGTATGCATGTGGAATATTAAGGCTCAATTAGTCTCACTTTTCCTTACAAAAGTTATCACGCTTGTCTGATATTTCTACTCCGAATAGTGTGCATCGCAATACAAGAAGAAAAGGTAGGCGATAATAGAAATAAGTATAGGTTCAAAGAGAGATGTAGAAGAGATTACGAACAAAAGTTGTTCATCACTTAAAATACACATTATGATAGGTTGTGTTATATATCTTTGATTGACTAATAGTCAACCCTTAATCTATGATTCATGTAGATTGAGTGGGAAAGTTGGGAGAGGGAAGATTCATGTAGATTGAGTGGGAAGATCCATCTATTGCTATTCAACCTACAACATCTCCAATATTTGGATTTGAGTTGGAATGACTTCAATTCTACTTCCATACCTCCTCATTTGGAAAAACTTCAAAGCATTACTTTCCTTAGCCTAGCATATGCTAAGTAATGGATTAGTAATGGTGTCAATAATTATTCCTCTTTTATTCCACACAACTCTTTTTCTCTTCTTAGTAACCTCTTTTGAGTCACTCCTGAATGTCTTAGGCTGACCTAGGGTTGGATACCTAGTAATCCTATGAATTGTCCTTTTGCTTATCTTGATAATTCCATTATCTAACCTTAATGAGCTATCAAGAATTCTACTTAGGACAATCCTAATCCATTCAATCTTGAACACATTTAGGAAATCTAGGGCTCGTGTTAACCCTTTCTTCTCTACAATTGTGTATTCTTTCCTTAGTACACTATTCTCACAAAGTTTGTCATATGCTTGCCTAATTTCCATATCAACAATACTTACAATTTTGCAGTTATAACATTTCCTAACATCTTGCACCATTAAATCATTTAGTGGTATCATGGATAACAAACTAGAGGGGTCTTGTTTATAAGAAATGTTAGGAATGGCTTTGAATATTGGTTGTTTAGCTTCATTACTAACAATTTGAACATTTAGAACCTCCTTACCCTCTACATTCTTTGAACTAGGTGCCATTGTGTGAAACTAGGGTTTACAAAAATATAAACAACCTAACACAGCACTTGATAAATACCTTACAAGTTCTGATTAAATGATGTAGAATCACTATACAAATCTTCTACAATCACTTTGGATGAGTTTTCCATATCGCCTCTTGCTCTCTGTGCTCTTTCTCAATTTCAAAATGATGAAAAATGAGTTGAAATCAATCAAATACCCTTTTGAAACACTATAGTTAATGTTTAGTGCTTACACAGTTGTAAGCTCAACATCAACCAATTCAGGCTCACTCAACATCCATTAAAATTCCATTCACCCAGAATCCATTACAAGCTTGATAGCATATAGAATTTTACTTAGCACTCATAGGAAACTTTTTGTGCTCGACAGTAACATGAAAAACTTGTTAGAAATAATAGTCCACCAATATAACTGAGAGGGGGGTGAACTAGTTATAAGATAAGTAAAACAATTATCCTTTTTTAAACAACCTTAATCAATTAATAAATGTAAACAACAACCATAAAGAGATGCTCATACATAATTACACCAGATATGTTGACTAGGTAAACCCTTGATCAGAGGGAAAATCCTGGTGGGAATCATACCCACAAAATGATGTACTAATATGAATATTACTTGTTAAAGGATGAACCCTATTAGGAGTCTATTATAACATTTAGTAAAAATAGTCCCTATTAGGAGACTTTGAATCCCTATTAGGAGATTCCAACCTTGTTAGGAGTTGTTGAAGGTAGCTAGACCCACTATCCAAATAGCTTTAGGATTATATCAACAAACCCACTTTCCAATTGATCTTGGTACTATTCCTTTTAGAATAATAGATGTGTAACAAGTTTAAGTTCTTCCTGTATCCAATATTTTAGAATTCTTCACCTTTAGATCATGCAATTAGATCTGGAGCTCTGTGATCAGTAACAATAACCCTTAAGGTCACCTACACACATTAGTATGTCACTCCGCTCTATTGCTTTGTAATTTTCAATTCTTCTTCACTTTTATATATCTAAAACATGGGAAAAATCTTTCCTTTATACCGCACTAAATTAATAAATATTTGAGTTGGCTTCATACTTCATTATCATACATTAATTAAATGAAATACACATTTAATTAATGCTATTAGCTCATAGTTATACACAAAATTTTACACGTGCAACTTATGTACCTGTGCACACTCTAACATCATCAACAATTAGTAAACTATCTCTAGTTCATTGCATAACCCTTCACTACAATTGTAATGAGTTGTAGAAATCATGCAATATAGTTGCTTTCCTGATACATTGTTTCTATATTATTCTCTATAATTCAATCATATCTTCTATACACTATCGATTTAGGTTCTATGCACTTTCCTATGTAGCAAATACACACGGTAGTATGTGCTGGTAACTATGCAACAACTAGATAAGTAATATAATGTTCTCAATATAAAAATTAGTGTCTACTAATCTATTAGTCTTTTACAAAACTATGTTGTCATCAATGATAAACATAGTTCTAAATACATCATAACAATGTTCTGCAATGATCCCCCATAGCATTAGCATTCATGCTGACAATCTCCCCCTTTTGCATGGATGGCAACATAGATGAAAAACATCTAGTTCCAAGAATACCAACAAGTCTCTTCAAATCCTCTTTAGCAATAAAATTTTGCTTCACGTAAATCCTTCATTGGAATACTTCTCCCCCATAGTACAATGTTTTTCATGCCATACTTCTCCCTCATTGACATCGATGTTAAAGATAGTACACAAATGGTTCACTTTTCTTAAATGTCTAATCAACATGATGACACGCTGGTCTATTGCTTTACAATTTTTTACATAAATCCATAAACAACTCAAGTTTCTAAAGATAGTGTTGTATACCAATTACCAATTATCAAGAGTCATTTTCTGACTCTATTGACCACAAACACTCCCCGATTGATAAAGCATTAACATTCAGTCTAGTCTAATAATGATGCTATGTACCCTAGACTAATGCACATTTGCATCTTTTATTCTAAAATAGGAAGGGACATAACTCCAAACATACCTCTTAAGTACTCAAATGTATCCTTTGGTAACACCTTTGTGAAAATTCCTGCAATTTGTTCCTTAGTGTTAATGTACTCTAGTTTGATTTCTCTTTCAACACATGATACTTTATAGAGATGTGCTTAGTCTTAGAATGCAAAACAGGATTCTTAGACATGTTAACTATGCTTGTATTATCATAGTACATAATAATAGGTTCTTTGAATATAATTCCAATATCTTTCATCACCTGCTTCATCCATGCAACTTGATTATAGTTGTTTGTTGCTGCAACATATTCTACCTCTATAGTACTTTGTGAACTACAATCTTGTTTCTTGCTTAGCCAAAAACCAATCCTCACCAAGAAAGAATACTCCTCCACTAGTGCTTTTTGTATCATCTGTATCTCTAGCTTAATCAGTATCAATATAAGTGCAAAGGGTACATCATTACTTCTATCATACAAAATGCCATAATCAAATGTCTCTTTCAGATATTTGAATACCCTTTTTAGTACTGCATATTGGTATTCTTTTGGATCAGCTTGAAATCTTGCCACAATTCTAACCACATTTTCTATATCAGGTCTAATGTGAGTTAGATGTTGCATTCCTCCAATGCTAGATTTGTACTTCTTTTGTTCAAAAATAGGTGTCTCATCCTTGCTTAATAACTTGTGACTAGTTACCATAGGAGTTCCAATAGGTTTACAGTTTTCTAGTCCAAATATTTTCAGCAAATCTTTAATAGTTGGTTTGAGAAATAAAGATTCCTTCGTTGTTTTGAATGATTTACAATACTAAGAAGAATTTCATTTTTCCTATCATGCTCATCTCAAATTCATTCTTCATATCTTCTGAGAATTTGTTACTACCTTCATCATTTCCTTCAAAACTAGTGTCATCAACAAATACAATGATTATCAACAAACCATTTTTTATTTCTTTCAAGTACAAGTTGTTATCTTCTATTCCTTTAGCAAATCTAAGCTTTGCTATGTATTTATCTAACCTTGCATACCAGGTTCTAGGTGCTTGCTTCAATCCATACAAGACTTTCTTTAATTTGCAAACCATATCCTTCTCTTTTGTCAAATGAAAACCTTCTAGTTGCTCAATGTAAACTTATTCTTCAAGTCCACCATTCAAAATTGTTGATTTAACATCCATCTGATATACCTTGAAATTTTTTATTTGCATACCACTCTTTCTTTATTTCTTATTACTTCTCCTTGTTCATTTATTTTCTTTCTAAATACCCATTTTGTGCCAATCACACTTTTGTCCTTAGGTCTAGGGACTAGTTCCCATGTGTCATTCTTTATTCTCTATTGAAGTTCTTCTTCCATTGCTTTCATCCAATGATTATCCTTGATTGCTTCATCTACATTTTTTAGTTTTACTTGAGATATTAGGCATAGTTCTTCATTGATTTTGCTTCTTGTCATTGCCCCTTTTTCTTTACTTCCTATTATTTGATCAGTAGGATGGTTTCTTATCACATTCTCATTTGGGGTAGAATTCGTTGCTTAAATTCTTATTTCAGGCACTTTGCTTTGTTCTTCTCCTACTTCTTCAGTTTGCACATTATTCTGCAAGTCATTGTTAGTCTTAAGAAATAATTCATTACATCTCTTAGTCATCCTAGAATAATCATCTCCATCAAAGTTATAATCCATCACTTTCTCTTTGGTGCCAAATTTTTCATCTATTCTCACATTTGCGCACTCTACTATAGTTTTTGTTCTATAGTTGAAGCATCTTTAAGCTTTACTTTTTAATGAATAGCCAAGAAACATACCTTCATCACTCCTTGGAACAAACTTACCAATATCGTCATCTCTTTTGATGTAACATTTTCTTCCAAATATTCTAAAATATTTGACTGATGTTGAGTATCTGAACCATAACTCATAAGGTGCTTTCTCTATACCTTCTCTGATATGTACTATGTTGAGAGTGTATACTATTGCATTGATTGATTCTCTCTAGAAAGTCATTTGTGCATCATTTTCAAATAACATAGCTCTTTCTACTTTAACAATTGATCTGTTTCTTTTTTCAATAATCCCATTCTACTCAAGTGTATGGGGTGAAGATAGCTATCTCCTAATTCTATGCTCTTTAGAGTAGATATTGAATTCTATAGAGGTGAATTCTCCTCCTTTATCAGATCTTAAGTTCATGATTTTAACTCCAAAAACATTCTCTACTTTATTCTTGAATATCCTAAATTTCTCAAATGCCTCTGATTTTTCTTTAAGAAAAGCTACCCACATCATTATGGTAAAATTGTCAACATAAATCATAAAATACCTTTTCTCCATAGAATCCTCTTGTTCTTGAAGGACCACTCAAATCTATATGAACCAATTCTAGCTTTTGTGTAGTACCAAACTACTTGCTAGGAAATGAGACTTTCTTCTGCTTAGCCAAGATACATTCCTTACAAATAATGTTAGTTGGCCTAGTGATCTTAGGTAAATCTCTTACAACAAGTGTATTACTAGCTTTCATAATGTTATCAAAGTTTATGTGACAAAATCTTCTATGCAATAATCAACTATTGTCAACTTTAGCTATTAAACATGTAATTTTAGTGGTGTTTAACTAAAATAAATTACCTCTAGATTTTGTGACAGTACAAAGAAATTTTCCATCCTTGTCCTTGATGATACACGTGTTATTACCAAATTGTAATTGGTAACCTTTGTCCATAAGCTATCCAACACTTAAAAAATTATGTTTTGGTCCATCAACACAATAAACATCATTAGTATTTTTTTTACCATCAAGTGTGATAGATCCAATTCTTGTAATGTGATAGGCTACATTGTTCCCTTACTCTGAAAATTCCTCCATCATGACTTTTGAATTTCACAAATTTGCTCATATCACCAGTCATGTAATGTGAACATCCACTATCAATGATCCAATCTTTCCTTTCAACTTATGAAATCAACATACTTTCTTATCTGATTTCTCTGTCAAGATCATCCTCCTTTATAGCTACAAATCCTAATTCATGTTCACTTTTATTTTTATCAGATTCTTCTTCCTCTTCTTCTTCATTAGCATATAAAGAATTTCTAGGTCTTCTAGATTTGAATCTTCCCTTATAATTTCTTTCTTTGTGGGACACTTAGATGCATAATGACCATATTCATTACATGTCCAACATTTAAAGATATTCTTACCATCTTTTTCTCTTTCCACAAGAAGAGCCACTCCTTCCTAGATCTTTCCCTCAATAGACATTTTGTTGCTAGCAATGTCTCATTGCACTTTTGTGTTCCTTACTAGACCAAGTTTAATGTTAAATGCACTAAATTCTTTCTCAACTTTTGTTAATTCTCAAGATTGTTTCAAATCAAATTCTCTAGTTTCCAATCTACCAAGCAATGTTTCTTTGGTGAAATTAGTGGATCATCTATGTTATTATCTTGAAAGGTGGTGTTAGAATTTTCAAGATCTTTTATATTACTTCATTATCATATTTCTTTCCAACAAGATGTGTGATTCCTGCAACAATTTCAGATATGCTACCAATATGGCTTCTTATAGATTCATCTTCCATCATTTTAGCATCTTGGAATGCGAAATACAGATTTTGTAATCTAACTCTTTTTGCATGTTTACCACCCTCATAATTAGCTTCTAAGGTTTTCCAATTTCATGAGATGTTTTGAGTTGTTTTACCTGGCTATACTCACTTTCAGGTAGAGCTGATAATATTGTTTCTCTTGCCCTTATGTTGCCCACGAATACCTCTCTTTGTTCCTTAGTACAACTTTCAAGATTGTCTTCTTCTACAATGTTTTTAGATGCTTTGGTTACAAGCCAATATCCTGGACCAATGCTCAAAAGATGAGTCTTCATTTTATCCTTCCAGCTATCATAATTTGTGCCATAAAATCTTAGACTTTCTTTTCTAAGCATGTTTGCCATGGATTTCCAAAAGTTGTTAAACATTTTCTTCAAGGACCTAATGCTCTAATATCGATTGTTAGAAGCAATAATCCACCAATATAACTGAGAGTGAGGCTGAATCAATTATATGATAATTAAAACAATTATCCTTTTTAGATAACCTTGATCAATCAACCAATATAAACAATAACCCTAAAGAGATGTTGATATACAATTACACCAGATATGTTGACTAGGGAAACCCTTGATTAGAGGGAAAACCCCGATGGGAATAATGCTCACAAATTGATGTACTAGTATGAGTATTCCAAGTGTTACAAGATGGACCTTTTTAGGAGTCTATTACAACATTTCATACAAAGAGTCCCTATCAGAAGACTTTGAATCCCTATTAGGAGATTCTAACCCTATTAGGAGTTGTGCCAACCTTCTAAAGAGTTGTGGAAGGTAGCTGAACCCATTGTCCAATTCATGTTGGTACTATTCCTTTTAGAATAATATATGTGTAATAGGATTGTACTTCTTCCTCTATCCAATACATCGAACTTCTTCACCTTCAAATCATGCAATCAAATGTGGAACTCTATGATCAGAAATAGTAACCCTTAAGGTTAGTTACATGCATTAGTATGTCACTTTGCTTTGTTGCTTTGGAATTCAAAAGTCTTCTTCACTTCTATATATCTAAAACATAAAAAGCATCTTTCCTTTATACCACACTTAACTAATAAAATCATTGAGTTGGATTCATACTTCATTATCGTACGTTAATTAAATGAAATACACATTTCATTAATATTGGTGGCCTACAATTATACAACTTCCATACATGTGCACTCTCTGATGTCATCAACGGTTATTAAACTATCTCTAGTTCACTATGGAACCCTTCACTACAATTGTAACGAGCTATAGCAATCATGCAATAGAAACTATTTTCCTAATACTCTATTTCTATATGGTTCTCTATAATTCAATATCTCTTTTGTACACTGTTGATTTAGGTTTTGTGCACTTGCCTATGTCGCAAATACACACTATAGTATGTGTTGGTAACTATGCAACATCATATAAGTAATATAATGTCCTTAATATAGAAATCATAGTCTGGTGCCCTATCAATCTGTTATGAAACTATGTTGTCATCAATGAAAAACATAATTATAAATACATCATAACAATGTTCTACAATGCTCCCCCATAGTATCAACATTCATGCTAACAATTTTTTTTTTTTTAGGGTTTCTAATAACATCTTGCATCTTTGTTCATGATTATGTAATATTTTTAGTATTAAATCCTTTTGGAATTAATGTATGATACAACGTTTAAATATCAGTTCCACATACCTCTTGATTGCTTAGTTAAATGAGGTGTGATCACCTGACTCACTGGGTGAAGTGAACCCTTCTCCATCTCATGTGCTACAATCATCCTTCTTGTTCCATGTCTTTTTCATGTCATCTTTGATATTTTCAGCATCTTCTTTGCCTTTGCCTTTATCAAATTCAAAACTTGGTGCCTTTGACCTTGTTGGACAATGTCGACAGATGAGACTAGTCTTCAAACAACTAGAAAATGTGTGGTTTGACTCAATGATGAGAGACCCCTTGAACATGGCCAATCATGGAAACAAGTTTTCAATGTTGTAATAACGGAGAAATTTTGAAGTTCGAGGAAACATGGGGTAGACATGGTTTAGAATTTGAAATATTATGATTTAATGGTAAAATGTGGCATCAAAATGTATTATTAACACATTTCCTCTATAATAGGAAAGCGATCTCCATGAGGAGACAATAAGGCATTAAAAGTGGAAATATGGTTTTAATAACCATCATTGAATAACCACCGGCAACTCTTTAAAAAAAAAGAGAGAGGAATAGTAGAAGAATTAAAAGAGAGAGTTCAGAGAGGGAGCACAAAGAATAGGAAAAAAAGTCGGCTCTCTCACCTTTAGCCAGAGAGCCATGCATGTTAGTTATGCTATTTATATTTCATATTCTAATTTTATTAAGTTTTTGGTGTTGCTGTAACTTGTCATCTCTCTCTCTTATCTGGTTTGATTCTTTGTGAAGGAATATTATGGTGAATAGGAAGTCACATTGATACATGTATTGGGTCATATTAGTCTTAATTATGAATATTATTTAAGTCTGTAATGGTATTCAAGAATTAGTTATGTGAATCTTGTGTTGAATCATTGAAATGAGATCCAATTTTGTTACTAGAATCTCAAAGAAACCGATTGATAATCGATGCTTATTGTTTTAAGCAAGCCAAAAGGATGATAACTTGGAGATTTGGGGAGTCGATTTTATGGAATAGTCGATAGGCTTAATAACCATTAAGAATCAGTTTCCTTAAGCTTTTAAAGCATCGATTGATAATGTAGCGGCTACATAAACCCGATAGGAGAAATGATAGTGCTTGGTTTCTTTGGACAGTAACAAACTGATAGTCACATAGTGCTCAATTTTTATGAAGAAAGGTGGCAGAACAAGATGCCAATGCTTTTGGCATTCGATATGAAAGAGGTGGAAACCCGACAGTAAGTGCACTTTATTTGTCAAGGCTCAATTTTGTGCTAAGTGTAGCCATTTATCATAGCCAACCAATGCGTTTGGGTGTTGGTCCAGTTAGAAACTAAGTATAGTTTAAGTTCGACCAATCCCATGGTTGTTGTGAGGGAATGGAATGAAGGAGAGTGTAATGGGAAAACTTAGGGTCTATGTGTTGATATGGGGTGTCTCCGGTTTCATTTAGTGGCCATGAACGTAAGATGAGAGAGCATGCAACTTGCTGTTACATCAGAGTGGTATCAAAGCTAGCGAATGGTTTGGTGATATTGCAGTGGGAAGAAGCATAAACGAATGCATTAATCCATCAAGCTGCAGGAAGAATGAAGAGAGTTCTTGGGAAGATCTTAGGTGAAGATCTTCATGTTGTCTCCATCAAGATGAATTTGGGTAGAAGGTGCAAGAAGCAACCACTGAGAGAGAGTGGGAAGTTCTTCCAGAATCTTTGATGGGTACGATGATCGTATAGCAGCAGTAGGAAGAATGGTGGACAACAATGACAATGCAAAGATGTCATCACAGTGATGCATCGAAAGCTAAGGAGCAAAAGACCACGAAGAAGAAGCAAGTGCATTTCCTTGGGACAAGGAAATTTTTCAGTCTAGGAGTTTGATGGGAGACCCCTTGAACATGGCCAATCATGGAAAAAAGTTTTCAATGTTGTAATAACAGAGAAATTTTCAAGTTCGAGGAAACATAGGGTAGACATGGTTTAGAATTTGAAATATTATGATTTAGTGGTTAAATGTGGCATCAAAATGTATTATTAACGCATTTCCTCTATAATAGGAAAGCAATCTCCATGAGGAGACGATGAGGCATTAAAAGTGGAAATATGATTTTAATAACCATCATTGAATAACCATCGGCAACTCTTTAAAAAAAGAGAGAGAGGAATAGTAGAGGAATTACAAGAGAGAGTTCAGAGAGGGAGCACAAAGAATAGGAAAAAAAGTCGGCTCTCTGGCCTTTAGCTAGAGAGCCATGCATGTTAGTTATTCTATGTATATTTCATATTCTAATTTGATTAAGTTTTTGGTGTTGTTGTAACTCGTCATCTCTCTCTCTCTTATCTGGTTTGATTATTTGTGAAGGAATATTATGGTGAATAGGAAGTCGCATTGGAAGTCACATTGATACATGTATTGGGTCATATTAGTCTTAATTATGAATATCATTTAAGTCTATAACGGTATTCAAGAATTGGTTATGCGAATCTTGTGTTGAATCATTGAAATGAGATCCAATTTTGTTACTAGAATCTCAAAGAAACCGATTCATAATCGATGCTTATTGTTTTAAGCAAGCCAAAAAGTTGATAACTTGGAGATTTGGGGAGTCAATTTTATGGAACAGCCGATAGGCTTAATAACCATTAAGAATTAGTTTCCTGAAGCTTTTAAAGCATCGATTGATAATGTAGCGGCTGCATGAACCCGATAGGAGAAATGATAGTGCTTGGTTTCTTTGGACAGTAACAAACCGATAGTCACATAGTGCTCAATTTTTATGAAGAAAGGTGGCAGAACAAGATGCCAATGCTTTTGGCATTCGGTATGAAAGAGGTGGAAACCCAACAGTAAGTGCACTTTATTTGTCAGGGCTCAGTTTTGTGCTAAGTGCAGCCATTTATCAGAGCCAACCAATGCGTTTAGGTGTTGGTCCAATTATAAATTAAGTATAGTTTAAGTTCGATCAATCATGTGGCTGTTGAGAAGGAATGGAATGAAGGAGAGTGTAATGGGAAAAGTTAGAGTCTATGTGTTGATATGGGGTGTCTCCGGTTTCATTTAGTGGCCATGAACGTAAGATGAGAGAGCATGCAACTTGCTGTTACATCACTCAACCACCTCTTGTATTCACTTCTAAAGTGTGTTCTAATACAATTATCTAGAACATTTCCATATTCTTGATAATAATGACAACTATATCTTGTATTATAATTCCAATTATAAGAGTTGTCATTGTTCCTTACCTTTGTTTTCCTATTTGATGACCACATGGGTTTGGATCTGCACTCAAAAGCTCTATGTCCATACTTCTGATAGTTATAACAACATCCTTCATATCTTTGTGTGTACATGGTCTTGGTTTGGCATTTCTAAGTTTGATGGCATTGCTTGTTGCACTTATGATAGTGAACCATGCTCTTATGCTTGACATTCTAATTTACAGTCTTGCTCCTAGACACATTAGCAATATGTCCTTTCTTACCACAATTATGGCAAGTAGGTTTGGAGTTCTTACCTTTGTTTCTCCTTTCTTTAGCACTTTTCGATGACTTTCCTTCTTCAATACTTGTGTATCTTAGTCTACATATATCGTTATTGGATCTAGGGGATCTCAATAATTGCTCAAAGTATTTGATGGCTTCATTGGGTTTATTGAAACTTTTAGCAAATTCATTTTCCCTTTTTAGATCACTTTGTAATTTCTCATTTTACAACTTCAATGTTGTTATCTCAATGTCCTTTACATTCAATTCATAGTTGAGATTCATCATTTGGCTCAAAGTATCCAATTGTATATTGCAAATCTTGGTTAGCTCCGATGATTCCTCTTCCAGCCTATTGGTCAAAATTCTTTTGTCCTCTTCAATCATGGCTTTTTTTTCATAGCTTTCTTCTTCTATTCAGTCACCTCACATAGTAGTATGGCTTGAGATTCTTGCTCTAACTTGAGATTTCTAACTTCTACAGCTTGGGGTCTATTCCTTTTTATTAGATCTATAACTGTTGCATTAAATTTATTGGAGTCTCCTTTAGAAAATAGCTTAGTAGTGTCCATCTCTCTATATTGTGTGTCATTCTACTCAATAGCAATTTCCTTCCTTCTCTTCAAGCAATTCTTTAGTTCTTCTCTTGCTTCATCCAGTTGATGTAGAATTAGTTGTATTTCAATTCCTTGATTCTCAATAATATTTCCCAACTTGTGGACTTTCATTTCAATATATTTTCTCAAAGATGCAAAGCTCTCTTTTAGAGAACAAGGCTTTGATACCAACTTTTGGAATTAGAATAGGAAAGGTAAAATTCTGATGAGGGGGGTGGGGGGGGTGAATTAGTAGTTTAAACTTTGACCCATAAAAACATTCACCACACATCCATCTCATATATTCACTAAGTAAATTGAAATACCATGTAAATCATGTACATCTAAAACATTTAATCAAGTAAACATTCACACATATATGACACTAGATATGATTACCTAGAAACCCTCCAATGAGATGGTAAAACTGGGGTGGGTATGACAACCACAAATCTTCACTACTATAGTAATAAAGTGTATATAATGAAGGTTACAATATTTTGATCATGAGACATGATCTACCCTATGAAATATCTTCCCTATTAAAGGCTTACAAATATAGTTAGGTCTCGCCCTATTAGAAGCATGTCTTGTTAAAAGACTTCAACTCACAATTAAGTAAGCATCTTGTTATAGGATTTCAATGCAGCCTATTAGGGCTACTCTGGTAAGAGATTTTACTGATTCACCTACTAGAATGATTCAGCAATGATCTTGAAGTTAGCACTTCCTTGCCTAATGACATATCACCTCTAAACTAATGTATTCTTGATCCTTCTTGATTAGATGTCTCTTTGTTGTATGTTATTCCTTTTCCTCTTTTCTCCTTTAACTAATTTTGTAATGTAGTCTTGGATCATTACTCTTTAGCCACCATGAATGTTATATGTGCACATGCAAACTACTCTCTTTTCTCCTTTAACATTCCTTAGAGAGTTTAGGGTTTGTCCTCCTTAAGAAGACTTACGTGACTTAGGGTTAGGTATGAATCAATGGCTATGATTCATCCATTTTGCTTCTTAAACCCTCCCCTTTTCTAATTTTTTTCATGTAATACAATGGGAATCCAATTTAAGATTCATCGTTATCTCCAAAATATCATAATTCAATCTTCAAGTCAGCTCAAAAATGGTTTACATAGTTATTTGTGCCATTACAAACAACTATGAAAAAATTTGTCTTACTCAGCATCTAAAGTTTCTGTTGGTTGGCATATACTGATCTCTATCCTATGACTCGACATCTATATCACTAGGCATCTACTATTTACTCAGCTCCTAAATAACTCGGTATACATTGTTTTCTTGACACTTCAGTGACTCAGCACATGAGTGGCTCATCACTCACTTTCAACTTGGCATGCTCTATTATAGACATGTTGTGCTTGGCATGTACTACTTGTTTAGCATGAACTAAGTAAATGACTTAAGTGTGTGGACACTCATTTATCAAAACCAATCTAATATCAATAGTTCCTAGACTTGATCATCACTAGGTTACTTGGTTACTACTAAATTTCTTGCTTGACACATACACTATCAGTCAGTTGATACTAATGATTGGATAACACTAATTTTTCTTGACTTGTTTTGGTAGTTAGTCTACACTAGCATCACTCAACATCTACTTTAAAATTCTTTAGTCTTATGCTTTGTTGCTCAATCAAGCTTATGTATTTGATCTATCTTTGTTCACAATATCAAGACTTGAGCATTACTATCATCTCCACTTGTAACATGATTTAAAAAATCTATTTATCTTGTCGAAGTCCAACTAATCAAATGTCTATTTTTAGTTTCCTATTCATAACTTAACCTTTCCTCTAGATACTTTTGTTATGACAAACTTCTCAAATCCTCTTCATCAATGAAATAGATATGACACTTAGATTAGATAGAAAAATGTCTCACTAGTAGGTTTGGCATCCATCATAACATAACAATTATTTCAATTGTAGCTTCCAACAATCTCCCTCTTTTGCATTAATGACAACACTTCAAGTTACAATGCAATCTAAAATTTTACTTTTTTCTAGAAACACCCTCAATGTATCAAACCTTCATTAATATCATTAGTTTCATTATGATTCTCATCTATAACTCTCTTTCTATCATATCAAATCTAGCAATACCTCAAGTAAGTCTTATGAACATACTCTAAGTAATCTCTCCCTGTTACTTAGATATATTTGCCATCTTTCATTATCTCCCTCTTTCATTTAATCTTTCATGTGGTAACTAGATAATCTCTCCCTCTATCATGGTAACTAAATTACATCTTCTCCCTCTTTGACAATAATGCCAAAGACATTCACACCATTTCCATGTAGTTATCTTCATATCAATTTTGAATTCCTTACTATCGTCTTTGTATGATTGATTGATGCAGGAGCATCCTAGGTTGATGTGTTATCCTACTCATCCACGTTCATTCTTTCAGTTGCTACCAAGTTATAGTCATCACCAAGTTCCAGTAATTATTTAGTATCAACTGAGTTGCATTGATTGTGTAATTCATGTTATCCAGTTGGGTGTCATGTTATCCCATTCATTTTTTTAGTGTTGGCTGAGCTATCTAGTGTTGGCCAAGTTGTGACCCAATGTTGGTCAAGCCATCAAGTGTTGGATGAGGTGTCCAATGTTGGTTGAGTGTTCCTTCATCTGTCGAGTGATCCTATTATTTACTGATGCTTGGTTCCTTCTTTGACCAAGTTTTTCTATGATTGGTTCTTAGTTTGAGGTGACTTATGTAATTAATTTGGATAATGAATTTAGTGTTTAGATCTTGTCTTGTGATGTGTGCAAACCATTTTAAGGTTGGCCTTTCAATTATGAAATAATCTAGAATCTTCTATAATCCATTTTGGAAACTATAAGTAGAGGTATTTGGTTTATTTTAGAGGAGGAATTTGAGAGTTCAGAGCAGAGTTTCTAAATAGAGAATTGAAGGTGAATTATGGATCTTAAAGTTGTATTTTGTTTTTGATCATAACCCAAAAGGCCATACAGCTAAGCATGTATGTTGATGATTTGATGAACCAATAAAGTGTCATATTTTCTTCTCTCCTTGTTTTTATTCTTTTTATTGTTTTCTTTTGTTGTGTTACTCAACAAGGTGGTTGGATAGTGAGGTGTGCGTCTGGCTCTAGTTGATCATATCCCTCCCTATGTTAGGTGGTATCAATGCTTAAGGTTCATTTGTGTGGAGATTGGATTGTGTAGAACCCCAAGTTTTATTTGGTTGTAGGGTGGAAGATCTTTGGATTTGACCTATAACTTGCAGAGGGTTACAATCTTACAAAAACCTATTTATAAAGATGGTTCAAGGTAGAGGAACTAATTGGATTGTTGTTATGGACATGTTGAGACAAATTGTAGCCAAATTAGAGGCTATGAAGACAACCCAAAGGAGAGTATCACATCTTGATGTGAGTGATGATGAAGCAATAGTACCAAACCCTAATCTAGAACCTAAGGAAGACCAAGATGAGAAAAGATTGTTGTGAGTGTTTTCTAGGGAGCATTCAAAACCTGTTATGGAAGTTGTTCTTTATGATAAAAAAAATTGGCATTAATGTTGTGTTGGATTGGATCTCTGATATGGAGAAGTTCTTTGAGTTTGGAAACACTTCTGATAATAGAAAGGTAAAAATTGCAGTCACTAGGTTGAAAGTCCATGCATCACTGTGGTGGGAGCATTTGTAAACTAATAGATAAAGGAGAAGGTAAGGACTCAAGGATGAAAATGGTAAACAAGGTGAATAAGTTCCTTCCTATTGATTACTAAGTTAGATTCTTGAGGAAGATGTAAAATTTGAGACAAAAGAAAATGATTTTAAACGAGTATACTAAGGAATTTTATAGATTGGACATTAGATATGAACATGTGGATAATGAGGTTGATAAAGTTACAAGGTATATAAATGGATTGAGATTTAGAATTCAAGATGAAATAAGTTTAATTAAATTGAAAAGTGTGGAAGAAGCCTATCAATATACCTTGAATGCTAAGGAGATCTTGAAAAGTAAGCATGAAAAAAGATAAAGAGGTAGAGATGGTAGATTCTATAGAGGCGGAGGTAGATATTATAGAAAAGGTGGAAGATCTGACAATCCTATGCAAAATAAGGGAAAATATGAATGGAAAAGTAATGACAAAGGCAAGACTAGATGGAAAGGTAGTAATCCTTACTGAGGAGGTAGTAGTTCCTACCAAGGAAGAGGCAATTCTTACTCTAGAGGAGGCTTTTGTGGTAATTGTTTTAGATGTGGCAAAGAAGGGCATAGATTCTTTGAGTGTAGATAATCTAGTAACAATGACCAAGGTAACAAAAATGATGTGATTCAAGGAGACCTTGAGGGTACACCAAGTGCACCTAAGGCTAGGGAAAATATGATGGTGAGAAGAATTTTTTGTAATAACATAATTGATGAGGAACTTGTCCTAAGGATAAGTCTTTTTAAGACTAGATGTAAGATGGCTAGAAAATGCTACAATGTGATCATTGATAGTGGAAGTTCAAAAATATAGCATCAGAGGAGTTGGTTATAAAGTTGTAGTTGCAAAGGCTCGAGCATCCTAAATCCTATCATATTTCATGGATCAAGGATGAGCATAAGATATTGGTAAGAAAACAATGTATTTTGAAGTTTTTAATTTGAAGGGTTTAATTTCTCTTAATATTTCAAACAACAAACTGATAGGAACCATTCCCAAATCATTAGGAAGTATGATTTACTTGGAGTCATTGGATCTTTCAAGATACATGTTGCTGGGAATGATTCCATTAGATCCTATAAATTTGACATTTATTTTTGTTTTGAATATTTCATACAACAATCTATTACATCTAATACCATAGGGGAGGCAATTTATAACATTTTAGACATCTTCTTATGTGCGGAACCCCAATCTTCATGGTTGGCCCTTGGAAGATGGATTCATCATATCAAGGATTGGTGAAAATGGAAATTAAGTTCAATCAAACAATACAAGAGCTATGGACATGGCTACATATGAGATTGATTAATGATGGGCAGTGTTATGTAAGGAAACTCAGCAACAAAGAATATAACCATCATTTCCACATAACCCATAATAGATCTGAAATAAACACAGAATTAAAATCCACATGCAAGAGAATAGAAAACATACCCACAAAATTGTGACACAAGATATACCCTGAGAAACCCTCATTGAGAGAAAAAACCCAGCCTCCAAAAGCATCCATCACCATGTATTATTCAGCAAAAATACCATTGCAATACAACCATGGAAGCCTTCATGGCCATAGCCACAACCGAGCAAACTATGTGAACAAGCATGAATCCATACATCCCATGCCATGCTTCGAACCTTCACAAATGTTCCCTTGGCTAACCTGTCAAGCCTTGTCCCGCTTGACTCTTGCCTTTTGTCTTCTCCTTGTCACTCTCTACAACAACTACCCTTGTGGCTTCTTATATAGTAGCAAGTCCCACAAAACCACTAAGTAGTATTACATAAACCATGTGCTAACACTAGTGCTACCTAACCCACTGACCCCACATTTAATATTGGGCATTTAATTCTTTTCCCCAATATTAAATAATTACATGAAATATTTTCACAATGTTACAATACAACTCATCAAGAATATTCCATGACAATTTTTACATGTTGCACGTCCATCTAGGCACAACATTACATAATAAAAATAAATAATAAAATATAACAATATTATGCAATGTGTGTAACACCCATTATCTCAACAATCTCCCACTTGTTGTATACATTGCATAGGGTCAATCCATAGCCACATAAATGAACAAGGGAACAATCCCTCCCAGCGCATCCACCATCATGGATCAAAATACACCAAGTGCTCCATCCTGGTACCCGCAACAAAATCAAAGTATCCAGCATCTCAAACATGAATGATCTCACCTCCTATTATGCCACTCCCACTGGACATACAGAGAAACCATCCAAAGAGAAAAACCACCCAACCTGTCGCATTAGAAGATCATAAAATCCTATACCAATTGAAATTCCAAGCACAAAAAACTTGATCCAAAGGTAATCACATGTATCCGTAGTTGTCAAAATATATCCATAGCTGAAATAGCACCCACAGCAAGTGCCAAACCCATCCAACTATCCATACCTCAAAGGTATAACAAGTGAATCTTATATCACCGACATATCCAATCTACAACCTGCAATCACAAGCCTCAAGAGCAATACCTGCCACATATATACCAAGAAGCTCCTACTGCAAAAGATAATGTCAAATCTATAACAATTCCACTCACAACATCTTAAAGAAGTGAATCCGTGTAGTCTCAAGGACATCCACAATACATAAACAAATATCCTATAAGAACAACTCTCATAACAAGTCTCCAATAATCTCCCAAATTCTCCACAACCAATACAGGAAAGAGAAAGAAATAACCATGTCATCGCTCACATGACATGCATGAGCACAAACCAGTGATCACAATCTCCAACCAATCTCAAATCCAATATAGGCAAAAATGAACATCCAAGAAGATAACCAAGACTAGAGAAACCATGCAAATCATAACCTGTATCATGTCCTTCTACACACACCTCTAGATGTAAACTGTGCAAGTATGATCTCCTCCATTAAACCCCAACAAGAAGCCTCAACAACACCCAAACCATACCATATAACTAATCATGGATGTAAGCCTCTCACAAGAAGATCAAACTCAATAAAACCATTCCTAATCCAAGGAAAATGCCCAATATAAAACCATCTCCCAAACTCAACCAGCATAACAACATATGCACATGGAGATAACCAATGCTAAACCATCTCTCAAATGAACCCTCCAGAACTAACTCATGTACCGTAGCTCAAGATCCATATCCATGAAAGACAAGCATAAATATAATGCAACTGAGAGAAAAAATAATGGGCTATACCTCTCAAGTAGCAAACCACCGATTAGACCAAGAGTGGGGAATGAGAATGCTCATCAAGATACCCAAGTCTCCAACCAAGACTCATCTAAGAACAATCTCCTCTCAATTCCATATCAGGTGACTGCCCCTCGGACTTCCTGCTGAAACCATCAACCATCCCAACAAATACTTCTCTAATCCAAGAGAAATCAATGTCACCATTGTCTCTAAGTATCCATGAGCACCTGTAACCAATCAATCCATGCCAACTCCAAATGCAACATAGCAATATCATGAAGTATCCAGCTTATGATCAGTGTACTCAATACCAAGAAACTAAACCAAGATCAATGTCAAAGTTCCAACCATGGCCTCAAGAACATAAACATGACAACATGATCTTACCATCTCAACTAAAGAGATAACATGCTCCACATGAACATACTATAACATGTCGCAACTCTAAATGCGTATCAAGAGTATACCATGACATAATAATGAAAACATCCTCATAGCAAAGATAACATGCCAAATAAAAGCATAAACCACACCTTTGCCAAGAACCCTGTGAGTCCTCAAGATGCAACCATCTCCACACACCATGAAGAAAAACTATCTCCACATACTAGGAAGAACCATCTCCATACACCATGAAGATAACCAAGAACTCCATGAGTCCTCAAGATCTAACCATCTTCATACACCATGAAGATAACGAGTGCACCATGCAAATGTCAAAGACACTTCTGTAGCAACAAGATCTAAGACAAACCTCCAACATCTACAAACACTCAATAAATATATCAATGCCAAAAACTCCCACTCAACTGTGGTACCAAGTCACCTATGGCATCATAAAATCCATCCTCTCCAAACCAAGAAGATATAAACCAAACTAGGAACTAATCTTGCACTATCACCCCATCACTGTCACAAGCTCCCACTAAACCGTGTATCCAAGCTATCCATAACATAATGATGAAAAAACCATCCTCTAACCATGAGAATCAACCAAAGCATCAAACCATCAAAGAACTCAAAGTGCACATCATGAGCTCCTCAAAAGAAACCTAATAACCATGATCCTCAACCAAGAAGATATACCACCATAACCAAATCAGAAAATCCAAGCTAATGAACATCAAGGATGTACCTGTATAACCAATCATGTCACACCAAAATCCATGGCACCATGATCACATCCATGAACTAAGCATCTGGTTCTCAATATGTCCAACCTGTCAACATAAAATAGTCAACCGCAATCCTCCACCATGACTATACCTGGTAATAACATCTCATCCCTTCTACATGAAGAAAAAATCAGCAAATCATGTGACTCAGGGCATAGACAACCCAAATCCAAGCCACCAATCTGAATATGCATCAATAATGAAAGATCAATGGGCAAAGACAACCCATAACCAAGCTATAAATGCAACCTGTAAGTATAGACTGCTTACAACACTGCACAACTTGTAGATCCAACAAGTCATCATACATATCCAAACCAAGCAATGATAAACATATCATCATGAGACCAATCTGAAATATGAACTGAGTATACAATGACATCAAAACTTAAATCTCCAATGCCATAAACTCACAATGTTACCATAGTCAAAATATATCTATAAACTGTTCAGATAAATATATCACGAAATATATCATGCGAAACCTACACCAAATCTGAACCAATGTGTAGAGTTCTTCAAGAGCTTTCCGTTGACTACTCGAAGTCCAAAATATAACTCCGTATGCCCAAGTTATGCCCTAATCCATGCAAAAAAAAAATAATATCTGCCTTTAGGGCTCTTAAAACCTAAAAAAATCTCAAAATCACAGAACCAAACCTACACCATCTTGTAGTGCTCTGAATTAGCTTTCCAATGCTTGTAAGAACTCTAAAATTTGATATTCTGAGAGAAAGTTATGGCCATTTTACTAAGACAGTCTTTTTAACATTTTCAGTACGATTTTTCATTTTTAATTTTTATTCTATGACGAAAATTTCGACGGGATTAAATTTGATGGCCATCATGGGCTGAAACCAAAAAAACTCTTTCATGTCCACTGAACATGGCCAAACTAAGGCATATTATATACCAAAATTTATGGAAATGTCAACCCGGATCCAATGGTGAGGTCTGTTTTTACTCAGGATGTCATTTCTGCAAGCTACCCCCCAAAACCCTCATTTTAAATAAAACATCCAAAAAAATCTTTTTGTCCAACAATTTCACATGCCCAAATATTTTAACATCCCATCATAACAGCAAATCCGAAGTCCTCAGATCTGCAATAATTATTCATATATCTTGCCCTTTTTTTAATCCTCTCATGCATTCCCATCGATTCAATCTAGGGTTACAATAATAAAACCATAGCTCTGATACCACTTGTAAGGAAACTCAGCAACAAAGAATATAACCGTTTCCACATAACCCATAATAGATCTGAAATAAATACATAATTAAAATCCACATGCAAGAGAATAGACAACATACCTACAAAATTGTGACACAAGATATACCCTGGGAAACTCTCATTAAGAGAAAAAACACAAGCTCCACAAGCATCCATCACCATGTATTATTCAGCAAAAATACCATTGCAATACAACCATGGAAGCCTTCATGGCCATAGCCACAATTGAAAAAACTATGTGAACAAGCATGAATCCACACATCCCATGCCATGCTTCCAACCTTCACAAATGCTCCCTTGGCTAACCTGTCAAGTCTTGTCCTGCTCGACTCTTGCCTTTTGTCTTCTCCTTGTCACTCTCTACAACAACTACCCTTGTGGCTGCTTATATAGTAGCAAGTCCCACAAAACCACTAAGTGGTATTACATAAACCATGTGCTAAAACCATGTGCTACCTAACCCACTGACCCCACATTTAATATTGGGCATTTAATTCTTTTCCCCAATATTAAATAATTACATGAAATATTTTCACAATGTTACAATACAACTCATCAAGAATATTCTATGGGAATCTTTACATGTTGCACGTCCATCTAGGCACAACATTACATAATAAAAATAAAATAATAAAATATAACAATATTATGCAATGTGTGCAACACCCATTATCTCAACATGTTAGTGGGGTTGTATTTTGGGTGGGATTTTCCAATGTAATTGCAATGTTGTGCTTCTACCTAAAATGGAGATACAAATTTTTTTCTCTACATGATAGAGTAATCTGATATCTTTTTGAACATCAAGTCCATGAAGGTATTGTGTAGGTGATTCTTTTCCTTTTCCTTTGATCATATATCTATCTTATATCATCTTACAGTTAATTTGATCTCTCTTAGATATCATAAGCTTTGTCAAGTCATCTCAAATATATTTTAAAATAACCATCAAACAACCAACTAGTCAGCCTTAATTAGTTAGTTAATTAACAAGTGTACTCTACTGATACTTAGTCAATACTAGGATTAATCACTCAATTAACACTAGAAGTCCTTTGATTCTTGAACACTAGGTTAATACTAGAAGTTCTTGGTTAATATCAAAAGTCCCTCATTGCCCAACTTCTCAGTTAATATTGAATACTCAATGGCCTTCATTGTCCGACTACTCAATAAAACTTATATTTTGTGTAATATAAATAACAACATACAATTTCAAGAATTTTCTTTCAGGGTGGGCTTTTCCAATGTAATTGCAGTATTTTGCTTCCAACTCAAATGGAGATACAATTTTTTTTCTTTGCAGAATAGAGTAATCTAATATATTTGTGAACATTGAGTCCATGAACATGTTGTATAGGGAATGCAAAGACTCTTCCTAATAAATGTGCATCCTTCTATTTAGGTCATTACCTGTGTCTATCCCTTGTACTATTGTTATTTTCTTTGGTGTTGTAATGTTAGGTAGAGGAAGTTGACATCCTTTCTATGATGAATAGCCTATAAAAAACCTTTTGCTAATTATAATTTTTCTTCTCTTGACATCTTTAGATATATTTAATTCCTAAAGAAATTTGTTAAAGAGGCATTTTTTGTTTACTGAGATGATTAAATTCTGTCAATTATTCTTTATATTTCGATAAAATATTTCAAAAGAAAAAGAATCAAATTTGTGTAGTAGAAGTAAAATTATAATCATCTACCTATGCAATTTTAGTTACAATGTATTAAATAGAGGCATAAATATTACTCAATTTTTAAAATTCTCATTCATTTATCAATATGCTTTACTAGTAAAAGCTCCAAAGATCTATCATTTTATTTGTTAAATTTAATGAATACATTAATCTAGATTTCAATGGAAGAATGATCCTTAGAAGTATCATTTTTCTATTGTAGGATGCTAGCGTGTAGAGATATGATTTGGAGATCTCTTTTCACTACTTTCACATTTTATGCTCTGAAAATGCTATTCACATATGAATTCTAATTTCAATAAAATATTCTTTATTGGCACTATCAAGTGCATTATTTCTTTTCTTAACAGTTCTAGGTTCCATTAGTGGAGATCTATTTTTATCTTATGTTACGATAAATATTCTAGTCACACAATGTGCTTAATCTAAGGCCATACTAAACAATGCTAACATTAGAACAAACTTTGCATTTAAATAGAGAACTAAGTAATGAAGTAGTTGAGAAGGAATCTAATCAAGAGAATGAGGATGTCAAATTATGATAATTTTACAAATCCAATGTAACACTTGAAAGTTTATTATAATGTTTAACAATTGGACTCGAAAGAATGTGCTAATTCAAATATTTTATTTGAAAAGCGAGTTCATTCATCACTTCATCAATTTCCTATTATATGAATATAATTCTTCTTTCTGTATTTCAAATAATGTTATAAAAAATGGAAAGAAATATAACAACCAATTTCAATGGTTTGTGGAAAACTACTATCTTCAACTACATAAAATATTATTCATCAACTTCATTGTTCTAATAGTCATAATAGTCCCACATTATAGAATAGACTATGGAAACATTGCATTTTACAGCTTTTTATTAATTACTTCAAGGACTCGTCAAAATGTTTTTTCCTTAATTCTACTATAAATGGTTAACACAATTAATTTTGTGCACAATAAGGTAGTCTATAAAGTCATATTAAACAATGCTTAAACTAGAACAAACTTTACATTAACATACATAATTGTGTAATGAAGTAGTTGAGAAGAAATTTAATCAAGAGGGTGAGGATGACAAACTATCGTAATTTTACTAAGCCATTGCAACACTCAGAAGTTTATAACAATGTTCAACAAGTGGAGTAGGAAGAATGTGATAATTCTAATATTTTATTTTAAAAGTGAGTCCATGTATTACATCATTAATTTCCTATTCTATGAATATCATTCTTCTTTGTGTATTTTAAATAAAATGATCAAAAAATACAAATCAATAAATAAAATATAATTCATCAACTTCATTCTTCTAAGGTCATAATACACCTGCATTAAATAATTGACTATAAATAAGTTAGATTTCACTCTTTTGTAAGCATTTCTTCGAGGAGTCATTCAAATGATTTTTTTCAATTCTGTTATAAATGGTTAAAACCCTTAGTTTTGTTTATGCATAAGAATGTATTGAACTCATTAATAGATAATCATTACACCACATTAGACTTTCTATTTAAATAGAGAACTATACAAGGAAACTAAATAAGCAAAATCTAACATTAAAGTTGAGGATGCCATCTAGAGTGATTTACATCGATAATGTAACATGACATCCTACAAGGCCTTCCCTTCTGTAATCGATACCCATGCCTTATCTCCTCTTTGCTCATCAACCTAGTGGATTCCTAAGCTTAACATCACAATGTTTTAGAATTTTTTAAGGATATAGTGAAACACTAGATATAAGCCTGGATCTAGGTGAGTACAAAAGACTGTATTAGGTAAATGGAAACATATAGCTAGGGAAAATTGCAAATAAAATCCTAATTGATATTTTCTTTGGAATAGCCTCCTATTTTTCCTTTATGGCATTCTTCAAGTATAAACTAGCAATCATATTGTGGTACATATCAACACAAAACTCATCCATTCTCATTTTGTGTAGTTTTCCAAAACAAATATTTCTAGATTGGTGTATACTAGAATAGTGGCAAAAAGGCTTTACACATTGAAAATAAGTTATGAATTTGAAACTTTTCCTTGTAATGTACAAACATTATCTAATATGCACGTATAATGAATAATAATGTTGTATTCTTCAAATGCTATTTTAAATGGTTCAAATATAAGATTGTTACACAAAAAGAGCTTTGGATCATGTTTGTTCTTTGATTCATTTGATTATAATAACATTTCCTATGTTTGTTTATGTTGTTAGCATTTTATTACTATATTTCAATTAGAGTGCAATATGACTATAATGATGAGAAGTTCAATGCATTAATGAGCTTAGGGCAAAAATCTTGTATTCTCATATATTTTATTCTCAAATGCTTCTACTAAGATATTATTTAACCTTTTAGAGAAATTGTAATGATACACAAATCTACTAGTTGTTTACAATGTTGAATACTCTTCAACGTTATATGTCAATTACTCATATAATAACATATTATGCTTGACTAACATGTAACAAATTAATTTGTATTTCTTTAAGTTGCAAACCTTTTAATTAGTAAGTAAGTTAAATGATTTATGTACTTTATATGCATTTTAGGATGATATTTTTTACATAATAAAATTTACAAAAGAGTAAGAGATGATGTCTATATTATATATCTAAAGATCTTGGATGGGATATGAAGTCAAGAAAATTTCATAGTTCACTATGTATAATTGGTATAGAATAATAATATATAGTTCACTGTGACATAAGGATTGCAATATCATGAAATTTATATTTACAATATAATCAATATTATATCAAAATTTTAAAAGATATACATATTTTAGAATATTAAATCAGTTAAACATAATAGAAAGATGTTATGTTGTAAAAAAATAAAAAAATAAAAAATTGAAACCGCTTGTATATGACTAATTTCGTATATGCAATGACTACACACATCCATGTTTAGAAGAAGAAATGTTATCCAAGTACAGTGAAACCGAACTATTCATTGCCAATGAATATTACACCATTACAATGTGAACAAGAGTAAGGGTGAACGGTGAAGTCAGACTTTTGTGATGCAAAGTCAAGTCCATGTCCGTCGAAGTCAAGTCGACATTGTTATTTAATCTCTATCTTGCTCTACTTTCCTTGCTCAACGTCTCTTTGGATGTTTTTTTAGTAATTATCGAGTCTGATGTTTTATCTCTATCACTGGATGTCTCTCAATAATTATCTCCGTCGTCTGTTACACACCTTTCTTTCCGGAAGCGTCTACCAGCCGACAGATTAGTTATTAAATTATTATTTAATATAAATTTAAAATTTAAAATTCACTGTTTTATAAATTTCTAGGAATTAGCCAACTGTGTTCTCTCTAATTAACACGCCTCTACTCAGACATGCGAAGAAAAATCTATTCAACTTTTCTTGTGTCACTGTCGCTCACCGGGTCTCACACGTCTGTCTCTGGTCTCACCAGTCACATTAACAACGTCAAATATTGCTCGTGGCACGTGAAGGCACGGTGGATCATAAAGACGGTACACCTGCATTACCATATCTACTACACAAACAATGTCCGCTGGTGCATATGAACTGTTTTGACGGAATGCACATGGGAAAGCCGAGGCTCTGATAGCTATTCACGTAATACCTCACCAAATCAGGGGAGCACATATTGTAATGAACTGAAACTGTTTGCTCAAGACAGATAAAGAGCTCTCCTCCTGTAACGCCAGGTCTCCTGTTACGGTGGGAGGGCTCAAGTAAAATGGTGGAAGAAGAAAGAAGGTGGTTTTAGTACGAGTCGCATTCAACCAACCCCACACACCCCAGATGGTTCAAAGCGGCGAAGGGCCGAGGGAAGTCTACAAGATCAAACTGTCTTTGATCTTTGGTTTTGGTATTGGTTTGGTTAATGCAAGGAAACTATCCGTCCGTCCCTCTTGAAATTTGACTTCTATTTCTACGGTTTGGATTAGCTATTTTGGGGTCATCTATTTGTCGATTTCTCCATTTCGTCGTTTACAAAACCTTGGAAAACCAGGCTTACTTCTCGTTAATTTCAAACATCTTTTTTCGAAAAAGGAGAATTACCAGAATATGAAATATTTGTTTACTTTCTAATTGGAATTGGCAGGAACAAATTTTTTTAAAAATTAATCTTTACTTTGGATGTGTTAAATTCAAATTGAAATATAAGCTTTGAATTTTCATTTTCATTAAAAATGAACATTTGTTAATTCCATTTCAGGAAGTGGATTTGAAATTGTCAATTGAAATTGAATTATTGTCAATTGAAATTGAATTATAATTCAAGTGAATTTGAATTATTTTGATTCAACATGTCTAAAATCCAATTTTGAATTAAAGTATCTAGCATCTTAAGAAATTCAATGACAATTATTCATTCATTACCTTAGAATTCAATAACAACTATTTGATTTAACTTTTTCTAAGGTGGCTAGTAAATATATTTTTAATATAAGATAATAAACTTAGATGTTCAAAAATATATTCCTCAATTATTATTATGTGTTTTGATTAATTATTACTATAACCTCCCAGATAAGAGGTTCACAATTTACCATCATGTTGTAGGCTCTTGCCTATTTTTAAATACATTATTTTAAATTTAATATAAATAATGTATATATTTTAAAATGAAATAATTAAAGTAGGTGGGTGATTGGGGGTTTGAAGGGTGTTGAGCTGGGTGGATCTTCCCTCTGAATTGTGGGCTGGGTCATGCTCCGGGGGAGGAGTTTCTTGCTACATGTGGGGACAGTTTGAAGCTAGCCTGTTGTTCTTTGTTGTGCATGGGTAGTGGACAGTGTCATTTGGGATTTGATTTCCCATTACTCTATTCTGTTTGCTGTTGTGAAGGACAGAGAGTGTAAGTGTAGCGTTGAAGTTGGGTGGGATTAGATTAAGGGTGGAGGGTTTACCTTTCCCATTCATGGCTTTTACAAATGGTGGATGCTAGGGGGGGAGACAACAATGTTGAGCCCTCACATGGATTTTTGGGTGGCTTTAGGCCCTAAGTTTTCAAATCAAGGGATGAAATTTTTTGATAACAATCTATTCACTCCGAACTCTAGGAATGTTGATTTTGGATAATCTAAGGCTCAAGAATTACGAAGACCAATGGTTGTCTTGAGAGGTGCAAGGAGAGGCCAAAATTGGTGGTCCCGGTTGAAATGATTGTGGATGATGTTGAATATTATTCGCATCATTCCCTATATTGTAAGTTCTTAGGGATGAGGGTGCCCTTGCAATTCTTTGAGGTTTGGGCTCGAAGGACAAATAGAGATAATGTTGCTAGCGAAAAGTTATTTCATGGTTACTTTCAATTGTATTGCTGATCACAATAGAGTTTTTGAGGGAGGCCCTTATTTCTATAATAAGGTTGGGTAGTTTATCAAGACATGGCATGCTGGCTTTAACCCCACAGAGGAGTTACCTAATTATGTTCTAGTATGGGTCTTCTTACCAAGATTCCCAGTAGAATTTTGTCAAGAGGATGTGTTGCATCTTTTGGCCCCAATGCTTGGAAAACCTATAGGGACTTCATCGCAAACCTTGGGAAAAAAGGTAATGACTTTTGCTCACATTTTTGGTGAAATTGATCTTAGTAGACCTTTACTAGATGCAATAGAGATGTGTGCAGGTTCTTTTTCTTAGGTGCAACAATTGTACTATGAAACTCTACCTTTTCGTTGTCACCTTTGTCGAGAATATGGTCATTTTTAGTGAAGATGCCCAAGGAATAAACTTATGGAACCCCTTCTATTACAGCTTGTGAGCAATCCTCTTGAGACAGATAAAGGGAAGCACATTTCTCCTCGTGAGGTAGGTGCTTCTAATGGTTTTGTTCCAGTCAGGGCTTGAAATCAGAAAAAGGGTAAAAAAAGGTCTTTTAAAGAAAGGCAAGATGATACCTTTAATAGGTTTGAGGTGTTGGATGAGCTTAGCCACAGGAGGTGAACTCGAGTTTGATCAATTTGGACCAGGGGCTTGTGGACTTAGCGCAGGAGGATCCTCTCATTGATTTTGCTATGGATCACCTAGGGGAGGAGTGTAGGCAATTGTTTTCTAACTAGCAAAAAGGGACTTCTAAGGTGTAGGAACCTTGGACACTATTACTATAGCAGGCATGGATTCTCCAGCTATTGGGTAGCACATTGGCTTAAGTTTGACAGTGAAGGTTAAGCCTCCTACCAAATTGGGTATTCTACAGAAAGATATCAAAAAGGGTGGGGCAGAGAAACTTGTCAAATCTAGCTGAAAAAAGAATGTGGAAAAGATTAAATTAGCTAGTGAAAATTTAGTGGAGTTGGGGGTAGTTAAGCCTCTGGATTATATTTTTTCATTTCCCTCGAAATGATTATTTTTTCATGGAATGTGCGGGGCTTGAACAACGACCCTAAACAAAAAGCAGTTCATGGGTTAGTCGAAAAAAAGGTCCCGATGTTCTCTTTTTGCAGGAAACTAAGCTATATGTGGAGAGTATGCAAGGTCTGAAGCCTAGGTTGTGGAAGTGGGGAATGCCAATGCATTGGAGCTCAGGGTGCTTCTAGGGGTTTGGCTTGTTTATGGAATCCTAAAAAAATCTAGCCTCTTTGGTGGATTTCCTCTAAATCCACTCTGTCCATGATTGCTACCTACCTTGTGATAGGGGAGGTCATATTGTTGTCTCATATTTATGCTCCTACTAATTTCTAGGGTAAACAAGTTTTTTGGTCCCACATCGGGATGATTTGTAGCATGTTGCCCTTTTATCCTTGGACCTTAGCTAGAGATTTCAATGCTATTTGTGAGTTGGCTAAGAAGCGGGGTGGTACAGGAAGATTGGAGCCTTATGCACTACTGCTTCAAAAAAATATTAATATCCTAAACATTGTGGATATTAAACCTAGCAATGGACGGTTCTCCTAGAACAACTGGCAGAGTGGAGAGTTTTGTATTGTAGAAAGGTTAGATTAGTTCCTAGTTTCTTGTTACTGGATTGGAGGGATGTGGTCATCTTGCTCTAAGATCTTGGTTTGGAGATGATCAAACCATTGGCCTATCAAACTATATATAGAATCATCTTAGGTACTTTGAAAGCCTTCCTTTAGGTTCGAACTTATGTGGCTTTGGGACTCATCTTTGTATGATTTGTTCTCTGATTGGTGGAAGAAAAGTAGACGAGCCTATGGCACTTCAATGTATATTTTTACTAAGCTTCTTCAATATATTAAATTTGAGCTCAAACAATGGAATCATCTCCACTATGGGAATGTCTTCCTTGAGAAGGGAGGGGCCCAAGCCAATTTGGATGATATCACAAGAAGGATAAGAGAGGAGGGAGTAACAAATGTTCTACTTTAGGAAAAGGCTCGGGCTATTAAATTGCTTGAAGAATGGGAACTATGAGAGGAAATGTATTGGAAATAGAAGGCATGAATTGAGTGGGTTCAAGAAGGGGACAAAAATACAGCCTTTTTCTTCAACTCTGTGAAATCTATGAGACATGGTAACTTTATTTTGGGGTTGGTGAATGATAGTGGAGAGCATCTTTCTTCCTTTCCAGAAATGTTTAGGGAGGCAGTATAGTACTTTGAATCTCTCTTTAGAGAGGACTCGCAAGGGGGGTCTCCTGAGGAAGTGCAGGTTCTTACATGTATCCCCTCCCTAGTGACCGAAGATATGAATTAGAAGCTCATGAGAGATATCTCGCTTGATGAGCTTGAAGGGGTTGTATTTAGTATGAAGAAAGGGAAGGCACCAGGCTCTAATGGTTTACCAATTGAGTTTTTTCAAGAGTTTTGGGATATCATTAAATTTGATCTCCTACCTATGGTTCGTGAGTCTCAACATAATAAGCAGATGTTAAGGACTCTAAATGCTACTTTTCTAGCTCTTATCCCCAAGAACGAAGGGGTTGATAGGTTGAGCCAATTTTGACCCATCTCTTTATGTAATGTTATTTACAAAATTATTTCCAAACTTATTGCAGACAAGTTGAAGAAGGGACTTGTTAATTTGATATCCAAGGAGCAAAGTGGTTTTGTTGCAAGTAGGCAAATTCTAGAGGTGATTATTATTGCAACTGAGGTCATCCATTCTATGGCTAGATCAAAAGAAAAAGTGATGTTTCTCAAATTGGATATGGCCAAGCCATATGACAGAGTAAGGTGGTCTTTCCTACAATGGGTTCATAGTGCCTTTGGCTTTGCAGAGGATTAGATTCAATGGGTTTGGAGTTGTGTTACTTTAGTCTCTTTCTTAGTGCTTATTAATGGAAGCCATTCTAAGATTTTCAAAGCTTCCAGGGGGCTTCACCAGGGAGACCCTCTCTCCCCCTATTTGTTTATTCTTTTGGAAAAAGGCTTGGGGAGATGGATTAAAAAAAATGTGGAGTCTAGTTCTATTCAAGGCTGGAGGTGGGGTGGAGCCTTACCCCTGTAGATCCACTTGCAATTTGTAGATGATACTACTTTGATGGGAATGGCTACAATGGGGGAGGCATCCAATCTTCATAGGGTCTTGGATGTGTACCTAACTACTTCAGGACAACAGATTAATGAAGGAAAATTGTCCATCTACTTCTTTAATACTCTGGGCTCTATTCAACAAAGGATTGCTCACACTTTGAGATTTTAGATTGGAAATATTCCTTTGAAGTATCTTGGCATTCCCATCTCGGTGGGTAGGCTTCCTAAGGAGCCATGATAGATTATTTTGGACAAATTTTGGATGAAATTTAATCACTAGACTCACGGTTGGTTATCCTTTGTTGGTTGTGTTTAGTTGATTAAGTCCATTGTGCATGCTTTGCCCATTTATAGATGCATGCTCCAAGTTTCTCCTATGGGATTTCTTAATGATCTAGACTCTTTGATACACCAATTTTTATGGGCGTGTAGCTTGGAGACTTCTAAATGGAGTTTGGTTACATGGGAAGTGGTGTCTAGTCTAAAACAGCATCGAGGACTAGGCTCGAGGTAGTCGGCTTTGACAAGTGAGGCATTGGCTGCTAAACTTTATTGGCAATGGTGTAATGAACAAGATAAGATTTGGGCAATGGTTCTTTCTCTGAAGTATCTCTCGGAGATTCCTCACTCCGATATTTCTAGGTATCCACTTGGGGGAAGGGATCTATGATTTTGGATACTCTAAAGAAAGGGGCTAAGCTTAATAAGGACATATTATTTTGGATTTGCAAGAGTGGGGTGGAGGCCCAATTTTGGTCAGACTCTTGGGATGGATATCCCTCAATCCTATCTCAATTTCCCAACCTTTTGTTTCTTTGCCAACAATTTTTGGAGGTGAGCTGGTCATGGGTGAGTTATTTTAAGTCCTTTTTCCCTTGTGGTTAGATGGGAATGGCTAAATGGAAGTCCCCAGATGAATGGCTAGTTGCTGATTTACAGGAAGAATGTGCTATGTGGGTGAATGCACAAAGTTGGGTCACAATCTCACTAAAGTCAAATCCACGAAATGAGACCTCTTAGAAACGAGTACCCAATTTTAAAAAATGGGCACCCATTTTTTGCTCGGGTGTCCAACCCTAAATTTAAAAATCGGGCACCTGTTATTTTTAAAAATTGGGTACTCATTTTTTATTTTCAAAAGATGGGTACCTGTTTCTAAAAAAATTAAAAATTTAAATTTTTAAGAAATGGGTACCCATTTTTAAAAAATAAAAAATGGGTACCCATTTTTAAAAGTAAAAAACGGGTACCCATTTCTTAAAAATTCAAATTTTAAAGTTTTCGACGGATTTTACATGCCACTTTTAGCTTTTCAAAACTGGTACTCGTTTTTTGAAATTCAAATAACGGATGCCCGTTTCTTACAACATGAGGTGGGATTTTTTTTCCTACCTTGGATTTTGGTTTGTGACAGGCTTGGTGAGACCAAGCCTATGCCTTGGCCTCTCAAGATTTGGCTAAGGCATTGAACTGACAAATTCATGCCTTGCCATAATTTTTAGAGGGTCTTCCTGATCAAATTTTTACGAAACAAAAACCCATTAGAGCTCTCACTTTTCTGATTTTAGAAATATAAATTTTATAGAGTTATGATTTTATTTACTATTTTATTATTATTTTTTAATCAAAGGTGGTACCTAAATGTAAAATAGCAATGTTCACTAGAACTTTAATAACTTTTTTATTTTATATTTTTTCTTAAATTAATTTATATGTAATCAATCTACATTCAATTCTTTTGAAGTTAAAAAAAAAAAAATGAAAAAAGTGAAATTTTGATCAAATTATGGCATCCATACACGAGAGGTTTTAAAATTTTCTTTTATAGCCAATTAAAAATACATTTAAAAAATATATTCATTAAAAAATTCAAGAAAAATATTCTCATCAATCTTTGGTGTGTCAGGTAACTCCATTTAAAAGGATTTACAAAAATTAATTCATTTGTGTCAAATTATGGTGTCCGTACATGAGCATGGTATGGTCCTGAAACATGCATTTTGAAAAAGTGGTTTTTAAAGATCCATACCAAAAAAATAATCTATCATATGGGTATAGAAATAAATTACATATTCAAAAAGAAGATTCCAGGCACTACAATTTTTATTACTAAAGTTTTTTTATATTTAATCTCTAAATGGCTCAAATTTTTGCATCAATTGACAAAATATTTCAAAAACAGAAAAAAACACTTCCACTTTTTGGCCAAAAGTGAGACCCAACTTCTTGCATTGACCCATGTTACAAAATATCCTTTCCAATAGAAGGTGTTGTTCACTCTGGGAGGACTATGTGCTTGCTTGGTCTCCCAATTCTAAGGGGACTTACACAGTTGCCTCTGGGTATAGTCAACTGATGTCTCAGAAGATGATTATTCCTAAAGTGTAGTGGTGGAAGATGGTCTAGAACAAGCTATCTTGGCCAAAATGGAACTATTTTATCTGGATGTTGGCTTGGAGTAAGTGTCTGACCTAGGATAATATTCAGAAGAGAGGATTCCATAGCCCTTCTATTTGTGCTATGTGTGGGAATAATGAGGAAGATTCCTCCCATTTGTTCTTTTGGTGCTCTTTCGTCCTGTAGCTTTAGCATTTTTGGTGGGGAGTTTGGACAACCCCTTGTGTTCATCCTTCCTCCTTGATTGAGTTTTGGTAGAGGATGGGGCACCCCCTTTCTATGGCCCCTTTTTTGCAGGAGGTTTGGTTTGTGGGGCCTATCTTCTTATTATGGCAGATCTTGTTGGAGCGCAATCAAAGGATTTTTTATGGAGAGAAGAGGCTAGTGAAACAAATTTGGTAGAGGATATTGGGCATGATTCAAGAGACAATGGAGGTTATGTGTGAATTGGAATTACCTTTGGTAAACAAGATACAGAGTTGGTGGACAGATTGGGGACCTTGGGGTCTTCTTTGGCATTAACCAGGGCTAAGAAAAGGTGTCATGAGAAGTAAAAAATTGATAGGGTTGGTAAATGGCAACCTCCCTCCTATGGGGTCTTGAAGATCAATACTGATGGATCTTCAAGGGGTAATCCAAGACCGTCTGGGATTTGTAGGATTGGTAGAGATGCTATGGGCTCAATGATTTTTATCTTTTTGATCTATGATGGGATTCAAATCATTAACCTGGTGGAAGGGTTGGCTATTCTTGCTACTCTTGAGAAAGCTCATGCTCTAGGATGGAGAAGAATAGTTTGTGAATCTGATTCCTCAGTTTTGATCAGCATGCTTATTGAATAGAAAGTGGTTGATGTTAATTGACAATTGGCTAGGATTGTGCAAAAATTTTTGCAAATTAGTTCTTTGATGGGAATGGTGACCTTTACCCATATTCCAAGGGAGCGGAATAGGGGAGCAAATTGTTTGGTGAAATGGGCTTTCGAGCATGCTGAGGGATGGAGAATTGAGGAATGGGAGTTGGTTCCTCAAGAACTCCATTTGGACTTAAGGAGCATTCCTGATGATGATAGGGTTGAGAATGATGGCAAATGATGGAGCTAGTTGTTTTATCTCTGTTTGGGGCTATACTTTTGTTTCTTTCTATTAGTGCTTTTTTATTTTTAATAAAGTTTTTACCAAAAAAGAAGAAGAAATAATTGAAAAAAATGAAAAAAATTGTTGTTGAATTTTAAATTTCATAATTTATATTGCAATATACCAAATTACGAAAAATAAAACTATGAAAAAATTGCCAATAAAAAATAAAAGTGATGTGCACTTCTGGGGAGGGTTGCCCTCCTCCTCTACCCCTAGATCAGACATTGGTTTGTCCAAATTTGAGACTTGTCCTTTCCATGCAATCTATTGTAGTTAATCCCATTTTTAGTCCTAGGTTTCGAGTATCACCTATAGGGTCCCCCTATCTATTGGATGACTTGGCTTTTCTAGGTGGTTCGACTCCCTACGAATCTTAGGGGAATGTTGAATTAGGGATGGTGGAGATCCCTAAATAGGGTTGGAAATGTGTGCTTCTTGGAGACAAAGGTGGCATGCCTCCAACAGTGATACCCAAAATTATTAATGGAAAGGATGGCTTAGAAATCTACTTACCAGACTTGGTGGTTGAGAATATCTCACTCAAGTTTTCCTAGGCTTTGGTGGGTCATTTCTTTGCATTGTATCTATCCATTTAAATGGTTATAAAATAGTTCTCTATGAAATGGAGACTATCATGTCCCCTTTTCAAATAATTAAAAAATAATAATCTTTGCTAAGGCAGGCAGGCCCAAGAAAGTGAAGTTTCGAAAAAAGGGGGTTAATCTTTGGAAACCATTGGACTAATAAATAAAAATTATTATTAAAATATGTTTCATTAACCTCTCTTTTACGTGAGTTACAGTTATGCCCTCTTTTAAGGGGTTTGGAGGCATTTTGGGCTGATTCTAGAACTTGATTTTTGCTCATTCTTTGTTATTCTTCAGAGGCTGCCAAACCTGTGGAGAAGGAGACCCAAGAACGGGAGTTTGCAGGTTTCCAGGGAGACCCAAGAATGGGAGTTTGGAAGTTTCTAGGAAGGCTAAGGATGGGAGTTTGAAGCCATTCCATGTGCATGCTCATACAGAGTTTGCCTTTGTGCTGAACAGTGCAGATTTGTGGGTTTTCGGGTGTGTTTTTTGTATGAGTTTGGTGTTTTCAGTTGAGTATTTCATATCAGTTTGGGTTGCTGCTATATTTCAGAATTTAAGGTGTTAAAATAGAGCTGAATATATGTATTGAGACATGATTAAATTTTTGAGATAGATTATTAGTGTTTTTCTGGTGTTTCCGGGCATTTTTGTGTTAATTTTGGGAGCCCGATGAACATAGTTTTTGTCCTAGATTTGAGAACTGTTGTGTAAAGGCTATACGGATCTGGAAATGTCATTTTGTAGGCTATTATGCTGCTGAAATTTCTGTAAAATGTCCATTTTCAGATTTATTAATAATTTGTGAAGCTATGAAGCTTTTGGCACTATTTTCAGCATACCCGATTTGGGGTTTCTTGAGAAATTTGGTGGATCTTTGTGATATTAGTTGTTTGATCTTAAAGATCTGATTAGAGGTTGGAAATATCATACAAAATCAGAAAAGGGACATTTTAATGGTATCAGAGCTATGATCTTGCCAGCCTGAGGGTTTGTAGAAGTTTGCATGTCAGTTTTGAGAACTACCCAAATCTTGCATGTCATAATTTATGGTTGCATGTTTCTTCTAATCAACTGCATGTCAAAATATATGGTTGCATGCTACTTCTAATCATTTTCATGTTAGTTCTTGATGAATTTGGTGGTTTTAGAAGTTTGCATGTCAGTTTTGACAACTACCCAGATCTTGCATGTCATTTTTGACAACTACCAAGATCTTGCATGTCATAATTTGGTGGTTGTATGTTGCTTCTAATCAGTTGCATGTCAAAATCTATGGTTGCATGCTACTTCTAATCATTTGCATGTTAGTTCTTGGTGTTTGAAGAAGTTATATCCTATTGGGGTTACACTCTACTTTATCCAGAATGGACAGGTATAGTACAGAGTCTCAGAGGACACGATCTTGGACAATTGATATCCAGAGTCAAAATAGTAGAAAGGATGGTTATTTAGACATTCGAGATAAACTTATGAAAATAAGCCATGACATGTCTAAATAGTTGGTTCAACACCACCGTATAATGAATGACATGTTGTCTGACCCAGCTAAGGTGGATAAGTTGACTGGATTTTTATTTGGCAAATTTTCTCACAGGATAGATGACACAATTCCCAAGAACTTGCATGAGGAGTTTGAGAAACTAGCTGATAGCCAAGTACAGGTCTCAGATTCTACTCTACCACAAGAGGTGGTGGGAAAGGATATTACACAGATTGATAGTAACGGTCAACTTGATACTCAAATTGAGACAATTGTTTACAGGTCATCAAAGGGTGATGCCACAGGTATTCAGGATGGTATAGTTACAACAGGAAATGACTACAGTGTAGTGGGTTCAGATGATGATTATGAGGATGTTGTTGTGCAGGATGGTGAGATACCTAGTAGAGATGAGTAGACATTGAGCATTCATGACTTTGCTGAGAAAGAGCACCAGGCACAGTTAGATGCTTCATCACATGAGGTTGAGGCTGGTGGTACTTCACATGATTTGTCCAGCCAGCTGAAGGTGAACAAAGATAGTATTGTGACTTCATTATCTCATCATGACAGGTATGTGGAGTTAGTTGGTATTGGTCATATTACTCAGGTGAGGAGTTTGCTTGAGTTACCAGTTGATTCTAGTTTACGGATATAGACTCAAGATTGTTATATTGGTGTTTGGGATTTAGTTGACTGGAGATCTTTAACACTTTTCAGTAGCAATGTTTGTTTGGTTGCTATCATGGATTTGATTAGCAGATTACACGGTGTTGTCTTTTCTTGTGCTAGTATCTTGTCTGATGTTGGTATTAGTTTTTATACACCGATGTTGGGCTTTGTTCATATATCCAGTCGACCATACTTGGTGGAATGTGTTAATGATATTTCATATTTGGCAGTGTGTATAGTTGAGTCCCAGGATCATATTGGCATTGATGACATCCAGGAGGATGCAGTGGGCAGTTTTGAAGACTTAGTTTCCTTGGGTACAGAGGAGTTGGACATGAGTACTAATGTTTTTTATACTCCATATGTTGATATGAGCTTTAGATTTGATTCACAAGATATGGATGGTAATACTCTAGAGAATAGTAACTTTGAGGATACTCCTTTAGATAGTGCATCAGAGGAGGTTTGTTGGAGATAGTCAAGCTAGTTCCATCATGTGTCTAATTAGTTGAGAGTTAGTGACCGAGACATTGCTATCACTTGCCAATATTTTGATGCTACTTGTCAGTTGTTAGCAGTTTATGGATGGGGTTCTCCTACTAGTGATGAGCAGGAAGGAAATTATCTTTCCTTGATAGAGATCCACTCTTTATGGGAGGCTATTTGGATTTTGAAACAGAATTATATGCAGTTGGTAGCTAACATAGATTATCTTATGGAGTGGGGCAGTACAACATATGATGCATTGTTTTCGAAGGAAGATGAGGTGAGTGAGCTTACTGAGCAGCTTGAGGTGACTTCTTAGATTCTTGAGAGGACACAGTTGGCTTTCAAGGAGTCATAGTTTCATTTGGCTAAGGTGACCATGGAGTTAGAGCGACTACAGTCTTTACCTGATTCTATACAGTCACAAGCTGTGGTGTTTGGTGATTCGAGGATGTCCATGGCCAAGATTGTCAGAGACAGTGGAGATGGGGATGCATCCATCCTTGATACTAACATTGGCATATCAGGTTCATTCCCACTAGAGTTAGGTTCAGTTGAGTTGGGTGTTGTAGCAGATTTTTGTATGCCTGACATGGTGGTGGCCTCTAGTATTGATGGCACAGAGACTAGAGATGTATCAAAGATCATGTGTGATGTTGGTGAGTCCGCAGTTGGCATGGTTCCTGCTAGTAATACTACTCCCTTGGTGATATCTTTGGAGGTAGTAGTCAGTTCCAACATGGTTAATGATAAATTGCAGTTGGTTTCATCTAGATTATAGTCTGAGCCACTGACTGAGATTGGAAAATTCTATCGGTATTACACTATGAGGTATGCTCATCAATTTACCTTTGATGACCATGTGGATGAGATGATGATACAGAGATGCACTTTGGTTCCTAGTGCTTATCATCAGTTATGGGATAGTTTGATGCCTCAAGATGAGAGTTGTGATGGGCATGACATGGTGATAGGTTCTGCAGTTGACAACTTGATAATATGTGACTTAGAGCAGGAGTTTGGGAGTGATGCTTCAGTGGGTGTTGTTATTGATTCTACTCCTTTGGCTATGACATCTCCTAACTTAGCTAGTGATCAGTCACAGTGGGTTGTATCACTTGTTCATGGTGAGCTGTTGATTGAGGTTGGTTTTTTTAATCAACATTATATTGCAGGGTATGTACATCATTTAGCATTTGATCCTTGTTTTGAGGAGTTGAAGGCATGCAAATTTGGTTTGGATTCCATTTCTTACTCTTTATCTTGTAATGTCTTTTCGCCATCAGCAGTGCATGGGAGTTATGGTTATGTGATAGTGGCCGGTGATTTGCAGAGTTGTGTTGACTGCAGGAGTTGTACAGTGTGTGGATTCTCCATACTTGGTATAGTTTCTTTCGAGAGCGTTCACCATTGTTGCAGAGTTGGATTGTACATTCCATATAGGCTAGTGGGATGCGTTGATGGTATTTACTGTGTTGGTAGTTTGATTTGTCCACTTTAATTGGGTTTTGATGTTCTAAGAGTTTGTATCTCATGGGTTTTTGACTGTGGTAGTGGTGATTTTGGAGTTTGGTTGAACTATAATTGTCAGTTTGATTATGGATTCCTCTTGGTCATATTGCAGAGGATATTGCAGGAGCCTGTGTTAATGGATAGTACTATAGTTCATGACTACATTTGGGATCCAGGTGGATTGATTGATTTATTGTTCAGCCATTGATTGAGGACAAGAAATGTTTGGGAGGGGAGGACTTGTCATGTCCCCTTTTCAAATAATTAAAAAATAATAATCTTTCAATTTGATTAGGTTTCCACAATCCATTAGACTTTCAAATTTTGCTTCTGGATTTGATTGTGTTCATTTTTTTAGCATCAACGTTTCGGATCACACTCTGTGATCCATCATCAGGATGAGAGAATGCAAGAATGAAAAAAAATAAAATAATAATCTTTGCTAAGGTAGGCAGGCCCAAGAAAGTGAAGTTTCTTAAAAAGGGGGTTAATCTTTGGAAACCGTTGGACTAATAAATAAAAATTATTATTAAAATATGTTTCATTAACCTCTCTTGGATGTGAGTTACGGTTATGCCCTCTTTTAAGGGGTTTGGAGGCATTTTGGGATGATTCCAAAACTTGAATTTTGCTCATTCTTTGTTATTCTTCAGAGGCTGCCAAACCTGTGGAGAAGGAGACCCAAGAACGGGAGTTTGCAGGTGTCCAGGGAGACCCAAGAATGGGAGTTTCCAGGTTTCTAGGAAGGCTAAGGATGGGAGTTTGAAGCCATTCCATGTGCATGCTCATACAGAGTTTTCCTTTGTGCTGAATAGTGCAGATTTGTGGGTTTTTGGGTGTGTTTTTTGTATGAGTTTGGTGTTTTCAGTTGAGTATTTCATATCAGTTTGGGTTGCTGCTATATTTCAGAATTTAAAGTGTTAAAATAGAGCTTAATATATGTATTGGGACGTGATTAAATTTTTGAGATAGATTATTAGTGTTTTTGTGGTGTTTTCGAGCATTTTTTGTGTTAATTTTGGGAGCCCGATGAGCATAGTTTTTGTCCTACATTTGAGAACTGTTGTGTAAAGGCTATACAGATCTGGAAATGTCATTTTGTAGGCTGTTATGCTGCTGAAATTTCTATAAAATGTCCATTTTCAGATTTATTAATAATTTTTGAAGCTGTGAAGCTTTTGGCACTATTTTCAGCATACCCGATTTGGAGTTTCTTGAGAAATTTGGTGGATCTTTGTGATATTAGTTGTTTGATCTTAAATATCTGATTAGAGGTTGGAAATATCATACAAAATCAGAAAAGGGACATTTCAGAGACTCAAGAGATTGGTCAACGTCTCTATGTTACCAAGTGAACATTTTCTCTTTAGGTTCCCCTCTAATGATGACAAGTGTACCATTTTGGCTGGATCTTGGAGATTTGGTAAACATCTATTGATTTTGACCAAATGCAAACCTTGGTTTAATCCAGATATGTAGGTCTTCTTCGTATGGCCCCAGTCTGGATTCAACTCCATGGTTTTCCTCTAGATTTATGAGATGAAAAGATATTCAAATGGATTGTCAACTCTTTTGGATATTTTATTTGAATTGATAATGTTACTTCTAACAAATCTAGATTGGTGTATACTAGATTTTGTGTGAATGTGGATATCAACAAAAATCTACCCAGCATAACTTGGTTTTCAAGTCAAAATGGAGAGTTTGGACTCAACCTAGCAATTATGAGAATCTACCTTTTTTTTTCAATATTTCACTTGATATGGTCACATTATTACTGATTGTCCCATGAATTAGGAACTAGAGAAGTGGATGAAAGGTAAGGAGAAGGTGATAGTGGAGGATTCCACTACTTAGGGTGTATTCTTTATCACTCTTCCTTTAAACCAAGAGGTTGTAAAGGATGGGTTGGAGGGGAAGACTCATGATTTTCTGAAGGAGAAAATGGTGATGGAGGAGTATCCTTTCTCTAAGGACTTGGTTAAACTAGTATCCTCTCTAGAAATAAAGGGTTTGTTAGAATATTTACAATAATTGAGGTGGGGGGGGGGGGGGGGGGTGGTGGTGGTGAATTAGTTATCCAAGCTCTAGATGTACCAATTAAACAAAAAAAATCTTAAACAACTTTAGATCTTATCATCCCATAGCTTAGTCTTTACTATAAACTTTACTAATATCAACTAGTAGTTTGCTACCCTTAATAATAGACTTGTAGAATGTAAACATTAATCACTAAAACACCATAGATAACATCCACACAACTTTGACAGTAGGATTTACTGAGGAAACCCAATTTGGTAAAAATCACTAGCAAAATGTCACTAATTTTTAGTCTTTTGAAGTAAGATCTATTAGGAGTTAACCCTGTTAAATGTTACAATATACACTCTTACATGTGACCTGATTAAAGGATTTAATCACCATGTTAGGAGTGGTCTTGTTAGAGGACTTTGGAACATTTTATCATAATGTCACCGTGCTAAAGGATTTTTCGTATGACTGTTAGGTCAACCTTGATTAAATGATTTCAAATAATGTTTAGAATGGTTAGAAAGTAGCATCAGGGTTTTGATGTGTCAAGTAGAACTCATGTTTTAGGTACAGATCTCTATTCAACTCATAAATTGATTCACTATCTAGCCTCCATTGTCATCTCTATCCTTGATTCTCTTCACGACCCTTCAAGTAATCACACTTCACTTCTTCTCAACTTGCCTCAGGCTTGTGCTTAGATTCAAAGTCAATAACATTAGTTAATGCTCCAACTTTCAAACTCTCTAGAAAATTACTCTAGATCCTCTTCAAAGTTTTCCCTTGTACCTCCTTAAATAGGTAATTCTTCTTATTTTCCGCTTAATCATCACTGTAGATCTTAGGGTTTATGAATGGATCCATCATATATAATGTATCTAATCTCCATTTTGTTTTTTCTCTTCTTTTCTAGAAAATTCTCTTGGAATCCATCCCTTAGATTATTTACCTAATCCTCTATTCACATTAAATGATCTAACTCATCAATCCTTATCTTCAACATGACTTCCATATTTTGAGAAATCAACTTACTTGATGAAAATTTTGAATTCTCATAAATAGTTAAAATGTTGTTCCTCAACCAATACCATGTTTTGACACTTGGTCTTCACTAGGTTACTTAGTCACTACTAAATTTTGTGCTTAACACATACACTATCACTAAGTTGATACTGATGATCAGTCAATACTATTTTTTCTCAACTTGTTTTGGTGATCATTCGGCACTAGCATCACCCAACATCTACTTTAAAATTCTCTAGTCTTCTACTCTTCTTGGAAGCAAGTTTTACATAAATAGAGATGATGATATTGGTAAATTTGATGCAAGAAATGATGAAGATATGTTCCTTTGTTATTCATTGAAAATCAAAGCTTATAGATAGTTTAGTCAAAGAACTAAGAATATTTTTTAGTGTGCAAATGTGAAAGTGGATGAAAATTTTGGAGTTAAAGAGAGAATGTTGAATTATATTTTTGATGAAGAAGAAGATAATCCTAAAAATTTTAGACATAATATTAAAGTTTTCTTTGAGGCTTATAATGATTTTTAGAATGATGATCAAATTTTTGAACAAATAGAAGAGCCAAGATCTAAAACTAGAGATAAAGTCACACTTGTAACAACAACAACTAGAATGAACAAGAATTTGGTAAAGATCCACCCTAAGAATCAAATTATTTGAAGCAAGGAAAATGAGTTATGACAAGAAACATAATACATCAAGATTTGTGTTTTATTTCTAAAGTTGAACCAAGGAGAGTAGATCGTCCATGCAAGGATGATGATTGGATTCAAGAAATGAAGGAAGAACTAGATCAAATTGTGAAAAATGAGACATGGGAATTAGTTCCTAGGCCTAAAGAAAAGAATGTTATATGAACTAAATGCATTTTCATAAATAAGATAAATGAATAAAGTGAATTTGTGAGGAATAGAGAAATATTGGTATGTAAAGGATATTCATAGAAAGAAGGCATAGACTATAAGGAATCATTTGCCCTTGTTTCCAGACTTGAAGTTGTAAGAACATTATTGGCATACACAACAAGTAAGAAGTTCAAAGTGTATCAGATGGATGTAAAGTCAACATTTTTGAATTGAGAACTTCAGAAAGAATTCTACATTGAGAAGCCTAAAGGATTTCCTTTCATAGAAGAAAAGGACATGGTATGTAGATTGAAGAAAGCATTGTATGGTCTAAAGAAGGCACCAAAAACTTAGTATGCAAGATTGGACAAATATTTAACAAAGTTGGGATTTGCTAAAAGTATGGAAAATATCAATTTGTACTTGAAAGAAATTGAGAATGGATTATTGATCATTGTAATATTTGTTGATGACACAATCTTTGGACGTAATGATGAAGAAAGTGATAATTTTTTTGATATGATGAAGAATGAATTTGAAATGAGTAGGATGGTTGAGATGAAATTTTTCTTGGGTCTATAGATTGTATAGAATAGCGACGGTATTTTCTTATCACAAGATAAGTATTTGAAAGACTTTTGAAAATATTTGGCTTGAAAAGTTATAAACCTATATTGGTACACCTATGATAATTGCTGACAAGTTATCTAGTAAATATGAGACACCTATAGTTGAGGAAAAAAAAGTATAGATCTATGATTAGAGGTTTGCAATATCTGACTCATACTAGAATAGTATAGAAAATGCAGTTGGGACAGAAAAATATTTCAAGCTAATCCTAAGGAATCACATTATGCAACACTAAAGAGAATATTTAAATATTTGAAGGCTACACCTAATTTTTGATTGTGGTATGATAGATCAAGATACTTTTCTTTGTGTGCATATACTGATGTGGATTAGGTAGGAAGTATGGCTGATAGAAAGAGAACCGGTGATTGAGCATTTTTCCTTGCAAGAAGATTGATTTCTTGGCTAAGAAAGAAACATGATTGTATTTGATAGAGTACAAAAAAATCATAGTATGTGGTATATTAGAAAAAATTGTAATTGGATCATGTGGATGAAGCATATGCTAAAAGAAATTGGGATAGATTTTTTAGAACTTGTTATAATACATTGTGATAATACAAGTATAGTGAGTATGTCTAAGAATCATGTGTTGCATTCTAAGACTAAGCATACATCTATTATGTATCATGTCTTGACAGAGAAATTTGCAAAGAAAGGTATTAGATAAAAATATGAAAGTACAAAAGAGAAGATTATAGATATCTTTATGAAGCATTTTCCTAAAGATACATTTGAGTATTTGTGAGGTATGCTTAGGGTCATGCCCCTACCTAATTCTTAGTAGATGATGAAAAATGTGTATTTTTCCAATAGTATAGAGCACTAATATTTATATGGACTAAATGTTAATGCTTCTTGTATTTGGGAGTATCAGAGATGAGCAGAGTCATCAAGGACTCTTGGTAGTTGGTATTGAACAATGTCTTTGGACACTTGAGCTGATTAAAAACTTTGAGTAGATGAATGACATAATGAATCCTTTTTCATTAGTGTTAATGAGGGAGAAGTATAAAAACATCTCCTATGTATGGGGGAGAAGTGTTATAGTGGGGGAAAGAGATTGCAACAATGGGGGAGATCCACTATTGAGAGTGGTTGATATCAATGGGGGAGAAGAGTGAACAACTAAAGTTGATCCTAAGAATGAAAAATTACACATAGAGTAGAGTTCTTGTGAGTTTCAAATTTGATTGATGAATATGATTTGAAAAGAAGATAACAATGACAACTACAACAGAGTTTGATTTGGTATTCTTGGAACTTAGATATTTTTCATTTATATTTCCATCAATGTCAAAGGTGGAGATTGTTAGCATGAATGATGGTGATATTTATTTAAGGGAGTATCTTGAGAATTATATAGAAGGATAGCATGATTGTCATGTTGCATTCAGTACTATGTTTGTCATTGATGTCAACATAGTATTGTTTCTGTAAAGACTACCAAAGTAGCAAACAAAGAATGAGGTCGTATAAACTTTGTATTGATGATCAGGTCAAGAATAGTTGAGGATGTGCTCTAAATTCTATCCTAATAATATGGACAAGTTCTTATATGGAGAGTCAAAGACATGGAGAATTTATCCTTGAATTACAAAAGATAATAAACCGACAGAGTATTTGATAAGTGGTTTCTCATGATTGATTTGTGTCCCTTAACTAGGATAGAGTTGTGATGAGTTTAGTTAGATTGTGATAGTATAAAATCTAATCATGATGTTAATAAGTGTACAAGTTGAGAGGCTACATGTATGAGAAGTTGTACAAATGCTATGAGCCAATAGTGACTTGTAATTATGAAAAAGATGCAATGTTTTGTAATATCGTAATGAGGTCCTATTATATATAATTAGAAAAGTCTCAAGGCTGACCCAAGTAAATATTTTGAGGACATGGTATTTTTAGTTGGTATTTTGAACCCTAATTTTGAGCTTAAAAATCTAGTCTCCCTAATGGCCTTTTCTTGATTTTCTTTGATTCTCCTCGGATTAATATTGAAAGGTTATTTGTGAAGTCTTTCTTTATAAAGACAATGTTCAAATTAATTGTCATAATAATAAACCAAAAGACACATGTGTTGAAGTTCAAGTCAACTCACTAGTTTCATAGCAATCTTGAACTATAATGAAGTGGTTCTGAACCACTTTGTATCATTTGAACTAGCTTATAAGTTCAAAGGTTCAAGGTTTGAGCTCAAAATTGTATTTATTGATTCAAGGTTTCAAGTCTAAGTTTCTAGAGCCAAAGTTTAAAATTTGCCAATTCGAAGGCCCAAATCTGGAATTAAGTGGTACTCTTGGTGAGACTCAAAATGAAATTCTAGGTTTAATGTTTGAAAGTTCAATTAATAGATATGTTTTCAAAGAAAGTCATGGACAAAAATATTAACCAAAATAAAAGGGGGTTCTTCTGCTTTTGGAAAGGGGAACACCATGTTCTACATGTGAGGGGAAATGTAGAATGCATGACAATGAGTAATTTTGATTGTAATCAAGCTATTAGTTTGAATTTAGATTCCTATTTTAGTTTTGCAAGTATTCTAAATTATCAGTAGTTTTCAAAAACTATATATTTTGTTATTGAATGAAGATTCCACTATTTTGAAGATTATGTACTTCAAGTTGATCTTATTCCTGGTTCATGTGTGGATATAAGTTGTGTAATGGAGTTTTTGTTCTATTACTAAAATTATTTATTGTAGAGGTGGTTCTTATTTCTTTAATCATCTCTCTTTCTTTGTGAATTCATGTATGGGTGGAAGAATTGTGTATTTTGATTGTTGTATGTGAAACTTGTCTTATTTCATTTAAGTTATAGCTATTTGCTCCCCTATCTAAGAATAGTGAGGGTATCCTTCACATTTAGGTTAAAATAATTTCTTAATCTCATTCTTTTCATATCTATTTGGGGAGTTGTACCCTATAAAATTTAGAGGGTGCTTGCACGATCTCGTTGTAATGCAACCTAATTGTTGGTTATGTTTTTTCTCTAGGTTGGTTTTGGGTTCAAAGAGTTAAACTAGGTGGTTTATTGTGTGAAGAAAAATTTGTTTACCAATATGTATAAAGGAAGGTTATTTTCCTTTTCATGAAGTATGCAATTGATGAGATCAAGTCTGTGAAGTGAAAATTATGCAGTGATATGTGAAGTTGGTAAATATGCATAAGCGGTCCAAGGGATTATTTGAATGTAAATTTGGTGATCTGGTATTAAGATCAGACAAGGTTTGGTCTGATCAAGAGGACATAGGATTTACAATGATTCTATTTTTATTGTTCTATGAGGAATAATATAGAGATTAGTTAGATAGTGAATTCAATGATCTTGCCCCTAAATTTGTTTGGCCAGTGGGTCCTTCTACCTTCTACAAGTCATAACAAGGTTTTTACAACTCCTAATAGGGTTGGAATCTCCTAACAAGGACTTATATTTATTGAATGTATTACATTGGCTCCTAATAGAGTCCATCCTCTTACAAGGAACTTTTATATTAGTACATCATTTTTTAGGTACCATCCCCACTAGTATTTTTCCTCTGATCAAGGGTTTCCCTAGTTAACATATCTAGTGTTATTGTGTATGTATATCTTCTTATGGTTGCTGATTATATTGTTGACATAGTTAAGATTGAATAAGGTTGATAAATGATTTAATAGTTGGATTATTAATTCTCCCCCTCGCCCCCCGCCCCCCCCCCCCCCCCCCCCCCCTCACTTATCATGGTGGACTAAGCCACTTTCTAACAAAGCTCACCAATGATGAACTTGCACTAGCATCATCAAAATGAGGATGCAACATTGACCTAGTATGGGATATCAATAGGTTACTCAATCTATGGATGGCTCTAATAGTCTAAGAGCTAGCCTCTACAATGATATTAGGATGATGCACTAGAGGAGGGGGGACATCAGGAGGAGGGAAAAAAGTGCCATCTTTCTTCCATTGGGCAAAGGGTCTATTCTGTGGAGCTCCTTCTCCTATGTCCATGTTGGGCCTCATGCTCCAACAGTTCACCTTGAGGCCCAACAAAAATTAAGCATATAGTTTTTTAATGAAATCAAATGAGAACTCTAAATTATTGTGTGGAGATTTGTCAAAAACCATCCACCAGCAATCCCTAAAGTTTAAATGCATATCCTCATTTGTGCACAATTTAATTGATAATTTGGGCTTTGTGTGTTCTACTATTTTACTATTTTTTGAGTTCACAAAAAGGTTAACTATATCATCTTTTATTTTTTTAGGGCCATAACCTCAGCATAGTCCAACCTATCATCAAACATGGCATCCATTTTCTCACGCCAGTGAAGAGAAATGTTTGTCCAGATCATTGAGTGTCTAAGTAGTATGCACTATGGTGTTTATCAAATATTTAATTCAAGGAGAGTTTTTAGGGGATAGTGAATCATTTGGTGGAGGTTGACAATTTTGATGGGGTTGTGGAATTTTTGGCACATAGTTTTAAGGAATAGTGTTTCATAGCTCAATGTTATCAAGATCATTCGAGTTAGCCATGCTAATTAACTTGTGAAGTATCCAAAAATTACTATTTTTATTGATAGTTTATAATTAAATTCTAGAAGCTAGTGATTTCTATTAAAAAAACTTGATTTTATATACAATTCAATCAAAACAATCAAATAAAAATAATAATAGACTTACAAGTGAGGTTTTCTTGATCCTGTACCTAATCATAGATCATGTACCCAAAATGGGGCCCTAGTTTGCTCCAATAGCAAGAAACAATAGTAGAAAATAACACTTGGCTTCTTTTATTTAATTTTGTGGTCACGAGTTTTGGGTATATGATCCAATATTTGGTACCTGAAAAGATTTGGTATCACCTTTTTCCTTTGGAATTAGGATGAGTGAGAAAAAATTCATAACATATTTGAAATGCTTTTAGACTTTTTAAAACTCTAAATTTTTCATATTCCCACTTTTTGGCACACCATGATCCTACACATACCTTGTAAATTTTTTGAAGAAAAAACTAATCTAATCAAAACTTACAATTGAAGACCATGCAATCAATGTTAAAATTTAATTACAATATAAATGAACGTAACATTGTTATATCGTATAAATGAATATCTAAATGAATGTGAATAAAATTATGTACAATCTAAATGAAATTTAAGTGATACTATACAACATAAATAAAAGTTAACAACATTACATTTTAATTTCAATAATAGATAAATCATATTTTGAATAATTTAAATGAACCTAGTTATACTTGAAAATCTAATCATATATTCAATTAAATATATTTAATTATACCTTTTCAGCTTAGACGAAATGTTACAATTTATGTAGCATGTTATAATCAGAGATCAAATATAGGCTAGATGTGGATTTGAAATCAAATTTGGACTTGATTTTATGTTTTGGTTTAATTTTAAGGTTAAGGTATAATATATTATTCAACTATAGTAGTTCTATTAGAGTTAGAATTTAATTAGGTTGAATAATAGGGTTTCAATTAGATCAAAATTTAGGTTCAATGTTATAGTTCTAATTTAACTATAGTATGATAGGGTTTATCTATACTATAGTTTAACTAGATAGTATGTTAGGGTTCTAGTTAGATTAATTAGGCTGAATATTTGTAAAGGATGCGATTATGTTTACACATCTCAATATAATATAGATTGGGAACATCATCGAATAGATAATTTGATTTTTTGGTGAAGGATGAGATTATGATAGGGTTTAACTATACTAGGGTTAGAATTTAGATTAAGGATAAGGTACGTTAAATATGTTTTGGTTTAATTTTAAGGTTAAGGTTTCAATTATTATTTAACTATAGTAATAATTAGAGATAGAGCTTAGTTATTTGTAAACATTTGTTTTTTGAATAACAATTATATAATTATTGACACATTGATACGTGATAGAGATGAGATCCACTCATTTGAAAGTCCCTGAAGTTATCCAACCTCACCTAACCTTTTAAAAAAATGGTAGATAAGAAGATGTCCATATGTGCAGAATAAGATGAGGAGATTTTTCTTTAGTCTTTCAAATTTGGTATGCTTGTGAAATATTGGCTGGCAAGACTTCAAAATAATCATACATGTGTTACAAAAGTCAGAGCACGTGTGGAAGAAGCCAATGAGACTCCCCTATCCTGCGTGTAGAGTAAAGTGACTTCAACCTCATCTAACCTTAAAAAAACATGGTAGATAAGAAGATGTCCATATGTGCAGAATAAGATGAGGAGACTTTTCTTTAGTCTTCAAAATTTGGCATGCTTTTGAAATATAGGCTGGCAAGACTTCAAAATAATCATACATGTGTTACAAAAGTCAGAGCGCGTATGGAAGAAGCCAATGAGACTCCCCTATCCTGCGTGTGGAGTAAAGTGACTGGAGTTTCGTGGTCTTAGAAATTAGGTATGCATGTGGACTATTAAGGCTCTACGAGTCTCACTTTTCCTTACAAAAGTTGTCCCGCTTGTGCGATATTTCCGCTCCGAACAGTGTGCATCGCAATACAAGAAGAAAAGGTAGGCGATAACAGAAATAAGTATAGGTTGAAAGAGAGATGTAGAAGAGATTTCGAACAAAAGTTGTTCATCACTTAAAACACACGGTACGATAGGTTGTGTTATATATCTCTGCTTGAATAATACTCAACCCTTAATCTATTCCGCCTCGACTGCTTTTCTATTGGATGCAATCATGATGTCTCCCTTTTCATTCTGCATTGCCATCATGGTACTCTTGCACTTCCATTTCTCCTTTGTTAACGGATGCTCAGAAGACGAAAGAAGCTACCTTCTGGACTTCAGAAGTTGGCTCTATGATTCCTCTGGCAGATTGAACTCGTGGCAGCAGTTCAACTGTTGCCAATGGGAGGGTGTCATCTGTGACTATCCTTCCGGCCATGTTGTTTCCCTCGACCTCAATCGTGATCGTTACAGTAGGCGATGTTGGGAGAGGGAAGAGTCGTGTAGATTGAGTGGGAAGATCTATCCGTCGCTGTTCAACCTGCAGCATCTCCAATATTTGGATTTGAGTTGGAATGACTTCAATTCTACTGCCATACCTCCTCAGTTGGCAAAACTTCAAAGACTTACTTTCCTTAGCCTGGCAGATGCTGAGTTTGGAAGCGAGATTCCTCTCGAGTTGGGTAATATTACGACCTTGCGCCACCTGGATCTCGGGGGACTCTACAATGGCTTGGAGAGTAGAAGATTTGGAGGATGGATAACTAGTCTAAGAAGGTTGGAATACCTGGATATGAGTTATGTTAACCTGTCCATGGCGAATGATCACTGGAGAACCGCCATCAGAAGCCTCCCTGATCTCAGGGAGATTTGCCTTTCTGACTGTGGACTTTCAGGTAGAATACCATCTCTCCTGAACCTCACTCACTTGTCCCATCTCCGTCAGGGAATTCATTCAATTTCCCATTTCCAGCTTGGTTTCAGAATGTCTCGTCCTTGATTTCCCTTGATCTGTGGTCGTGTCATCCCAAAGGTTCCATCTCTTCAAATTTCTTGCATCGTTCAAGCCGAAGTCTGAGAACACTTCACTTGTCAGGTAACTACAATCTAGGAGGAGTAATTCCTCACTCCATTGCAAATTTTTCAGCGCTTGAAAATTTGGATCTCTCATTTAATAATTTATCAGGGGATTTACTACCATTTGGAACGTCCAGATCTCAGGACCTCCAGAGGAACCAGTTGTCTGGATCAATTCCGCATACCATTTCAAATCTTTCTTCTCTCAGATATCTGGATCTCAGATACAACCAGTTGTATAGAGAAATTCCGCATACCATTTCAAATCTTTCTTCTCTCAGATATCTGCGTCTCGGATACAACCAGTTGTCTGGATCAATTCCGCATACCATTTCAAATCTTTCTTCTCTCAGATATCTGGATCTCGGATACAACCAGTTGTCTGGATCAATTCCGCATGCCATTTCGAAGCTTGTCCACTTAGAAAAATTATTACTCTTGTCTAACCATTTAACTGGCAACATTTCCCTTTCCGTATTGGAGGATCTAGCTCACCTCAAGTAAGTGGGTTTTTCTGAAAATCAACTTACAGTTAATATATCTTCAAGTTTGGCTCCCCAATTCAGTCAACTGGGATATCTGGGGTTAAGTTCTTGTAATGTTCAGGGGGAGATTCCTCCTTTTCTGTCTACTTTGTACTCATTAGAACAATTGGACCTGTCACATAACAACGTTGTGGGAAATATTCCTACCTGGCTGTGGGAGCTTCCTAGCCTTCAAGTGCTCAATCTTTCGCACAACCAACTGGAAGGTTCTCTGCCCACTCTTATCTCCAAGAATATAGGGATTCTAGACTTGCATAACAATAGCTTACATGGCTCTATTCAAGTCTTTTCAGATTGCAGTGTAATCATTTTGGACATGTCGGAGAATAGGTTCAATGGTTCTATTCCTGAATCTATATGCTCTGGCCGTGATCGCCTTGATCTCCTTGACTTGTCAAAGAATAGGCTAAGCGGCGCCATTCCTAAGATTCTTGCTAGATGTTTTTATCTAATTGTCTTGAATTTGGCTCAGAATTATTTGGAAGGTAAGATGCCAGAAGAGCTAGGAAATCTGACTAAACTTGAGACACTAAATCTCAGTGAAAACAACTTGCAAGGTCTTGTCCCTACTACTATTGCGAGTTGTGCAAAGCTTCGAGTATTTGACATTGGGAAGAATGGATTTCAGGGGAGCATCCCAGCTTGGATTGGAGAACTATCAGAGTTAAGAGTTCTCAACTTGGCTTTTAACAACTTTCAAAGCACTTTTCCATTCGAGTTGGTTTCGCTCAAGAATCTTCAGATTCTCGATTTATCTCATAATAATATTTCAGGACTTATTCCCAAGAGTTTGGGAAAGTTGAATGCTATGAGGAATCAGACACAAACTGACAAAGTAGAGATGAGCTCAGCTAAGTACGGCTATAGGTTTGCTGCTAGTCCCGGCTACCACATTGAGCTCATGAATCAAGTGACACTTTGGATCAAAGGACGATTTACTCCATACACTAAGATCATCAGTGCCTTCAAATTCATGGATCTTTCCTACAACAAGCTATCAGGAAGCATCCCTGATGAAATCGGAGAGTTGAAGGGTTTAATTGCTCTCAACATTTCATACAACAATCTAACAGGCAGCATTCCTGAGTCCTTGGGAGGTATGGCTCATTTGGAGTCTCTGGATCTTTCTGGAAACATGTTATCACACAACATTCCAGCAGATCTTGTAAACTTCACTTTTCTTTCTTATTTAAATCTTTCATACAACCATCTCTCCGGTTTAATACCACGGGGGATGCAGTTTGCAACATTTGAGGCTTCTTCGTATGTGGGGAACCCCAATCTTCATGGATGGCCCTTGGAAAATGGAACGTCGAATTCAGGGATTGGCGAAACAGGCAGTCAAGTGCAAAGGAATATCACAGGGGTGACAGATGCAGATGGGGATGAGATGGATCAATGGTGGGCAGTGTCAGTGGGATTATGTGTTGGGGTAGGATTTGCCAGCGTAATAGCAGTGTTGTGCTTTCAACTAAAATGGAGATACAAATGTTTTGCTTTACAGGATAGAGTAATCTAGCATCTTTTTGAACATTGAGTCCATGAAGGTGTTCTGCAGGGGATGTAGAGATTCTTGGACTGATAAATATGCATGTTTTTCTTTTACCTGGTAGTTGTGCTTGTCCCTTATGCAGCTGCTCTGTTCTTTGATGTTATAATGTTGGGTATAGGATGATGACATCCTTTCTGATGATGAATAGGTTATAGGAAGTCTTATTCTAATCACAAGTTTTCTACTCTTGATGTTTGTAAATTTAATTTATCAAAGTAACTGTTGACGCAACATTTTTCTTGCTACGAGGATTACATTCTATTAGTTATTTTATACATTTGGATATATGTTTCAAAAGAAAAAGAATCTATTTTGTACGGCAAAAGTGAAATTGTAACTCTGTCTATGCCATATTTAGTTGCAATGCATTAAATAGACGCACAAATATTAATCAATTTGTTCATGTCTCATCCGTGTATCAACATGGTTTGCTGGTAAAAGCTCTAGAAATCTATGATTTCTATGTTAAATGGAAAGAATACAATTCTAGATTTCAATGTAAGAACAATCCTCAGAAATATCATTCGGCTATTGTAGGCAGCTAGAGTGAAGAGCTGTGACTTAAATATCTCTTTTCACTTCTTTTACTTTTCTCCACAGTTTCTTTTTATGGTAGTGATTGTTCATATTTATGATCTGAAAATGCTATTCACATATGAAATTTAGTTTTTCTATTAGGTCCATTTCTCGTTTTGTCATAACCCATTTCTCCTCTACTCTACCAAATAAAGTGGATATTGTTGTGCCACACAAGCTTTATTATTATTATATAATAATAACATTTTGGCAGTTAGAAAGGGATGTTGTTATACCTTGGGGGGGGGGGGGGTGTGTCAGGGGTGGGAAGTGGCAAAGGAAATCAATCGGCAGAAAAAGGGATTTGAAAGAAACAATCAATTTCCAGTCTTTTTTATTAGATTAGGAAAAAAGAGAGAGGAAAGGTTCTGCTTTGCACTCACACAATGAAAATGAAGGAAAAAAATGCTTCCATATATTAATCGTTTTAGCGTTGTTGGAATATTTAATACGGTGGTTGTCTTGCCCCTTTGAGCCAAATGCCCACCTACCACCTGACGACCAGCAAAACAGATACAAAACATGAATGCAGTAGGTGAGATTTTTCAAATTTGGAAATGAGAGGGAAAAATATTTTAGGTTAGAAGACAAGGAATGTATTCATTCAGAGAGTTTTTGCAAATCCAGACAAACAGAGAGCTAGATAGAGCAGAGAAGATCAGCAAATTAGTCATTAGAAGAAGAAGAAGGAAGTTTGTTTTGTTTCGTGCCTGTAGTTGCACGTGATTGATTGCTGGTTATCTTTTAAGTTTGTTATTATTTGATTCGTCCTGTTGAAGCAGTGATTGCTCTAGGCATTCATGTATGCAGCCATTAGAGCTATAAGTCATTAAAGTTGTTTGAATTATTATCAATTTAGGGTTATTTTAGGGCTTTCTGGTTGAAGCCGAATGCTCCTAGATTTTGTATTAGTTTAATGAAAGATTGAATAGAAAGAAAGCAAGCATACTTGAATCTATCTTCCTCTTCTATTCATTGCATTTGACAAGTTTGGTTGAAAGCTTAAAGCTTTGGCTCTCTGGATTTATTCGTGAAAGCATTCACGTTAGATTTTTCTAAGTTATAATTTTATTAGTTTTTGCCGACCTTACTCGACATCCATTGTCTTCTTTGATTGCTGAGCTAACTCGGCATCTACATCTACTTCTTTTGTGTGCCGAGCTTACTCAACACCTATTCCCTATCACTCGACACCTTCCTATGCTGAGCAAGTGTCGAGTAAATCTAGCACTCGGCACCTTCCTGTGTCGAGCACTTTTCTTCATGTGTTGAGCAACCTGCCACTTGACACCATCAAGTGCCGAGTAAAACTGGCAATCGGCACCTTCATGTGCCAAGCAAAGTTTTTAGGGTTAGAATTGTGAGTTTAAGTTTGTTTTTTAATATAATTTGTCACATGGTATCAGAGCTTTGAGGCCCCACATCCACAGTGAGTTAGGCATTTGTTTTCTTGAGATATTTGACATGGTGGGAGATGCAACAAAGATATGGCAGCAACCACCATCATTTAATGGATAGAATTATGATACATTTGCAAAGAAAATGAAAACCATTATAGTTGCAAATGATTTGTGAGAGTTTGTGGTCAATGGATTTGATGATGTGACTGATCCAACTCAGTATGCTACCCTCATAAATGCATAGAAGACTCATTTGAAAGAGTCAATGAGGAAGGATGCTAAGGCATTAAGTCTTATTGAAATAGCAATGATAGAGACAATTTTCTCAAAGATTGTAGCAAAAAATTATGCAAAGGAAGCATGGGATATCCTTGAGACGAACTTCAAGGGGACTGATAAAGTCCGTATAGTAAAGCTATAGAATATAAGGAGGGAATTTGAGAACCTTTAGATGAAGGAAAATGAATCAGTTGCAGACTTCAGTTCAAGGACCTCCAATGTAATTAATCAACTGAAGTCAAATGGATAAGACTATCAAGAACAGAGGATAGTGGAAAAGATATTGAGGAGTTTACCTCATAAATATTACCATTTGATCATGACCATAGCATAGGATCAATAGATCCATATCTTCTTCTACCCAAGAGAAAGAATTCAAGGCTCAGTCAAATCCAAGAGGAAGGGGGAGAGGAAGAAATGGCTCAGGCAGAAACTCTAGAGGTAGAGGCTGAGGAAATGGAGGACAAAAAAATGCTGCAGCAGAAAGCTCAGGAAGAGAAAATGGAGCAAGTAGCTCACAAAATACTTCAAGAGGAGGTAAGAAAAACTACAACTCAAATAAGAGTAATGTAGAATGCTACTACTGTCATAAATATGGGCATTATGCAAGTGAATGCTGGAAGAAGTAGAATGATCAGTCAGGACAAGAAAATGTGGTTGATGTGAACATGAGAAGTGGACCCAATGCTGCTGCCTTCATGATGTGTAATGTTGGTGAAGAAGGAAGCCTTGAGGTTTGGTACCTTGACAGTGGATGTAGCAACCACATGAGTGGTAATGAAACCTTCTTTTCATTCATTGACAAGAGTTTCAAATCAAAAATTAAAATGGGTAACAATGGAACCCTACCAGTTGTGGGCAAATGATCTATATGGTCCGCACCAAGAAAGGTGAGAAAAGAGAAATACAAAATGTGTATTTCGACCCTGGTATGAAGCACAATTTGATGAGCATTGGTTAGCTCATTCAAAATGGATACAAAGTGCTGATGGAGAATGACACGTGTGTCATTCAAGAAAAGGATGGGAGCAAGAATCTACTTGCAGCAGTTCAAATGACAAAGAACATAATGTTTCCCTTGAGGATTGAGACATGTTTCTCATCTCAAGTTAGTGTTGCAAGGTCTCCCACACAATCAGCTCTAAGGAGTGTGATTGAAGATCCTTCACGGCTATGGCATCTCAGGTATGGTCATCTTGGCTATGCTGGTTTAAATTTATTGTCAAATAAAAGAATGGTAGAAGGTTTGCCACATGTAGAAAATTCCTGTGACAAGTGTGAGGCTTGTATTTTGGGTAAGAAACATAGGCTTCCCTTTAATTCTGGAAATTCTAGGAGGGCTAGATATCCATTAGAGTTAGTGCATACTAACCTAGTCGGTCCTATGCAAGTTACTTCCATTGGGGGGAGTACTTATTTCATGACATTCATTGATGATTTCAGTCATAGGACATGGGTGTATTTCTTAAAGAACAAATCTGAAGGATTTGATAAATTTGTAGAATTTAAGGCCTAGGCTGAAAGAGAATGTGGAAATTATATCAAGGTCCTAAGATCAGATAGAGGAGGAGAGTATACCTCCAATTCTTTTGTAAATTTTTGCAAGAAACATGGCATAAAGAAAGAGCTCACAGCCAGCTATACACCACAGCAGAATGGAGTGGCTAAAAGAAAGAATAGCACCATTGTTGAGATGGCAAGGAGCATGATGAAAGAGAAAGGTCTCCCAACTAAATTTTGGGGAGAGGATGTGGCAACGATAGTTTACCTAATTAATAGGTGTCCTACAAAGGCGGTTCGTGATAGAATTCCAATGGAAGCTTGGTCATGAATAAGATGGACAGTTGAACACTTAAGGGTGTTTGAATGTGTTGCATATGCACATGTGCCTAAAGAGAAAAGGAAAAAATTTGATGAAAAAGGTGTGAAATGCATTTTCACAGGGTACAGCCTTGAATCAAAGGCATACAGATTGTATGACCCATTGAACAACAAGATGTTTCTTTCAAGAGATGTGGAATTTCTTGAAAATCAGTCTTGGCATGGACAAATTGATGAGTCAACAAGCACTTCAAGTAAAGTGCCACTTATGGGTGAAGAAGATGCTGATGAATAGCAAGAAGAAGGAGCAAGTAGAAGAAAAGGCAAGCAGATTCAGACATTGCCGAGCTCCTCTAGGCATGATCGAGTGTCAGTGCCGAGTACCAATGAAGACTGAGTTAGTCGGCAAAGCAACAGTAGTGAAGATTCCAATCCCACACTCTCCTCCCTGTTACCAAGAAAGACTAAGAGTCTTAGGGAGTTATACCAAGATGAAAGGTATGAAGATAATGATGAGAGTGTTAATTTTGCATTATTTTCTCATAGTGATCCAATATATTTTGAAGAAGCTATTAAGGAGAAGAAATGGTGTAATGCCATGGATGAGGAAATAGATGCCATAGAAAGGAATGAGACATGGGAGCTAGCTGAATTGCCTCCAAAGAAGCAAGTGATTGGAGTGAAATGGGTCTATAAGACCAAATGCAATGTTGAAGGCAAGATTGATAGGCATAAGGCAAGGTTGGTAGTCAAGGGTTACAAACAATAGTATGGAAGAGATTATGATGAGACCTATGCCCCAGTTGTAGGAATGGAAACCGTGCGTGCTGTCATAGCAATTGCAGCTCAGCACAAGTGGAAGGTATTTCAAATGGATGTGAAGTTCGCCTTCCTTAATGGTGTATTGAAAGAAGTGTATGTGGAGCAGCCACCTGGTTATGAAGTTGTAGGTGAGGAACATAAAGTATATAGATTGAAGAGAGCTCTTTATGGGCTCAAGCAAGCTCCATGGGCATGATACAACATGATTGACTCATATTTGATGAGCAATGGCTTTATCAAAAGCAATGGTGAGCCCACTCTTTACATCAAGGCAGCAAATGGTAATGTATTGATTGTTGTCTTGTATGTAGATGACTTGATTTTTACTGGTAATGACAAGGCTGTAATTGGTGAGTTTAAAGAAGCCATGAAAAGTGAGTTTGAAATGACAGACCTAGGTCTCTTGAAATACTTTCTAGGCATAGAAGTAAAACAAATGCATGATGGCATTTTCATCTCTCAAGAAAAGTATGCAGGGCAGATCTTGGAGAGATTTAAAATGTAGAACAGTAAGGCAGCCCCCACACTAATAGCAGTAGGTCTGAAGTTGAGCAAGGAAGACTCTAGCAAGAGAGTGGATCTAACATTATACAAGAGTATGGTTGAAAGTTTAATGTATTTGACTGCAACTTGGTCAGACCTAATGCATGCAGTAAGTCTAATTTCCAAATTTATGGAAACACCAAAGGATTCCCATTGGCAAGCATGAAAGAGGATCCTAAGGTATGCGAAAGGTACCAAAAGATTTGGGATTTTGTATGCTGCAAATGATGATTTCAAGTTGGTGGGATACATTGATAGTGATTGGGCTGGAAGTATAGATGATAGGAAGAGCACTTCTGGATACATGTTTCATATGGGATCAGGTGCAACTTCATGGGCATCCAAGAAGCAACTTATTTTTGCTCAATCTACAACAGAGGCTGAATACATTGCAGCAAATATAGCAGCATGTCAAGCAATTTGGCTAAGGAGGATCTTGACAGATTTGAATGAAAGGCAAGAGGATGGAACCACAATTTATTGTGACAACATCTCATCAATTGCATTGTCCAAGAATCTAGTCTTCCATGGGAGAAGCAAGCATATTGAGATCAGATATCACTTCATCAGAGAGTTGGTGGAGAATGGAGATATCAAAATGAATTTTTGTAAGTCTGAGCAGCAGCTAGCAGACATCTTCACAAAGCCATTAGGCATGGGAACTTTTGTACACTTAAGAGAGAGTCTTGGTGTAGTTTATTTGGATCAGTTGTGATCCTTGTTTTTTTGGCTTGGGAAAAAGGGGGAGTGTTGGAATATTTAATACGGTGTTTGTCTTGCCCCTTTGAGCCAAATGCCCACCTACCACTTGACGACCAGAAAAATAGATAGAAAACATGAATGCGGTATGTGAGATTTTTTGAATTTGAAAATGAGAGGGAAAATTTTTTTAGGTCAGAAGACAAAAGGAATGTATTCATTCATTCATTCAGAGAGTTTTTGCAGATCCAGAAAGACAGAGAGCCAAATAGAGCAGAGAAGATCAAAAAATTAGTTGTTGGAAGAAGAAGAAGGAAGTTTGTTTTGTTTCGTGCCTGCAGTTCCACATGATTGATTGCTGGTTATCTTGTATGTTTTTTATTGTTTGATTCATCCTGTTGAAGTAGTGATTGCTCCAGGCTTTCATGTATGCAACCATTAGAGATGTAAGTTATTAAAGTTGTTTGAAGTATTATCAATTTAGGGTTATTTTAGGACTTTCTGGTTGAAGCTGAATGCTCCCAAATTTTGTATTAGTTTAATGAAAGATTGAATAGAAAGCAAGCAAGCATACTTGAATCTATCTTCCTATTCTATTCATTGCATTTGACAAGTTAGGTTGAAAGCTTAAAGCTTTGGCTCTCTAGATTTATTCGTGAAAGCATTCATGTTAGATTTTTCTAAGTTATAATTTTATTAGTTGGAGCCGACCTTACTTAGCATCCATTGTCTTCTTTGAGTGCTGAGTTAACTCGGCATCTACATCTACTTCCTTTGCGTGCTGAGCTTACTCAACACCTGTTCCCTATCACTCGACACCTTCCTGTGTCGAGGAACTGCTGAGTAAATCTAGCACTCGGCACCTTCCTATGCCAAGCACTTTTTTCAAGTGCCAAGCAACCTACCACTCGACACCATCAAGTGCTGAGTAAAATTGGCACTTGGCACCTTCATGTGCCGAGAAACTTTTAAGTGCCGAGAAAAGTTTTTAGGGTTAGGATTATGAGTTTGAGTTTGTTTTTTAATATAATTTCTCACATGGCAGTGGGCATCACAGGTACGAGGGTTCATCCTAATGAAGATTATGAACCGTTCCTTAATAATACCTTCCTGGTCGATCAGGACTGGGATTGGATGAAGATATACATGTCTATATTCAATGTTGTTGCAAAATTGGAAGGCAATTTATCTGGAAAAGACGATGCCATCAGTAGACTGAATCGGGGGATACCCTCAATCACCCACTTTTAGCAAGATCTTCTAAAACAACTACTTTTCCATGTAAAAAGAACTAGAATCCTGGATTTTAGAGGGAGTGTAGCAAAGGAAAAATTGAAACGCGAGCAAAGGGAGACAACGGAAGAACTAGAGGAAGGTTTGGGAAAAACAAGTTTTGACAGCCATCAGTTATCCAGATTCTCTCTTATTTTACACAAATTACTAAATTTCTTATCTTAATTGTAGAGTTTTAGTAATAAGGATAATTTTCTTAGCTTTCCCTGTGTTGTCCATTGAGGCTTTTAGCATTTCAAACAGTTTTTTAAAGAATATTTTTCCTTGAAGACCTATGTATGTTAATCTTCTCCCTCTCCAATTACTTCGACTGTATTGATAAGGATATCAAGCTATTTTTGAGTGTGATGAAGAGTCCATTGCATTATTTTATACTATAGAGGTACCTATCAAACAGGAAACTGAGTTATTGAATCGGTAGCATTTAATTCTATTGTGCCATATATACATTAATGCACAAGCACAAGTTATGTCCTATTATCTCTTACCAGTTTAAACAACTTCAATTACCATATGTGATTTCATCCATTGGGATTTGAAATGTTATGCAAAATCATGTGGTTGAGAGTCAAACCATTCTCATCTTGCTTATGATCTTCATAGTGAGAACAAACAACACTATGACTTGTTCTTTCAAGAAGTATATTATATTTAACTTAAACTTTGGCAAGATGGTTAACCGTTAACCGTAAGCACATTTTGATGCCTAGAAGTCATCTCTTTCCTCATAATTATACTCATATTATTATGGCTCTCAATCTTGAAACCAAACTAGCACGGCGTGCATGTTTTCCCTAAGAACATTTGGGTATGGATGAAGGTATTCGTAGGGAATAGCTGAAACAATGTTTTATAAACTAAATTTATAATTGTTGCTGGAGTATATGGAATTATAGACCTGATATGTTACAATGGTATAGGGCGAATCTTGGTTAGAGGATAGTTCTAGAGGTTATCTCAAATTGATCCTTCTTGTTTATTCTTCTGGTATCTTTAAGGCATTTTTTTATTTCCTGAAATGATGGATTTAGGAAATAATCACTCACATATCTATAAAATGATTAGATGAATCAAGCTATTGTAATACAGAGACACACTATTATAACAGAGAGACGCCTTGTTGTATGATGGATGGATAGAGGCATCGAAAAAATACAAAACATAGAACACAATGTGCTATGGCACAATAAAAATATATTATATTTCAATTTACTATGATCTCAAATGAGTACATAGTGCCTTTTTCTAGGCAAGCATCCCATATTCTAGAGGAGTCTAGCATTAGCTGAGAAGAAAAAATATCTATAAACTTCTAGAAAATACTACAGTGGACTCAAACTTCTAAACAATACTTTAACTGACACACCCTAAACCTAAACCTAATAATCTAGAAGCATCAGATGATTAGTAGAAATTAATATTTCTATCACTGTATATTGATTGCTACTTGATCTAAGAAAAAATAAATGTAGATGTTCTTGCTCCATAAAATAAATGTCAACTAAAGGAGATTCTATTAAAGAATATGTCTATAAGTACAATTGAGTAAAATACTTTGAAAACTATAGATTTGTGAATGATTTTATTCCTATTCTATGATTTATTATGTGTTTGTCAATGATTTCTAAATTGATTTATTGTAAAACATGAGAGCAATTCAAGATATGATAACATACTTGGAACATACATTGATGGGGATATAGTTTCATTATTACCTAAGTGATTAGCTTGATATAAGTATTTATAACATGTTTCAATAGAGATTTGATGGTAGTACTTGTATGCTCTTTGGAATTGGACTAATTTTCATGTTAAAGTAGAGCTAAGATGATGTGATTGATTGATGCATGTTAATGGACTTTATGGATTTATCCTTGTATTTTAATGGGTACATATGTAGCTCAATGTTGGATTAACCGTGTTATATTTATTTTTTTCCATATAAATGATGGAGATGAGACCGTGATACTAAAGTGATAACTAAGAAGATGTTGTTTTTGTTAACTTATTGGCCGATTAATATTTTGGACATTATTTGTGTAGCACAATTTCATTACTCCTCTAAATTTTACTTGTTTAGACTTCCTTGATGTTGGGTTGGGCATCTTTCATATCAAGAAATATTATAGGGAAGCTTAATAGCTTCATGGTAAGGTGGTAAAAACTCCTACAATATTCTCGCCCTTTTGTTCTTAGACAGGTTATGGAGCTTCTACCAAAATGGTTGACATAATTGGTATGTCTTGGTATCTTGGTAACAGAAATATGATTTCTTTTAGATTTGAGCATATATGTATATGCATCATTTTTGTTAAAGTTAATGATAGTTAATCAACTAATGTTGACTGGTCAATATTCTTGAATGACTTTGACTCTCATTGAATTTCCTGCATTTTATGGAGATTGTTGATGCAACATTGGTTTTGCAAGGGCAGACTTTACACATTTTCTTAACAATCTTAGTTCCACCAAGAGATTTTTCTATTGGATGCCATAGTAAAATGGTTTCATTTTACTATGATTTTGATTTGTTTCTTTAAGAAAGTCTTAAAATGGTTTCATTTTGTCACACCATACATGATTGACAATTTTAAATAAGATACATGCTTGATAATGTTGAATCCTATACATAGGAGTCTATCAAGGTCACCAAAAATAATGATGACACTAAAACAATCTTTACATTTAAATAGAGAACTCTATAATGAATCAGTTGAAAAGAAATCTAATACAACATCCTACACTAAAACAACTTTTACATTTAGATAGAGAACTTTGTAATGAATCAATTGAAAAGAAATCTAATACAACATCCTACAACTAGAGTACGAGAAATGTGATATTTGTAATATTTTCTTTTAAATGTGTGTGCATTCATCAATTTATTGATTTCCTACTCTATGAGTATCATTCTTGTTTTCATATTTGAAATAAAATTATATTAAAAAATAAATACATAAAATAGATCTTATCAAATTCATTGTTCTAGTAATCATAATCATCTTGCATTATTAAATAAACAATGTATGATAGTGGATTCTTGCATATATTAGATCACATCATTTTTCTGAAAATTCTATTAGTCATTGATGTCATTTTATGCATCAATACTCTATCTATCATTGTTTCAAGTTAATGTAACCTCACTCATTATTAGTATACATATACATCAATTAATTGTTCAAAAAATGATATTTAGAATCTATGAATTGACTATAGAAAAGTTAGTAAGTTTCATATTTTTTGAATAATTTTTTCAAGCTCTCCTTAAAATGGTTATTTTGAATCCTAATATAAATGTTTGACATCCATAAGAACCTAGTGAGCTCATAAATAGTTAATTGTAACATCACAATAGATTTTGTATTTAAATAGAGAACTCTATAAGGACACTAAATGAGCAAAAGCCCACATAAAAGTTGAGTATGTCAATTAAGAGTAATTTACAATGGTAATGAAGCACAATATCCTACAAGGTCCACCCTTCCTCATTCCATCCCACACCTCGTCTCTTTCTGGTTCATCAACCCAAAGGATTCCTAAGCTTAAGGTTATAATGTTTTATGATTTATTTATTTATTTAGTGAAACACTGAATATAAGCTCATATCTAGGTAAATATATTAATATTAATATTGATATAAAAGATACAAATAGTTCAAGTTGCAAATAGAAGCCTAAATGATCTCTTCTTGAGAATAACCTCCTACTTCTCCTTTATGTCATTCATTATATACAAAATTGCACTCATATTGTGGTACATATCATTATAAAGCTCATCCAATCTCACTTTGTGTAGTTTTCCAAAACACATATTTCTAGATGAACTGAAAATGCTTTAAATTATTTATTTGGAACTTTTCATTGTTTTGTAAGCATTGTCTAGTATGTACCTTTAATAAATAATAACTTTGTATTCCTGTAATAATATTTTTAATGGTTCTAAAATTGTTACACAATAATAAATTTAGATCATGCTCCTTCTTTGAGTCATTTGATTATAATAACATTTTCTATGTTATTTATTTTGTTAGCATTTTATCACTATATTTTAATTATCTTTAAATGTGACTATAAGGATGAGAAGGTTAGTGTGGTAATGAACTTAATATTAAAAACTTGTATTGTTTTATATTTTATTCTCTAATTCTTCTAATAGGATATTATTTAACCCTTTAGAGAAATTGTAATGAGTGGATGACTTAAACATCATACACCAAGGCTTGATTCATAGGCTAAAAGTGTTAAATAGTCAATGTTGACTTATTTTTCCAAGCTTAAAATATTCCTTAGTGTGTGATGTTTAAGGGTGACCTATAATGAAAATAAAATCTATTAGGCATTTATAATATTGAATACTCTTATGCCCATCACTCATATAGTAACATATTATGCTTAAATAACATGTGACAAAGTAATTTGTGTTTCTTTCAATTGCAATCCTTTTCCTTAGTAAGTAAATTTTAAAAACTAAGCACTTTAAATATGCATTTTCAAATGGTATATTCTAATGGCCTAGTGAACTTTACAAAAGAGCAGGAGATGATGTATGTATTATGTATCTAAAGATCTTAGATATGATACAAAATTTAGAGATTTTTGCATTACTATATGTAGTTTGTATAAAATAATAATATATAGTTCATTACAACATTATGAATGTAATATCATGAGATCTATATTTGTAATATGCTTATAATTAATATTATATCATATTTTTAAAAACTATACATATTTTAGAATATTAAATAAGTTTTAAAATGGTGATGAAGTGTTATATTGTCAAAAATAAATAATAAATTGCAACCATTTTAAAATCTTTTCCATTACCTTCTATTCTTTTATATGACTAATTTTGTGTATGCATGTGCACACACACACACACACACACACACACACACACACACACACACACACACACACACACACACACACACACACACACACACACACACACACAGACATATAAGAATGTGAACATGAGTAAGAATGTGTCACTTTTTGTAGAGGAAAATAATGACAACAAGAAAATCATTCAACTTTAATGACATAAGGTGGCTTTTGTGTTTCAAAATTGAAAATGATGTAAACTTAGAAAATATGTAAAATTATATGAAGTGTATGTTGTTAATTTTATTTTTAAAATATTAAGAATGTAACTCACTCTATTTCTTGTTAAATAGAGATTATTTTATTATTTCAGGTAAATGATTTTTGAAATAATTTTGAAATAAGTTAATTATGTGTACATAAATAGAAAACCTAAAGTTAATAAAAATACATGATTCTTGTGGATAGGAAAAATCAGTTTTAAGAATACAAAACCTACAACCGTAAGAAGGAAGTTATGTTATATTCAAACTATCCCAAATCACTCAATGAATCCTTTTAAATCTGGTTTTTGCATTAAAAAATATAAAATAGCATGAAAACACATGAAATCAAATCAAGGAAACTTCCCTTTATGCTCCATTGTTTTTATTTCTCCTCCTTAATTTGATGTTGCTCATTGATGACAAGTGTGCTAATATGGCTTTGGCAAGCAAGTTCAAGATAACAACACAAGGGTACTCAAAATGTGGTGATCCAAAAATGGATGAAGAAGGCCATAAAATTGAAAAATGACTTGAAAATGAACAATCAAAAAATATGAAAACAAATAGTCAACAAGAAAGGAAGAGCCAAGGGTCAATAATAAAAGCCCAATAATAAAACAAATTTGCATATTTCCTTCCAAACAGCCTAAAATCTATTTAGATAATACAGAATTGAAATAAGATAATAAAATAAATTAATAAAAGGATATTTAAAATTTGAAGATGAATAAACAAAAAGCATAAATGAATGAAATTTATTTATGCAAAAGGGGACACTAGGACATTGATGACACTTAATTAAATAATTGTGAATATTATTTAAATAAATTTGAGAGAAAATAAAAAAGTTATTAAAATTAATGAAATGAGGATAATGATAAATGATACATGAAAAATAATTTGAAGACTTGAAAATTGATAAAAAATAGCTGAAACTAACAATGATACAAGTTATGATGCAAAATGGTAGATAGGGGTGACTAGCATTTTTAGGTGTCTACATTTTGTTCCTATTTAAGATAATGCAATTATGAACATTATTTCAAAGAAAGAAATAAAGAAAAACTGCATTGAAAGAATGATCACTCACACAAAAAGCTGCAAGGGTATCCCTAAAAAAATTGGATGAAACTTGAAAAGGGGATGCCAATTTTTTTGAAAATAAAGCCAAGAAAGCAAGACTAAATGAAAAATTAGATTGACAGAAGAGAAAAAAAAAAGATAGATGAAAGGAAAATAAAACTAATAGGGGAGAACAAGAACAACAAAAAGGGAAAACAAAAACTATTCAATTTTTTTCTTTATTAGTGCACTATTTGTCTTTTATAGAGCTTTTTGATATAGAAAATTGGATGCATTGCATCATGACAAATATAAAGTTAGAGTTGTCCTATGATCCTTTTTGCATGAGATTGGACATAATGACGGTGAAGAATGCTTGAATATTTCTTAGAAGAAATACATCATGGGTCAAGGTACATGCCCTAAAATTTCATGTGAGAACATCTCACAATAGAAGACAAAATAAAAATAAAGGACCATGAACCATCCTGGCCCCTTTCACTTCTTAGTGGTATCCTTTAGAAGCATAGGAATTTATAGCAATTGATAAAGCATATGAAAAAATAAGAAAAAAGCACATGAACAATCTTGGCCACTCTCATCACTTAGAGATATCCTTGAGTAGCATAGGTACATGGTGCCATATTGAAATCAATGAAAGATAAGGCACACTAAACCAAGAAAGCCAACAACCAATCAGACTTGATTGCCAAAGAGCATAGTTTAAAATAATGATAATAAAAATGATCATTATGCCTAGTTTTGGGAAGGATACATCCTATGTAAGACACGTGATAAGATAATGAAAATGTTCAATTTTTTGAAGGACACGTCCCGTAAAAGAAAAAAAATGTCAATAGGATAAATGAAAAGAGTTTGGATAATGATGATTGATTGGTGATGACAAGTTTGATCCAACTGATTTCTAGCATGACTAGATAGGTTTGTCTACTGATCCATGATTCATGGATCACATGATTCTATGTCTTCTAATTGTATCTACCAAAATGTTTATCTTGTTGCAAAGGAAAGCTTATTGAAAATGAAATGAAAGGAAAAATATTCATGTCAAATCCCCAACACTTTATTGCTTTGGATTTTTTTGAATTAAAAAAAATTAAGGACCTTTTATAATTTATTGGATTTTTTAGGACATTATGAAAATTTTACGATTTTTTTCAAGACTTTATTTAACATTTATGATTTTAAATAGATTGATGCTCAAGAAAGTTGTATTGTGTTTCCCTTAGTGTTTAGAAAAACAATGAAATTATGAATTAAACGTTGATGGAATGAAAATAGATAAAGGAAGGATCATGGAAAATTTATGTTGGCATTAGGAATTATTTGACCCCTAAGGACTATCCAACAAGGGGAGAACATCTTCTTCTGAATCTAGATAATTAGACATGAAGAGGTATGGTAATGCCATTGTGCACTAAATGACAAGTGATGGATGAAAATAGGCATGCCAAGAGGTTTCAAGAACACTTTTTAAAAATTTTAATGTATGTATTTTATATTAAGATCAAGAGAGGGACTTTGGATACAATAATGATAGGATAAGGATATGAGATAAAGGGATAAGATCAAAAATATGGATAAAAGGATTGGACAAGGGCCAATAGTAAGGACTAAAGGCAATTAAAATATGGTTCATATTACTTAATGACCAAAAGAGATAAGGGAAATATAAAGAAGATTTAATAAATGATACTCATGAAGATTCCTAAACTTGTCTAGATTAAAGAGGGAAAAGGGAATAATATGGATGGAAAGAAGGATAAAAAATATGAGGGACAAAGGATAATGAAGTCCACATGATGGGATCTCATGATGGATAGGAAAATATGAATGATAATCAATCCTAAATATGAAGGAATTGATGTAGGAGCATCCTGGGTTGCCTTGTTGTCCTACTCATTTTTTTGTTCATTTTGCAAGTTGGTGCCTAGCAAATCCTTCATGTGCCTAGTAATTCCTTCATGTGCCTAGCAATCTTTAATGTGTCTAGAAATTTCTTCATCTTCCTAGTAGTCCTTCATGTTCCTAGCAGTCCTTCATGTGCCTAGCAGTTCCTTCATGTGCCTAACAGTTCCTTCATGTGCCTAGTAGTCCTTCATGTGCCTAGCAGTTCCTTCATGTGCCTAGCAGTCCTTCATGTGCCTAGCAATCGTTCATGTGCCTAGCCATCCTTCATGTGCCTAGCAATTCTTTGATGTGCCTAGCAGTTCTTTGATGTGCCTAGTAGTTCTTCATGTGCCTAGCAATTCCTTCATGTGCCTAGTAGTCCTTTATGTGCCTAGCAGTTCATTCATGTGCCTAGTAGTTCCTTCATATGCCTAGAATTCCTTCATGTACCAAGTTACTATAGAAATTCTTTCATGTGCCTAGTTACCCAATGTATGCCTAGTGACTCTTCATGTGCCAAGTTACCCAATGTATGTTGAGTGTTTCTTCATGTATTGAGTTACCTAGTGTATGTTGAGTGTCACCATTTGGATGTGATTTCTGTGAACTGACTTGGAAGATTTATTTTTGATCATGACATTTATGTTAAGATCTGTTCTTGGGATGTGTCCAAACCCTTGTTGGGTTGGCCCTTCTCTTATGTAATGTTCTAGGATAATCTATAATCCATTTTGGCAAGTGTATATAGAGCGTTCAGGCTTAGAGTTAGGCAAATTTTTGGAGAAGAGGATTAGAGTGCAGAACTGAAAGTGCAAATTTGTAGTTGGATCATTGAATGTGAATGTACTTGTAATCGGCCATAACCTAGAAGACCTTATAGTTAGGCCATGTATGAAGATATTTTGATGAATCAATAAAAGTATTTCACTCTTCTTCCTCCTTTGGTTGTTGTTCCTTATGTTTGATTTTGTTGTGTTAACTCTTGCAGGGTGGTTTGGATAGCTGGGTGAGCCTTTGGCCCTAGTTATTCATCCTTTTCCTGTGTTAGGAACTAACATAACATAGTTGAACTTGCCCCCAGGTATGCAATACAAGATGTTCATAGTTATGGATGACACCTGTTTATTAAATTTTCATCACGGTACTTTCCCGAAGTGTCTATTTTCCAATTTTTCACTATTGGACAACTAATTCTATTTTTCCTTTCTTTTGTTTTTATTTATTTGATTCGTTTTCATTTTTTTGATATTTTGCACTTTTTGACATTTTTTTCCTTAAACAATACTAGATGCATGAAATGAGGTTAACAAATGACTGAAGAATATTATTCTTTTGATAATACTCTTGAGAGATATGAAATAATAGACCATGGATATGAAGGTATGCTCAAAGATTTTGGTAGGGAAATTAATGGATTATTGGATATGATGGATAAAATGATGGAAGGAAGGTTTTAGATAATGGAAGGGGTGTGAGAAGTCTTGATTTTGAGTAAATGAGAATTGGGGAAAGAAAAACACTGGAATACACCTTAAGGGGTGGTGAAGTGATGCAAAACAAGTAGATTTAGAATTTGGAGGAAGCGATGAGGATTTTGAGACATAAGGAACCAAAATGGATATGGAAAATGGAACATGTTTAGATGGAGGAATACAAATTTTGGATATTAGCTGGGCTTTTTCTTTTGAAAATTGTGCTTTGAGGAGTTTTTGGGAGTCCATATGGATTTTTTATTTTTCTTTAATATTCTTAGTAGGACTTTGTGGACTTTTGGATTTTTTGTTTTTGTTTTTCTAGGATCATATTTTTCTTTATTCTTACATGTTGATTAGATTGGACATGTTGATATTTGACTGCATGAAAATTTCTAAACTTGGATACTTCATGTTTAGCATCCAAAAAATTTGGAGAATGGATAGAATTAATGGATGGATATGAATGATATGAATGTATATTGGATGAATGGGAATAATGTAGAGGAATTTTGGATAGGTTGTAGGTTCTCAAATATTTCTTCCTTTGTTGATCTTGGCTCATTAAAAAATAAAGGGATTGTGAACTAATGAATGGAGAAATATATATATTACCTAATGTTAGGATTAACCATGGATAGAGATAACAATTAAATGAAAATACAACCAACTTTAGAAAATAATAAATCACATAGAAGAGAACATGAGACATAAAGATTTAGCATGGTTCACCCAATCTGTGGGTTACGCCCACCAACAACAAGTCAAATATTATTATTATCTAGTGATTCTAATTTTCAATCCCTTACAACTCAATACAACTACAAGAAGCTATAGTCTCATCATAAATTATGAAATCCCAACCCTAACCCATTTTATACAAGATTTTTTTTGCTTACAATTTTAGGGCTAGACTATGTTGTCCAATAGAAAAATAACAATTGATGCATTTTAGAATATTAAAATCATTTTTTTCTTCTAGGGCATTAGCCTCGAAAACTCCCATGGGGGCATTGCCACTCAACCCCTCCCTATATTGTGATAGGAAATGCACTTGTGGTAGTACACAAGAACCCTGCAAGAGGTGTTGCCCATTGAACCCATCTTGGATGTGCTACCCCTAAATCCTTGTAGTAATAATCTAGGGGGGAAATTACACCAAATAAAGTGGGAAAATATTAACCTTTGAGTCTAATTAGGCTCCACATCATAATAATCTCCCACTTAGAGACTGACTAGACCTCACAAAAATAACCTCCTACTTCGAGACCAATCATAGTACTACTAAACTTGTAGCTCCCATTAGAATATAAAACCACTTGAACTTTGGTATTCTTTATTTTATATGGTCTAGAAGACCAACCAAAACTCAAGAGGAGTTCATCTTAACCCTTGTTATCATATGTATGTATCTTCTCCATCTTTAACTATCCATCATTCAAAATTGACTAAATGAAATCGTGCCTAAACTATAAGTGCTTTGTCTTTGAATGTGGAGAATAATTGTTTGCTAGCTGAATGGAAATCTAGCTATTTGTAAATAAATAATTTTCTATCTGAGGGTGTTCCAAATCTTCCATGAATAATTAAAACCATATCATCTCCTTGGTTTCCTTTATAACAACAACATACTTTGCCTTTGTAGTGGATAAAGTATTATCATTTTGCAATTGATAAAGCCAACTCGCTATTATCCTACCAATAGTAAATAAATAATGTATAGTACTCTATCTAGTATCAATACCCCTTGCCAAATCCAAGTCAACATAGTTGTTACCTCTGGTTTTACCGCTAAGGATTTAGATTCAAACGCATGGCTTATTCAACGGTTAGTCTCAGAGTTGGTATTTTAATGCTACAGTCTGCAAGTTTCTGGCCATCAGATCTAAGCAGACCAACGGTTGGTGCCATCACGCTATAAAGAAAATGCACGATATTTATGATAGTGCGATGACGCCCTGACGACACGTTGCAGGGGTGGGTCCGGCGTTCAGCTAGCCGAAAAAGGTTTTGAACACCCTTGGCACTATGTCGCTATCACAAATCGATCAGAAAATCTCCATAGCAACATAGCGCCTGACAGAAATAGTCACGGTGGTGAATTTTGATGACCAGCAGAATCAGGTGTTGCGACGACGAATCAGGAGAAACCACATGTGCCAGGTCAAATTTTTTGGCGGCACGACTAACACAATCGAGGCTTACGTTCTCCACCATCGAATCAGCTCAGATCAACGGTAAGCACCATCATGCTATGGAGGAGTTGCGCGAAGGTTATGATAGCGACATCGCGCCCTGGTGACACATGTCAGGTGGGGCCATGTCTCAAGCGATGCCAGGTTTATCGACATGGAGGGCAAAAGCACGAGGTACGACGAGTCCTCACGATTGTCAAATTTGGTCGCATCAACGGATGGTGCCATCTTGCTATGGAAAAGATGAGCAGATTTTATCATAGCGACATGGCGACCATCTTCCACGTGGATTGACAGGACCAAGTCTCACCAAGTCTCGCCAGGTGTTGTCCAAGGTGTGGTGCAGTTACAAATATGGCAATGAGTGGGATAGGTCCAGTCGCAGGTCACAAAGTATGGTACGTCAGAGGTTTCGTGGTGGTGGGTAGACAGGTTCACGGCTCGAAGGTTTCAAAAACACGACGAGGCGCTATGGCACCAACAAAAAACCCATGAGTTTTTCGATGGTGACATAGCGCCCAAGTAGAAGGTTCACCATGGCAGGAAATGATCAGACGGTTGGGTCCCAGCGGGTACTATGCAAGCGCAGTCAGCATGGAAAATATATTGGGGACACACGTAAATCTCAGGGCACACTGTCAGTGGGCACTATGGCGCTATGGGAATTTGGCCTCGATTTCCGCATAGCGACATGGCACCTAGCGACATGGCGCCTAGCTGACACGTGGTCACTCTGCGGATCAGGTCTCGGGTTGCTAGCTAGTCTTCATTGAACCAAATAAGGAGGTGCCATGTGTATGAATCAGCGCACGGTGTACAGTGGGCCCAAAAATTCAATAAAGAAGGTGGGTCGCGGGAGGTCAAGTTTTGTGACCGTCAGATTGGAAATAGATCGGCGGAAGGTGCCATCTCGCCATGGCGAAGCTGCAGGGTTTTTTGTATAGCGACTTGGTGCCCTTTCGCCACGTGTCGGTGGGGTCAAGTCTTGCCAGAATGCAAACATGAGGTGGCACTAGATCTCAGCACGAATAGCGAGTCTTCACGATCATTGGATCCGTAGGGATCTACGACTGGCATTGTCTCGCTACCGAGACTTACCCGAGAATTAACATCAGCGACATAGCGCCCCTGCGCCATGTGTCCTGGCGAAACCATGTTTCATACAGTTGGTGCAGTAAGGATTAAGTGATCATCGGACCAATGGGGAAATGCCACATGTGCTATGGGCCCAGTGATTTACAAGGGAAGAGGTTGCAGAATGATGAGTCTCCATGATCGTTAGATCGAGGCCGATCGACGGTAGGCACCATCACGCTATGGCGGAGATGTGCGAGGGTTATGTTGGCGACACAGTGCCTTGTTGACATGCATCCTGTCCGTGCAGTCTAGGATGGTGGTTGGCGGTTAGTGTAACCGTCATAGTCATGATAGTATTTAGGGTGGCGCAGTTAGTCCAATGAAGGATGGTCAACCACGGGAGAACCTCCAGGTGGCGAAATAAAGAAATGTGATTGGCACGCGCGGCCTAGTTGATGCATAGGGAGCCCGGTTGACCTTTTGACCTCGATGGATTCATGAACCAGGAGGCGAGGATAATCGATTTTGTCGTGCGATCTGATCTCCATGATCAATCTCGACCTACCGGAGTAAATGTAAAACACAAGATGACACTCCACCCACCCATTGATCCATCTACCAGGTCGGAGTGCAGTTATGGCACCATTTGTAGTCTTCTCAAGACATTATTGGCGAAAGAGATCAAATTTTCTGGGGATTTTTGCCATGATTGTCTTCCACGAAACTCAATGGCAGGTAGTTGCAGGGTCATTTCAGCAAAAAAGATCTCAGTTACGCCTGAAATATAAGACAGATTTTGTACATTTGGTAGGGGGTACTCTTCCTGATTTTCTCTGCTGCTGCTTGCAGACTTGCAGTAAAAAATCCCTTTGTCTCTGAGCTAGATAAACATCCTGTATCATCTCTTTCAGCCATCAACGTGTATGTGTATCATTTTGCCCCTCGTTGATGCATTGTTGAGATTAGTGGTCTGCATACTGTATGTATCTTTGGCTTATTGAATAATATACAAGTGAAATCTTCCGTTCCTGGTGTTATTCAATTGGTCTCCTGATCTGTATGTGGCTATTGGTCGATATAAGTCTGAATGAATGTATGACCTTGAATGTTACCCTAGTTTTGTAGTGCATATATGGGCAGAAATGAGTCTGAACACTCTGTTTTGGTGCATCACCGCCTTAGATTAGACTAGGTAGATTTTCTTTAATGCTCTCTTTCTCCCTTTCCCTTCTGAGAATAGATAGGTGCGTCCTGACAGTAAGAGGAAGCTAGCCTTCTTTGAAGACTCAACCTCGCAGTTCAAGTCCCACAGCTTGGAGGTTGTTTCCATGTTTCACTAGGTTGTCCTCACGCATAGGCCTTGGACAAGGGTGCAAACCTAAGTGACAACAATTTTTGGCACGCTCAGTGGGACTCATATTAGAACATTTTAGGTCTACTGGTGTCAAGAACAAAGAATTCTAGGGATAAATGCTAAAGAAGTAGTGCTGGCTTTAGTTTTTGAGCCTTTAAGAGGCTGATTCTTCAAATACTTGGCAACTCCAAACATCAAAAAGTCTGTTTCCAGACCAAGTTGCAGTAATTCATGCCCAGGAATGAAATAAGGGCATCTTCTAGAGGTAAATTTCAATATCAAGAGCTTTCTCTTTCAAATCCTAGGAGAAGAAGGACTAGAACTTCATTATCACCAGTTAGGGGTAGAATAACAGTTGATATACCTATAAGATCTATCTCTATTCCCCCTACTGTTCGAACTCAACCTAGACTGCCATCAACACTCATCAATAGAACACTTGTTTATATGGCATAGCCAAGAGTTCATGCATTTTCCACCTTTAATGGTGGAAGTCCTCTGTTGTTAGCCCAAAGACATGATATACCAGTATCTGCACTAAAAAGTATAGCTGATTTTACTGGTGAAACTTCTATTTCCCCTTTAGAGCATATCCAAGAGGTAGCAAATGTTTGCAATATTCATGGTATTATAGAGGATGATGTTGCTGTCAGACTTCTAGCCTCATCTTTAAAAGGAAAAGCATTACAGTAGTATAGAGGCTTAGCTCATGGTTCCATAACTGATTGGGATGGACTAGGAGCAGGATTATTCAAACATTTTGAGGATAAGAGTGACCATTTGTCACTGCTAGAGCAGCTGACTACAATAAAAAGAGCCCCCCATGAATGTATGACTAATTTTAATTACAGATTCCAAAAGACATGGGACAGAATACCTACTATAGTGAAACCTACCCCTGGTAATGCCTTCTTGCATTACCTTAGAGCTTTCAACAGTGACATTGCCACTACTATCCAAACTATGGGAGGAGATACATTACCAAATGCTTATGAGACAGCTATAAAAGCTAAGAATATCCTAATACAAGGTGGAAAGTTGGCTCCAAGGCCTCCTATGCCTTTCTTTCCTGATGTTCCCAACCACCAACTAGCAATATCCCCTCTTCCTACAATTTGTACGTCACAAGCACTTACTCCAATTCCCCAAGCTTCCACATCCTCAAACGGAATAGAGGAACTCAAGGAAATGCTCCAAGGTCTAGTGCTGAATACAGATAAAAGAGAGAGGACTCTAGATAAAAAATTGCAAGAGCAGGGGAAGGAGTTGAAGGACCAAGGGAAGAGATTAGAGGATAGTTTTTCTCTAATACAAAAAATGAGTAACAAGGTGGTGGCCTTAGAAAGGCAGCAAGCCCAAAGTGGCAAGCCCCCTCAATTACAATATCAGGCTCTAAGTGGTGGTAGGCCTCCTAATCATTGGAATAGCCCTTTTGATCAGAATAGGCAAAATAGTCATGCTGCTACTTCAAGCTCAAATCAGAGTAGATCTTTAATTCCTCAAAATAACTTAGCCCAAGATCAAGACTTCTATCCTTCATGTAATTATTCTTATACCTACTGCCTATGTCAGAAAGCAAAATCTTATTTGGCCCTAACTGTCCAGGAGTCCGCAGTAAAACAATCACACAAGGAAGATCACCCCAAGGAGGCCTCATATGTTTAGAGGCAGGGTGATTTCTCTTTTATGAATCACCAGATGGGGGAGCATTGTAATGTAAACCACGATTCCATTGCTCATAACACAAGAAGAAAGAAGAGAGCTATGGAACATACTGCCCCCCTTTCTCCTGAGCAGGCCTCAACTTCGAGTGTTATACCTCATACACAAAAAGAAAATGAGCAGACAAACACTACACAACAGAAAAGGCAAGGTCCAAGAAAGGAGGATGCAAGTGATCCCTATGTTGCTTCATCTCGGCCTCTCATGGGTACAGCTCCCAAAGTTTTCACCAAAATTCCTAATGCACCCTTGAGTGTGGTAGAGAAAATGAAGAAAACCAATGTAAGCATTTCCATGTGGGATGTTGTTGCCACCATACCAATGTAGAAAAGGATGCTGCAGCAAGAATTGGAAAAGATTGAGCCCAAAGATCAGTCATCTACCATGGAGGGTGACACTAGTTTAGTACAACCATCAGGTGACGTGGAGACAAATAAAACGGTTAGACCTCCTCCATTCTATGTTTCTCTGATTATAGGGGGCAAGTTAGTCCATAATTGCATGATAGATTCAGGGGCTAGCAGCTAAGTAATGCCTAGGTGTGTTGCTGATGCTTTAGGAATGAAATACGAGCCCATTATTAGGGATGTGTTACAACTAGATGGGAGTACTTTGAAAACCATAGGCATCCTTAGGAATGTGGAAATGGCCCTACATGCATGCCCTGGTTGTACTGTGATTCAAGACATATCTGTTGCTGAAGTCAAGCCCTATTTTTCCATCTGTCTTTCAAGAGACTTCACTGCCCAAATAGGTGGATTCATATCTGCCGATTGGTCTTATATGTCATTTAAGACCAGATATGGGGCCAATGCTTCAATTAGAGCAGAACCTCAAGCCCTTCATCACACTGAACCCTACACTCCCAACTTCATTAATATGAATTGCCCCATTTTGGAGATGGATGAAAATGACATAGTAAATGAGCTTTCCACCTTCATAGTAGAGATTCTTGATTTCTTCTTAGATGAGTGGGAAAATACATGTCAGTTTGAGCCTAAGTTGGAAACTCTTGAGATAGGCCTTAGTACATATTGCATAATAGAGAAGGAGGCTCAAGTTCCTGATCTTGTTGGAGCAAATGATGACATGAGTGGAATATGGAGTATGTACTTTGATGGCTCAAGGAATAGAAATGGAGCAGGGGTCGGTGTTATGTTGATCTCTCCTACACAAATAAGATACTACTTCTCTTTTAGGCTCCAATTCAGTTGTACCAATAATGTGGCCGAGTATGAATCCTTGATCCAAGGTCTCCTACTTGCCCAAAAGAGGGGAATTCAAGCCTTGAAAGTATATGGAGACAGTGAGTTGGTAGTGAACCAAGTGAGAAATCAGAATATCACCAAAAATGGCCTGCTCAAGTCTTACAAACATAGAGTCTGGGATTTTCTTGAGGGTTTCCAAGCATTTAATATCTAAAGCATTCCTAGGAAAGAAAACAAATATGCTGATAGACTTGCAGCAGTGGGTGCATCTTATGATGTGCCAGGGAATCTCGAGGAAGAGAGGAAGCAACAAATAAGGGTGGTAGTAAGGCCTGTTGTTCCTGATAATAAATATCATTGGCAGGTGTTTGAGTCTAATGAGCAGATTGTTAGTTTCTTGCAGAATGAAGCAGAATTTTCAGAAAGAAATTAGTCAAGACTACAAGATCAGTATGGTGATCAGATCATTCACCTCAGTTCCAACAAGTTTCCCAAGGGTCTCATTACCTTGGAGAGTGTCTTTAATCCTGATGATCAGACAAGAGGCAAAGGAATAAATCTAGCTACAGAAAAGGATGATCATGCTCCAGTTACTATTGCTGATGGAAAATCTCTTAACATGGGGAAGGTATGTTCTGAGGCTGAGCAAGAAAATTTCATTCATCTATGTCAAGAATTTAATGATGTGTTCACTTGGACATATGATGACTTAAAGGGGTTTGACCCTAGTTTGTTTCAACATACCATAGATTTAGTTGATAGGGTCAAACCAGTAAGGCAAAAATAGAGGCCAGTGAATCCCAAGATTGAACCCTTAATGAGGAAGGAACTATTCAAGTTGATTGAAGCTAACATAATTTTTCCTATCAAACACTCATCATGGGTGGCTAACCTTGTCCCTGTAAGGAAGAAGAATGGAGAAATCAGATTGTGTGTGGACTTTAGGGATCTTAATCAGGCTTCCCTTAAGGATCACCATCCTCTCCCTTCTATGGAGCAAATTCTGTCCAAGGTCAGTGGGTCAAGGAGGTTTTCTTTTCTAGATGGATTTTCTGGTTATAACCAAGTATTGGTTAAAGAATCTGACAGATATAAGACATCATTTACTACTAAATGGGGCACCTATGCTTATTGCAAGATGCCATTTGGACTAACAAATGTAGGTGCCACATTCCAAAAGGCGATGGAGGTAGCTTTCAAAAGATTAATCGACAAGTTTGTCTTAGTAGACCTTGATGATATAACTGTATATTCCAAGAATGTAAAAGATCACCTTGATCATTTGAGACAGGTATTTCTAAGATGTAGAGAGTTTGGGGTTTCCCTCAACCAATCCAAGTGTTTCTTTGCTACAAGCCAAGGAAAATTACTGGGACACATTGTCTCTAAGGATGGGTTGACCATTGATCCAGAAAGAACAAAAGCCATACTTTCCCTTTCCCTCCCTAAACACAAGAAAGGGCTACAAAGTTTCCTTGGTAGGATAAATTTTGTAAGAAGGTTTATTCCTAATCTTGCCATCATGGTGAAACCCCTCACAGCCATGCTTAAGAAAGATATGGTCTTCTCATGGACCAAGGAGGGGAAGGAGAGTTTTGAAGAAATTAAGGCAGCCATAGCCTCAGCCCCCACTCTCATGAACCCAAATTTTGAGAAAGATTTCATCCTCTACACTTTCAGTGGTGAGTCAAGTGTTTCTGCTATCTTGACTCAGACAAATGACAAGAATGAGGAGCAGCCCATAGAATTCTTTAGTGAGGAACTCAAGGAATATGAAGATAAGTATAGCTTTGTTGAGAAGCAAGCCCTTGCAGTCATTAGAGCCTTGAAGAAATTTAGACACGTCTTATCCCATAATAGGATCCATTTGTTGGTACCCCATGTGAGTGTAAAAGACTTTCTGTTAAGCAAGGATATTAGTGAAAAGAGAGCTAGATGGATCACTAGGGTAATGGAATATGATGTTGATATTCAAATTACCAAGTTGGTAAGAGGGAGAGGATTATGCAAGGAAATGTTATCAGGTCAGGATTCAGATGAAGGGACTGCTATGGTAATTGCAAAGCAGCAGGAGGAAAGAAATGTTAATGCCCCAAGGAGCTGGATGGATGACATGAGGAACTTTTTATCTGGGAATGGGTACCCTCAGGGATTGGACAGAGCTAAAAGAAGACAGTATAGACTGTAGTCCATTCCCTCTGTTGTGATTGATAATATCCTATTCAGGAGGGATTTTAATGGGACCCTGTTAAGATGTATTGAAGAGGATCAGGTTGAGAGGATGATTAAAGAACTTCATGATGGCCCTGATGGTGGCCACTTCTCTGCAAGAACAACTGCCATGAAGATCATGAGGGCTGGATATTACTGGCCATCTCTGTTCCATGATTGTTATAGGTATGTGAGAAAATGTGAGAGATGTGTTTTTTTCTCAGGCAAACAGAGACTTGCAGCTCTTCCTCTTCACCCCATTCAGGTGGATCAGCCCTTCACCTAGTGGGGGTTGGATTTTATAGGCCCCATTAATCCTCCATCTAGTGCAGGTCATAAATGGATCTTGGCTGCTACCGATTATTTCACTAGGTGGACAGAGGTAGTTGCCTTGAAGGATGCTACAAAGCCATCAGTTGTTGAATTCCTTGATGGAATTGTATCTAGGTTTGGAGCTCCTTCTACTATCATCTCAGATAATGCCAAATCTTTTGTTGGAACCCAGATTTGTGCTTGGGCAATAAGTCACAATATCTATCTAAGTACCTCATCAAATTACTACCCGCAGGGCAATGGTTTAGCTAAATCTCCCAACAAAAATCTGATCAGAATCTTAAGGAGAATGATAGAAGACAATCAGAGGGTCTGGCATAAAAAATTAAGGACCGCTCTGTGGGCTGATAGGATAACACCCAAGAGATATATTGGGAATTCACCTTTTTTGCTGGTATATGGTAGGGAGGCCAGAATTCCAATCTTGTTGGAATTCCCATCCTTGGAGTTGGCTCATTAGCTGGAATTGGTTGAAAATAGTCCTATGTCAGTGAGAATGGCAGAGTTGATTGAATTGGAAGAAAAGAGGAACAAAGCTATGCAAACCCTGGAGATACACAAGCAGTAGATGAAGAAGAGTTTTGATAAGAAGGCAAGGGCTAGAATCTTCAGAGAAGGAGATTTAGTTCTCAAGTGGGACGCAGAAAGAGCAAAACCAAGAAGGCACTCCAAATTTGATCCACTATGGAGTGGCCCTTATCTGATCTCTGATTGCAAATAGGCCAATGCGTTCCAGCTAAGTAGGCCAAATGGTGAAATTCTGCCCATTCCAGTCAATGGGATCCATCTGAAGCCCTGTCTCTGAAAAAGTTGTGAATCCATGTACATAGTTAGTTTAGTTGCTTCCTATTGTTCTTGTTTTACAATAAGTGCACGTGCACATGGCTCACTTCTTGAGTCGCTAGTTCCTGAAGTTTTGACAAGTCTCAAGTTGCTGAGGAGGTCTCATTTTTTGTTTTCAAGTCACAGGATAGAGCCAGAGTTCAAGAGTTCTTTAATGTTTTGATTTCCTCATTTAGGGTTAGGGTTTCATGTAGCTCTCAGTTTTGTAACTTTTGGGCCCTCTTTTCTGACTCTATGGCCCAATGGATTATTCTCAAGCACTGGTCATGCATTGAGCAGGCTCATGCCCCCTGCGAGTCGCCAGAAGTGTTACCTCTGGTTTTACCACCAAGGATTTAGATTCAAACGCACAGCTTATTCAACGATTAGTCTCAGAGTTGGTATTTTAATGCTACAGTCTGTAAGTTTCTGGTGATCAGATCTAAGCAGACCAACGGTTGGTGCCATCGCGCTATAAAGAAAATGCACGATATTTATGATAGCGCAATGATGCCCTAACGACATGTTGCAGGGGTGGGTCCGGCGTTTCACAGGTTGGAAAAGGTTCTGAATGCCCTTGGCGCTATGTCGCTATCGTAAATCGGCTAGAAAATCTCCATAGCGACATAGCGCCCGGCGAAAATAGTCACGGTGGTCAATTTTGACTACCGGCGGAATCAGGTGTTGCGACGATGAATTAGGAGAAACCACATGTGCCAGGTCAGAGTTCCTAGTGGTACGGCTAACACAGTCAAGGCTTACGTTCGCCACCGTCGAATCAGCTTAGATCAACGGTAAGCACCATCGCACTATGGAGGAGTTGCATGAGGGTTATGACAGTGACATCGCGCCTTGGTGACACGTGTCAAGTGGGGCCATGTCTCAAGCGATGCCAGGTGTATCGACATGGAGGGTAGAAGCACGAGGTATGATGAGTCCTCATAATCGTTGGATTTGCTTGCATCAATGGATGGCGCCATCTCTTTATGGCGAAGATGTGCAAATTTTATCATAGCAACATGGCGACCATCCGCCAAGTGGATCGACAGGACCAGGTCTCACCAAGTCTCGCCAGGTGTTGTCCAAGGTGTGGTGCAATTACAAATATGGCAATGAGTGGGATAGGTTCAGTCGTAGGTCACAAAGTATGGCAGGTCAGAGGTTTCATGGCAGTGGGTAGACAGGTTCACGGCCTGAAGGTTTCAAAAACACGGTGAGGCGCTATGGCGCCAACGAAAAACCCATGCATTTTTCGATGGTGACATAGTGCCCAAGCAGAAGGTTCACCATGGCAAGAAATGATCAGATGGTTGGGTCCCAGCGGGTACTATGCAAGCGCAGTCAGCATGGTGAATATATTGGGGACACACGTAAATCTCAGGGCACGCTGTCAGTGGGTGCTATGGTGCTATGGGAATTTGGCCTCGATTTTTGCATAGCAAAATGGCGCCTAGCTGACACGTGGTCACTCTGCAGATCAAGTCTCAGGTTGCTAGCTAGTCTTCATCGAACCAAATAAGGAGGTGCCATGTGTATGAATCAGGGCACGACATATAGCGGGCTCGGCAATTCGATAAAGAAGGTGGGTCGCGGGAGGTCAAGTTTTGTGACTGTCGGATTGGAAATGGATCGACGACAGGCGCCATCTTGCCATGGCAAAGCTACAGGGTTTTTTGCATAGCGACTTGGCACCCTTTCGCCATGTGTCGGTGGGGTCAAGTCTCACTAGAATACAAACACAAGGTGGCACTAGATCTGAGCATGAATAGCGAGTCTTCACGATCGTCGGATCTGCAGGGATCTACGATTGGCCCTGTCTCGCTATTGAGACTTACCTGGGAATTAACGTCAGTGACATAGCGCCTGTGTGCCACGTGTCCTGGTGGAACCATGTTTCATACAGCTAGCACAGTAAGGATTAAGTGATCGTCAAACTAATGGGGAAGTGCCACATGTGGCGCGGGCCCAGTGATTTACAAGGGAAGAGGTTGCAGAATGACGAGTCTCCATGATCGTTGGATCAAGGCTGATCGATGGTAGGCGCCATCGTGCTATTGCGGAGATGTGCGAGGGTTATGTTGGCGACACAACGCCTTGTTGACACGCGTCCTATCAGTGTAGTCTAGGATGGTGGTTGGGGGTTAGTGTAACCATCACAGTCATGATAGTATTCAGGGTGGTGCAGTTAGTCCAATGAAGGATGGTCAATCGCGGGAGAACCTCCAGGTGGCAAAATAAAGAAATGCGATTGGCCCATGTAGCCTAGTTGACGCATAGGGAGCCCAGTTGACCTTTTTACCTCGATGGATTCATGAACCAGGAGGTGAGGATAATCAATTTTGTCATGTGATCTAATCTCCATGATCAATCTCGACCTACCGGAGTAAATGTAAAACACAGGATGACACTCCACCCACCCATTGATCGATCTACCAGGTCAGAGTGCAGTTATGGCGCCATTTGCAGTCTTCTCAGGACATTATTGGTGAAAGAGATCAAATTTTCTGGGGATTTTTTCCATGATTGTCTTCCACGGAACTCAATGGCAAGTAGTTGTAGGGTCATTTCAGCAAAAAAGATCTCAGTTACGCCTGAAATATAAGATAGATTTTGTACATTTGGTAGGGGGGACTCTTCCTAATTTTCTCTACTGCTGCTTGCAGACTTGCGGTAAAAAATCCCTTTGTCTTTGAGCTAGATAAACATCTTGTATCATCTCTTTCAGCCATCAACATGTATGTGTATCATTTTTCCCCTCGTTGATGCATTGTTGAGATCAGTGGTCTGCATACTATATCTATCTTTGGCTTATTGAATAATATACAAGTGAAATCTTCCATTCCTGGTGTTATTCAATTGGTCTCCTGATCTGTATGTGGCTGTTGGTCGATATAAGTCTGAATGAATGTATGACCTTGAATGTTACCCTAGTTCCGTAGTGCATATATGGGCAGAAATGAGTCCGAACACTCTGTTTTGGTGCATCACCGCCTTAGATTAGACTAGGTAGATTTTCTTTAATGCTCTATTTCTCCCTTTCCCTTCTAAGAATAGATAGGTGCACCCTGACAATAAGAGGAAGCCGACCTTCTCCGGAGACTCAAACTCGCAGTTCAAGTCTCACAGCTTGGAGGTTGTTTCCATGTTTCACTAGGTTGTCCTCGCGCATAGGCCTTGGACAAGGGTGCAAACCTAAGTGACAACAATAGCCATGTAAATCAGTTGTAGATCCCTTGAATTTAAAGCACTTACTAGATGTTCCTCTCAAATATGGTAATCCATTTTACAGCATTTCAATGCTAAATCCTTGGATCACTCACATATCTATTAAGAGATCCGACTACATGTGTAATATCTGGCCTAGTGCATACCATAGCATACATTAAGTTTCCTACAACTAAAGCATAAGCTACCTTGGACATCTTAGCCTCCTCTTCTAGTGTCTTTTGACATGTCTCCTTAGTCAAATGACTAGGTAATGGTTTGCTGAGAAATTTGGTATTGTTCATAGAGAAATGGCGTAACACCTTTTTAATATAATCAACCTAAGATAATGTCAATTTCTTGTGCTTCTTATTTTTGTAAATTTTTATACCAAGGATTTTTTTGGCTAGTCCCAAATCATTCATAGAAAATGAACATGCTAATTGTTCCTTTAACCCCTTCATGCGATACATGTTAGACCCATCTACAAGCATATCATCAACATATAAACATAAATTAATTTAGTTGTCATCATCTAAACTCTTAAAATAAATATAATGGTCAGAATGAAACTAAGTGTAACCATGCTCATGCATAAAACTATCAAATTTAAGATACCACTGTGAAGGTGCTTTCTTCAAGCCATATAAACGTTTCTTCAATCTACACACTATATTCTCCTTATGTTTGAGCACTAATCCCTATGGTTGTACCATACATATTTTTTCATCTAAATAACCATGAAGAAATGTTGTCTTAACATCAAGCTACACCAAATGTAAATCTTCAGTAGCCACAATACTTAAAATAGTTTGAATAGAAGTGATTTTAACAACAAGAGAAAATATCTCATTAAAATTAATGCCATTTTTCTATGAAAATCCTTTTCAAATTAACCTAACCTTAAATATATTCTTACCTCCATCCTCTTCTTTCAACCTATATGCCCATTTATTTTATAAAGCCCTTTTACCTATAGGTAATTTACATAAATCTCAAAAAAAAAAAAATATTAGCAAAGAGTGCATTTCTTCTCTCTTTGCAAAGTCCCACTCAATCTTTGTATCCACCTACATAGCTTCATCATAACATTTAGGTTCACCAGAATTTGTTAATAAAAAAGGATACAAAGAGGGAGAAAATATTTCTTGAGGTCTACTTAGCCTTGTTGACAATCTAAAATTTACTAGGGTGTGTGGTATTTGTTGTTGTGGTTGTTGAGGAGTATGAGAGACTGTTGGAACATCATCTTTTGGAGTATCATTCAGCACTACTTAATCATTTTATTTCTTCTCATACTACTACAACACCTAAGATAGATGAAAGAGTTGAAGAGATAGTTATACATCTAGATTTAGATTTTGTGGGAATACTAATGTCTTGAGAATTTGGTATCATCGGATCTTAGAATGGAAAGTAGTGATAGATTGGAGTACCCATTTCACTATTTAGTAGAAATGTGAAGTCATAATTAGTGTCAGACATCTTCCATCAAGGGAAAACTTCACCCTTCATTAATTATTTTGGCCTTGATTGCAATTATTTCACCCCTATATATTGTTGAAATATTTTTGCGTTTTGTCTATCAGGCAATTCCAATCCTAGATCGACATTGGTTCACTCCTACTAGTATTGAAACACACAAAAAATGAAGTCACTTACCTATATTTAATTTCCCTTAAGTATCCAAGTTAAACCCACTTGGGAGAGTGTTAGTAGAGGCCACTATTAGGTTTAATTTCAAATTAAAATTTGATGGAGACTTTAAAGGACCTAAAATTGGTTCCAAGATGTCATTTTAGTGGAAATAAGCTAACCACATGATAGTATAACATGTTAGGGCTCAAAATTTCACCATTTAATTGTCTACATAACTTTGGAGACCCTCTAAACAACTTATTCTTCAAGAAATTCTAAAATGGTGATGTCATATGACTTTTCCTTCATCCTTACACTTGGTCAAGGTTTTATTTTTAGTGGGGAAAAAAGTGTAAAAGATAGTGGGCCTTATGTTTTTTCAAAAAGTAAGTTACTGGGTGGAGAGAATGAGTTTTAGGCCTTTCTAGAAGGCTTGTGACAAAATAGTTTAGTGGTCACCCACTCTCTAAACTTAGAGACACTAAGGGTTTTGAGAGAAATGGAAAGCTAAGGGAGCTCTTTCATCTTTCATTTCCACTTTTCTTTGGATCAAGATTGGTGTTTCATGAATTGAGTTTTTCTTCCATTGAAGCTCTTTACAAGAACATTCATTTCCACTTTTCTTTGGACCAAGGTTGGTGTTTCATGACTTGACTTTTTCTTCCATTGAAGCTTGAATGTTCATACTCAAGTAGGAAATGTAAATGTGTAATGTGAATATTAATTTATTTTGTTGTGTTGTAAGAATGTGGATGAATTGTTATATTGTGCTTCTTCTTGTATTTTCTTCGTTTGCATTGAATGTTGTTCTTCGGGTGTGAAGGCTTCACTCACCCTTGGGAGGGAAGAGAAGCCTTGTATAAATGTGTCAGTTGGGATCAAAAATGGTGTTGAGAGCCTCCTCTCTTGGAGAGAAGATAGATTTCATGGAGTATGGACTCCATTGAAGACATAGGCTTTTATATTATGTTATTGGAAGAATAAGTGAAGTTATGTGAAGATAAGTATGTTTTAAGAAATCCTTGTAGATGCATGTGGGAATTCCAAAATTATGTGATTTATATCGATATGGAATTCTCCTCTTCAAGAGCACACCTTCACCTATTGTTCATGATTCTATTGGTGAATCATTATATATACCTTGGTTGGGGTTGTGATAGGGAGAGTAGGGATGAACCAATCATAAGTTCATGCTTCTAGTCTACTACCAAGACCTAAGGTATCTTACTATATCACCGAATGGACCTATAGGATCCCCTTTAAGATAAGATCCCCCATTCCTAAGCCCCACTCCACTATCTTGATCAACCCTCACTTCTTGCCTTCTACCAAGATGTTCCCACACTAGACGGAGTGTACTTAAATTCTTCCAAATGAACTAGATCTTTTGAAAATTCTTGACATCCAACTTTCAAAGTCGTGGAGGAGATACAAAACCTTGTAATATAGTTCTTTTTTATTTCAAAACAACTCACTATGATTGTGCTTCCTACCGATTTCACACTTTCCCTTCAAAATAGGGCAATAACAAAGAGCCTTAATTAGCCTTGTTATTCCTAAAAAATAGGGATTTCCATAAGTTATCTCCACTAATAATTCCAAACTATCTTTATAGATCCCTATTCACATCATGAGTACTTTTAGATTTTCTAGGTTTTAGACCCTAGAGCTATCGTACAATACCTTTGTTGAATTTTAAGGTTTTTGAGGGTTTTCAAGGTCAACCTATTGTTTGGATTTGTTAGGTGCCTTAATAGATTGGTAACACATTTTTATTCTACCCAAATGGTATTCTCTTAATCCATTTCAACCTCCATGTTCACTTTTCTAGAAATCTCCACAACCCTACAAACATCAAGCTCTACAATCTCATTATTCCCTAGTCAGGCATGCTCTGGCTGGCCTAGGGAAAGAGCATAAAAATGCTTCCTAATATTTTGAGGACCCTTACATCTACTAGGTGGAGGTAAATTATGTACACTCACTATCCCTAAGAGGTTATCCCATTCCTATAATGGGATAGTTTGTTACATCATTTCCAATGCAAACTACCTAGAATAGGACAATAAACTAGCAATAAAGAAAATATTTTACAAAAAATGAAAGATGAAACAAATGCACCTACTCTATTGGAAAAAAAAATGTCCTAAAAAAGTATATCTACAATGCTAAGTGGTACAATAACAAAAATAACTCTCAAAATCTTGCATTACTATCAAATTTTCCTTTTTACATCCAAGAAAACCAACATTCCACTATACAGTCTGTACACTGACACAACCAACTCCAAATTTTAGGGTTTTAGGAGTTTAAATATGTCCCCTTAGGTATTTATCCTTCCCATTTATGTCTTTTATCAGATTCTATCAATTTTGGAAGGGTTCTTGCAAGGTGATCAACAATTTTTGCAAAATTGCAACTTTTCATGCATGGCAACTTTTGCAATTTTCCTTGTTTGCAATTTTTAACATCCCCTACTTGCTAGTTTGGCCATCCCTCAACATTTCCATCCTAGGGACCCTTCCCTAGGCTAGAGCCCTATAATTTAGGTTACTTATTACTTCATGATAAGTAATTCCTTGATTCTAGGAATATTTTAGTGACTTTTTATACTTCCTATCCCCTAGTTATTGTTTCCAAAACACACCTAGGTCCTTAGACCTTTATTGTACTTACAAAGGCTCTCTTGGACCACATAAAAAAAAAATTAAAATGGTGAGGGCTCGATGTTTCAAAGTACCCCTATACTAGGTTGTTAAGTGTTATTCTTGTGTGTTTTTTGTGCATTAGTAAGCTTGTCTGATTGTCAGCCATTTGAGTCTTAGTTATCCTACCTTAGTGGGTGGCCTCCATGACACCTATGATGGGAGGTAAGTCTCTATGGTTCTTGTTAAAATCCATTTTAGGTTTTTTACTCAATGGCTTCCTAGAAGAAACTTGAAGATTTTTATTGTGATGATGTACCATGAACTATTGGAATTACAAGTGGGAAGAGTAAACTTCTGAGAGGGGGGCGCAGGGGGGGGATGTGAATCAAGAGTTTAAACTTGGACCCATAAATTTTTATCGTTCATTCATCATATGCATTAATATGTAAACTAAAATAAAATTTAAAGCATATGCATCTAAATCATGTAAAAATGTAATCAATCACACACATAACACAAATATGATCACCCAAAAACCCTCCAAGTGAGAAGGTAAAATTGGGGTGGGAATGACACCAACATATGTTCACTACTGTAGTAATAAAGTGTATCCAATGAAGGTTACAATGATTTGACCATGAATTATGGTCTACCCTATGAAAGGTCTTCCCTATTAAAGGCTTACAAAGGCTGTTAGGTCTCACCTTGTTAGAGGATTTCAACACCTTGTTAGAAGTGTGCCTGGTTAGAGGACTTCAACTTACAATTAAGTAAGTGCCATGTTAGAGGATTTTCTATAGCCTATTAGGACTACTCTTCTTAAGAGATTTAACTAAAATCACCTTTTAAAATGTCTCAGCATAGATCCTGCGATTGGCACTTGCTTTCCTGATTATAGATCACCTCTACACAATGTCTAATTAATCCTTCATGATCATATATCTCAATCTTGTGTCATTTTCTCTATCCTCTGTTCTTCTCTAATTGATTTTACAATTCTCTCTTACTTCCAAGTCATCTTGAATGCTCTAAAAACTATCTTTTTCTCTCCTCCAATTTGATAATTCACTGTGAAGAGTTTAGGGCTTCATCCTCCTTAAGAAGACTCTAGTGGCATAACATTAGGAATGAATCTATGACTAAGATTCATCAATTTTACTGTTTAAATCTTCCTATATTTTGAGCATCTACATGTAATTGCATAGGGAATCCAAATATAGATTTGATATTATCTTCAAAAGATCATAATCTATGATTAAGTTGGCTTTAAAATTGTTTACATAATTGTTTGTGCAATTACAAACAAATATTTCAAAACTATGTCACTCAGCATATGAAGTCTCTGATGCTCAAAATGCATTGTTCTTTATATTATGACTCGATACTTGCATTACTTAGCATCCACTATTTACTCAGCTCCTAAATCAGTCATCATGGTCTATCTTCTTGGCACTTAAGTGACTTAGCACATATTGCAACTTGACATTGTCTAATATTTACATGTTGTGCTCAACATGTATTATTAGTTTGACATGAACTAATTAAATGGCACAAGTGTGTTCACTTGTCAAAACCAATCTGAGATCAAAAATCTCCCCATTTGACATGAGTGCCAAAAATACTTAAATATACAATATTATCCTTAACTTCTCAAGCATAACATATCCATGACTCATCTTATATACAAAACTTCAAATTTTCAAAAATTTTCAATGACCTATATACCTCAAAATTGATAACTCCCCCTAAATTAATGTGTCTATTTTGTATCCAAAATTTGTGCTCCTCTCTAACTTCAATGCATTGTGTTTGATACTCTTTCATCTGATATGCTTTGTCTTAGCTTATATCTATATCAGTTTACTACTTTCCTCAAAAAATGAATCTCCTCCATTCTTTATTTCCCATTTATTATTATTACTCTCCCGTTTGTTCACTCTCCCCCAAATATGTCTCCCATATTATATCTCTTCCTTTATTTTATTCTCCCCCTATCCTATATCTCCCCATGGTATATTTGTCCTCCCTTTTTACACTTATCTCAAATGGGATATACATGTGTAGCATGTTTTTGCAAAAAGGATTTATGGAAATTTATTATGATCTTTAGGGTTGCATCCTAGTTGTCACATGCAACATCCAATGACTTGATTTGGATTGCAAGCTCAATAGCAAGGTGCACTAGGCCATCTAAAGTAGAAATATTGGGGTCTTTCTTCAATAGAGTCTTGGAATAACTTAGTTCCTTGTGTAGTATCTTCATGTGTGGGGTAAGGGATGCTTGTATACATGTTAATTTGGCTCTTATGCTAGCCTCATCTGCTATTAGTACAAGTAATTAACTTTGTGTCTAAAGCAATGTTCTAAAATGCTTCTAAATTTGAGTTGGGTTCTGAGGTAGCTTATTACCTAATATGTCAAGGTTTCTCTCTAGACTCAAAATATGACTTCTAGTCTCTTGAGTGAAGAGTGTAGGATTCCATAGCTTTGTGTAAAGTGAGACTATATTCTCAAGTAACTTCTTCACATCTTCAAACTTAGTTGCCAATGCAACTTGAGTTAGTGCTATCTCACTAGATATTTTCTCATTCACCTTTCATTGAAACTTCTTCTCAGACCATTGTAAAAGTTTTCTAGTTGTATCAAGGTCTTCATTATTGACCTTTTTCACTATATTTGTTAGTTGTTCTATTAATGGCTTGGTCTCTTTAGGATTTGGTAGGTTGAAATCATCTAAAAAGATGTCCTTTATATCTTGGAGTACTTGCTTCTACCTATGTTCTCTCCTAAGAATTTCTTGATTCTTTTTCTTCTCTATGGCTTGTTATAATATGCCTATTTGCTCCAATGTCATGGTGTCATAGTTAAATTTTGGAATCACAATTTCTTTATCAAGGCTTATGTCTCCATAATCAATTACCTTATCAACCTTTGATGAGCTAGGGCTTGGAACTGAGATTTACAATGGAATGGCTTCCATGCTTAGCTTCTAAAGAACTTATGTAGAAGGAGTGCTAGATGTTGGTAGAGTTACCAATGCTTGGATGGCTTCTTGTTCCTTCACCTTAGGTGTTGAATCATGTTGTTTAGGATTTCCCTAATATATCACTATGACTTGAATAACACCTTGTTCTTATGCTTTAGGTATAGATGAATCTATCTATCATGTTTTTTGGTGTTGACCTATAGTTGTATTTTTTCATTCTACCTACTTCTTCTCAGTAGTACCAACTTTGACACTTGTACCAACCTTAGTAGATGTATCTAATATTATAATGTAATGTTTATTATTGAAAAATTTAAATGTATAATCTATTATTTACATGTTATAATAATTATTAAATTAATTCATTAAATTTAAATTGTAAGAAATAGTTTATTATAAATAGATTGCAAGCAATTTATTATTATTTATTTTTTATTAGTAAGAGGCTAAAGCCAAGCTTGATTATTATGTGTTGTGCTCACAATTTACTGTCGTGTTGTAGGATCTTGCCTATATTGTAAACAATATCAATACTAATTGAAAAATCTAATCAACAAATAGAAATAAATAGACATTAAATAATTAATTTTTTTTAAAATTTAAAATAAATAAAATATACCTTTCTTTTATTTAATCATTCTCTCATACACAATGAGAGAGAAATAAGTATAGTGATAGTTATAGAGATTAATACAACATACATCTCTACATTCATTAGCCTAAGTGTCTTATATTTTCATCCCATATTCCATTTCAAGATTTTTTGTAATAAAATAACTCATTCAGGCTGACTAATAATGCAATTACATTAGGAAAAGAAGACATTGACATGTAATAACTATATTTCTTGGAGATTCATAAAAAGGGGGATAACTAATAGTCTCCAATTTTATTTTATTTTAATAATTTGGACAAAAAGGTAGAGCCAACAGGGCCAGGTGTGATATAGATGTATGACTATAATTCTAAATAATGTAATAAATAGCACATTATAATATATTTAAATATATTAATATTTTCAAAATTTTAAAATTATAAAAATATATTAAATATTGGAGTCAATAATATATATTTATCTATACACTATATTTGGGTAAATTATATATTATTAATGTGCTATGATATGGGATTGGATGTCTTCTTCATCAAGAGTTATAAGGATGGAAGCATAAGGAGATTTTAGGAGATATTTGAGGAGGCTTGGAGTAACAAGGCTTTATAGTGATTAGGGTTGGTTGATTAAGAGGTAAAGGAATAGAAAGGGAGGGAAGATGAGGAGAGTTATAATGGAGTGATAAGGGCTAATTGAAGTGATGAGAAAAAAGAAATGGAGTGATAAGGTGATTAGAGAGAAAAGGAAGGGATATATAAGGGTTGTGGGGATAAGGGGATCTACATGGAGAGATAAGTAATTTTTAGGTTGATAAGGGAGTTCAAGGAGAGATAAAGGGAGCTTGTAGGAGAGATAAGGTGGGAGGAATAGTGAGAGAAGTTGTTTGGTGAAATAAGGATTTGATGGAGTGATAAGGAAAATATGGGGGAAGTCAATTGGAGAGATAAGGTGTAAGGAGAAGTAAGGAGATATATCTAGAGAAATAAGGAATTGTTGGTATGATAAGGGTTGTATAGATTGATAAGGAAATTGGAAAGATTAGGGGTAATGATAGATGGTGGGTGACTTGAAGTTATGTTGCGCTAAAGTGATAAGGGGAGTTTGGAGTGATAAGAAGCTATAAGAGAGAGAAGACTTTGATTATAGAAGATGGATGATGGATGGGAGGGATGAAGTATCAAGGATTATACTATAAGAGAATTGCATGAGTCATATCTATTAGAGGATTTATATACATCAATCTAAGCCAACACCATGAGGATGGGGCCTCCAATTGTACATCTATACAAGAACCTTGTGTGTGTGTGTGTGTGTGTGTGTGTGTGTGTTGGCATTGAACTTTGACTAATAAAATAATATGTAATATAAGATAGTGTTATATATATATATATTACTCATTAAAATATTAAACCTAACATTAGAAAAGAAAAGTAAAAGTGTATTTGTTTCAATTTTAGTTTATATCACTTCATGCCTCTATCTTGTCTTTCTATCACTCCCTCTTGTATTCCCTTCTTTTCCTCACTACACACACCAAAATATGTCCCCTCTCTCATCATCTTTTCCACTAATTCTTTCCATATCCCTCTTCATATTTATATCCATTTTTAAAAATTATTTAAATCTCTATCTCCCTTGATATCTTGCTATCTTTACCTCTCAATCTATTTCTATCTATTTCTATATCTATATATACATTTATCGTATTCTCTCACTATATATTCATCTCTCTAACACCCTCTTCCTATACCTTTAAATCTTTACATCTCTATATTATCAATTTCATACCCACCTTCACAACTTTATATTCTTTACCTACTCCTCTCAATTTTTGAGCAAATTTATTTCTTCTTTAAATGACTCTAGTGGGAGTTCTCGTAATAAATGGTCTTGTTGTCTTTTTACTGAAATTGGTTGGTTGGTAAATAAAAGGTTGTCAATTTTATGTGTTGAAGAAGAAAGAAAGCAACTAAATATTTCTCCAATTGAAATTTTTTCCCTCAAAGGTAGATCTTGTAATTGTGATTCTAATTTTGTTCAATTGTTATTATGGTTTTGGTATATTTTGGTTCCTTCATTTTGGTATTCATGTGTGTTTTAGTGAAGATTCTAACGGATATATGATAGAGAGGAGGTTAGATCACCTTGCAAACTAAAAATGTCTAGAGTTTCACTTATTTCGTATGTACCTAGGTCTTTCTCACAATGTCAATGATGATTTTTCAGGCTAGGAATCTTTAGAAGGTTTGTTGATGAAGATCTTATCCAACTTACCTTTTGGTTTCACCTTCAAAAATTATTGTGATGATTCCTCATGACTAAATTTTAAACTTTTTTATGCTAATTTCTGAGAAGCTTAAGAAAACTTTGTTTGTAAATTAATGTGTGCTCATTATTATTTTGATTCTAAGGTTTTGTTTCAATCTTTTTTGAATCCTTATAAGTGGATTCATAGTAATTGGAATATGTCAGTTAGCATTGGTACATTTGTTCCACAAACAAGACTTTGCTAAATGACTTTCTAGTTGACCTAATTTATTGTAGATATATACTTAAATAAATAAGCCATTAAATTTTCTAATTAATTGTTCCAAACAAAAATTTCTAACAATATGTTTAGATATAATACTATAACGATCAATCAAATAGGCTCACCAAAAATTGTATAGAATGTCAATAAAAAGCCTTAATATATTTGTTGCATTTAAATATGGCACTGTAGTAGATTAGCCTCACAAAATTCCCAAGATCATATTGTATTCATCATTTCTTTAAAAGTCTAACTCCTTCAAAAGGAATCTAATTATAAGAATCTTAGAAGGTATTGATTAATTCTACATTGCTTCGAGTGGAAGAACACCATAAATTCTTAAATATAAAATAAAACAAATAGCGTGTCCAAAATCTCATGTAGCTTTCTTCAATATTAAAATACCAACAACAAAGCATTCATGCACTATTGGATTCAAACTAGAGACCAACTAAAAATTAGCCCAGAAAATATCTCATCACTTCAAGGCATTGAGAAGAATTTTATTATGCTAAAAACCTTAAACTTTTAGAAAGATTGATGTGAAATTCCTAAGAGAAATTTTGAATGGCATATATAGCCAAGGAGTCGGGCATTTTACACCCTAAATTTACTGAATTGTTGGTGGTTTGATTTTTTATTTTTGGTGGCAACGAACATTTCAAACTAAAGTGGCACATTTTTTGGTGTTTCAATTGTCTTGTTTTGGGGACAGATCTTCAAAACCTCCTAGCTCTATCACTTGAATGGTATGGAGCAATTCTATGTTAAAATCACAACATCTACACTTACTTGGAGTTCATCAAAATGGAACATTCATCTATGATGGATGCCCCAAATCATGTACCTTTTAGCTAGTTGAGGTAAGAATGCTTTTAATTCTCAAAATAGGGGAGGTAGGAAGTTATAGCCCGAAGACCAACATATAAGCATAGCTTAGAGTAGTGACATGGATTTAAAAGTTGCAAGGGAAAAGGAATAAATGATATCGTCCATCCCATCTAATGGTGGAAATGACTTCAATGGTTGTCCACTACTATGAAATGATTAGAACCATCAATCTGACAAATCAACTTGGGACGACTCATATAAGGCCTTGTGTGTTGTTGTACAATGAAAAATTGGTGGGGAAAATCAATGAATGAAACACTTTTTATGGTTGTCCATGCCTTCAACAAAATTTAAACCTTTGATTCTAAAACTTAGCTCGTGAAGTTCATATAGTGAATGCCTCTGACATAATTAAAGTTTGTATCAACGTTGAAGCATAAAGTGAATTATTCTAATAAGTCTAATAAAATTTTTTTTTGAGATGGTTTCAATCGAAGAGTTTTAATATCTAGGTATTTAATTCTTACTAAAAATAGTAATTAGTATTTTAAACTAAATATCTGATCTTTTTACCAATGAATCTTATAACTCTTATTTTTGGCTAGTTTATACACATTACTAGAATTTGTTTTGAAATTTTATGAATATTAGAAAATGGGAATCACCAAAATTAATTATCATGGGAAAATTTCATTTTCAATATAATATTTTTATAAACATAATTATTCTCATTTTCTTATCATTTTTCAATGCTCCTGAATGAAATGTCTAGGAATGGTAATTGCCCATGTCAAGGGGAAGAGTTTATTCTAGAAATAAAAAAATTATCAAAAATTATCTTTCTAGATCTCTCATTTAACTTTAGAATTTTGATGAATCAACAACCAACCTATATATTTATGTGAAAAATAAAATTGTATAGAGTAAAAAATTTGAGTAATATTAGTCTACATTTCAACATAATCAAATTCCAACAATCAATTCATATTCAAATGCATGACCCAAATCTAACTTTAGGAAGATTAAAGTTTTTTTTGAATTTTAGTTTATGAGTCCATTGATTTGAATCATAGTCATCCATTTGTATATATTAACACTTTGAACATTCTATATTACATAAGGTGGATAGTTTTGGTGTTACATAATAATAATCCCATCAAATCAAAATATAGTGGAATTCAGTGATGTAAAATAAATATCCTAGTCCTCCAAACAATTAAATTGTTAAAATAGCCTACTAACTATATACACTTGATTTATCCATAAGAATTGTAGAATTTGTTTAAAGTCTAGGTTCCAATACTAGTACATTCTACATCACAATTCATTAAAAATAAATCAAGTAAGAATGACTAAAATATAAATAAATAAATAATATAAATATAGAGACCATGTTATATTCGCATGAAATTACCAAAATAGTTGTCCTTTAATGATTTAAAAGCCACAAATGTATATAGTGTCAATTTCAAACTTCTTAATTTCTTATCCATACAAATGTCTAACTTACTTATATACCTTGTTGTAATCATAATACAAAATGGCATTATTATTTTTATTAAGTATAAAATGTGCTATAGGGACTATATCTACTAAGGAAATATAGAAATCTACTACAATGAAATTAATTTAGATATAATATTGACATAGTCTAAAGAATATTATAAATAAAATAACAAAATAACAAAAAGCTCCAACTAATTATCACTCCATATCATTTTACATGTCTATAAATAATTTAATTTTCTCTAGAATAAAATTATAATGTTCTTCTATTTGTATTTTTGGTTCACCCCTAATAGTTTTCTTATAATTATGTAGCTATTTTAGGTTTATAACAAAACTAGATTAATATAAAAAATTTAAAATCTAGCCAAATTAATACATAGAATGTTAAGAGGATAAATATCCTATGAAATAAGATAAGAAAGGGTCTATAAGTAAATGTGAACTCAAATAATTTACATGATATCGAAGGAAAAAAAAGTTTAACTATAATTGTAGAATTTATATACAACTATACCCACCCACAAATCTTGATAAATGCATTAGATTTTAATTATAGTTTTAGTTATATTAATACATTAGTTAAAAATTTCTAGCTATTATTCTAACATTTGAGTAGCAAAGCACACATTGTGGGAGATAAGGATGAGAATGAGATTCTTGTTAAACTTTTAGGCATTTTGTAACTTGCAAACTCTAATTCTAATGGAGAAGACAATGATGGATATGGTGATGGTTACTTCCTTAATATATTTATTATGAGCTTTTATCTATTTTTACATTATTGAATGTTTTAGTATTGTAGGTTGTGAAGATTTCCATCTTCCATAGAGCCCCCTTCTTTGTGCCATGACTCATTGTCATGGCTCCTTCTCCTTTGTTTCTAATTGAGGTTATTTCCTTTAGTTCAAGATATAGTTCCTTTTAATTGTATACCAAGGATATTCATCAATATATTTTTTTGTGATATTTGTGGGTTTTCACTATCCTTGGAGGATCTATAGATATCCTTAGTTCTATTTTAGAAGATTCTTTTATTTTTAGTTCATTTTTATTTTTGCATGTTAATTAAATGATATTCTATCTTTATGAGTTGAGGAGTATCTATTGACATTAAGGCCAATTTTTCTATTAGTGAATCAACATTTAGTCAGTTGGTTATATTGCTACTGAGCTCTATAGTTGCTACCAAGCTTATCATTCATCCAACAATGTTAACCAAGTGTTTTAGTTTCTATGAAGCTAAACATTCAATTTACAGTTCATGTCAAGCTACATAGTGTTTACCAAGTAGTTGAGACAATTTGTATTATAGCTTGAGCATAGTAGTGTCTACCAAGATTTCCAGTAGAAGTGATGAAGACTCTAGTGTTAATCAATCTCTATAGTTCTAACCAAGTTCTACAATGTCTAGTGATCTTGCAATGATAACATTGTGAATCTAGTGTTGACTAAGTCATGCAATGTCAATTGAGTGATTCAACAAGTACCGAGTTTCTCAATGTTCATGGAGTCACACAGTGCTGACCGAGATTAAGCTTCTCAAAAGTGATTAGTATGGACCAAGTGCTAGAGCTTACCAAAAATTGATATTTTTTTTTTAGTATCTGAACATCACTAAGTTTGTCTTCAGAACTTGAGTTATAGTAGTTGAGCTGACTCTATGAATTATGATGAAGTTGGTATTGTAGTCGACTCTAAGTAAGTAGTTATTTGGATTGATATATATGTAACTAGTTGTATCATATCGAAGTGTGTCATTAAGAAAGAATATGAAGTGTCTGAGTGCAAATTGTAGAAGGCTACAATTAGTATAAGGGAAAATAGAGATTTATCTATCATAGCTAGTTGATCAATACAATACAAGGAATCTCATTTAGAAAATTAGAGTTGCAGATTAGAGATCAACCACTAATTCATTCTAATAGGTGTTTCAGTTAAATCCTTTAATCAGAAAAACTTAATAGTGTTTTGCTAAATCTCTTAATAGAGTGCATACTTCATTGTATGTTTGTAAATCTTTTACCAAGGTGGACCTCATAGTCCTTATTGTTCCTAATAGGGCAGATCACCAAAAGTGATTAATTGTAAACCTTAACAGGTTAACTTTATACTACAAAGTTAAAGCTTGTGGATATCATTCCCACCCCAATTTTACTTTCTATTTGGAAGGTTTCTATGTCACCATATCTTGTGTCAAAGTGTTATGAATGTTTTATTTCTTTCGTTCTTTCATGAATGAAATTATATCAGAATAATATATGAAGGATTAATTGGAAAAGTAAGTTAAATTTTTATCAGTTCATGATTCACCCCTCCCCTCTTAGTAACCTAGCCTACCTTATATTTCCAACAATTGGTATTAGATAATTTGGCTCTCAGAGAAGAAGTCTAATAGCTTGAGATAAGATCAGAGGCAAACGAGGTATACAAGCTAAATAAGGCTATTGAGAATCAAAAGTTGGATCTAGTTTTGGCCATTGAACAATTCGAGAAAGAAAAGGAGAAACTCTCTCAATCATTGTAAAGAAGGAAAGATCTTGTAGCATAAATGGATGACAATCTCTACAATGGAGAAAGAATTGAAAACTTCTATCCAAAAAGAAATTTAGATGAAGCTGATGTCGCAATCAAAGACCTACTAGAGAAGAATTCCAATCTTCTAGAAGAAGTTAGAAAGCTGAAAAGAGAGCAAGAAATACATTCAGTCAGATTATGTGAAGTCATGGTGTTGGAAATGATTAAAATGATCATAAGAACAATTGTTGGAATAATAAAGAATGTCCTCAATCATTTTTTTGTCATTGATGTCAAACTTGCTACTTGCAGGGATGACAATTGCTTTAGTGATCCAAATACTATCAATTAGTTGATTGTCAAGGTGGAGGCAATCAATAAGATGTAACTAGAATAGATAGAGAAAGGTTGAAGTTATGATGTTGTAATGAAGTACAAGCATCAGTTAAGCCATTGATGAAACAATGTATTGGATCACATACTAAAAGATATGAAGAACGAGCAAGTTCAAGTGCCGAGCAAGTTCAAGTGTCGAGTAAGTTCAAGTGCTGAGTAAGTTCAAGTGCCAAGTAAGTTCAAGTGTCAAGCAGAATCAAGTGCCGAGCAGGTGCTGAGTGACACAGAGGTGTCGAGCACTAGTAACTCAATAATGCTGAGTTGCTGCATTATTTAGGAAATCGAAGATTCGTCAAAACTAAGCTGACAAAGTTGTTATCTAGAAATTTTTGAATTAAAAGGAAGATAAGAATGATGAGCTGGTGGCACAAAACACCATGTAGAACATTTTTTAAGATACAACTGGTGAAGTTTCAAGAAGAGAACAAGATATGGGGTAGATACATTGTATCCTACCTAATCCATTTTGAAACCCTAAAATTGGAGAGGGAGAATTGAGCAGCAAAGGAAAATCAGACTTGTATATAAGAAGACATAAGTTAATAAAGAAATAGAGCATAATAGAGGGGATAGTGTGAGAGAGAGCCATAGTCAAGCATAAAAGCATGAAATGCTGAAGAATGTGCTAAGGAGAAGAAAGCATAGGAACCCTATTTAAATAGACGACCACAAGGATGATTACATTGGCAGCATGAGTAAGAAGACTCAAGGAGATGAAGCTTGAGAGGAAGACAAGCAGTCAGAGCTGAAGTGATTAAAGCCAAGCATAAGGATTGAACTGAAAGAGTGATCTGAAATTTGCAAAGTATGTTGTAAGTTATGTCAGATCAAAAGACCATTATCGTTACTTTCTAGAAATTGTAATAGTAAGATAAATCTTATGGACTTAGGTTGGTTTAATAGCCATTAGATAAATCCTTTAACAGGGTGACATTCCAAGTGGATGTTCTAAAGACCTTTAACCAGGCCCATTCCTAACAGTTTGGTGAAATCCTCTAACAAGGTCACATTTAACAGTGTGTTGTAAGCCTTTAACATGGCAGGCTCTTAACAGGGCATCAGTTCAGAAGAGTGAGAATCAAGTAGCATGTTACTGGTGGTTTTTCCCAAATTGGGTTTCCACGTAAATCATTGTGTCATGTGTTGATCTTGAATGTTTTATCTTTGCATGCTAATTTATAGTAATTTGCTTACATGACTGATTTAAGTTTGAACAGTAGAAAGGAGTATGGATTCACTATTAAAAGTATTAATAGGTCATTTGGACCTTGAATAAATGATTCATCCCCCCCCCCCCCCCCCCCCTCTCTGTTATTCTAAAGAATTCTAACAACTGGTATCAGAGCCTGACTGTTGATTCAGTTTAAAGGTACTACTAGCAGAAAAGATCAAAATGCCAAAGAGAGAAGTTCCCAAGCTCAACAAAGAAAACTTTGTTGCATGGAAAAGTTTGATGAAGCTACATCTTGGATCTGTAGGAGATTATGCCCAAAATTCAATTGTCACTGAACATGTAGATCCAACAAGTGCTCTTACTACCGAAGACATGAAAAACAAACAAGAACACAACTAGACAATGCTGGAAATTGCCTCTGCACTCAGCTACGCTGAATTTGATGATATCAAAGGATGTGACACTACATTCAAAATGTGGAAAGCCCTATCAGACATCTATGGAGGAGATTAGAATGTACAAAGAGCAAAAAGAAAAAGTCTCAGAGGAAAATTTGATGACATAAAAATGGAAGAAAATGAGAATGTTGCTCAGTATGGTGCAAGAATAAAGGAAGTGGTAAGTGCAATTAGATGCTTGAATGGTCAACTCGATGAAGATATTGTTAATAGTAAGTTCTTAGGAACTTTTCTCCCCATCTATTCTATTAGAGTGTCAGCAATACAAGAGCTAAGATGTATACCAGGAAATAATCTAAGCTTTGAAGGTATTATAGGTAGACTCACTGCATTTGAGTTATCTAACTTTGACAACTACAAACCTAAAAATGTTGAATCTTCTTTAAAGGCTAAGTTATCACTGAAAGATGCCGAACAGTTCAAATCAAGGAAAGGAAGAAAAATGAAGTATGTATCTAGTGATAGTAGCACTGATGAGGAAGATGTGGAACAATTGGAAGCATTGCTCACTAGAAGATTTCACAGGGGCCAAGGAAAATTCAAAGGTAAGATGCCTATCATTTGTTTCAATTGCAATGAAGTAGGTCATATTTCTGTAAGATGTCCATAGAAAAAGGTTTCCAAGGAAAGCAAAAAATACAAGAACAGAAGAGATGATGACAAGCGAGATTACAAAGAAAAAGGTAAGAAGTGTTATATTGTTGAAGAAAATTTTGATGACAATGATGACGAAGTTGTTTATGTAGCCATGAAGGACCAATCTGATGAAGAAGAAGCCATAGCACTAGTGACATGTATAAACAAGAATGATAGATGGATCATAGAAAATGTATGCTCACATCACATGACAGGAGAGAAAAGTAAGTTTGTTAACTTTACTCAGTATGATGGAAATAGTGTTAGATTTGGTAATGGTGCTCCATGTCAAATTAAGCTCACAAACCAAATTTCATGTGACAATGCATACTATGTTGAAGGATTAAATTACAATTTACTGAGTGTCTCACAATTAGGCAATATTGGTTGCAAATTGGAATTTGAAAACAAAACTACAAAAATCTATGACAATGATGGTAAACTAATAGGAAAAGGAGATCAAACATAGAGTAATTTGTTTTACCTTGATATGGATGATATTTCTTGTCTACTTGCAAAATTTGATAATGAATGGTTATGGCATAAAAGATTATGTCATGTCAACTTTGACAATATAGTCAAAATCAATAAAATGAAGAAAGTCAGAGGTCTACCAAAATTGAAGAAGCTTGATAATATCATGTGTAAACAATGTTAGCTAGGAAAGATGACAAAGTCAAGTTTCAAAAGAAAAAACTATACATCTAAAGAGATACTTGAGTTAGTTCACACTGACTTATGTGGTCCAATGGAAATACAAAGCTATAGAGTAGATAAATACATAACATTATTTGTTGATGACTATTCCAGGATGATGACTGTTATGTTCTTAAAACAAAAATCTGATGCTTTTCAAATGTTTAAGTGGTATGTGGCCAGAGTTGAAATAGAAACTGGAAAAAGCTTGAAATGTCTAAGATTAGATAGAGGTGGTGAATTTACATCAAATGAATTTGAGACATTCTGCAATGAAAATGGAATCAAAAGACAAACGTCAGCTCCTAGAACTCCACCACAGAATGAAATTGCTGAAAGAAGAAACAGATATGTAATTGACTATGTTAGAACATTAATGATGGAAAAGAATGTTGCTCTAAAATACTGGAGAGAAGCTGTAAGCGTAGCTGTTCATACACTGAACCGAGTACAAGTCAAGAAAGGTATAAATACAACACTTTTTGAATTATGGTATGGTTACTCACCAAATGTAAAACATTTCAAAGTGTTTGGTTGCGAATGTTTTATCCTTAAAGATGTTAGAAATGGAAAATTTGATGCAAAAAGTGATGAAGGTATATTTCTTGGTTACTCCACTAGAAGTAAGGCATATAAGTGTTTGAATATCAACACTAAAAAAATTGTGGAGAGTGCAAATGTAAATTTTGATGAGCACACAGAAGTCCAAGCTGAAGAACCAAAGAAATAGGAAGAATACAGAACCTTTGTATATTCTTATGAAGGAATGACTATTGATGAGGATGATGTCAATCAAATTGAAAATCAACAACAAGTGTTAGTTTCAGCTTATTCACAACCAGTGAATATCGAGTTGCATTTAGAAGCTGAGTTACAGAATGAAGAAAATGTACAATCCGATTCTGAAGACAGCATACATGATGAAGAACAACTTAACAATGAAGTAGATAGTGATCCTGAATCAGAAAGATCAAATATGGAAACAAGAACAGAGCCAAGATTATCCAAATATGTAAAAAGACATCACCCTGTTGAACAAATAATTGGTGACAAAAATGCAAGACCAATGACAAGGAATAGACTAAGACATGAATCATGTCTGATTAGCCAATCTGAACCCAAGACAGTACATGGTGCGTTACAAGATGATGACTAGTATAAAGCTATGGAAGAAGAAATTGATCAAATAAGAAAAAATAAAACCTGGAGTTTGGTTCCCAGACCAAATGACAAAAATGAGATTGGCACCAAATGGGTATTCAGAAACAAACTAGATGGAAATGGTGAGATTGCTAGAAACAAAGCCAGATTAGTATGCAAGGGTTATGCTCAAGAAGAAGGAATAGATTATGGAGAAACATTCGCTCCTGTTGCTAGAATGGAAGGAGTAAGAACTTTACTTGCATATGCTGCCTACAAAATTTCAAAGTCTATCAGATGGATGTAAAATCTACCTTCTTAAATGGTATACTAGAAGAAGAAGTCTATATTGAAAAACTAGAAGGATTTGTTGATGAAAACAATAGGGATATGGTGTGTAAGTTACATAAAGAACTCTACGATTTGAAACAAGCACCTAGAGCATGGTATGAGAGACTTCACAAGTATCTAGTGCAAATTGGATTTGAAAGAACTGATGATAACAGCAACATGTACATCAAAGCTGAAGAAGGTAAAGACATTATTGTATCTAATTTTTTTTTGGATGACATAGTATTTGGTGGCAAGGAAGTACTTTGCAAAGGCTTTGCTGGAAAAATGAAACATGAATTTGAAATGTCTATGTTTGGAGAAATCAAATTTTTTGTTGGATTGCAAGTACATGAACTCAAACATGGAATATTTATTACACAATCAAAATACATCAATGAAATTCTTAAAACATTTGGATTGGAGGAATCCAAACTAGTCAGCACACCAATGGCCATAGGAAATAAGCTATCCAAAAATGATGAGTCAACTGAAGTCAATCAAACAATGTACAGATCCATGATTAGAAAACTACAATATGTTGTACATAGTAGACCAGACATAGCATTAATAGTTGGAATAATGGCTAGATTCTCTGCTAATCCTAAAGAAAATCATCTCATAGCAGTAAAAAGAATAATGAGATATCTCAAAGGGACTGATGATTTTGGTCTATGCTACAAAAGAATGGAAAATTTGAACTCAATGCATATATAGATGCAAACTGGGGAGGAAACATTGATGACAGAAAAAAGCACAAGTGGAGGTGCATTATTTGTAGGCAAAAGGCTGGTTACCTAGACTAGCAAGAAACAAACATGTATATCCCAGTCCACTACAGAATCAGAATATGTGGTATCTGCAGTCAATCGTACAAACGTTGTATGGCTCACACATCTAATGAATGGAATGAAAGAAGATGTAACAAAATCGGTGATATTGTATTGTGATAATACAAGTGCTATAAATATATCCAAAAATCCAGTGATGCATGCAAAAACTAAGCATATCGCAATCAAGTATCATTATGTCAGAGAATTGGTAGAAGAAAAACAAGTGAAGTTGGAATACATTCACACAAATGAACAAACTGTAGATATCTTCACCAAACCATTGCCCAAGGATGCTTATGAATATCTTAGAGGCAAGCTGGGGGTTATACCCCTAAGTCAAGTAGTTTAAGGAAACAAGGAAGCTGCCTTGCATCAATAGGAATAAATCATTGAAATATTAATAGGTTGATGCAAAGGATGACAGTAGGAATAGAAACTCCAAATCAGTCACAAGCATGGTGACAGAGGGAGAAAGACAACAAGAAGTTAAAGCTTATATTTTGTATGATAAAGATGCTACATCTTTGGCATTTATGTCAAAGAGGGAGAAATATGCAAGAAACTGATCAATGCAAAGAAAGAGGGAGATATATGAGATCGGTAGTGAAAATGCAGCAAGCTAACGTATACAATCTTGGTGGTAACTGAATTGATTACTTGATCAGTTTGGTTTGCCATCAATGCCAAAGAGGGAGATTGTTGGAAATGATTGAAATGATCATAAGAACAATTGCTGGAATAATAAAGAATGTCCTCAATCATTGTTTTGTCATTGATGTCAAACTTGCTACTTGTAGGGATGACAATTGCTTTAGTGATCCAAATACTATCAATTAGTTGATTGTCAAGGTGGAGGCAACCAATAAGATGTAACTAGAATAGATAGAGAAAGGTTGAAGTTATGATGTTGTAATGAAGTACAAGGATCAGTTAAGCCATTGATGAAATAGTGTATTGGATGACATACTAAAAGATACGAAGAACGAGCAAGTTCAAGTGCCAAGCAAGTTCAAGTGCCTAGTAAGTTCAAGTGTTGAGCAGAATCAAGTGTCGAGCAGGTGCTGAGTGACATAGAGGTGCCGAGCACTAGTAACTCAATAATGCCGAGTTGTTGCATTATTTAGGAAATTGAAGATTTGTTAGAACGAAGCTGACAAAGTTGTTATCTAGAAATCTATGAATTAAAAGGAAGATAAGAATGATGATTTGGTGGCACAGAACACCATGTAGAACATTTTTTAAGATACAACTAGCGAAGTTACAAGAAGAGAACAAGATATGGGGTAGATACATTGTATCCTACCTAATCCATTTTGAAACCCTAAAATTGGAGAGGGAGAATTGAGCGGCAAAGGAAAATCAGACTTGTATATAAGAAGACATAAGTAAATAAAGAAATAGAGCAGAATAGAGGGTATAGTGTGAGAGAGTGCCGTAGTCAAGCATAAAAGCATGAAATGTTGAAGAATGTGCTAAGGAGAAGAAAGCACAGGAACCCTATTTAAATAGACGACCACAAGGATGATTGCATTGGTAGAATGAGTAAGAAGATTCAAGAAGATGAAGCTTGAGAGGAAGACAAGTAGTCAGAGCTGAAGTGATTGAAGCCAAGCATAAGAATTGAACTGAAAGAGTGATCTGAAATCTGCAAAGTATGTTGTAAGTTATGTCAGATCAAAAGACCATTATCATTACTTTGTAGCAATTGTAACAGTAAGATAAATCCTATGGACTTAGGCTGGTTTAACAGCCATTAGATAAATCCTTTAACAAGGTGACATTCCAAATGGATGTTCTAAAGAGCTTTAACTAGGCCCATTCCTAACAGTTTGGTGAAATCCTCTAACAAGGTCACATTTAACAGTGTGTTGTAAGCCTTTAACAGGGCAAGCTCTTAACAGGGCATCAGTTCAGAAGAGTGAGAATCAAGTAGCATGTTACTTGTGGTTTTTCCCAAATTGGGTTTCCACATAAACCATTGTGTCATATGTTGATCTTGAATGTTTTATCTTTGCATGCTGATTTACATTAATTTGCTTATATGACTGATTTAAGTTTGAACAGATGAAAAGAGTATGGATTCACAATTAAAAGTGTTAATAGGGCATTTGGACCTTGAATAACTGATTCACCCCACACCCCCCCCCCCCCCTCTCAGTTATTCTAAAGCATTCTAACACGTGGAACAAAGGGATAAAGCCAAAGAAGATATATAAGAAAAGGACAAAGATTCTCAATAACTATCACTTCAACTAGCATACTTTATAGATAAACTCAATGATGCAAATCAAGAACTGATCAATCTCAAGACAGAGAATGAAAGACTACAGAATGACCTCAACATTGAAAATAAAATGAATGAGGGAATGATGAAATCTCAAGAAAGCATGAATCAATTGAATGTTTAAAATTACTATAGACATAAATGAAAAGCTAGATTAAGATATATAGAAGAAGGTAAATCATGTCAGTAAGGAGCTGAAAAGAAAAAAAGACCTACTTGCAATCATTTTGGTAAGATAGATTGCACATCAAACAAATGTTGGACTAATGGTAAAGTAAAATTGAATGGAAAGTGTTACATTTGCAATAAGCATGGACATAAAGAAAGTGAATGCATAGAGAAACCTAAGTTTGAAGAAAAGTGTCACATTTACAATAAACAAGGACACAAATCTTCGGAGTGTAATACCAAGAAGTGGAACACAACATAAAAAATTGTGAAAGAAATATTTGGATGGGATTAAAATACATGGTATAGATGTCACTACTATGGTGAGTTTGGGAACATTGGAGAAAACTGTGTTAAACATCTCATGTGAAAAAGAGATACTACAAAAATATGTTTTATTATTATAGAACTTGGACATCTTGCCAAGAATTGTATGAACATAGGGAGAATTGAGGATGAAAAGAAGGCCAAATATGACAACATCAAAAAAAAAAAATGAAGTAGTGATGGGTAGAGAAATCTCCAGAGAATGCAAACCAAAATCATGAAGTTGTTGACACTCAAGTCAATGAGTTGGCTAGTCCAACTATTTCAACTTAGTTCCCTATGGAGATCACTAGAACTATGATTCATAAGAAGTCATCTAACATTAGTTCTAGCCAACAAGAAAAAAGATCCATATCAACATTCAAGATGCACAAGGATCACTGAGTGATGGTGAAAATTCCAGACCTTACTAAGCAAGGTCGAGTTGCATATCTTTTTAAGGATGCAAATGTTGAATTGGTAGTTCCCATCAAGTCAAAAGACCTTACTGAGTTGAAAGTGTCTTTTGAGCATTAAAGACCAAATTGAGTGGAGGACAGTCTATCACTGAGCGAGTATACATATGAACCATTAATGGAAATCATAAAGAAGAAATTTGTTAAAAGGAATAAATTAATTGTATTGTTTCATTGTGAATTTATAGAGCATAGAGTGAAGAGAAAATTCAGAGCCTCCAAGAAATTTAAGGAGTTTTTATTGAAGATTCTCTCATACTCAGAACCCTACTAAGCGATGCCATCTTCAAGCAGTAAGGTTAAAAAAAGTTTTGAAATGTTGGTTCGTGGAGTGGATTGCAAGGCTCCTATATTCAAACTGATTCCATCAATTGTAGAGACACTAGACCCCAATTGAGCACAATCTCAAATTCCTTCAAAGGTATTTCTTGTCCATGAAATCTTTTGTTTCAATCACTATTCAATTTAGGAGATTGGAACCCTAGACATGAATGAAGCATTAAATGAATTATGTGTGGATGACATTCTCAAACTTGACCAAAAACATTTAGAAATGAAGGGTTTAATGCATATTCTGATATGTCAAAGGATTTTCAAGTAAATTAGATTAGATTTATCTTGAGCCATGTTCAAAGTGGACAGTTATGGCTAGATCATCCTATTCCAAAAACCAAGAAGATGAATTAGTTTGAGTATTTCATAGATGAGATACCCTTGCCTAAATGATTATTTCCATTTACCCAATTTTTCTGCAAGGTTATCCTTAATCTATTTTTTCTCTTCTTCATTCCTAGTCTCATAATTAAGAGACTTAAAACATGCCATACCAGATCCTTCTTCCATCTTCTTTAATCTTTCCTGAAAGGTAGGGGCAAACCTCTTAAAGATATTTGTTCAGCTTCATCTCAGCCAACTTCAATTTCTTCTTGGACTTTGTTGTTCTTCTTGTAAACACTATAGGGGAGGACTTAGTAGGTTTGGTTATTACTTCCCCTTCTTCTTGGGAGGCTTCTCTTCCTCAAATTTAGCTTGCTCTACTTCATCCTCTTCATCATCATCTTCTACATCATCTTCTTTTCCTTCTGTTACCATTAGAGTCAAGCTTGATGAAATGGTATTCTTAATTATTTTCTCTATCCTCTTTCTTCCTCTATTCACTACTTGATGTAGCTTGATATTGAGCTCAATTCTACCCTTAGTGTCATCATATGTGCCAAAACCATTCAAGTCAATTGTTACCAAGCTAAACAATTAGTTTACAGTTCATACTGAGCTACATAGTGTTTACCAAGTAGTTGAGATAGTTTGCAGTCTAGCGTGAATGTAGCAGTGTCTATCAAGCTTTCTGGTAGAAGTAATAAATACTCTAGTGTTAATTGAGCTCTATAGTGTTAACCAAGTTCTACAATGTCTATTGAGCACGCAGTGTTAACATAGTGAATCTAGTGTTGACTTAGTCATGCAATGTCTACTGAGTGATTTAATAGGTACTGAGTTTCTCAGTGTTCATCGAGTCACATAGTGTTGATCGAGTTTGAGCTACTTGAAAGTGATCAGTATGGACTGAGCTTCGAATTCAACCAAGTACTAGAGTTTTTCAAGCGTTGATAATGTTTTCCAAGTATCAAAACATCACCGAGTTTGTCTTTAGAAGCTGAGTCACAACAGTTGGGTTGACTCTATGAATTATGATGAATTTGGTATTGTAGCCAACTCCACTAAGTAGTTATTTGGATTGATGTATATGTAACTCATTTTATCATATCAAAGTGTGCCATTAAGAAAGAATATGAATTGTATGAGTGTAAATTGAAGAAGGCTACAAGTAGTATAAGAGAAATTAGAGATTTATCCATCATAGCTAAGTGATCATAGGAATACAAGGAATCTCATTTAGAAAATCATAGTTGTAGATTAGAGATCAGCCACTAATTCATTTTAACAAGTGTATCAGTTAAATCCTTTGATTGGGTGGACTTAACAATCTTTTGCTAAATCTCCTTACAGAATGCATACTTCATTGTATGTTTGTAAATCCTTTAACAAGGTGAACCTCATAGTCCTTCTTGCTCCTAATAGGGAAGATCACCAAAAGTGGTCAATTATAAGCCTTAATAGGTTAACTTTATACTATAGTACTAAATCTTATGGGTATCATCCCCACCCCAGTTTTACTTTCTATTTGGAAGGTTTTTGGGTCACCATATCTTGTGTCAAAGTGTTATGAATGTTTTATTGCTTTCATTCTTTAATGCATACAATTAGATTAGAATAATATATGAAGGATTAATTAGAAAAGTAAGTTAAAGTTTTATTGGTTCTTGATTCACCCCTCCCCTCTTAGTAACCTAGCCTATCTTATATTTCCAACAACATCTTGTATAGCATATGCTGTAGAATTTTTTAAGTCTTTTTTAGGTGGTTGATGTGAGTGTTCTCATTCATTATGGTGAAATCAAGTTCTTCTATTATAGTACTTGTAAGGTTTGGTAGGATTTTTAGCTTTGTGCACACTTTCCCATGGCCCTTCTTATTTGAGTATTTTTTTTGTCTTTTTTCTATTTCTATGGGATCTATTTCAAGGATTATAGTAATTTTCTTTCTTGTGTTTCTCTCCATTTTGAAACCCTTTCTTTGGAGAAATAAGCTCCTTGTGCCTCCACTTTTCATCATAGAGGGTGCAATTTGGCATGTATTCTTTTGCAATGTTGGCTAGAGGGATCTAGTGGAGTGGTTTTATATCTAGACGGATATCATCTAGTATTGTTCCTCACCTCTTTGTATTATTTTCATTAATTAGAATTATTAAGAAAAGTTGTGGTTCATGTCTTTTTTATTTTCATTTTGTTGTGCAATTTTTGAAGATTAGATTTTAATGGTTTTGTTATTCCCCCTTGAAGTTCTTAGTCTTATTATGTTTCTTTATCATTATGTCACTTTTCTTTGTAGAATTGTGGAACATATTTATTATTTTTTGAGATGATCCATTGCTCCCCTTTCAAGTTATTTGGGAGACATATCTATTCATTAGGAGGCTAATAACCTACTATATTCTGTGTCCATTATGTGTTTCTTCTTGGGGGAGTTCTTTTTAGCTATCTATTTATGTTCTTCTGAAGTATTTATACAAAAACTATCTTATAGTTTATTGTCCATATTACTTATATTGAGGAAGAGATAGGTCCTATTATAATGGGTTCTCTTCTACTACTAGTTAGTCATATTTTTCTTTTGGTGCTCTCTCTTTCTCAGGTGTATTATCCAATAAATGTGATCGAGAATGTGTGAAAATATAGTTAAATAGGAACCTATGTTATTATTTCCTAGTATTAGTAGGTGGCTTACAATTTTCTTATATAGGTTTCCTCCTCCTTTCTCTCTATTTGTTCAAAATGGTGTACCCAACTATTGTGGGATGCTAGATGTCTTTATGTATGTATGTATGTATGTATGTATGTAGGTATGTATGTATGTATGTATGCATGCATGTATGTATTTATATGTATATATGTATATATGTATGTGTGTGTGTACACACACACACACATCAAAGTAATCGTGCACAAAAATACTACTAATTTTTCCTACCCTTTGTGTAGTGTAAAATTATAGATTAGTAATGGAGATACATATTTAAATTAAATCAATAGTATAACCCTTAAACTAATTATGACATTATAATAAAGTTATTTTATTCAAATCTATTGAGTTTTATGTCCATAATTAATTTAAATGAACGTTTCTGGGTGATTATAGGAAAAGTACAATTATTTTTAAAATATAATTCAAAATTATATATGGAAGATAATCCACTTTATGTCCTATAAGATTTCTTAGAATTCAAACCTCAAGTTGTTTGTTTGTTAGTTAAGATTTTTTTTCCATTTTTCTCAAATAAAAAAGTAATTAATTGAATCCAACCCCTTTTGCATAAGAAAAACTTGTTACAACAATTGAGGTCTTTTACCTTGATTGAACTTTTTGCATATTTTAGGTGTATATCACTTATAAATTATTAGTCAATAAAATTTTATTACAATAGAAAAATTCATGAGTTTACACTTAAAAATTAAATTGAAAGTACTAAAGGCTCTAACACTTCCATAAATTTAAAAATAATGAAGCATATTATCATTTTCTTCACTACAACTAACTTGAGAGACTTGATATTAAGAAATTGGCCATGCACATATATTATCATAGGAACAATGCTAATAACACTTAAAATAAATATTTTTGACTCTTATGCATAATTTCTTTCCAATTGACAAAAATCACATCCAATCCAGAACTAGTGATTCAAGAAATGATATAATCTGATATAGGAAACTAACTGATTTAAGGAATTTAATATTAGTTTTTAAATATAAAAAACTAATACTTATAATAATTTCAAATGTGTCTTTGTAAAAATAGAGAAGTGATCCTCTCAAAATTTCAAAAATATGTTTAAATGGCCATGCAGTTCTAAATGCCATTTTTAAAATTGACTCATGCAAGTGTCTCTACCCAAAATAAACTTAACATGCAGCTTAAAAAAAGTCCAAATAAAAAAGGACCCTGTGGCCATTGTATCTCTCAGCCACCATCTAACTATGACCTAAGAAAAAATGATTTGGTAATTTTTCCTTGATCAAAAGAAACTCTACCACCCACTTCCTTTCAGTCTTTATAAGAAACCATAAATCCATCTAATGCTTGCTGATATATCTCTTTTATTTTGTGGACATTCTACAGCTTTTTATTCTATGCTTTAAGATGATCTCTATAGATGATTAGAATCTAATCCACCCTAGCAATCCTAGTGAAGTCTTTTAATGCAATATCTTTAATCTACATCATAATTTCCATCTTCTCCTATAATGAATCAATTATATGCTCTATTGTTCAATCAAGTTTTCCCTCATATTCCATTAGCTTGATATTGATACTATTTATATCATTAACCATTATATCTATAATGCATTCTAACTCATTGAGGATCTCTATAGACCCAACCATACTTTGATCAATGATTGCATTCCTTCATTTGATATTGGCCCTAGTGACATATAGGAAGTTATCGCATAGTCCTAGGATGGGCTTTTCTACCAAGAACTTCCAATCAAAATAATTTTAAACTTCACTGGTGCACAAAATATTATCATCACACTTAAACTTTTAATTCTCTTAGGAATTGAGTTCTAAATCCAAGTGATTCATCTCCACATCATCCTTCTCCTTTGTTTCAGCCAAATTGACAACATAATTCACCCTATTTTTACTCACACTATCTATCCAATCACTAAAGATTCTAGCATCTACCTTGTCTCTCTAGATTTTTTTCTTGAACATTCTTATTTGTAGGGGATTTTACATCCAAAATAGAAGGGACCTCTATTTAAGATAAGCAATCACAATAATGTAGAGCATAAATATACTCCACCATTGTCTTCATTGACTACTTTGATTCCCTTTTATCCTTCTAGTCTTTCCCTATTCTATTTGAAATCCTTTTTCTTTTGGAATAACAAACTTTCACATTAGCGAATTGGGTAGCCAATCCCTAATCCACCTTTTCTACTTTAGAGTCCATGATAGTAATTTCATCCTAACCCTTATCAGTGGCGGGTTTATATATATTTATGACCCAATAACCTATATTTTCATCAACTTTTAGCATCACCTATTTTAGGTTTCTTTCTCTTGGGAATATTTTCCAAACACTAGCGAACCATGTCCTATATTTTTATGGTCTCGGGTATTATTTGCCCCAAATGATGATGTTGTTAATGTATGCGAAAGATTTATATCATTTCTTATTTTTGTCATTGATTTCAAGCCTCATTTGGCTAGATATTATACTAATTCAATAAAGTTTCATATCATTTGATTTATGAATAGGATTTGAAGATATTATGAACATGTGAGTGTTGATATATGTATGGTATTCAATGGGAACTTGAATGAGTTATACTCTAATAGTATAATGTTGTTCAAATTATTTTACATCATCTATTTTAGTGTTATTGATCATGTATTTGCAAGATAGATTGGATTCTTGGTATAGGACCACAATATTAAATAAGCTGCTACAATTGTTAACAAGAACCTAATGGAGAAGTGAATAAGTTTAATATTAACTAAGTAATTTTAGTGTTAACTAAGTGTAATTTTGACCAAGCAAGTTATAACGTTCACTAATTATAAATAACAAGAACAAATTTAGGAATATTTAATTTGAGGCTGAGATTTGGTAAAAAATAAGAATATTCAAGAAAGAAGTTAGTTATGAGGTCATTGCCTTGAGAAATTCAAAGAAGATCTGATAAAGGAGATTTAACAAAATGAAATAGAGATTTTTTTCAAAGGTGGAAGTATATTTCTGAAGCATCTAGACTCAATGAATTTGAATTTGATGAAGATATGATGATTGTGATGAAGTGAAAATACCTAGAAGATTATGGAATAGAAAAAGTTTTATATTTAAGGGATGAGCAAGATGTTTCTTATTACTAATGATGATGTTTTCGATTGTTATCGAACGAGAATAAGATAGTTAGAAGTTGAACTGTGTAGAATAGTATTGTAATGATCAAGCAAAGAAAGTGGTAAGTTGAAGTGTAAAGTGAGTAAATCAGCAAGAAAGCGGTTAGAAGAAAGAGATTGAGTGAAGCTGGATCTGAACAAGGAAGGTGGTGTTGAATGTCACATATCATTTGATTGTTACTTTTTTACTAGTGTAGCAAAAAAATCCCTTAATCAAGTGGACCAAACATGTCTTTGAGATCCTATATGTTGACATTATTTTGAGTGTTTGTAAGTCCTTTAGAGCATTCCATTATTTAGAAATGTAAAGGAGTGATAAGGTCTACATGATCTTTTGTTTAAATCCTCTAACAAGGTTGCATTAAAAAGGTGTATGCAACCCTTGGTAAGGCAAGCTCCTAACAAAGATCATCTTAGAAGAGAAAATATTTGGATTGCCAATTTGCATGTGGTTTTTTCCTTTATAACATTTCCACATTAAATACTTGTGTGAAAATGTGTGAATGCTTATTATGTTGCAAGTTTATTTCATATTACCTATTTAATGCTGCAAATTGATATAAATTGAATGATCACTTTGACACCTATTATGTTAAGGAATAGTAAGTTGACAAGTTTGATGCAACAGTTATAGATCTGGTTATCAAGTTAATGATCTCAAAGATTAAGAAGTTTATTTTCGTGAAAAGAATTTTTAAGTCCTATAGGATAACTGGTTTTAACATGTTCATTCCCCTCTCAATTATCTAACAACTGGTATCAAAGATGAGTGTTTAAAGGAATAATTTTTAAGGGACTCAAGATAAAGATGTGAAAACATATAAGAGAGAGGTGCCAAACCTACACAAGGAGAATTTCTCTTCATAGAAAAGTAGGATGAGGCTTTATCTATCTTTAGTTAGAGACAATTCTCTATACTATTTTGATAACCAATATACTGCTCCAAACCATTCTATGATACTAGAAGAAATGAACTAGAAGAAAGCACACAATAGTCTGATGATTGAGATTGCTTCTACCCTCAATAATATTGAGTTTGACGATGTCAAAAATTGTGAGCACTACTTCTAAAGAAATACAGGAGAAGTTGATAGTTTTGCATGGTGGATATCAGAATGTATTGATAGTTTTGCATGGTGGACATAAAAAAATACTCAAACTATGTTCCAAAAAAATTCATTGTAGTAATGGGTGTCTCATTTCCACCATACAAGAAATAATAGTCACTGATGAAATCAATTTATAGAATAATCAAATTAACATATTTATACATTTTTATAAGCTTTGTCGACATGGTTGTTTCCTCTGCGACATAAGAGAACTCGATACATGATTCACTGTAGTTGCTTCTAAAAGTATCGACTCCGAGACAATTTACATTTAAATTGTTTTCTTTAAACTTTTGGGCTTTTATCTATTTAGTCCACGAAAGTTCACCATCAGTTAAATTTAAATTACTCCTATCTCTTAAAAGATATTCTTCTAGTTTGAGTAAGTCATGGCAACTAAGCGTGAACAACCCAGCCGAAGGATCCAAGCTGCATTATGCTTAAAAGTTGCAATAAATAGAGGAGATTCAGGTCATTGTGCTTCTGTCTGGTTATTTATTTCTTATAAAAAAAGTTTACTCTAATGTGTAGCACCTTCCTCTAATGTTAATGGACGTCTAACATACAAGTCAGCTGAATCATAATTTAGATTTATCAGATCCAGAAGAGGTACTCAATGTAAAGGACCAACATGGCAATACAGCCCTGCATGTAGCTGTTGGGAGAAACTATGTGCATATAATAAGGCAGTTAGTAGCTTTTCGGCCCAACCTTTGTTGGTGCACTAATCGTGAGCAAGAAACTCCGGTTTGTATGGCAGGGAAATTGGGACATCTGGAAGCAATTAAAGACTTGACAAAGAGCATTCCAGACGCTGTCAACAAACCAAATGACCATGGAATGAAGGTATTATACTTAGCTGCCCAAGTTAGTCAAGTGCGAGTTGTTGATTACTTGAATAAAGTTAAGACAGTATGTTTGTCTCGGCGTTGGTGAATCAAGGACATAAGACGCCTCCATATATAAGTGAGGGAGCTGAGATACCTGAAATTACACTCAATTATTCTTCTACGACCCCAGAACCTTTGGAATGTGGAGACACGCCTTTGCATATTGAAGGAAGGACCAAAAACTTCCATGTAAGTTTTGTTTTTTCACTACCTTCCTCTATTTGAGTAGGAGATCTTTTCTATAATAACTTAAATCAGCTATATAATTTTTTTGAGTGAACCATGTTTTATGAGTAGTAGTTGACAGTAAATTATTTCTTTGGTATTCTAGGTAGAACAGGCTTAACTACATAATTTTCTCTATTAACAGCATAGATATGTATGCTTATTAAATGTTTAGTTTTAGTTGTAACATGATTTAATTGAGTAGGTCTCAAGTGAAAGTTATTAGATATTTAGTTTTATTTGTAAGATTATTCAATTGTGTAGTTCTTAAGTTAAAGTTATTGATATATATTTTATGAATTATGATTTGTAAGCATTGGCTTTTATGCAAATTGATACTATAGTGCTCAAAATTGGATGCATTGAACTTTCTTAAAGATCATTCATCATAGTACTACTCCAACTAATCTATTATTTTTATAAGATCAAATTTTTTTTTTAACATCAATTTATAAAATTCTACTAAAAATATAAATGAAAATACAAGATATTGTAATTGTGTAGATCCTTATCTAAAGAAAAATTAAGAGTAAAAGGATATAATAATAAACTAATTCAACAAATAAAATAAAAATATTGGTACAATATGTATTACTTTCATTTAATTATGAAATTAATTGTAATTATAATATTCAATTTGATTATAATTTTAATAGTTTTTTAGTGATTTTATGATATATTCTATTATTTTAATTTTACATATCAACATAAATATAATATATAATTAGAGTTATAATAGAATATTTAAGAGAGATATAGATATGTTATTAGTAGTTTGGATATATGTAAGTTTTTTTGCTCAAATTTATTTATCTTACCTAGGAAATCTTAAATGTGGAAATTTTTTAAATAATAGAAAATATAACTAGTAAGTTCCTAAAGTCTCTTAATTAAATTCATTAAGAAAAAACTATGATAATTTTATAGTTTTACCTTATTTTATAATTGAAAAATAGCCATATGATGTCTATTTCATAAAACCCATCCCATATTTTAGAGAACAAGCCTATATATTTCATTTTACATTAGATGATACATAATAATGGAAAAACCAAACTAGTGAATAGTCTTTATATCGAAAGGATATAAACTAATTAATTTAAGATAAAATAATTTATTGATGTTAAAATAAATTTATTTTAGTTAAAAGTTATATGTCATATCTATTTAACAAAAAATATATCAATTATAAGATACTAGACAATATGAGAATGTTGTCATATTTTTATTTTATTTTTTAAAGGTTAAGTTGGATTTAAAAAAAAAAATTGAGTAAGCATTTTAAAATGGTGATTATTTTATAGTGAGTCGTTAAATGAAAATTTTATTGTGATATTATAATGTGTATGTGTGTGTGTGGTATTTAATAAAAAAAGTTTGAGCATGGTTGTTATTTAAATCGATTAGTCATGTGGGTTATATTGTAGTGAAATACGAGTAGATTAGATATAAATTTTAGTATAATATATATGTAGTCTAAAATGTAGCTATGTGTAGAGTTTATTAATGATTGAAAAAATTTGTAACATACTTGCTTTTTAATATATAAAAATAATGTGATTGAAAGAGAAGACATTTGAAGAGAAATTTCATTCATACAATATAGAAAAGGAATGAAAACATTTTCAAGAGACTAAATATAGTCTTGACAACAAATCCCTTTGAGATGCTAATGGAAAATGGTTAGTGCACTTCAATTTAGAGAATTAGTACAAACAAGAATTAGACCAGAAAATCTAATAGGTCAAATCTTGTGCACACAAGTATATAGGTTGAAATATGGGTTACCATGGAAGAAAGGAAAAAAACTAAAATAATTGAACAAACTTATTCATACCAATAGAATCATAAGTACATTTATTATCTACAACTAGGTTCACATTTTCATTAAGGAAAATGCTTCCAAAAAAGGGTCTAGAAAAAATGATTAAGGTTTTCATATAAAACCCTAGCTTACAATCAACATCATCCTATTCCATGGAGTCAATAAATCTAAATAAATCTACAACCAGAGGAAGGAAGAAGAGATTGTGAAGATAAAGAGCATGTATCTTATTAATGAGATAGAATTTTTGATAATCCTCAACCAAATGACTAAACAATTATGGGAAGGATGTCATAAATTTTGTCTGGTAGCACTCTAGCAAGATAGTTATATTTTAGACATCAATATTTCTTTTTGGATTTCTAAAAAATTTAGGCACAAGGTATGTATGCCAAAATTTGAGAAAGGTCTTTCTTTTTTAGAATGCTTTTAAATCAAAAAATTAATTATAAATCTCTATCATGCCCTCGTCAATATCTTAAAATTTTTTTAATTAAATGTTTTGAATGGAGTACCTATTTGGACTCATCAAACTTACCCATTCCTTATGTCCAATGTTGGATTAAATTTTATAGCTTCCCTATAGAATTTAAGAACATTTAAATATTGGAAAGTATTGGATATACTTTGGGGGGCTTCAAAGGTATATCTAAGATTTTTCTTATTTCAAATTCAAAAGACTTATCCTATAATTATATTTTCTAATTCAAAATTAATGGAAAAATAATTATGGTAGCACCATGCAAAGCTATGGAAGAAACTAGTTTTAAATTTTTAGACGATGCCATTTTTAGATTTTTCAAACACTCTAGGTCGGTAGAAAAAGGAAAAATTATTGATCCTTTTGTTTCTAACATTTACATCTCTAGAAAATGTTCTTTTAAAAATTAGAACTATCCCCTAAATTTAGTCTCCCATCATCAACACACACCTTTAGTACTATCCCCTAATTTTATTGAAGATCAATCATATTCACGTCCTAATATTGAAATGGTTAATAAGTGCATTTTGAATAATATTTTTTTTACACAAGAGTAAGCTTAAGATTTAAAATTATGAAAGATATAGATATCTTTATTAAAAATGTATAAAAAAATGTTAGCTTAAAAAAAAATAATGAAGGATACAATGGTAGCTCATGAAGAAGTTTGTATTGAAATCACCTCTTGGCATCATTTTTGTGCACAACTAACCTAGTAAGGGAATTGATTTTTTCCAAAAAAATCTCCCATTGACTTAATTCTCTTCTCTATTAAAATCAAAAATTGAGTTGAGGAATGTAGTATTAGACCACAATTGAGTACTCAAATGGATAATATATTGGATGCCTACAATGATCTAGAAGACACATTTTCAATAGCTAGTTTTGCATTACATAAGCATAGTTTTGTAGGATAAAATTCTCCTCAAGATAATAATAAAGAAAATTACCTTGAGAAAGAATTTTCAACAAATGTAAGAAGGTGTTTACTCTAAGAACTTAAGTTGGACTTTCCCATTTATAACCAAAACATTGGGTTTAACACCTGAGAGAAATTAGGCATAGCATATTTTATTCCTAGTCTTCATAACCCCAAAGTAGCAAAAGAATAGAAAAATAAAAGGGGGAGGAAACCCCTTTGTGAACAAAGGAAAAGAAATGGGTTGGCTGGAAGTCAGGCTAAAATAACAAATCTATTCAATGTTGGAAGAGGTAAGGTCCCTTCCACACCCTAATGAACGTCTTCATATGGAATGTTAGTAGACTAAATGACCCTAATAAACAAAGAATCTCAAACTTTTCACTGATAAAATAACTAAATGTATTCACACCTAATTCATCTAATATCTCAAATCTCCTACCATATAACATAAACTTCTAATGCTAAAATGAAATCTATCTAATCATAACATCCATGAAAACATAAACTCATCAAACAATGAATTTGGTAACCCAAAAACACTTAAAAGTTGAAGGTAAAACTAGGGTAGGGATGAAACCCACAAATCTTTACTGCTATAACAAAAAAGTTTTCTTGTTAGGGCTACAATTTGATCATATACGATGATCTATCTTCTTAGGAATATTCTCTATTAAAAGTGTTTAAGACTAATAGGTCTTATCCTATTAAAGGATTTTACACTAACAATATATTAAGGACTCTGTTAGAAGATTTAAAATACATTTGTTAGAACCACTTTCTTAAGAGATTTACCCTGACTCAATCTATTAAAACTAATACATTACTTGATCCTTTGATTTTCTCTGAAAGATTATTATGGATCTCCTATCTTCAAAATCTCAATATGATCTCCTTATCTAGTATCTTTGTTTCACCCTTCACCGCTCTAATTAATTTTTCTAGTCTCCTTTCAGACTTAGCCTTCCTTCTCTTTGTACTTAATTTGTTGACTCATTTTGTGCTCACTTCTATTCACTCATTCATTCATTACTTCTCATTACGATCCTAGTGTAGAAACCCTTGTTAAATATTCAATCGTATAAAGTTCTTAGATTAGGATCAACAATCCTCATCTCATCTATTTCCATTTTCCATTTTGGTTTTATGATTGCTCGATCTAAATTTCATGTAGAAGTTGGATAAATGATTTACATAAGTGTTTGTGCAATTAAAAAATCATATGTCCAAACTATTTTACTCAACACTTGAATGTTCTAACACTTGGTCATAAATAACATTGATTCTATCACTTGGCTTCTATACACTTGGCATATACTAACTCACTCAACATTGACTAACTTTTCAAACACTCGGTCTCTTCTATCTCACTTGTCATGTATGCTGACTCAGTTTCTATTGGGGTGCTCAACAACCTCTTACTTCCTCAACTTATGATAAAAGGTAGACAAGTCCTCTATAGCTCATCCTTCTCAAGATGGCTTGGTCACAATGATGATCATCCAACATTGTCTTGGAAATGACTGAGTGTTGGACACTAATAGGAAACTCTGGCTTAAAAATCATAGAAGTGACTATGGATACACGGTATCTCTTAAATAATATTAATAACAACTTTGTGATAGTCATTCCCAAGAAATGTGACTATATGATTCTTGGAGATTATAGACCCTATTGGAAAAATATAGAAAGTGATATGTTGAGAGGGTAGTGATGAATCAAGATGTATAAAAATACTCACACTTAAAATATGAAATATATTTGACATCTTAGGATAATCCCTTTTTTTATCTTTCAAATCATATTAATTGTTGGTCTTAGATTGATTTTTACAATTGAGTGTCAACACACTTAACCAATTTCCAAGATTATATAGAATATAATACAGATGTCGACCTACAGTATGTGTTGAGTCAGAAATTCAATAGGTGCTGAGTGAATGTAAAGTGCCGAGCAAGATTCAAGTGCCTAGTGATAATTGATGCCAAGTCATTATAGGTTCCAAGTAAAGTATAGATGATGAGTGAGATAAACTTACAATAGGAGCTAAGAGAAAATCCTATATGTGTTGAGCATCAACAATCAATAAGTGTTGAGTAACATAGAATCAACACATGAGTTTGTGCCTTCACAAACTCAAATGTAAACCATTTTTGAGCCGACTTAAGATGAATGTCAAAGGATCTAAAAGATAAGATTGAATCTTTTACATTCCCTATGTAATCAGCATGCAACCAATAAGAAAAATGGAGAAAGCATGCAACCAATAGGAAAAGTGTAAAGATTTGAGAAAGAAAAGAAGGATGAATATTGATTGTAGATTCATACCTAACCCTAAGACTTTGATGCCTTTATAAGGAGGACGATACCCCATAGTTCATACATGAGAGGGAGTTATATGGGAGAATGCTAGCAAAGTTCAGAGGGGTGTAAAGACTTAGAGAAGGAAGAGTAGCATTGTAGAATTTAGTTGGTTAGAATAGAGCATCTACACTTCAACCAAAGACATATCAGATCAAGAAGGATCAGATCAAATTGAGTAGAATAAGGAGCTATGATCAATAATATAAGATTGTAAGTCATCAGTTCAACACATTCTAATACTATCTAGCCATTGTATTAGACATGAAAATCCTATGGAGATAGGTTGGTCTAATAGCCATGTTGTAGACCTTTAACAAGGTGATAAATCCTTTAATAGAGTAACATTCCAAGTGAGTGTTTGTAAATCCTTTAACCAAGTCACTTTTAACAGAGTGTAAAGCCTTTAACAAGGAAAGCCTTTCATAGGGAAGACCATTGGAAGTGGTCAAACTTTGTAACCTTAAATAGTTGCATATTGTTGTAGTGATAATTTGTGAGTGTCATCCCCACCCCAGTTTTACCTTCTCATTTTGGACAATTTCTGGGTGATTAAAATCTTGTGTTATCTATTTTCATGCATGTATTTACTTTCATGTTAAGTAGACGTGTTAGATTCATGTGAATAATCTTTGTTAAAAAATTTAGAGCTTAAATACTTTTACTTCTGATTCACCCCCCCCCCCCCCCCCCCCCCCCCGAACTAAATCTTCCCACTTGTAAATTGTAAGGAAACTCAAGTGCGGAAATAGATTCCTACACTAATCTCATAAGGAAAGTATGGTGCAAATCCTTTTAAAATATTCTACACTTATAGATTCAATATCATGTAAACAATATTATTGCATCCAACCATGCATACAGAAATTAGATAGAGAAAGAACACATAACACAAAGATTTTCCGGTGGGGAAAAACCTTTCAGTAAAACAACCCCACCCCTTCAGAACTTGCACAATGTATTATCTTCAACACAAGATTACAATACACTTGCAATGAAAGTTCAACATCAACAATAGAAGACTCTAGCAGCACCTTATTACCTACAAACTTTCATCTATCACACTATTGCATTGCAACATACAATACTCCTTTTATGAACATCTTAAGACCCAACAACATGCCCACAAAGGAGTTGGGCACTTTTCATGGCTAAAACACCAAGAAACATGCACAATGCCACATGTACATCCAATACCAAGAAAAGGGCATCCATCCCTTGAATAGACAATGGCAGCCTGTCATAGAATCTGCCAAAAATAGCGGTCACAAGAGAAGTGTAAGGGAATCTATCATACCAACCTATTTTTGGCATGTTCTCTTACACACACCAACTACTCATTCTTGGGCACCCAAATAGGCCTCATGTCATAAGATGCTCTTACACCTGTCATAGATCATTCCTTAAATAGCTCTTATGCATCATAGGAATCTGTCATAACTATTTCAGCCATGATCTCCTTCACAAACTTCAAGATGCCGACACATGTAAGTGATGAACATGCCAACTAGACATGTACACTCACATTTACATATTATTTGGAAACATACATTTTAAAAAAATAATAATAATAAGAATAGGAATTATACAAGGTTGAGACACCTTATTCCTAATATTCTCCCACTTGTCAAACACCTTGTAAGAGCAATCAAGAACATAACATGAACTAACCACTATAGACCGAAAGGCCCATAGACTCCGAACACCATCTGAACTTCTCAGTGCCCACTGGTTTCATTAATGCATCTGCAACATTCCTCATAGTATCTACCTTCTCCAAATTTACCTTTCCATCTTCCACCATATCTCTCACAAAGTGAAACTGCACATCAATGTGCTTCGTTCTGGCGTGGAAAGTTGCATTCTTCGCAAGGAAAATAGCACTCTGACTGTCACACCAAATAGTAATCTATTCTGCATCAACACCAACATCAAAACACAATCTCTTAAGCCAAATGGCTTCCTTACAAGCATGAGTAGCAACCATGTACTCAGTTTCTATAGTGGACAAAGCAACCACAGGTTGTCGCTTACTCATCCAACTGATGGCACCACCAAACATAGTGTACACATAACCACTGGTGGATCTCTTGTGATCAATATCACCTACCCAATCTAAATCCACAAACCCATGAATACAAACTGAATGTGGAGATCTAGAAGAGTTACCATGATAACATATGGAGTAATCTGATGTACCCCTCAAATATCTGAATACTCACTTAACTGCATCCCAATGTACCCATCCAGGGTTAGCCATAAACTAACTCAGGACTCCCACTGCTTGGGCAATGTCTGGTCTAGTACAGACCATAACATACATAAGACTATCAACTACACTAGCATAAGGTACTCTACTCATGTCCTCCACCTCACTAGGAGATTTTGGACAATCATCTATAGATAACTTTGTTCCCACAAAAATAGGAACACATAGTGGTCTACAATCTGCCATGGTGAACCTGTCCAACACAGACTTCACATACTTACTCTGACTCAACCAAAGTTTTCTATTAGACCTGTCTCTACTAGTTTCCATACCCAAGATGTACCTAGCTACCCCAAGATCTCTCATCTCAAACTGTGCTGACAACTGAGATTTAAAATTAGAAATCATAACCTTACCCTTCCGAAACAGCAACATATCATCAACATATAATGCAACAATAAGAAGGTGATCATTTTCAACTCTGAAATAAACACAATGATCTGATTTAGATCTTACAAATCCAATTGACAACACAAAGGCATCAAACTTAAGGTACCACATCCTACGAGATTGCTTCAAACCATATAGAGATTTCTTCAATCTCCAAACAAAGGATTCTTTACCTTTAACAATGTAGTGCTCAAGCTATGACATATAAATCTCTTCCTCCAAATCACCATGAAGGAAAGCTATGTTCACATCCATCTATTCTATCTCTAAATCATATGATGCAGCAAGAGATAACAGAAATCTAATGGATGTCAACTTTGTAAAAAGAGAGAATATTTCACCATAATCTATTCCCTATACTTGTGAATACCCCTTTGCAACCAATCTAGCTTTGTACCTTTCAACACTGCCATCTGCACAGAATTTCTTCTTGAACACCCATTTATAGCCAACAGGTTTTCTCCCTTTAGGAAAAGGTACAAGGTCCCATGTTTTTTTTTCTCTAATGAAGCCATCTCATCATCCATAGCCTCAATCCAAGAACCTACATCTTCCATGCCCAGATCCTCTTTCACAGATCTAGGCTCATTAGTGTTAGTAATCAAAGAAAAAGCGCAACTAAAATCTAACATGGAATAACCAAACCTTTCTGGTTGCTTTCTTTCTCTTGTGGATCTCCTCAAGGGCTGAGGTTGAGGTTGTTCTTCCTCTTCTTCTGAACTATCAGAGCTGCTAGAGCTCTCCTCATCATTAGACCCAACATGGTCTCTCTGTTTAGTCTTCTCAGGGGTAGGAGGCAACTGAACAACATCTTTTTTCTTTTCTTTTTCATCTGGTTGTAGCACAATAGGAGAAGATGTTAGCTCTCTAAAAATAACATTTTTTCTATACAACACCTTACTAGTCACAGGATCCCAAACCTTGTATCCTTTCACACCAGCATTGTACCCGATGAAAATACATTTAACAACTTTGTTTTCCAACTTAGATCTTTTCTCCTTTGGAACATATGCATAAGCTTCACAAACAAAAATACAAAGATGTCTAATTGAAGGCTTCTTACTAGACCACACCTCCATGGGTGTCTTACCAACAAGAGCTGATGTAGGAGATCTGTTAACTAGATAGTAAGTAGTGGCCATAGGTTTGGCCCAAAACCTTTGTTCTAAACTAGCTCCACTAAGCATACTCCTAGCCTTCTCCATCAGTGTCCTGTTCATTCTCTCTGCAACTCCATTTTGCTCCGGGGTATAAGGAGTTGTCTTATGCCTCTTGATACCTTGTTCTTTACAGAACTATTCAAACTCTGCTGAGAAAAACTCACCACCATTGTTAGTTCTCACACACTTAATCTTCTTACTAGTTTGATTCTCTACAAGGGCTTTAAATTCCTTGAATCGACTAAAGACTTGTGTCTTACTTTTAAGGAAATAAATCCATGTCCTTCTACTATAATCATCTATGAAAGATACAAAAAATATAGACTTGGAGATCAAAGGAACTTTTATAGGACCAAATACATCAGAATGAATAAGATCCAAAACATTAGAAGATTTGTGAGAACTAAAGTAAAACTGAGCTCGATTTTGTTTACCATATACACAGTGTTCACAGAAGTCAAACTTGAGATTGCAATCATTTAACCCCTCAATGAGATTTTTCTTTTTCAGGGTTTTGAGACCCTTCTCACCAATGTGACCAAGTCTCATATGCCACAACATTGTCTTTTTTGCAAGAAGCTTTCCTTCCAAAGTGTTTGCATTGCCATCAGAACCAATAACCACAAAATTCTTCACTACTCATTCGGATGGTGAGGATGAAGAACTATTACATAGAGGAATACATGCATCTAGCTAAAACAAAGTACCTCTCCTAGTACCCTTAGCAAGCACCATCGATCCTCTAACCATCTTACATCCTTCTTTTGAAAAAAAAACTTGCACACCTACATCATTTAGAATACTTACAGATAATAGGTTTCATGCTAAACCTGGAATGTGCATAACTCCATTGATTCCCTTTACTCATCCATCAGGAAATTTCATAGTGACCCTTCCGCGTCCAACTATCTTCACGTGAGAAACATCACCTAGGTACACCTTTCCACCATCGAACTCTTCATATTTTGAGAACCATTTTCAATCAGAGGTCATGTGAAAAGATGCACCCGAGTCAACCAACCACACATCATCAGATGCATGGGCTGCCAAAGCTACTATGAATGCATCGCCATCTTCTTGAGATTTTTCAAAACCAGAATCTAAGGCTTTCTTCTTCTTAGGCTCTTTACAATCTTTACGGAAGTGCCTAGTCTTTTCATAGTTCCAACATTTTTCCTTGGACTTATTGGAAGTCTTTGACTTCCCACGGGATTTGGATCTACCCTTATTGTTAGACTTATTGTCATTTTCCTTTCCTCTTTTCGTGGATCTCCCACGAACATCAAGGGCTTCTTTTTTTGAAACAGAAGCCTTTCTCTACATCTCCTCTGATAGCAGCGAAGACACCACATCATCCATTTTGAAGGTGACTAATGTGCTTCCGTGAGCCATCACAAGATGGTCCCATGAATCCGATAAAGAACACAAAAGTGTGTAGCAATGATCCTCCTCCTCTAACTTGACACCAACAGATGTCAACTGTGCAGCCAGCAAATTAAGTGCATTTAAATGATCTGTTAAGGATCCACCTTCCTCCATTTGCAGAGAATACAACTTCTTCCTCAGGAATAGCTTGTTCACCAAAGATTTGGCCTGATACATGGCCCCAAGTCTTTCCCACAAGCTATATACAATTTTCTCATCTAGAACATTCAGAAGGACTGTATCGATTAAATAGAGTCTTACGAGACCCTTAGCTATACAATCTTTGATATCCCAATCTTCTTGAATTATAGTTGTTGGTCTTGTAGCACTTGTAGTCACTTCCCATAGGTCACAATCTTCCAACATGTCTTCCATCTTGAGTTTCCACAACTCGAAATTAGTGCCATTAAATTTCTCCACCTCCATTCTTCCATATGATGAACTCACCATCTCAATCTGCAAATAAGATTCAAGATGCTCTGCACAAGACTCCCACTCAACTTGAGATTAGCTCAAAAAACCCTACCCAACAACTAGGATCAAAAGTTGATCAAGCTCTGATACCAATTGTAAGGAAACTCAGGTGCAGAAACAACTTCCTACACTAATATCATAAGGAAAGTATGGTGCAAATCCTTTTAAAATATTCTACACTTACAGATTCAATATCATGTAAACAACATTATTGCAGCCAACCATGGATACAGAAATTAGATAGAGAAAGAACACATAACACAAAGATTTTCCAGTGGGGAAAAACCTTTCGGTAAAATAACCCCACCCCTCTAGAACCTGCACAATGTATTATCTTAAAAACAAGATTACAATACACTTGCAATACAAGTTCAACATCAACAATAGAAGACTCCAGCAGTACCTCAGTACCTACAAACTTTCATCTATCACACTATTGCATTACAACATGCAATACTTCTTTTATGAACATCTTAAGACCCAAAAACATGCCCACAAAGGAGTTGGGCATTTTTCATGGATCAACCACCAAAAAACATGCACAATGCCACATGTACATCCAATACCAAGAAAAGGGCATCCATCCCTTGAATAGACAATGACAGCTTGTCATAGAATCCATCAAAAATAGCGGTCACAAGAGAAGTGTAAGGGAATCTGTCATACCAACCTATTTTTGGCATATTCTCTTACACACACCAACTACTCATTCTTGGGTACCCAAATAGGCCTCATGTCATAAGATGCTCTTACACCTATCATAGCTCATTCCTTAAATAGCTCTTATGCATTATAGGAATCCATCATAACCATTTCAGACATGATCTCCTTCACACACTTCAAGATGCCGACACATGTAAGTGATCAACATGCCAACTAGACATGTACACTCACATTTACATATTATTTCCAAAAATACATTTTACAAAACAACTAATAATAAGAATAGGAATTATACAAGGTTGAGACACCTTATTCCTAACATAAATTCCAACAATTGGTATCAACAAGTTCTCACAAGGAGAACCCTGATTGCTTGGAGAAAATATTTTGAAATGGAAGTCTACAAACTTGAGAAGGTCATAGAAAACTAGGTGATTGATATACAACTCACTCTACATACTTTGGAAGAAGCTAGGGAAGAAATGAGGAAATCTTAAAGAGGAGAAGAGAGATTGCCATAGCTAAGAATGATACACAATACAAGGAGATTAAAACCTCAAAAGTATTTATAGTTGGAGATTCCAAAGTGTTTGATGTATCAATAGAAAATCTAATGAAGAAGAATAGAGCTCAAGAAAAAGAAATTAGAACTCTCAAACTTTAACAAGAATCACAAGCCATGATGATTTCTGAAGTAATTGAATAGAAGAAAAGAGCCATTGAAGACAAGGCTATGTTAGAAGAAGACAAGGGAAACATTGGTAACAGGTTGGAAGAAAAGTCAATTGAGCTTCCAAGAATTTCTGACATGTAGCTAGACACCCTAAGTCAGATGATGAATACACATCATGAATTGAATGTCAAAGACATTTTGATCTCCACACTGAAGATGGAAAATGAACAACTAGAAAATGACTTGAAAAGAGAGGAGATTGCAGAGAGCTTCAATAAACCCAATGAGGCCATCAAGTACTTTGAATAGCTACTAAAATCACCAAGAGCTAGCAATGATACTTCAGGATTAGGATACACTAGCATAGAAAAAGGAGATTCATCCAAGAATGCAGAAGAAAGAAGTAACAAAGGTAAGAACACTAAACCTACTTGTCATTTTTGTGGTAAAAGGGATATACCTCTATTGTGTGCAGGAGTAAGAACACCCATCAATATGAAAAAACTAAAAACATGGGTCACTGTTGCAAGTGAAACAAGCAAGGACATCAAGAACATGACTATAGGATTAGGACTATCAGAACACCAAGATTTGAAGGTCATTGCTATAATTGCAAGAAGTATAGACATACAGCTTTTGACTGCGAATCAAAGCCTATGTGGACACCTAATCAACCAATAAGGGAAAAAAATCATGGACATCACTACAATTGGGATTATAATAGTAGGCATAGCTATCACTACTGTAAGGAATATGGACACATCCCTAAAAATTTCATCATAACACATTTCAATGGAAACTATAGCAGATGGTTGAGTTAAACCACATGTTTCAGTTATTTGAAGATTGGTCATATTAGCAAAAATTTTCCATCAAGGTCAAAGGCACCTAAATCAAAGTTCAACAAAGGAAAAGGAAAGGTAGATGTTGAACACATTAGAGGAGAAATGAATAAGACTTGGAAGAAGAAAGATGGAAGTAGCACATCAAATGAAGGGATCACTTCACATAAAAGGTCAAGTGGTCATACTTCATCCAACTAAGAAAAACAAGGTATGTGGGACTAATATACAAAGTTTTATCATACATCAGTTCGAAAAAAAGTAAGTACTGAAGAAGAGAGATCAACATAAATAGAGATGCAAAAATTAAAATTTCAAGATCTCATATGTGTTGCTGAGTTGCCCTCAGATGCTGAGTAAAATTCTAACACATGTCGAGTTGATTGCCAAAATTAGTAGAAGTTGAATGATTAGTTGTAGCCAAGTCAGTATTGGAAGTTGAGTGAAGGGAAAATCCAGTGGATGCTGAGTGGTGGAAAGGCAATGGAAGCCAAGTAATGCAAAAATGCTTAAGAAGACAAGTGGAAAGCTATAAGTGCACTAAGCATTAAATATTGCAAAGTAAGGATATATGATCACATTTTGAACCATTTTTCTTCATTGTGAACAAAGAGCAAAGGAAAATAAGAGTGTAGAACAATTTCAAAGTAGATAATCCAGAACTTGAGTAGATTTCTATGCAAATTCAACATAGTTTCATCAATTCCAAGGTATTTATACTAGTGCCAAGTTATCCAGTTTCAAATTTTCTTCATGTTTAAACCCTAAATAGTCGAGATGACCTCTAGTTCTTGCAAACCTTAGGAGAAAAATCTATTTGAGGTTCAATTAGTGTCAAAAAAAATTAAGCAACCTAAGTTTTAGCCTATCCCTAAAGTTGCATACAAAAAGGACCTAGTTGGAGCCCTATCCATAATTTCTCCAAAGCTAGTTATGCTCTAGGATGTCAGGAGATGTTATAATTGTAAGATTGGTGCTATAGGAGACATGGAGATAAGAGAAGCATATGATAGGTTATGTGAAAATGGAGTTTTGAAAGAAGAATATCAAATCATTGGAAGGAAGGGTTTAACTTGTGCCCTAGAGTTCCCCACTATCTTCAAAACTGAATGGATCATAATAGTCTTAAGTAGGATTCATGATGGAAGTTTGTCATTAGAAGATTGCCCAATTAAGATATAAAAGAGGATTGTTCATAGAGAAATAGGGTATCCAACCCTAGGTTGGCCCAAAACTCTCAAAAGTGACTCTAAGGAAGGAATTGAGAAGAACACAAGAGCCAAATGGAACAAGAGAGTAATGACCATAGATACCATTTAGGATCCTCTTGCTGAATTTTTTATTATGGTTATTTCACAAAAATTTAATTAATCCAGTAGACTCAATAGTACTCCATGCATTGCAGTAGATGTTGGGTACAAATTAGTTAAGAACGATCATACTTATGATCTTGCAGAATTGCAATTGCAATAAATTAATGAGAACTTTGAAGCAATAAGGAGAACTAAGGGAGAACAATGAAAATTTGGTGCAATTTTTATTTGTATATTTTTCTATGCACAGAATGAATTTCCATCCTCTAGTAAAGTTAGCTAGAAAACAAATAGGTCCATTGTAGCTCAAGTAAATGAATACATTGAACAAATGGGAGATAATTTTGAGACACTTATGACCAACTATTTTGAGGATTTCAATAAATCCATGAAATAGAGATTGAGGATACCTATTTCACTAGTAGAAAAACATGTAAATGATGTATGTTTTATTGTGGATATTGATTATACTTATATTCAAGCAACCATACCAAGCGTTAGATGGCTAAGACCTATTGGATATGAGATAAACATTGATGAGGTATCTACAACAATAATGGCATTGTTAGTAGAAGAAGTGGACAAGAGTGGACCACATTTTGGGACATATGATGTGGTAAGATGAAAGGTAGATATGGAATTGAAGATGGCTTCTACATTGAAGAAAAAGGACAAACTAGTGAAGAAGCTAAATGCCAAATTTGGACAAGGGGCAACTAAGGCAGAGGAAGAAGAAGATGAAGAAGCAAATAATGATGAAGATGAACAAGGGCAAGAGCCATTAGCAATGACCCAAGGCATGGGTGAGGATGTTGAGGAGGAAGAAGGTTCTAAGAAAGAAGCACCAAAGGCAAAATCCAAGAAGAAGAAGGCACAAAAACAACCTGTTGCACAACCAAAAGGAAAAAAGAAGGCAACCGAGCCAAGCCCAACAAAGCCTACCACAAGGGCAGATACAAGGGCAACAAAAAAAGTGGCAAAGGAATAGGAAAAGAGGAAAGCCACAAAATAAGGAGGGCTAGCAAAAAAGAAGAAAAGAAAATATGTGACACCCCTAGAGTCAAATGAAGAGAGGATAGAATCTGACAATGAGCAATTGAGAGTGGTAAGTCACACCACTAAATCTGACCTTGAAAATATTTTTGATAACATTAGGGATAATGTAAATTTAACTAGATTTAAAACCATTGATTTTAATAAGTTGACAACAGAGGATTAGAACATAGTGGAAGAATCTATCTACACTATGATGGCCAAGTTCAAGACTACTCCACTTGAACTTGATAATTCTATGCCTAAGGAGCTAACTTCAATTGTTGAAAATAAATGGCATTATTGCCTAAATATGGAGAAAGAAATAAGAGATTCAAATTTGCACCCAAATACAGAGCCTCTAGTATTCTACAAAATAAGATTGAGGATGTTGTAAAGAAATCCACTCTTATCTGGAAAGTTATATATGGCCTCCAAACAATCAAGGAAGGACAAGAAGATCCCTTTGAGGGAAGAAATAATGATGAGGAGGAAGAGGAAAGTGAAAAGGAGGAAGGAGAGAAAGAGAAGGAAGAAGTTGTAGTGGAGAAGGAAACAAAGAAAGGTGATGAGGCAACAACTGAGGAGCAACAACAAGAATAGAGTGTCCAAGACACACAAATGCCACCACCTAGTCCTCCACATAAAACACCTACATCTATAGAACTATAACTGTGAAAGATGTTCCTGACACCTCTGGTTAGAACATCAATCCACTAACTCCAAAGGATCTCAAAAGATCCTTCACCAAACAACTTTGTAATCACAATTGTGTACAAATCCAATTTTGGTGAGTGTGGAAGAGTTACAAAAGGCTAGAGCTGAAATAACCATGGATAAGGTGAATACACAAGAAAAACCTTCACAAAATCCTATAGCTACAAGTGGTCAACCAAAAGAGAAAGCAACACAAGACTCATTTGCTAAGGTTGATTCCATGGTGATACTAACTTCAATTGCCAAGGAGGAATCTAAGGAGAAGATAGGACATAAGGATATCTCTCATCCTACAACACAAAGCCAAGCTGCACCTCGTCTAATAACCATAATTGATCAAGGCATAATAGAAGAAGACAAGGAAGAGGAGAAGACCCCTAAGGAAAGAGAAAAAGAGGCAATACAAACTCTAGTCAATTTTCCTACTATGGGGACTCCTACTAAGTAGCCAACCAATAATGTAGTAGCACTACAAATTTTAGCACCAAGCTCGAGCTCTACCAAGGTAGCAAGGGTACTTCACTATGGAGACCTTGCACTTGATAAAGAGATAGTCATAGAAAGTTATGACTACAAAACAATGAACTTAGCACATATCAATGAAGTGCAAGAGGCAGTAGAGAAGAAGAAGAAGGAGGAGGAGATACTCATAAATGTGTATAGATAAAGGCAAGAATTAATAGAAATAAAAGATATCTTTCTTGATGCTTTTAGCCTGCTAGTACTTGATGAAACAAAGCCCATTATGGAGCAGCTATCCAACATAGTGGACTATGTACAAAATGAAGACCTTGATAGAAATGTCAAATTATTGGAATGGACTAAAAAGAGATTTCAAATGAAGGTTAATGAGAAAATATCTAGTGAGATAGCACTGACACAAATAGAACTAGCTAAGAAAGTTGAGAAAGTTAAAATAGTATTTGACAACATATTCTCATTGTACTCCAAATTGTGTGACTCTTCATATTTCACACAAGATACTAGCTAGAGGATATTGAGCTTGGAATGGAACCTTAAGGTATCAAGCACACAACTACCAGAGGATCTAGCTCAAAGTGAGAAGCATTTTCCACAATGCTTCACACCCAAAAGGAGTTAGCTATATTAACAATAGATGAGGATAATATTAAGGCCAAATTGATACAAATATAGTCTACAATAACCCCACACATGGAAGTTTTGCATAAAGAGATGGCCTATGCAAAGAATATTTTAAAGAAAGGTCCAAATCTTTCTGCATTAGAAGGCCTAGTACATCTTTTAGTAGAGACAACCATCTAGTTCAAAGCATTAGAAATAGCATTGGACAATTGAGATGATTCTCTAAAGATTATCATGGACATAAATAAAACCTTTTTGGCTAAATATTAAATTTATTCATAGGACACTTTGACATAAGAGTCAAAAAGGGGGAGATATAATAAATATAGGAGATAATAAGAATGGGGGAGATATAATAATTTGGTGGAGACAATAAATAGGAACCAAAGGAGAAAGAATACCCAAAGGGGGAGATAATCAAAATTTTGAATTTTTAGGAGTGATAAGGATAAAGCCAAAAGGATACAAAAACTACAAGGAGATGTGTGAAAGGGGGAGCAAACATAGAGCAGATACAAACCAAAAACATAGCACACAAAAATAGAAGCAAAGGAATGATAAGGTAAAAAATGGAAACAACATGAGATGAATTCAACATAAGGAATTTTGGATACAGAAATGGCACATCAGCTCAAGGGGAGTTACTAGTTTTTAAGGTATATAGTTTTCTACAAAATTTTGAACAATTTTTGAATATTTGTACATATGTCAAACATGATGTGTATTATGCTCATAGATATCAAACTTATAATGCTTAGTTAAGTGTTTTTGCCATGCATGTCAAAGGGGGAGATTGTTGGTCTCAGATTGATTTTGACAATTGAGTGTCAACACACTTAACTAATTTCTAAGATGATACCGAGTATAATGCAGATGCCAAGCTATAGTATGTGCCAAGTTAGAAATTCAATAGGTGTTGAGTGAACTTCAGGTGCCAAGAAAGATTCAAGTGCTAAGTGATAACTGATGCCGAGTCACTATAGGTGCCAAGTAAAGTATAGATGCTGAGTGAGATAGAGTTACAATAGGAGCCAAGCAAGAAAAAATCCTATATGTGCTGAGCATTAGCAATTAGTAAATGTCGAGTAACACAAAATCAACATATGAGTTTGTGCCTTCAAAAACTCAGATGTAAACCATTTTTGAGCTGACTTAAGATGAATTTCAAAGGATCTAAAAGGTAAGATCAAATCTTTTACATTCACTATGTAATTAGCATGCAACCAATAAGAAAATGGAGAAATCATGCAACCAATAGGAAAAGTGTAAAGATTTGAGCGAGAAAAGAAGGATGAATAGTGATCATAGATTCATAGCTAAACCTAAGACTTTGAAGCCTGTATAAGGAGGATGATACACCATAGTTCATACATGAGAGAGAGTTATATGGGAGAATGCTTGCAAAGTTCAGAGGGGTGTAAAGACTTAGAGAAGGAAGAGCAACATTATAGAGTTTAGTTGGTTAGAAAAAATCATTAGCACTTCGAGCAGAGACATATCAAATTAGGAAGGATTAGATTAGATTGAGTAGAATAAGGATTTGGAATCAACAATATAAGATTGTAAATCATTAGGTCAACACATTCTAATAGTTTCTAGCCATTGTATTACGAATGAAAATCCTATGGAGATAGGTTGGTCTAACAGTCATGTTGTAAACCTTTAACAAGCTAATAAATCCTTTAATGGGGTAACATTCCAAGTGAGTCTTTGTAAATCCTTTAACCAAGTCACTTTTAATAGAGTGTAAAGCCTTTAACACGGTGGACCTTTCATAGGGCAGACCATTGGATGTGGTCAAACTTTGTAACCTTAAATAGTTACATATTGCTATAGTGATAATTTCTGGGTGACATCCCCACCCTAGTTTTACCTTCTCATTTTGGAGGGTTTCTGGCTGACCAAAATCTTGTGTTATCTATTTCCACACATGTCTTTACTTTTATCTTAATTAGATATGGTAGATGCATATGAATGATCTTAGTTAAAAGTTTTGGAGCTTAAATACTGTTACTTTTGATTCACACCCCCCCCCCCCTCAGAAGTAAATCTTGCCATCTATAATTCCAATAATTAATATAACTACTCACATGAATATAATTTTAGATCTAACTCCAACTGTACGACTCAAAACTCATAAACACATAACACACTATCACATAGATTTAGTAACAAAAAAACCCTCCAAGGTGAAGGTAAAATTACCATGGGGATGACACCCAAAAAAACTTGAGTACTACAAAAATAAATTTGCTTCTATTAAGGCTACAATAATTTGATCACTTTTGGTGATCTACAGTATTAGGGGGTATTTGGAAGATCATGGTCAACAAAACTATGCCCTTAAGTGGCGATGGAAAATTAGAAAATCAGGATTATGTCAACTTGGCATGCAATTTTAAACTTGCTATGAAATTTCAATGAAAAAGTTGTCAAAAAAGAATATGTAGGAAATTGAATGTAGTTTCTAAACTACTAGGCCTTATTTGAAGAAATAAAAAAGTTGATTAGTCAAAATTTTGGATTTTAATGCAATAGTACAAAACAATTAGGACAAAAATAAGAAGTATCTATATGTTTGGCCACCTTAATCAAAATCAAATGATAACAAATTATAATAAGATTTTAGATATAAGATGACTCGTGTCTAGATGTGACACATCTTTTTGGGTATTTTTATTCTAATTAAATAATTAATTATGATTTTTCTACTATAGTATTTTCAAAATAAAAAAGTCTTATGTCTGACCATCTTAACTAACTCAAAATTTTACAATTGTTTTTTCCTTATAGTAGAAGAGGTATATAATGTGATGCGTCTTTTGGATTTCAAAAATGTTATACCATTCGAAAGTTAAATGTGTTTTTCAATTAGTGTGTCAATCAACACTTTATGCACAACTCCATTAGAAAATGAATAATAATTACTTACTAAACTCATAATTTGATAGACATTACATTTATGGAAAGATAAGAAGATTCTTAAAAAATAATTTTTATTTCATCAAATTTGGGTGGAAAATAGTCATCACACACCTGTTTGAAGTGTAAAACACACAAGAAGAGGCGAAAAACATGTTTGCAGGATATTTTTAAGTTCACCATGTTGGCTTGGTATCCAATTAAATACTAGGCCTTATAAAGGTATTAATATTTTTTTTGGTATCAGGATGGGTGGGAGAAAAGTCAAAATTGGTTTTGAAATTCTTTAACACATTTTACAACTTTATATTTTTTAGATCTCCACTTTTTGGAAAACCATGATCCTACACATACCTAGGGATCTTCTCGAGTAAAGGCTTACATAACTATTAGGTTAGATACCTTTATTAAATTATTTTCACATCACAACTTAGTGAGTAACCTAATAGGAGATCCACAAAATCATGTTAAACCTCCTTTATTAAGAGATTCAAACCTTGAAACACCTGTTAGAATGTTTAGTACCTTATTCTTCAATTAGCAATTAAATTCTTGGTACTAGATCTTCTTATACAATGTAATTTCACCTTCTATGATAGCTCAATAATGTTCAATACATTGCTCAATCTCTTTTTTTGTTGACACTCCCACTCACCTACAAAACTTTGTTGTTCATCCATACATCCTCACATACATGAACTAGGTGAACCTTCTAGATCCAAATCAATGATCTAGAACCAAACAATTTTCCATTTAGTCCTTGTGATTTTTTGATTGGTTGATTACCTCATATAGTGATTAATGACCTTCCTTCAACATGTAATAACCTCCTTGATTATCTCCTCTATCTTCAAAACATGCTTATGAATCAATAAAACTAGTTTACATAAGATTTAAAGTCATCCAAAATAAAATATGTGAAACTATGTTACTTGACACAATTTTGTCCCTCATCCTTATCTATCCTCAGCATATATTGAATTACTCAACTTCAATATCACTTGACATCAACTACTATCATTGAAAAACTCAACATTCATAGGAGTACTCGATGACTGCTAGCTTTACCAATAGTAACTACTTCTTAGTAATTGACTAGAAATTCATAGAATTATGAACTACTTATCTCAACTTATATATGATGTCTCAGTCATAGTGATGGCCAAAAAACCATTCCTTTTCTATTAATAAGTATTTGACACTAGTAGACAACTTGAATCAAGAATTGAAAATCTCCCTCTTTGATATTAGTGGAAAAACACTTTGTGATGTAGGAGCACCTAGGATAGGCCATTAGCAACTTAGGAGGAATAAGAAGTCCTTATTTTAGGGGTCCTCATGCATGTGAAGCACTGATGTAGTGCATTATATGCATCTTGATAGAAAAATGTTGCATTGGCCAAATGTTGTCAATTATGAGTAAAAGTGCAAAAAGTTATTTTAGAAGGCTAGATAAAAATAGGAGGATAGTTAGGGATGGGAATGATATAAAAATAGTATAAATAACTTCCATGAGTGATTCTGAGTCTTGATATGTATTCTTTCAAAATCTAAAGTGTAAAAATGCAAAAATTGTCAATTTTGCAAAAATTGCACATTGACAATTTTGCAACTTTTGCAATTTTTGTTGTTATATTGCAAAGATTGTTAGAAGAAAAAAATGAGGTTACCAACAAGAATGATTTTTTTTTATTTAGTTGGAGAATGAGTTGTAAAAGCCCTCTAAGTCACTATTGTATGAGTTAGAAGTTCTGGTGTGTATGGATGCAAACAAGTTAATGAAAATCAATGATAGTTTGAATGAAAGAATAGAATTTTGATTGAAATGTGACTGATTTAGTTCTTTTGCATTTGAATCTAGTTTATACATATTCAATTTATTTTTCTTATTTTGGTTGAAATTTCTTAACAATCTCTTTGTGTTCACAATGGTGTCCACCAGCATTCCCCATGGTTGAAACTATTGGAAACCTTGAGAAATTCTAGTAGAAACTTTATTATTTTTTATATTAGAAAGGACTGAATAGGAAGCACAAGGTCAAGGCCTTTCCTTGGAAGCCCTAGGAAAGGCAAGGTTGTACTTAGCTAGAAATTTAAACAAGGAAGACAAATTTCTTGCTAGGGTGAAGTTAAGTTGATGGAATGGCTGTAATTGATGGATAAATATTTGAGTGAAGACATTATGGGTGCAAGGAGTGTGGAATGTTCATAGTGAAGGAGATGGAGTAGATTTGGTATTGCCTAGTCTAGATTGCTAAACCCTAGAAAACCCTCAAAATTTTGGTTAGGGCATCTTCTATAACTCGAGAACCTAAGACCTCATGAATATTGAAGGCTTTTGAAAAGGGTATCTTAAAATGAAGTTTTATTGTGACCTTGTTAAAGAAATATTTTCAAAAATCCATGTATAGTCTATTAGGAGGTCTAATTGGGGGCTATTAGGCCTAAAAGGAGTTTTTAATTCATTTGAAGACATCATATAGCAAGTTAATGAATGGATTGTGAAATATGGATGGCAATATGTAAAAGGAGCCCTAAAAACATCCTCCAACACTTCCAAGATTAGATAAGTCATTATGGAGGCCTAGAAAGAAATTTTATGTTGATATGCATGTATTAATGGATAGGTTGGTTTAAGGGTGTAATGTCCCCATTATTAGGGTTAGATTGGGACACTAATACTTGTAAAATAAATGTTAGGATTAAATACTAAAAAGTAAAAATATATTATTCATCCCTTATTTCTAACCATTATCTTGTTCTTATCTAGCCATTTATACAGGGTTACTCATCTCTCACACTAGCATGATAGCTATTTATACAAGGATCCCACTTCTTGCACTAGCACTATAAGATTCCATCCATCCCTCTCTTATCCATTTATATAAAGATGACTCCTAACCCTATACTAGCATGAAGCCATTTATATAGATGAGCAATGTCCTTATACTGGTACAATGGGTTCTTAATTATTTTGTAAGAAATGTGTGTACCAAATAATTAATTAACTTATATTCATAAATATCACTTTTTAAATCAATACCAATACATTAGCACTTTCTTATAATTACAATATGCCATTAGATCTACATAAAAATGAGAATAATAATAATGTAAGAATTATATATTATCTTAGCCATTAATAATGATAGTATACTTACCTTTGTATGTGAAACTAATTTCCTTTACTCTTATTGATAAGTGTGGCACAATTATATAACTTATTTATGGGTAAAATTGTTCAAACACTTCTAATGGTCATGACCTTGTTAGAAATTTTCTTAGTATATTGGTGTGTTGTATTCTTAACTATGTATCCTGCATGTAGTATCCGGTGATGTTTCAATCCATGTCACCCATTATATTCAATTAGGTTTATGCAAGGACTGATGTATTCTCCTTCCAACATGGCTTGCCCAATAATAGTGTACTCGATGCCCCTTCCTACCTTCCTTGCACTTTGGCTTCCTATTGTGTTGGTCTGCTACTTAGTTTGTCACCTCCTTATTTCCCTCAACCTGCCCTATGTTCTATGCTTGCAATTCTATGATTAGTATGCCATCATGTCTGTATGTGAAGAGAGCCCTTCCTTGATGTCTGCATGTCCATCTCTTTCTTGAGTACCTTTGATCCCTCCCTGAATCTCATACAAAGTTTTATATTCTTTTTTGTTTTTTTTCTAGGTGATGCCTCCTCACATGCTGAATATAGTTATTATATATGTGTTGGTTATTTAATACATCCTATGGAAGGGTCACACTCTTATTACATAGATTGGGGTTTAATTTATTTAATGATTATTCTTCCACAAAGATTTGGTTATTATTTTATATTTAAATAATTAAATATTAATAGTATAGTCATGGATTTATACAATATTGATATTACTAATTATATAGAATCAATATTATATTAATACCAATGATTAATTACTAATATTGATTTTATTTTAGCATTTCTATGATAAATAATTTATATATTGTTAAAGTAATACTTGGGTGAATTTTTTAGAGACATGCTTGTAAGAGTCAATTATGATTTGATATTAGATTTCATGATTAAGGGGGGATTTTAAAAGGGGAAAGTTGTCTCTAAGTGATCAGGGTTAACCTTATGTAAGTAGAGGTTATTGTGGAGTGGACATCATCTAACTACACTACCCTAGACTAATCATATAAAAATGATATTAGAGAAATTTGATCTTGTGAGATATAAGTATATGTCTAATTATGAAGAGGAATCCTCCATAGGATCCACCATGGTAACAAATGTTGAATTGGCTAGGAAGGTTGATGAGAAGGATGAGGAAAACCTATTATTGGAGGCTAAGATAATAGCCTTGGAGACAACACTTGAGAGAGAAGCTCTCAAGATTGAAGCAGTGACCAATAAGGTCAACCAACATTTGGAATGTGGTAGGTAGAAGCAACCAGTGTCTGATGAAGAGGAGGTACCCACACCTAATCTTGAAATAGCTAAGGAACCATTTCTTAAAGAAATCAAGGCACTAAACTAGAAGACCTTAGAAGGAGTGCCATAATTTAGTGGAAATTAGGAGACTGGTCATGTCTTGGAATGGTTGGAAGGAATGGAAAACTTTTTTGAAAGTGAAAATGTGACAAAAGACCAAAAGGTGAAAGTAGAAAATGAAAGGATGGGAGGAGCATCTCTCACATGGTGGAAATTTTCTCAAGATAAAAGAGTGAAAGAGGGAAAGAAACCCTATGTAAATTGAAAGAGTATGGTGAGTCAGATTCAACAAACCTGACTTCCTTAAGACTTTGAAGTGTAGTTGCATTCCAAGAGGTAGAATTTCAAACAAAGAGAAAATGATGTGGAAAGTTATACAGAGGAGTTTTAGAAATGTTTCCTAAGATCCAAAGTACAAGAGACTAAAAGTAGTAAGATAGCTAGGTATATCAATGGATTAAGGTTAAACATTCAAGAGGAACTTCAGTTGTGGAGTTCTAACATAGTGCAAAAGTGTTAGGTAAACTAACAGTTAAGGTAGAGGAGAAGTTGAAGAAGAAGAAAGACTTCAGCAATAGAAATAGAGGCAAATGAAGGGAGAAAAACAATTAGAGAGGAAATTTTTGTGGTGGAAGAGACAAAGCAACTAGACCTCAAGGGGATAGTAAACCAAGTGAACAAATTGGTTCTAGCAGTCCAAGAAGTGGATTTGACCAAAGAGGTAGAGGTAATGGTAGTTTCAAAGGCAAAAATAATAGTCAAGAGAGAGGTCCTTCATACTTTTCCACCATGGAGTGTTAAAACTATAACCAACTAGGGCATCCCTCTTATAGGTTTCTAGAGAAGGCTTCTACCTCAAGAGAAAGAAAGGTGGCTTATGCTCAAGAAGATAGTGGTAGCAAGAAGACAACTGATCTCCTACTTGATTTAGAAGAAGGTTAGAATTTAATGTTCAGAAGAACACTCATTAGGGAGCCCATGAAGAAGGATCCAAGCCAATGAAAATCCCTATTTAGGGTCAAATGCAAGGTACAAAGTAGGGTATGTAAAGTTATCATTGAATTTAGGTCTAATGATAACATAATTTTAGAAGAAGTAATAGGAAAATTAAAACTAATAATACTTCCTCATAACAATCCTTATAGAGTCAAAGAGTGTGAAGCTTCATCCTAAATTATTGTTATTTATACTATGTCCAACACAATAGTCTAGATCAGTGTTTCTAGAGTTGGACATGCCTGTCTAAGGAGAGTAATAGTATTTTTCTGTGGAAAATTACCCTACCCCATCTCTAGTGAGTAATCTAGAAAGAAAGAAATAATACAAGTTTTAGAAACAAAGAAATGACTTCGTGGGTTCTTGGCCATAACATAGTAAGAGCTATAAGGGGAAAATTAAATTCTTAGAGAAAATGTAATGATGAATTCCAAATTAACAATCCTATGCAGACTAAAGGATCAAAGATTAAGAAAAATGATCAAAGACAACATTTTAAATAGAAGTCCCCTCCTATGGGATGGAACCAAGGGATTTTTTATGGTGCTACAAAAGGTAATCCTGGAAAAGCGGGTTGTGGAGCGGTGTTGAGGGATCACACTTGTAGAATTATTGATGCTATTTCTATCCCTATTGGTATCTCTACGAGCTATAAAGCTAAGGCAATGATAACACTTTATACTATTAGGCTAGCAGTGGAAACTAGTTATCAAAATATTTGGATGGAAGGAGGTTTTCTTAACATCATAAATATTCTTAATAACAAAAGCCTAAATACTTCATCAACTGAAGCCAATTTAATGGAAATTAAAAAATTAATGAAGAAATTTGACAATGTCATATTTTCTCATATTTTACATGAAGGAAATTCTATGGCTGACTGGATTGCCAATCAAGCTATACTGTGGGAATGCAAGTTGATGTGGTAGGCTAATGTAAGAGAGAGTGTGGAGTTGAAAACAATTATTAATGATAACAGAACACATCCAAAACAAGGAAAGATTTCCTAGGATTGGAAATTTAATGGAAAATAGTGGTGGGATTATGGAGGATAGATTGAGAGTCCCAAGGAAGTACCTAAGAGCTATTATGATTTGTGCTTGGCACATAAGTATAGTTATGAACTCCTTGGTATTATTCAATACATTATTTCTTTTTTTTGGTGGTGCTAGGCTAGTTTTTTATGGAGATATTCAAGTTCTTGAGATGGGTGAGGAATTTAGGAAGTAGGAACTAAGCAATTGTAGGGCTTGGAAGGCTAAGGATTTTGTATGGTAGATTTTGGAAAAAGGCAATGTGATGACCTATTTGGAGCACCTCCATGGATACAAACCTCACATTATGGAAGCTTTCTTCAAAAACTAGTTTGAAGAGAGGGTAACTCTACATGGGGTCATGGTTAATGTTGTCACTTAGGTTTGCACCCTTGTCCAAGGCCTATGCGCGAGGACAACCTAGTGAAACATGGAAACAACCTCCAAGCTGTGGGACTTGAACTATGAGGTCGACTCTTTGGAGAAGGCCAGCTTCCTCTTATTGTCAGGGCACACCTATCTATTCTCAGAAGGGAAAGGGGAGAAAGAGAGCGTTAAAGCAAATCTACCTAGTCTAATCTAGGGCGGTGATGCACCAAAATAGAGTGTTCAGACTCATTCCTGCCCATATATACACTACAAAACCAGGGTAACATACAAAAGTCATACACGTCCAAACTTATATCTATCAATAATCACATAAAGATCAAAAAAACCAACCGAGTGACACCAGGAAAAGGAGATTTCACTTGTGTATTATCCAATAGGCCAAAGATAGATACAGTATGCAGATCACTGATCTTAGTAATAAACCAATGGGAGGCAAGGTGATGCACATGCACACTGATGGTTGAAAGAGATGATACAGGATATTACATGGCTCAGAGACAAAGGGATTTTACACTGCAAGTCTGCAATCAGTAGCAGAGAAAATCAAGAAGAGTCCACCTTGAGAATAGATCACAAAATTGCCTTTATAGATTAGGCATAACTAAAGATTTCCGCATTACATTCACTTCTTACCTACTGGCATTAACTTCCCATCTTGAGAATCCAATCAAAGATCTGATTGAATCTTGGCTTGCATACCAAGAAATCTCATTTCTTTTTGAGAAGAGCCTGGAGAAGATAGAAACGGCGCCACAACATTCCCTGACATGGTAGATGGATCAACTGGATGGGTGGAGTGTCCTTATGTCTTGCATTCATTCCTGGTAGGTTGAAAATGATCGTGAAGATCAAATCACAAGATAACGTCGATCATCTCTACTTCTTGGTTCATGAGTCATCCTAGCATATCAGTCGACCCAGTTTCTTATATGCCGACTAGGCCACGTGGGCCAATTGTAATCCTTTGTTTTACCACTTGGAGAGTCCTTTCGTAGTTGACCACCTTCATCAAACTAACCGCACCACCTTTACCATCTAACCGCTGGCCGTTAGCTAATTGCCACGTTGAAAATTGGACCCACGAGGACACGTGTCCTTCGAGCGCTAACTCGCCATTGTAAAATCTGCGCAGCTCCTCTATGGCGAGATAGGGCCGACCCTACATCTCAGCAAATTTAATGGTGGAGAACCCACCCCTTAATGCGCTAGTCGTATCAAGAAATTTGGCCCCTCGACATATCTGTGTTCTGACTCAGCACACGTGGTTGTTTTTGATTCATCGTGGACCCTCTTTCCTGTGACTGGGCCCATCCAAATTGGTGCCACCTCAGTGATGCATCCGGTGAGACCTGACCCCACCGACACGCGTCAATTGGGCGCGATGTTGCCATGGTAAAAATCTTACAACTTCACTAAGGCGACATGGAGCCTACCATTGATCTTTTCTCATCTGACGATCATAGATCTGACTTCTCGCGACCTTCCTTTTCTATTGATTCGTCAGGCCCACTAATACATGGCATCCTCCTCTTGGTCTATCAGTTGTTCAATCCTCAGCTGCATGAAATTGGTCCCACCAGGACACGCGGCGCACAGGCGCTATGTCACCATGATAAAAATCCTACAGCTTTGCCATAACGTGATGGTGCCTTCCATCGATCAGCCCTGATCTATCGAGGAGATCCTAAACTCGGCTATGCTAGCTTTGCTGTCAGAAATTCTTGCCTGGTTACACGTGGTGGTTCCTTACTGGCCCAGTGAAACACCACCAGGAAAACTTGTGACTTGGCCTCACAGGGTGACCACGTGTAGACTAGGCGCCATGTCTCTATGGGAAAATCGAGGTTAAATTCCCATAGCACCATAGCGCCCAACTGATGACATGTCCTTATCTGTGCGTGGTTCCTTCTGATTCGCTGTCATGGCACCGAGCTCTGCCAACTGGGCAGATGAGGTACATCACGGGGCCCAATGTTTTGCCTGAAGTTCTCACTATTTATCTTCTTCGGCCCGCCAAACTTTACCTGACCACCGCAACATTTTTTTGGCAACGTGACCTACCCACCGATGTGAGTATCTCCGCCGGGCGCTATGTCGCCATGGAGATTTTTTGGTCGGCATGCAATAGCGCCATAGCGCCTGCGGCGCCGAAAAACTTTCCTGACCCACCCTCTGTTGTAGCCCGCTCGCCGGGTTCACTAGACACATGTCAATTGGGCGCGATGTCACTGATATAATCCTCGCATAATTCTACCATAGAGAGATAGCGCCCTTCACTAATCTCAATTGATTCGACGACCAGAAACTCGCGGGTCATAAGAATATATTATAAGGTTTAAAACATTGGTAATTCTAATATCTCCACGGGTATTTGAATATGGGCATATTGAAGGTGGGAAGGGCAATATAAAATGCAAATTTTGGCGGGAAGTGGAAATACAACATTTCTGGCGACTCGCAGGGGGCATGAGCTTGCTCAATGCATAAGACTAGTGCCTGCAAAAAATCCATTGGGCTATGGAGTCAAGAAATGGGTCTAAAAGGTACGAACCTGAGAACTGCAAGAAACCCTAACCCTTAAAGAGGAAATCAAAACATTGAAAACCTTTAAGGTTCTAGCTCTACTTCAATGATTGGAAACAAAAAATAGAACCTCCTCAGCAGCCTGAGAAATGTCAAAACCTTGGGAATCAGTGACTCAAGAAGAGAGCCATGTGCACGTGCACTTATTGAAAAATAGAAACAAATAGGAAGCAACTAGATTAACTATGTACATGGACTCATAACCGTTCAGAAACAGGGCTTTAGATAGATCCCACTGACTGGAATGGACAGAGTTTCACCATTAGGTCTGCTCAGTTGGAATGCATTTGCCTGCTTGCAACTGGAAATCAGATAAGGGCCACTCCATAGTGCATCAAATTTGGAATGTCTTCCTAGTTTTGCTCTGTCTGAGTCCCATTTGAGGGCTAGATCCCCCTCTCTAAAGATTCTGGCCCTTGTCTTCTTATCAAAATTCTTCTTCATCTGTTGTTGATGAATCTCTAGAGTTTTCATGGCTTTGTTTCTCTTTTCTTCCAACTCAATTAGTCCTGCCATTCTTGCTGACATGGCATCATCTTCAACTAGTTCTAGCTGGTGAGCTAACTCCAAGGATGGAAACTCCAATGAGATTGGAAGTCTAGCTTCCCTACCATATACCAGCACAAAAGGTGAATTCCCAATAGATCTCTTGGGTGTTATCCTATCAGCCCACAGAGCAGTCCTTAATTTCTTTTGCCAGGCCCTCTGATTGTATTCTATTGTCCTCTTCATAATTTTGATCAGATTCTTGTTGGAAGATTCAGCCAAACCATTACCTTGAGGATAGTAGTTCGATGATGTTCTCAGGTAGATAGTGTGATTCATGGCCCATGCACAAATTTGGGTTCCAACAAAAGACTTGGCATTATCTGAGATGATAGTAGAAGGAGCACCAAATCTAGATACAATTCCATCAAGGAATTCAACAACTGATGGCTCTATGGCATCCTTCAAGGCAACTGCCTCTGTCCACCTAGTGAAATAATCAGTAGCAGCCAAGATCCATTTATGACCTGCACTAGATGGAGGATTAATGGGGCCTATAAAATCCAACCCCCACTGAGTGAAGGGCTGATCCACCTGAATAGGATGAAGAGGAAGAGCTGCAAGTCTCTATTTTCTTGAGAAAAAAGCACATTTCTCACATTTTCTCACATACCTATAACAATCATGGAACAGAGATGGCCAATAATATCTAGCCCTCATGATCTTCATAGCGGTTGTTCTTGCAGAGAAGTGGCCACCATCAGGGCCATCATGGAGTTCTTTAATCACCCTTTCAACCTGATCCTCTTCAACACATCTCAACAGGGTCCCATTAAAATCCCTCCTGAATAGGATATCGTCAATCAGAACATAAGGAATGGATTGTAGTCTATATTGTCTTCTTTTAGCTTTGTCGAATCCTTGAGGGTATCCATTCCCTAATAAGAAATTCTTCATGTCATTTATTCAGCTCCTTGGACCGTCAGCATATCTTTCCTCCTACTGCTCTGCTATCACCATGGCAACTTCTTCATCTGAATTCTGAACTGATAACATTTCTTTACATAATCCTCTTCCTCTTACCAATTTAGTAATTTGAATATCAACATCATATTCCATTACCCTAGTGATCCATCCAACCCTCTTTTCACTAATGTCCTTGCTCAAAAGGAAGTCCTTTACACTAGCATGGGGCACCAACAAATGGATCTTGTTGTGGGATAAAAGGTGTCTAAATTTCTTCAAGGCTCTAATGACTGCAAGGGCTTGCTTCTCAACAAAGCTATATTTATCCTCATATTCTTTAAGCCCTTCACTAAAGAAGGCTATGGGCTGCTCCTTATTCTCGTCATTTGTTTGAGTCAAGACAGCAGAAATACTGGACTCACCACCTAATGTGTAGAGGATGAAATCTTTCTCAAAATTTGGGTTCATGAGGGTAGGGGCCGATGCTATGGCTGCCTTGATCTTTTCAAAACTCTCCTTCCCCTCCTTGTTCCATGAGAAGACCATATCTTTCTTGAGCATGGCTGTAAGGGGTTTCACCATGGTAGCAAGATTAGGAATAAACCTTCTTACAAAATTTATCCTACCAAGGAAACTTTGCAGCCCTTTCTTGTGTTTAGGGAGAGGAAGGGAAAGTATTGCTTTTGTTCTTTCTGGATCAATGGTTAATCCATCTTTAGATACAATGTGTCCCAATAGTTTCCCTTGGTTTGTAGCAAAGACACATTTGGCTAGCTTGAGAGAAACCCCAAAATCTCTACATCTTAGAAATACCTGTCTCAAATGATCAAGATGATCTTCCACATTCTTGGAATACACAGTTATATCATCAAGGTATACTAAGACAAACTTGTCAATTAATCTTTTGAAAGCTACCTCCATTGCCTTTTGGAATGTGGCACCTGCATTTGTTAATCCAAATGGCATTTTGCAATAAGCATAGGTGCCCCATTTAGTAGTAAATGTTGTCTTGTATCTATCAGACTCTTTAACCAGCACTTGGTTATAACCAGAAAACCCATCAAGAAAAGAGAATCTCCTTGACCCACTGACCTTGGACAGAATTTTCTCCATAGAAGGAAGAGGATGGTGGTCTTTAAGGGAAGCCTAATTAAGATCCCTAAAGTCCACACACAATCTGATTTCTCCATTCTTCTTCCTTGCAGGGACAAGGTTGGCTACCCATGATGAGTGTTTGATAGGAAAAATTATGTTAGCCTCAATCAGTTTGGATAGTTCTTTCCTCATTAAAGGTTCAATCTTGGGATTCACTGGCCTCTATTTTTGCCTTACTGGTTTGACCCTATCAAATAAATCTATGGTATGCTGAAACAAACTAGGGTCAAACCCTTTTAAATCATCATATGTCCAAGCAAATACATCACTAAATTCTTGACATAGATGAATGAAATTTTCTCACTCAGCTTCAGAACATACCTTCCCCACGTTAAGAGATTTTCCATCAGCAATAGTAAATGGGGCATGGTCATCCTTTTTTGCAGCTAGATTCATTCTTTTATCCCTTGACTGATCATCAGGATTAAAGACACTCTCCAAGGTGATGAGACCCTTGGGCAGCTTGTTGGAATTAAGATGAATGATCTGATCACCATATTGATCTTGTAGTCTTGACTGATTTCTTTCTAAAAATTTTGCTTCATTCTGCAAGAAGCTCACAATTTGCTCATCAAACTCAAACACTTGCCAATGAGTATTATTATCAGGAACAGCGGGCCTTACCACTACCTTTACTTGTTGTTTCTTTTCTTCCTCGAGATTCCTTGGCACATCATAAGATGCACCCACTGCTGCAAGTCTATCAACATATTTATTTTCTTTCCTAGGAATGCTTTGAATATTAAATGCTTGGAAACCCTCAAGCAAATCCTAGACTCTGTGTTTATAAGACTTGAGTAGGCCATTTTTGGTGATATTCTAATTTCTCACTTGGTTCCTACCAACTCGCTATCCCCATATACTTTCAAGGCTTGAATTCCCCTCTTTTGGGCAAGTAGGAGACCTTGGATCAAGGATTCATACTCGGCCACATTATTGGTACAACTGAATTGGTACCTAAAAGAGAAGTAGTATCTTATTTTTGCAGGAGAGATCAACATAACACCAGCCCCTGATCCATTTCTATTCCTTGAGCCATCAAAGTACATACTCCATACTCCACTTATGTCGTCATTAGTCCTAACAAGGTCAAGAACTTGAACCTCTTTCTATATTATGCAATATGTACTAAGGCCTGTCTCAAGGGTTTCTGACATAGGCTCAAACTGACATGTATTTGCCCACTCATCTAAGAAGAAATCAGGAATCTCTGCTATGGAAGTGACAGGCTCGTTTACTATGTTATTTTCGTCCACCTCTAGGATAGGGCAATTCATATTGATGAAGTTGGGAGTGTAGGGTTCAGTGTGATGAAGGGCTTGAGGTTCTACTCTTATTGAAGCATTGGCCCCATATCTGGTCTTAACTGACATGTAAGACCAATCAGCAGATATGAATCCACCAATTTGAGCAGTGAAGTCTCTTGAAAGACAGATGGAAAAATAGGGCTTAACCTCAGCAACAGATATGTCTTGAATGATAGTACAACCAGGGCATGCATGTAGGACCATTTCCACACTTTTAAGGATGCCTACGGTTTTGACAGTACTCCCATCTAGTTGTAACACATCCCTAACAATGGGCTAATATTTCATCCCTAAAGCATCAGCAACACACCTAGGCATTACTGAGCTACTAGCCCTTGAATCTATCATGCAATTATGGACTAATTTGCCCCCTATAATCAGAGAAACATAAAATGGATGAGGTCTAACCTTTTTATTTGCCTCTGCATCTCCTACTGGTTGTACTAAACTAGTGGCACTCTCCATGGTAGATGACTGATCCTTGGGCTCAATCCTTTCCAATTCTTGCTGCAGCATCTTCCTCTACATTGGTATGGTAGCAACAACATCCCACATGGAAATGTTTGCAATGGTCTTCTTCATTTGCTCTACCACACTCAATGGTGCGCTAGGAATTTTGGTAGAAACTTTGGGGGCTGTACTTATAAGAGGTTGAGATGGGGCAACAAAAGGATCACTTGAATCCTGATTTATTGGACCTTGCTTTTTCTATTGTGAAGTGTTTGTCTGCTCATTTGCTGTTTTTGTATGATGTGTAGGACTTGAAGTTGAGGCCTGATTGGGAGAAGGGGGGGAAGCATGTTCCATAGCTCTCTTCTTGCTTCTTGTGTTATGAGCAACGGAATCCTAGTTTACATTACAATGCTCCTCCATCTGGTGATTCATAAAAAAGCAATCACCCTACCTCTGAACATATGAGGCCTCCTTGGGATGATCTTCCTTGTGTGATTGCTTTACTGTGGACTCCTGGACAGTTAGGGCCAAATAAGATTCTTCTTTCTGACATAGGCAGTAGGTATAAGAATAGTTACATGAGGGACAAAAATCTTGGTCTTGGGCCAAGTTATTTTGAGGGACTATAGCTCTGTTCTGATTTGAGCTTGAAGAAGAAGCATGACTATTCTGCCTATTCTGATCAAAAGAGCTATTCCACTAATTGGGAGGCCTACCACAACTTGGAGCCTGATGTTGCAATTGGGGAGGCTTGCCACCTTGGGCCTGCTACCTTTCTAAGGCCACCACCTTGTTACTCATCTTTTGTATTAGAGAAAAAATATCCTCTAATCTCTTCCCTTGGTCCTTCAACTCCCTCCCCTGCTCTTGTAATTCTTTATCCAGGGTCTTCTCTTTTTTGTTTGTGCTTAGCACTAGACCTTGGAGCATTTCCTTGAGTTCATCTATTCCGTTTGAGAATGTGGAAGCTTGGGGGACTGGAGTAAGGGCTTGTAACGTAGGATTTGTAGGAAGAGGGGCTATCGCTGGTTGGTGGTTGGGAACATGAGGAAAGAAAGGCATAGGAGGCCTTGGGGCTAACTTTCCACCTTGTATTAGGATATTTTTAGCATTTATAGTTGTCTCATAAGCATTTGGTAATGTATCTCCTCCCATAGTTTGGATTGTGGTGGCAATGTCACTGTTGAAAGCTCTAAGGTAATGCAAGAAGGCATTACCAGGGGTAGGTTTCACTATAGTAGGTATTCTATCCCATGTCTTTTGGAATCTGTAATTAAAATCAGTCATACATTCATGGGGGGCTCTTTTTATTGTATTCAGCTGCTCTAGTAGTGACAAATGGTCACTCTTATCCTCAAAATGTTTGCATAATCCTGCTCCTAGTCCATCCCAATCAGTTATGGAACCATGAGCTAAGCCTCTATACCACTGTAATGCTTTTCCTTTTAAAGATGAGGCTAGAAGTCTGACGGCAACATACTCTTCTGTAATACCATGAATATTGCAGACATTCGCTACCTCTTGGATATGCTCTAGGGGGGAAATAGAAGTTTCACCAGTAAAATTAGGTATGCTTTTTAGTGCAGCTACTGGTATATCATGTCTTTGGGCTAACAATAGAGGACTTCCACCATTAAAGGTGGCAAAAGGATGAACTCTTGGCTGTTCCATATAAACAAGTGTTCTATTGATGAGTGCTGATGGCAATCTAGGCTGAGTTCGGACAGTAGGAGGAGTAGAGACAGATCTTACAGTTATATTAACTGTTATTCCACCTCTAACTGGTGATAATGAAGCTCTATCCCTCCTTCTTCTAGGACTTGAAAGTGAGAGTTCTTGATATTGAAAATTACCTCTAGAAGATGCCCTTATTTCAGCTTTGGGCATGAATTTCTGCAACTTTGGCCTGAAACCAGATTTGTTGATGTTCAGAGTCACCAAGTACTTGATGAATCAACCTCTTGAAGGCTTGAATACTGAAGCCAGCACTACTTCTTCAGCATTAATCTCAGAAACTCTTTCTTCTTTTGACACCAGTAGACATGAAATCTTCGGATATAGGTCCCACCGGGCGTGCCAAAAACTGTTGTCACTTACGATTGCACCCTTCTCCAAGGCCTATGCACGAGGACAACCTAGTGAAACATGGAAACAACCTCCAAGCTATGGGACTTGAACTACGAGTTCGAGTCTTCGGAGAAGGCTGGCTTCCTCTTACTGTCAGGGCGCACCTATCTATTCTTAGAAGGAAAAGGGGAGAAAGAGAGTGTTAAAGCAAATCTACCTAGTCTAATCTAAGACGGTGATGCACCAAAACAGAGTGTTCAGACTCATTCCTGCCCATATATACACTACAAAACCAGGGTAACATACAAAATTCATACACGTCCATACTTATATCGATCAATAATCACATACACATAAGAAAAACCAACCGAATGACACCAAGAAAAGGAGATTTCACTTGTGTATTATCCAATAGGCCAAAGATAGATACAGTATGTAGATCACTGATCTTAGTAATACACCAATGGGAGGCAAGGTGATGCACATGCACACTGACGGCTGAAAGAGATGATACAGGATATTACATGGCTCAGAGACAAAGGGATTTTACATTGCAAGTCTGCAAGCAGTAGTAGAGAAAATCAGGAAGAGTCCACCTTGAGAAAAAATCACAAAATTGCCTTTATAGATTAGACATAACTAAAGATTTCTGCATTACATTCACTTCTTACCTACTGGCATTAACTTCCCATCTTGAGAATCCAATCGGAAATTTGATTGAATCCTGGCTTGCATACCAAGAAATCTCATTTCTTTCTGAGAAGAGCCTGGAGAAGACAGAAATGGCACCACAACATTCCCTGACATGGTAGATGGATCGACTGGATGGGTGGAGTGTCCTTATGTCTTGCATTCATTCCTAGTAGGTCAGAAATGATCGGGAAGATCAGATTACAAGATAACGTCGATCATCTCTACTTCTTGGTTCATGAATCATCCTAGCCTATCAGTCGACCTAGTTTCTTATATGTCGACTAGGACACGCGAGCCAATCGTAATCCTTTATTTTGCCACCTGGAGAGTCCTTCCGTGGTTGATCGCCTTCATTGAACTAACTGTGCCACCTTTACCATCTAATCGCTGGCCGTTAGCTAATTGCCATGTCGAAAACCGAAACCGCGAGGACACGTGTCCTCCGAGTGCTAACTCGCCATTGTAAAATCCGCGCAGCTCCTCTATGGCGAGATAGTGCTGACCCTAGATCTCTACAGATCTAATGGTGGAGAACCCACCCCTTAATGCATTGGTCGTATCAAGAAATTTTGCCCCTCGACATATTTGTGTTCTGACTCGGCACACGTGGTTGTTTTTGATTTTCCGTGGACCCTCTTTCCTGCGACTGGGCCGATCTGAATCGATGCCACCCCAGTGATGCATCTAGCGAGACCTGACCCCACTGACATGCGGTAATTGGGCGCGATGTCGCCATGGTAAAAATCTTGCAGCTTCACTAAGGCGACATGGTGCCTACCGTTGATCTTTTCTCATCTGATGGTCACAGATCTAACTTCTCGCGACCTTCCTTTTCTATTGATTTGTCAGGCCCGCTAATACGTAGCATCCTCCTGTTGGTCCATCGGTCATTCAATCCTCGGCTGCATGAAATTGGTCCCACCAGGACACGTGGTGCACGGGCGCTATATCGCCATGATAAAAATCTTGTAGCTTCGCCATAACACGATGGCACTTGCCGTCGATCGGTCCTGATCTGTCGGGGAGATCGTAAACCCAGCTATGCTATTAGAAATTCTGGCCTAGTTACACGTGGAGCTTCCTTACTGGCCCAGTGAAACACCACTGGGAAAACTTGCGACTTGGCCTCACAGGGTGACCACGTGTCGACTAGGCGCATGTCGCTATGGGAAAATTGAGGTTAAATTCCCATAGCGCCATAGCGCCCAACCAATGACATGTCCCTATCCATGTGTGGTTCCTTCTAATTCGCTGTCGTGGCATCGGGCTCCACCAACTGGGCAGATGAGGTACATAATGGGGCCTAATGTTTTGCCTGAAGTTCTCTCTGTTTATCTTCATCAGCCCGCCAAACTTTACCCAACCACTGCAACATTTTTTTGGCAACATGATCTGCCCACCGACGTGAGCATCTCCACCGGGTGCTATGTTTCCATGGAGATTTTTTGGTCAGCGTGCGATAGTGCCATAGCGCCTGTAGCGCCGAAAAACTTTCTCGACCTGCCCTCTATTTTAGCCCACTCATCGGGTTCACCAGACACATGTCAATTGGGTGTGATGTCGCTAATATAATTGTCACGCAATTCTACCATAGAGAGATAGCGCCCTTCACTGATCTCAGGTTATCTGACGGCGAGAAACTCGCGGGTCGTAAGAATATATTATAAGGTTTAAAACATTGGTAATTCTAATATCTCCACTGGTATTTGAATCTGGGCATATCGAAGGTGGGATGGGCAATATAAAATGCGAATTTTGGCGAGAAGTGGAAATACAACAGTTAACTTGACAAAATATTTTACTGCAGAGGTTATAGGGCTTCCAAAAGAGGGGTTAAAATTTAGCAAGGAGACTAGCATCTTGAATGTGGCCTTCAAGAAATTCTCAAAGACTAAAGACAAAGAGAAGTAATTGGAGAAAAATGGGGATTTCTATGAGCTAAAACAAATTAAAGTTATCTGGAGGGATGTCCTATCTTGTATCCATGAGTACTTCATCCTTGATGGTAGGGCTAAAAGGGTCCTTAAATTTCATTGTCTTCCTAAACCATTTTAGGCACAAAGATAGGATTTCACTCCCATTTTTTCTAAAATACTCTTTTCTTCTTAGCCTTTATGCTCATAGGAAATAAGAGTCTCATCCTATTTTGCATGAAGAGTTGTAAAAGTAACACTATAAAGCCCTCTCTAGTCATTGAGAAAAGGAAAGGCTCTAGTAGTGAGACCTACCCTAACAAAATTAAGGTTGAAGAAGGGGCTAGTGTTAATAAGAAGGTTCTAAAATAGGAAAAATATCAAAAAAAATGTAGAGGAAATGGTGTAGTCTAAGAATTCAGACAACAATGAGAAGATGGATACGAAAAATGATGAGAAAATAGAAATGAGGGACTTTGGTTCTAATTTGGATGGGTATTCTAGTAGTAAAGGGGTATCTGGAAAAGATGAGGTGGACAAGAGCCATGATAAAAACATAGGGTCAGATACTCATGGGGAAGAGGAAGAAAAACTAAGTGATTACCCCTCTCGAAATGCCAATGAGGAGGAAATGGACCATTTAGTCTTTGTTAGAGGGAGAAGGCACACAACTAGTGGGACCCAATGTTATCATGGTAGGTGAAAAAGAATTCCTAAACATAATGAAAGAAGGAGAGGGCACAAGGTATGACATTGTTTTCAAACCTTAGAATGCACAAAGCATAATCAGATCATAGTTGCCTAAGGAAGTGGGGAAATCGCAAGAACAATTTGATGATATTGTAAGTGAGGGGAAAGACAACATTTCCACCTAAGGGAGCTATTATCCATCAAATAAATTGCATCCATGATCAACTTTTCCTAATAAGGAAAAATATAAGATGACACCTAGTCAACATTAAGAGATAACCAAACAAGTGTAGGAATGGTTAGACCATGGATTGATAAGGAAGAGTTTTAGCCCATGTACAATTTCAACTGTCTTGTTGCCAAAGAAGAGAGGTTCTTGGAGAATGTGTATAGATTCAAGGGAAATTAATAAGATAACCATTTGGTATAGATTTCCAATCCTAAGAATTGAATATTTTCTTGATTGTTTGGGCAATGGAAAGTACTTCACCACAATTGACTTTAAGAGTGATTATCATATAAGAATTAAGGAGGGAGATGAGTGGAAGATAACTTTCAAGACTACTTAATGGTTTTATGAGTGGCTAGTGATACCCTTTGGTTTTTCAAATGCCCTGTCTACATTCATGAGGCTCGTGAATGAAGTTTTTCTTGATTACTTGGGTAAGTTTTTTGTTATTTATCTTGACAATATCTTGATTTTTAGTAGTATAAAAGAAGAACATTTTAGACATTTGAATCTTGTCTTGAAAAGGCTATCTGATGCTAATATTACCATCCACCTTGAAAAATATGATTTAATGAAGGAAGAGTTTGTCTATTTGGGTATTTTCATCTCATAGGGACAACTCAAGATGGATCCTAGCAAGGTGGACGCCGTACCTAGTTGGCCAACACCCAAGACTACCTCATAGATAAGTAGCTTCCATGGCTTAACACAATTTTATAGAGATTTCAATAAGAAATTTAGTCATATATGTGCACCCTTATTGGACACCATTAAAGGTGGGGTTAGAGCCAAGTTCAAGTGGACTCACCAAGCTAGTAAGAACTTTGAATTGTTGAAATAGTAGATTGCCACTCTACCAATCTTGGTCTTTCCTAGTTTTGCAAGTTGTTTATGTTAGAGTAAATAATTAATTAATTGGTAATCATTTATTCTATGTACTTAAGCTTACTTAGCTTAATGCATGTAGTTGAGGTTAGTTGTTGACAACATGGGAGTTTGTTCCCTTTAGCGTACTTATCTTTTCCACCTCTTGTGGATGTGTGCTTAGTTGTCAACCTTATCTCCTACCTCATTCTAGCTTGTTCTACAAGCTTCCATGAGGCCATTTTATTTGGTCTCTCATTCATTGTAAATTCATTCCATTCACATAGCAATTCTAATTTCCTATTGTGAAATATTCTTTTGTGTGGTATTTGCTTCAAGCTCTTTGCTCCCTAGGTTTCTCTTCAGCAAGCTATTTACATTGCAAGTGATCTTGGCACATTTTTAGAGTTGGATTATCAACTCCTACATCATATTAGAGCCTCCCTACTACTTCTTGTTCGAAGGATTTTTGAAGCCGTAATTTGGAGTCACAAACCCTAGTTTGTTTATGTAATTTTCTTCAAATCAGGGGTAGAACAATTTTTTGGAGCACTTTGGGGTCAAACAAATGCTGCCATTGGATCCAGAAGGCCGTTTCCAATTAAGTCTCATATAAAACTTTCTATTTTTGGCTACAGACTTTTTTTGAAATTTTTTTAGCCTCCTAGGTCACTACCATATGGACGTAGAGCAAAAAATAAAATATAAATATAAAAATAAATAAAAAATCATGCCGCCACTGCAACAGTGCTCACGCACCACCACAATGCAGCCTACGTGCCACCAACATGCCACCAATCTACCAACAATCCACCAGCAAAACCTCTGACAGACTCCACCGCTAGCACGCCACTGGACCCCAACTACCACCAGAAGCGTCGTTGGGTTTTCCTCCTAGGCGCCACCACCACCAATAGTTTTCTTCATTTTTCCACTTAGTGGCCACTCTACACCTATGATGTCACTTTTCTAACCTACTCATGTAATTTCTCGACCTGCACATGTCACTTTATGACACTGTGATGTAATTTGTCGATGCTGACATCAGCTTTCCATCAACTAACATCATCCCGACCTGCGACCCTACTAACATCATCTTTCCATCTACTGAAATCAATTTTTCATCTATTAACATCATCATTATGACTACAGACATCATCATTCTGGCGACGGTCTTTTGACGGCTGTATGGGCGTCAAATTTAACACAGTGTTTGTAATTTTCCAACAAGGTGCAATTTTCAAGCAACAGTGAGTTTTTTTCCCATAACTTGGGCATACAGAGGCCTTTTTCCAATCCAAAAGAAGTGTCAAAAATCTGACTCAGAGATGGAGACATTGGTTCTAGTCTTGTAAGATTCTAAGATTTATTGAGCTCCCATTTTTGGTGTCAAAGTAGAGGCTTCTATTTCCTCCTATTCTACATCAACAAATCTAGGGTCTTTTCCAATTTTTTGCTTTCTATAGTTGTTTTTGAGGTATTTGAGGGATATTATTATATTTTTGTGCAGGGGGTGGGGGTGTCTTTCTTTTGTGTAACTTACTTCAGTTAAGACCCTTCTACTTTCGTCTTCTTCTTTCTCTCAATGGTGGATCCATCTGTGACCCATCTTACTCCACACAACTACCACACCTGGAAGGCACAAATAACTAGGCTTCTCATGTCAAGAGGTCTATGGTCATTTCTAAATGAGAATCAGCCTATTCTTAAGTTCCCTTTTGAGGTTCTATGGAACAAGAACAAAATGGATGAAGCCATGGGATTGATTGCACTCAACATTTCAGATAGTCTGCTATTTCATCTTGATGGTTTGACTACTCCATGGGCTTATTGGTAGAAATTTTAGACTTTTTTTGGATAGGTGAATGAGTTTTGAGCACTTTAGTTGGATGCAGAATTAACTTCTTTGTCACCAAGCAACTTTCCTACCATCGAGGACTTTCTGATGAAGTTCAAATCCCTACATGCAATTTTACAAGGATGTGGGAAGAAAAAAACTGATGATGAGTGCATATTCTTGATACTCTCAAAGCTGAAGGGGCAGTATCAAGTTTTTTCTTCTACTTTCTACTCTACCATGGATGCCCTTGGAGACAGACATAGAATGCCTACATTTGAGACATTTTGTGACAGGTTGACTAGGGAATAGGCAAAGATCCAATAGGTGGATGCCTCTGGGTCTTCCAGCCAAGCATTGGTTGCTTAAACTTCTAAGGGAAAATCAAAGAAGAAAGGAAAATTGAAGAAAGACACATCAAAATCTGATCCTAAGCTTCCAACTAATCCTCTAGCAAACCCTCCCAAGGGTAAAGATTCTTCAAATTTGGGTGAGTCTACCTCCAAGACCAAGAAGAAATCGAGTGAGAAGTGCAATTTTTGTGGGAAAGATGGACATTTAGTTTCTAGGCGTTGGAAATGATTAGAGGCTTTAGAGGAAGCCATGAAGGAGCATCATATTTCATCTCCTCGGTCTTCATCTCCACCTACAAGGAAAGGCCATGCTCTTTCTGCACAAGCTATGACTTTAGCGCCTACATGGATTCTTGATTATGGGGCTTCTCACCACATAACAAACCCTCCTAAGTTTCTTACCTCACTTGCTCCTTGTACCACCACATAGATTACAGTTGGGAACTCTTCACAACTTTCAATTTTGGGTTCTGGCACTATTGCTTTGGTTGGGGGCTCTCTATAGGATGTACTTTATGTTCCTAATATTTTGATGAACCTTCTATCTATCTATCAGATTTTCCACTCCAGCTCTGGAAAGACAATCAAGTTCTCACCATATGATGTGGTTATTTGAGACTTGCATGATTCAGTGATGATTGTGGCCATTGGTAGTGTTGACTCTGCATCTCGCCTCTACATATTTGATGGATTTGAGTCTTTTGATGACATAGGTTCATGTTTAGTTTCACATGCAGATTCAGTAAGAAAACTTTGGCATGAACATTTTGGGCATGTCAATTATGAATATCTTTAGCAAATGAGCACACAGGCACTTGTTCTTGGGCTTCCCTAGATTTTCTATCTAGATGGTGTTTGTCAGGGATGTGCACTTGGCAAGCAACATAGGGATTATTTTCCACATGGATAAGCCACTCATGCTTTAGCACCTTTGGAGTTGATTCATAGTGACCTCATGCCATTTACTACTCCTTTTTTGGGTGCTAGATATGTGCTTACATTTATTGATGACTTCTCTAGATGCACATGGGTGTACTTTCTTAAGTACAAGTCTGATGTCTTTGACTCATTTCGAGTTTTCAAGACATTTGTAGAGAAGCAATCTAGACTTTCTATTCGATGGATATGCATAGATAATGGGGGGGGAGTATGTGAACCATGCTTTTAGAGACTTCTATTCTAAGCATGGTTTTTAGCATCAGCTTTCAGTGCCCTACACTCCTCAATAGAATGGTGTAGCTGAGAGAAAGAACAAAACCCTTTGGGAGATGGAAAATTGCATAATTCAGTCTAGGTCCATGGATTCATGTTTTTGGCAGAGGGAATCAATTGTGCCAACTACATTTAGAATCAAATGCCTCATAAGGCACTTTGACATATGACTCCTAAGGAGGCTTGGTCCCATGTCAAGCCTGATGTGTCATCATTCAAATTTTTTGGGAGTACAACATATGCTTTTGTACCTGATGCTTAGAGGAAAGCAATGGAACCAAAGAGGTGACCATTGATTTTTTTTGGCTACTGTGAGGATGTAAAGGCTTATTGGTTATTTGATCCTGATTCCAAAGAAGTCATATTTTGACGGGATGTCTTGTTTGATGAGAGCCCTCCTGCAGTACATTCCTCACCTCTAGTGACTCCTTCATCTCCTACTACTCCCTCTTCATCTCCACTTTGTTTCATAAATGATGAGGATGATGATCATGGTGATCCTGATATACCTCCACCATAGGATCCTCCCTAGATTCCTAAATGGGCTCGAGCTACTGTTGAGGCTACAAGATCTCTAGCTGGTGACCCATCCATGTCCCATCGCACCCATTCACACACTATGGGTTCCAGCCTACTCAGTCATGTTGTTAGTACTAATCCTTAGACATTTGCGGAGGTGATAGGACCTTTAGAATTGGATAGTGCAATGGAGGAGGAATATTCTTCTTTGATGAAGAACCACAAATGGGATCTTTGTTCTCTCCCCAAGGGGAGAAAGCTAGTGCATTATAAGTGGATTTACCATAATAAGTATGTTGCTGATGGTTCTATTGATAAGCATAAGGCTCATCTTGTTGCAAAGGGTTTTTCATAGGTTGAGGGTGTTGATTACTCCTAGACATTTGCCTCAATCACCAAGATGAATTCTATTCACCTTTTCTTATCCCTCGCAGCTTCCAGGGATGGTCAGTTTATTAGATGGATGTGAAAAGTGCCTTTCTACATGGTGATATCACTAAGGAGATTTATATGGAGCAACCTCTAGGTTTTTTGTAGGATCCCACCTTGGTTTGTAGACTTTGATGTTCATTGTATGGTCTCAAGCAAGCCCCTAGGGCTTGGTATGAGAAGATGGATTCATTTCTACTGTCTACAAGCTTCACTCGCTACCATTCCAATCCCATAGTGTACATTAAGCATCTTGGTGATGAGATTCTGATTCTTTTTTTGTATGTTGATGATCTTATCCTTACAGGTAGATCATCATCCATGCTCTAGGATGTTAAATGTGCACTGATGGACTAGTTCAAGATGACTGATGTTGGTTTGTTGCACTACTTTCTTGGTCTTTAGATTCATTAGTCCCCTACTAGAAGTTTTGTGTATTAGCAGAAGTATGCTCTTGACATGCTTTGTTTCTTTCACATGCTTGATTTTAAGGTTGCTCCTACACCATTTCAGTCGAGTCTTACTTTTTCTACCTCGTTCTCCTCACCTTCCATGGATGCTACTTTGTATCGACAGTTGGTTGGTAGCCTGTTATACCTGACACACATGTGCCTTGATCTTTCTTGTGCAGTTGGCTTGGTCTCTCTATTTTCTCAAGACCATCATGAGAGTCATTGGCAAGCTACCAGGTACATTTTATGCTACATTCAGGGCACACTCATGTATGACATCATTACACTATGGGGACTCCACACATTATTGGCTACACTGACTCAGATTGGGCCGGTGATGTTGATGATTGAAAGTCTACTTCTGGCTTTGTGTTTTGCCTTGGATCTAGTCCCATCACATGGTCATGCAAGAAGTAGCATGCTCAAGCACTTTCATCTATAGAGGCTAAGTATAGGGCACCAATTCTTGCTAGTCAGGAGGCTTTATGGCTTCATTAGTTGATGACTAAGTTTGGCTTTCCTCCTGATAATCCCACTATTTTGTGGTGCGATAATCAGAGTTTCATCCACATTTCTTGAAACCTAGTGGAACATCAGCATACCAAGCACATTGAGTTGCACATGTATTTCATCTGTTAGTTGATCTAGGATGGTGTTATGGCATTATAGTACATTCCAACTGCTAGTCAGGTTGCAGACATCTTCACTAAGCCTTTTGCATTGCCCTGCTTTCTTTAGCTATGGTCAATGCTTGGGGTTACAGAAGTTGTCCTTGGGGGAATTGGTTGAGGCCATCCTTCCTTCACTTCTTATTTTTCTTCAGCATGTTCTTTTTTACCTCTTTTTGGGGGAGAGTTTTTCCCATGTGGTTTTCTCTCTTTCCCCATTTTACAGAGGTTGTATTTAGTTGCATTGTACTTGGGTACCTAAAATGGCCTCTTTGTCATGACCCATTTTGCATTTTTTCTTCTGTTTTGTGAGCTTAAGGCATTCCCTAAGTTGCACTTAAGGGGAGGGTGTTAGAGTAAATAATTAATTAATTGTTAATTATTTATTCTATGTACTTAAGCTTACTTAGGTTAATGCATTTAGTTGAGGCTATTTTTTGACAATGGGAGTTTGTTCCCTTTAGCATACTTATCTTTTCCACCTCATGTGGATGTGTGCTTACTTGTCAACCTTATCTCCTACCTCATTCCAGCTTGTTCTATAAGCTTCCATGGGGCCTTTTTATTTGGTCTCTCATTCATTGTAAATTTATTCCATTCACATAGCAATTCTAATTTCCTATTGTGAAATATTATCTTGTGCATTATTTGCTTCAAGCTCTTTGCTCCCTAGGTTTCTCTTCAGCAAGCTATTTGCATTGCAGGTGATCTTGGCACATTTTTGGAGTCGGATTATCAACTCCTATAGTTTACTAATGAATTTAATGCTAGTAACCTTTCCATTGGAGCAATCCTTAGCCAAGAAGGTATACCAATTGCATTCCATAGTGAAAATTTAAATGAAGCCAAGAGGAAGTATTCTTCCCATGACCTTGAGATGTATGCCTTGGTTAAAGCCTTGAGGAAATGGAGGAATTACCAATAATTGTTTTTTACCTAGACAATTAGGGCTTAAGCTTTCTAAATTTCCAAGATGAACTAAGTAACAAGCATATGAAGTGGGTGGATTATATTTAGGCCTATAAATCCAGCATCAAACTTAGGAAAGGCACTGCAAAAAAAGTTGTAGATGCACTTAGCCAAAGGTTGTTGACTCTACAAGAAGTGGAGATTAGGAGTGTGGAAACTAAAAACTTCAAGGAGCTATACCTTGATGATCCAAACTTTTCCAAGCCCTATTAAGTGTTTACTAATAATACTAACCATTTCCACCATGAGTTTTCTTATTTTACCTTGCAGGAAGGCCTCTTGTTAAAAGGCAATCAGCTATGTGTCCCAAGGGGATGCATAAAAGAAAACCTAATCCAAGAGAAGCATAATGGTTCTTTAAGTAGATATTTTGGAGTGAATAAGAGAGTGGATTTTCTCTAAAGGTTATACTACTAGCCTACTTTGAGAAAAGATATGAAGAGGTATGTTGAGTATTGGATGGTTTATCAAAAATCCAAGGGATTTGCCACCAATGCAGGATTATACCAACCATTTCCTATTCCTCAAAGACCTTGGGAATGTTTGAGAATGGAATTTTTGGTTGGGCTACCTAAAACAAAGCATGGTTATGATAGTGGTTATGTCATTCTGGATAGGGTATGAAAAATGACTTGATTTCTGCCATATAAAATCACTCATGATGCATGTTTCATTGCAAATTTTTTCTTTAGGAAAGTACTAAGGATACATGGATTTCCTCTTAGAATTGTGTTTGATAGAGACACTAAGATTATGAGTCACTTCTATAAGACTCTATGGTAAAATTTAGGTACAAAGCTTTCATTTTTATTTTCCTATTATGCTCAGATAGATGGGTAGACAAATGTGGTTAATAGGAGCCTAGGAAACCTCTTGAGATGTTTCACCAAAGAGTATTATTAAACATGGGACCACATTATTGCACAAGTAGAAGATGCCTACAATGATAATATAAATAGGTCTACTAGGAAGATTCCCTTTGAAGTGGTCTATGGAGTTCATCCTAGAGGCATTCTTGAACTAAGGGACATGAAAACATGTGCAAATTTTAGTGGAGTAAGTGAAGACTTTTATCTTTCCATGAAATAAGTTCATGACATCGTAAAGAAAACCTTAGAGCAGAGTATGCAAACATGAAGCAAAATGAAGATGCAAGGAAGAGATATGTTCAATTTGAACTTGGGGACTATTTTATGGCTCATCTTAACAAACATAGGTTGTCGAAAGGAGAATCTCACAAGTTACAAATGAGGAAGGTGGGGCCATGCAATATTTTGGCCAAGTATGGAGATAATGCATATCATGCTGATCTACCAGCCCATATGGGCTTATCTAGTACATTTAATGTTGCACATTTGGTATCCTTCAAGCGTTCAATTCCACCTTCCATTCCAAGAGGGGATACAAACTTTCAAGACATTGTAGCTACATTTCCAAAGCTAACTATAGGAAAATTAAAAGCTAAGAAGATTTTGAGTTCTAAAGAGAATAAGGTGACTAGGAATAAAAAATACATGAAGCATCTTATGAAATAGAATGGGAAACTAGATATTAAAGAAACTTGGGTTGTATAAGGATACTTCAACAAGCATGGAATTGATCTTTTTCTTATTCACTATGAAAGTCATAGAATGACTTTCAAGTCATTGGGGGAGTATGGTGTAGGAGCACCTAGGATAGGTCATTAGGAACCAACAAGAGTCTTAAAAAGGCCTAGGAGGAATAAAGAGGTCCTTAGTTTAGGGGTTCTCATGCATTTGAAGCACCAATATAGTTTATTATAGGAATCTTGATAGCAAAATGTTGCATTGGCCAAATGTTGTCTATTAGGGACAAAAGTGCAAAAAAAATGTTTTAGAGGGCTAGATAAGCATAGGAGGATAATTAGGCATGGAAATGGCCTAAAAATGGTATAAATAACTTCCATGGGTTGTTTTGAGTCTTTATATGTAGTCTTTCAAAGTCTAAAGTGTAAAAATGCAAAGTTTATCAATTTTGCAAAAATTGTACATTGACAATTTTACAATTTTTGCAACTTTTATTGTAAAAAGTTGCAAAGGTGATTGGAAGGAACAAGTAGATTACTAATTATTATGGGTTTATTTATTTATTTTGAGAATGATTTTTAAAATCACTCAAATTCACCATTGTATGGGTGGGAAGTTCTGGTGTGTACAAATGTAAAGAAGTTAATGGAAATTGATGACAATTTGAATGGAAAATAGGATTTGATTGAAATATCATTGAACTAATTATTTGGAATAGGAATGTATTTGTTCATATCCAATACTTGTTTCTTTTTTTTTGTTGGAAGTTCTTAACAATCTTTTTGTGTTCACATTAAATGATTTTGTAAACTATTTGTTTGTTGGCTAGTACTAGGGCAAGCTTTACAAAATGGTGTCTACCAACATCCCCCATGATTGAAACTCTCTGAAACCTTGAAAAATGCTAGTATAATTTTTTTCCTTTTTATATTAGAAATTATGGAGTAGGATGCACAAGGCCAAGCCCTTTCCTTGGAAGCCCTAAGTGAGATAGGGTTGTACATAGCTAGAAATTGAAGAAAGGAAGGTAGATTTCATGCAGGGGTGAAACCAAGTTGATGGAATGGGTTTAATGTATGGAAAAATACTTGAATAAAGATAGTATGGGTGAAAAAGGAATGTTGAAATTCCCCAATGAAAGAGCAAGAGTATATTTGTTGAGCTGACTAGTCTAGACTATTGATAAACCCTTGCAAACCCACAAAATTTGGGTTAGGGCATTTGTTATAAATTGGGAACCTAAGACCTCATGAATCATGAAGGATTTTGAAAATGGTATCTCAAAAGGAAGTCTTTTTGTGACCTTGTTATGAAATATTTTCAAAAATCCATTTTTAGACCATTAGGAGGGCTAATTGGGGGCTACTAGACCTAAAAAGAGAGTTTTTCATTAGGTTGAAGAGATTTTATAGAAATTTAATGAATGGATTATGAAATATGGACGGGAAGAAGTCCAATACACCATAGGAAGAGCCTCCAATCCTTGCAAGATCAGATAAAGCATTATGGAGGCCTAGAAAGAAGTTTCAAGCTAATATTCAAGCTTAAAAGGGTAGTTTGGTTTAAGGGAAAGTTGTCTCTAAGTGATTGGGGTTAACCTTGTGTAAGTAGAGGTTATGGAGCTAAAATCATCTACATACACTACCCTAGAATAATCCCATCACCTTTTCATGATCAAAATTATTTATTCCAAAAATAAAACTTAGAGACTCTCCCTTAGAATGTAATACATACCTTTGCTTGGTATACAATATACATGTTCTAACTCTTTGGTCTATATGTAGATGCAAAATGTCAAAATGTCAAAATTGAAAAACTTGGGCTTTGATCATCCTTATTCATCATCTATCACTTGTTTACATATACACATTTCCCCCTTTTTTGTGACTCATTATTGCTTGGGTGTAAGGATCAAACCATGCTTGTCCAAAAGTAGTTTGTGTAGCTACAATAACATGGTTGGAGAATTTTACAAACTTTTCCTTACAAACTCCAAAAATTGAATCTTAATTTCTAGTGTAGCTACTAGATCTATCAAAATATTAGAAGTAGAGAGATTTAGATCTCTTTGCACCACCCCATTAGTTGATTATCACTCTCTACATAAACTCCTACTTATGTATCAACATTATCTAAATGGAGATAAGCTTGGCCCTTATTTTCCCATCTATAACCACCAACTACACCAACTATTTTTTAGAAAATGTTAACTTATTAAAATTAAATGGTCTTATACTTTCATCAATTATTAATGTAGTTCCTGAATAGTATAAATCTTCTTGTAGCTTATCTACAACCTCCTAATTTTCCTTTGTAAAATATGTGACATCACACAACTTTTTGTACAAAGAATAAATACTCTTAACATCTTCTTCCAAAACATTTACATGTTTTCAAAGATGGACTTTCCTCAACATAATTTCTATAGAAGCTTTCTCCAAACCTTTCTTCTAAAATTTTCTCACAGTTAATTGCGTCATTTTTTTATTTGTATCAATATTTGAGTCATTGGCCTTCTCCAAAATTTGACCTAATTAAGACATTAAAGGTGCTTTCACATTAAGATATTCCACATAAAAAGATTCTAGGAATATATCCTCCACCTCATGCAATACATGTATCTATTGTTGTTCTCTCTTCATGTCTTCTTTTCTTGTCTTCCACACCAATAAATCTTGCAAATTTTTATGCCAAGTTATTTGTGTCCCAATTAGGAAGCACAATAACCTCATCAATTTTCATTGACTTTCTATGTGAATTCAACTTCTTATTCTTAATCCTCTTCCCTCTAGAATTAGTAGTACTAGAACTCAGTAATGATAATTACAATATTTAAGTTTGGAGCTCTAGGTTGAGAGTTTCAATTATCGTTTGTGTGACCTCAACACCTTTTTTCTCTTCCTTTAATTTCTACTCCTTATTTGGTTTGAGTTAGACATTGGAACTTAGTTGAATTTTCTTGTTTGTCCCCTCAATATAAGGCCCTAAGACATTTGGCCTATCATTGCCAATAGTATATTTCTATAGTGGTGTATTATGTTGTTCTTCCTCCTTGTTCTCATCTTGGCTTCCCTTGCTAACATCATGTTTTTTATGAATTTCTTGTACATTTATCATTTCATTTTCCAAAACACTCTATTTATCAAAAATAACAACATCATTGGTTTCATCTCCTAACATTCACACATTAGAATCAATAGTAACTATGAATGTATCAATTATAATAACTATTAGATATTTTTATTGTTTATGTTTACCAATCTTAGGATATTATTTGACCTACACAATTACTTGATTGGTATTCATCAATGGTTCTTTTATTGATTTAGGATTAGGAGTTCTCTCCTTCATTTCTTTCTCGGCCTTCTCAATCTTATCTACCTCTTTCTCAATTATAGTCACATCTAGCATTGAATCTTCTAGAGTTTCATCTTCTATAGTGACTACAACTATCTTCTTCTCACTTTCTTGTGTCATTTGATGTATAGTCTCCACTATTTTCCTAGCATCATCATAGATGCCTTTTTTATTATCCAACTATATTTGTCCTACATCCTTCTCTTGGTTTTCTTCTCCTCATTAGTAGGCATAATACCAAAAAATTTCTTCCATTCCATTCTTCTCTTCTGTAAAACTTGATCAATTTTAATTTTCAAAATAATATATGCTCTTCTTTTTGGCAGAATTTTTTTAGCGTAATCCTTGAATGCTATTGGCTTATTTATTTTTCCTAAATCATGGAAAACTTGGTATAATATAGTCTCTCTCATCTATCTCTCTATGCTTAGTGACCATTTCCATTTACCATCAATATTATTATACATCTATTTAGGTGATCCCTTACCTAATTTAATTGGTGTGTACTTAAAATTCACCATCATGTCAATAACAACTTGTTCTTCCTTTTCATTACTAGTATTTTCTAAGGTATCATATTTAATGTACTTGAAACCTACTAATCTTGTTGAGCTTCACAAATTTTTTCATACCTTATCAATATCTTGAGGATATTTTCTTGGAATAGTTTGGAATCTACTCATGTCATTAGACTTGGTTCATTATGCTCCATCATCATCATGTTTAGGCTTTCTAATCAATATTTTCTTCGTTTCTTCTTCTTTTGGATCTTCTTGGCCCCTACACTATCACATGTCTTCTTCCTAGGACTTTTTACTTGAATATGGTTCTTGTGATTTTCACAACCCATTTCTTTGGTGGCTTGACAACTAGAGTGTTGGCAGCCCTAGTTCTCTATTTAGTTATTCTTTGTGGTATGGTTGTGGACTTGGTCACCACCTTTTTAAAAAAAAAATCATCTTTAATTCAACCACAATAATATATTTTATTTATATGCCTTGGGATTAGAAATAATTATATCCTTACCTTTACCTTCATAAGCTTCCTCATCATCATCTTTATCTCCTTCCTCACTTCTAAGTTCTTAACCTTTTCCCTCTATTATCTTAAGTGGTGTATCACCAAGTTTACTTCTAAGATTTATATCATTTTATTCCTTGTCCTATGCATTTTAGGAAATTATGAACCATTTTCATCATCATCATTTTAACATTTTCTATCTCATATGTGTCAAAAGGTTTGGCATACTTGTCAATCTCCTTGAATAGCAATATTGTGATGGTTGTTGGAACTTCATAAATGTTTACCTCATAATGTAGAGGTCTTAACCATGAAACTTGATTATTAACTCCTTGAGAATACATATAGTTAGTATCCACTAAGAATCATATATCATTTTAGTACTAATAAACTACTCACTTAGGGATCCTAAACATGTTCTTCATCTTCTACCTAAATTTCTCAAAATACTCATCCATAATTGTCCCAAAATTATCATCTATCTCACTAATAGACTCATTGATCTTCTTTATAACTAGCATCTTCTTGTCCCTTATTACATCTTCTATAGTGTGAAATGAATTTTGTTCATAAGATTATATACACACAATGAGAGAACCAAACTTACATGAAGTTTATTTCCTTTCCTTATTGCTCCTAGGTTCTTTCCCAATTGGGTTAGCTATAACTCTAAAAGATTGTAACTATAATCTTTCTTAACAAGTTTTTAACCCATATCAATAGCTACATATGGTACATTGTTCAATTTTCTTGATTGATAAAACTTGAGAGAAATATCTAGAACAACAAATTTGATCTCTAGGTCTTCAATGGTGTTGATTGGCATGCCTCTATCATTCCATTTTTCATTTTTATTATTTATAATTGCATCCCTTCCTTCACATAAAATGATCTTTACACTATCCATAATAGGGTATCCAGTCACATGATGAATGATTGACATTTTTTTATTCTTATTGGTTCATTCTCCAACCATAATTTTATGTCATTTATGGTGTTTGACACAATCTTTATCCATTCTACATTAAAAACATTTACAAAATCTAGGGTAAGAGTTAACCCTTTCTTTGCCATAACATTTTGCTTGTCTCTCAACCTACCATTATTAAATAGTTTATCATAAGCACTTCTCAACACAAAATCCTCGATCTCTCTTATTTTACACATTTAGGATGACCTAAAATCATGAACCATGATTATGTTAGATGGAATAACATACAATGACCCTAAATAATGTCATATCATTTTTATATCTAGGTATTCTTTAAACTTCAATAGAGGACATGCCTCATTTCAAACAAGTTCTACATTACTATCCTTCAATGTCTCCTTTTTCTTGCTAGCATGCATAGTAGATGTCACCTTCATAATCTAGGATTTTTTTTAAAATAACTTCACAGGTCTATTCAAATATAGCTATGTGCAACTTACTTGTGAATCCAATGACATGTACTTCAATCTTCTGCAAGTTTTCTTAAAATCATTATGTAATCTACTAAATACCTCAATATGTAAGTTTTAGGAAACCTTGTGAGTTGAAATGAGCTTCAAAATAAACTATATATATTGAAATCATCGATTAGAGCATCCACTAAATTATTTATATAATTATGAGGTGCATACTAGGTGCATAACAATTGTCTCAATTTATACAATTAAACTAGGCACAAAAGAATCTTTTAACTTCACCAGGTCAGTATCATAACTTAGTTCATACTGACATCTAATATTGTTACTTAGTTTCTATCAAATTTTTAACTTGGCACCAAAAGTCACTTCTATTTTCAAACCTTAAATTTTTCCTTATGCATCTTCTACGATGTGAGTTTGGACTCTCATACATACAATATTAGCAACTAATGTATGATCTATTAATTTGAAACATACTTCTATACTTATCTTATCATTTATTTCGATGTGGGGGAATCAACTAATACATTGAATTTGGTGATAACAACTTCTCTATTGGAACTCTTTCTTCCATTAAACTTCTTCCAAGTTTGATTTATTAGGGTTCTCATTTCCTTTGAATTAAGCTTTTATTTTCTATTTTACTCCTTTATTATATGCTAATGTTGATTTCATAAATTCCTTTCTTAGATGACCAACCTATTGGAAGTGTAGTGAAAAAGTAAGATATTGAAAGGAGGGTGAATGAAGATGTTTAAACATTTTTATTATTTTAAATAAGTGTTCAATCTAATATCTTTCACATCAAACCCTTCTAACAATAATATCATAAATCATATAAAAAATTATTGGAATAATATATTAGATCTAACTATTGACCACATCCATAAATATGGATGTAAATGATCAACACATAAAACAAAGATTTTGGTTACCCAAAAAATCTCCAATGTGAAGGTAAAACTTTTGTGGGGATGACATCCACAAGTATTTACTACTTTAGTAATAATTTTTTCTCGTTAGGGCTATCATATTGATCACTCCTGATCTTCTACCCTTTCAGGGGTCTAACCTATTAAGTGATAAAAAATTTTTGTTCACAAATATTACATGAGATGGTAGTAAATATATTTATAGAATCAAAATATTGGGATGCATATAGACATTTAGTGGAAATTTAGAACATAGAGGAAATAAAGTGTAATGTTAAAGTTATAACAACTCTAAATATCATTTAGGAAATCATTATATGAAGCATTGATTTTATCAATTTTAGGAAAAAAATAATTGTAAATTTAGGTAATGTTGGCATTATGATGACATCCATATCCACTAGACAACTATATGTTCTTTTGTTGTAATGGAAAAATATATGTGGTATCAAAGTGGAGGTCATGAGATTAAAACCCTTGTGCCGTAGACCCTCCATCCATATAGTGTTTTTGATTAAGGAGATGGGGAGATAGCCCTAAAAAATAAGTTACCAATACATAAGGGTATAACTTAAGGCCATTACAACCAATCAGCTAGCTAGAGAGACTAGAACCAACATACATAAGACTCCAAAAAATAAAAAAATAAAAGCTAAGAGCTATTATAACTACTAATACCAATCAAAAGAGAAGAATTAAACTAATTGAGTAATACATCAAATTAAAAACCCAAAGAGAAACTTGTAACAATAGAAATCTAACCAAAGCATATGATTCAATTAACTCTCTACGAAAAAACAGAGTTGTAAACAATTAATTCTTAAATAATCACAAGTTCCTATCACCCATTAATTAAAATAGTGTAAGTTTAGGAAAACATAGAATACTTTAAAAATTTTACTAATTAAATTCTTAACACCTCTAGAAGAGATGAGACTAGCACTAAAATAGATAGAGAGACTAAACTTTTATAATGTCATTCTAGTCCTTGATCAACTGGGAGAGTTACCCTTTCCAATCAGTGATGTCTCTCACCTACTACATATTTTCCTCATTCATGCTAGTTTCGTCCACCTCCTTAGTCTTGGGCATCCTACTCTTGCCTATGACTACTGCTAGAACCATTTTTTTCATAATTTTTGTTTAAATATGGTAGGTGGTTTCAACAAAGAAAGCCATCACAATGTTAGTTATGGTATTACTGTACAGTTTATCAAAGGAATCCACTTTAGCCTAAATAGTATCCAATCTATCCTAAAGGGTTCCCTCAATCTCTTCATCCATGTAGTGCCAATTAGATTATTTACAATAATGAGATTTCCATTTAAAATATCATAGATAAAATTCTTATTTTTTTGGTCTAATAAATTTGATACATTGTCCTTACTTATTGATGAGTTGACATTCAAATTTAAAGTACCATTTGGTTGAGGAAAGACTTTGAAATAACAATGGGTAAAGTAACATATCTTTGTCACCTTTTAGCATGTCAAAAAGCTATTTTGGATAGATCTCATTTCTCTATGAAAAGTTAACTTTCATTAAAAACTAAAACTAACCTTTTATAGATCTTAGTTTCTTCATATAAATTCCATAGTGTTTTGATTAGTTATAGTATTTCATAGTTTCAAAATAATGAAAGTGGATAGTTTAACATTCAATAAGATACTACTTCAAAATTCAAAAAAATAGTAAATATCATATCAAAGAAATCAAAAACTTATGTATAGCACAAAAGGAGGGAGTCATCTTAAAGAATGCAATTTTTTTTTCCAAGGTGTAGCTTTGATTTGAAATTTTGGACAAGACAAAAAGTTGTTGGTTTTCGATAAGTTCAAATTCTTGTACTTAAAACAAAGAAAACATAAATCAAAAATCAAAAATTCCTTTTCTTCACGCTAGATATACATGTCATTTATAACATATTTTGAAACCCTAGACAAAAGAAAAAGAATATTTCTTATACTTCTTTGACGAAAGTACACTATACTTTTTCAATTAAAAAAAAATTCCTAAAAATAAATTTAAACTATTATAGGTGAAAACTTCATCCAATTTTAGGCATTTCATTAGTTTACATCATCTTCAAATTCTTAATAAAAATACCACTTTTATGTTATTAAAGTTGAATGACTTGATTGACATCATCCTTTTTTTCTTTCTAAAAGGTGCTTGAGGTTTGTGTTTTTACCTCAATAAGCTAAATGATTTAATGATCTAATATAGTAATATATAAGAAATTTAACATTCAAATTAAACTTATTATTTGGTAGAGAAAGAGTTAGAAAGAATCATTCAAGAGAAGAAAATGAGAAGTTAGATCTTGAAGCAAGGATAAAATATAATTTAATTTTAGAAGAAATTGTGGTGATTTGCAATCTCTAATGTATTTTATATAAAAATATTTAATAGTTGGACTAACAATTGATGTTATTACTAAAAAATAATTGTGGACATGAATGTTAAACACAAATAAATGAAAGAAAATAGAACATGAATTTTGTAAATTTAATTTTTTAATATTATTAATTACTTTCCATGTAGATAAGGGATGTTTGGATTTAGATGATAGATCTTGTAATAATATACTACCAAACATATTATGTTTGGATTTAGATGATAGATCTTGTAATAATATACTACCAAACATATTTTTTTTATTTTTGATGCAAAATGTTCATCATCCTATGATGTTTAAAGTAAAAATACATGATCAAACAAGAGTTGCACTACAACTAGAGTCCCTCCCTAGTGAAATAGGTGATCACACTCACCATGACTACTATTCTAGATATATTGAATTCACTCAAGAAGAAACACCTACAATTAAATATCTCTAATCTATTTGAGTGACCCTTTGATAGCATATTTGTACTTATTGTAATTGTCATAGGCAATATACTATTGCATTTAGTTTCTCTAACTACTGAATTAATTCACACCAATAATTTTATTTTTATTTTTTCACAATTGAAATATTTCAAATTTTTAGTTAGTTTCCTATATTTTTATAAACTATTTTCTTTATTTTGATTGGGTGATATAATTTTGTGTTATAGGACATTTTTTCAGAGACTAGCTCCATAATTCATTTTTTTTTATAAGAATTTAGGAGATGCGTCAATTTCTTCAAAATCACAATACATTACTATTTTAATTTTATTCTTTTTTTTTATTCAACATATCTAATTTTTTATTAAAAAATAATAATTAACATCTTATTTATTATATCTTCTTTATTACTTTCCTACAAATAATACATAGTTTTACAATGACATTAAATACATTCATTTCAAAATATTTCATTCTAAAAATGAAAACAACACATAAAGCTAAGTTATATTATATTATTTTATGACAGAATTTTATAATAGCAGATAATTATATAATACACAATTATTGATAGATAATAATTTTATCAATGCATCTATTTCTTAATGTTTCATTTAATATATTAGTTAATTACTATAATGTTTCATTTATATAATTACAATGTACTATAACGACAATTACATGCCACTACATGGCACTTGTTTTACCAAGTAATTAAAGTCCATGCACAATATTTTTGTAATATATGACTACATCCTCTAGATATGTCTATAAAGGTATCCTAGTCCATTAACTTGTTCATCTTTTCAAATAGGAGAAATTCATTCTTTCTTCTTGTCTAATTAAATAAAATTTTGATAGGTTGATGTTCATGATGTTTTGTAGTGAAATATAAATCATATAATTTCGAGGCCACCACTCTACCATTTGGATGTTGCATTTGTATTCAATGTGGAGTAGTGTGAAAATTTAGTAATTATTTAGAACTTGCAAATATCAATATAGAGTACTGTTAGGGAAAATGATAACATTGGAAACAAAATGAATTATTTTTCTTTTATTTACCTTTACAAAATATTATTATATTTTATAGAATAAAAAATAAATTGTTGTTGGAATTTTGGTACCAAATTTGATGAAAAATATTAATTATAAAGAATTCAATCATTTCCATCACTATATAACTTATGTTAACCACAAGCAATAGAATAAAATGACTAAATCCTACATCATGTTTTTCATCAAGTTCCATGTATACTTTTTGTATTGACAAGGATTGCTCAATATATATGGAGTTTGGAGTCATTTTATGTATCACTATGACTCAAGAAATTTGGGATTGAACCTTTTGATATATTAGATTTTCAAGTATAGAAAAAGTTCTCAAACAAGCTTAAAAATATAGATTAATTCATTTATCTTTTAGTAATAAAATTGAAAGAATGAAAAGGGTTTTATGAAACTATAAATAATATAAATAATTTAATAGAATTGTCCAATCATTTAATGGGTTCATTGAATTTCCAAGTTCTTCACTCTATATAAAGTTTCCTCCTTTTTCTTATTATGATCCCTAATATTGCCAATGAGAAGATACTAAAAGTGGATAACAAACCTACCTTTTAATTTTTTCCCACATTAATGAGCCCCCTTATAGATTTACAACTATTTACTAAGATAAGAATTCCTAAGTTTAAAGACTTCTTAAACTTTTATCTATTTTTTGGTGGATTCTAATGACTTTATTATTGATGTTCTTGTTCCAATTTAAATTCCATACTCACAATTGCTAGCACTTCTATGATGAATCATCCATAGAAACAACCCCCTTCAATCAAAAAAAGTTTACAAGTCCAGTGAATTATATTTTATATCTTTCAAGTTTAATTTATAATAAAAATCTTAATTTTTTCTATTTTTAAATTTTATTTATAATTTCAATTGTATCTCTTATTATTATTATTTAATTTTTTTATTTTTAATCTTATAATTCTTCAATTTTTTCTTAGTAGATTGCTAATTCATATTTATCAAAAATAAATAAATAAATTGTATTTCATCCATCAATAAGATATAATCAACCCAAAAAAAAATTGAATTTAAAACTAAAGCTATGCTCAGGTACTTTCCACCTTTTTTATACTTGCATTGCTACACATATGCAAGTGCTAGTTTATATATGTAGGTTTAGAAATTTCTAAATTTTAATATAATTATCTAGAAATAAATTTGAAATGAATCTGGTCCTCCCAAAATTGATTAAAACTATGAATTTATTCTCCAAACTTACAATAGTCCATAAAAATAGTATGCACAATAACTGTATGTATATAAATAATGTATGTAATAGTTTATGTATATAAATAGTATATGTATGATTTTTTATTTTTATAAAAATGAACTTTAAATCTAAAACCAAATCCACAATCCAAACTAAAACTATATATACACATATAGGTACACATGAACCTAATCCCAAACCAAATCCTATATCTAAACCAAAACTCTACACATATAAAAGTCATGTAATTTTTATAAATATATTTTTAATATAGATAAACCTCAAAATGAACCCAAATCCCAAACTGAAATGAAAATTAAATCCATAAACATAATGGTAAGAACTTTCCTTCATATCCCAACCACTATATTGATAGGTAGGAAATGTGCTTTTCCTTTATTTGGCTGATCATATACTCAGCTAAAAATTTAGTAGAAAATTTCAAGAGAAACGAAGTCCCTAATGTTAACCAAATTATGCATTTCAAAATCAATGTCATATATTGAAAGCTCTAGAGTAATTATCAACTCCTAACTGTACTATTTTTCTTTTAATTTAAAAAGTAGCAAGAGGGTGTTGACCCTAGGTACAAACAAATGATACTAGAAACTATTAAACAAGGACATCCATAGAGGCACCAACTAAGGTCTACCTCTATAAAAAAAATAAAGGTCCAAATGTGGAAAATCTACTAATCATAGTCCACATTGCTAAGGCAAGCCCTTTAAAACTATTAGCAACCACCCAGTCATAGGAGAAAAAGAAACTAAGAGGGAGAGACAAAATCATTCTCAGAAGGCCCAAAAATAAATCATAGGCAATAGCTAGCTTATTCTTCTTACACCCTTATAGCTATATGTCGATAGGAAATAGAAACACCAATTCAAGTCAACCATCTCAAAAATCTTAAGTTCTTGACAAGCTCACTTCTCACCTCAATAGTGAAGGATCCTGCTTAATAGTAGCAGGGGGAGGGAAGATATCAAATTTAAAGTTGGGGGAGAGAAACTTCCAAACATCCACACTATCTCTAGTTGCCACCTAGGTTCCATCCCCTTTAATAAAACTAGCCTCTACCACCAAAAACACCAAAATCAAGTCCACCAATATAGGAATCAATCTCATAATCAAGATTGTCAAGGACTCAACCAAAAAACTCCACATCCACTTTGGAGGAACGCTCCAAATCTGCAAACAAATCTTAGAAGAAGTAATACTCCTAGTATAGCTTCTTCCCCCTTAAGAAAACCCACATCAATAGAGATAATGAGGTAAAGAGAACCCTCTTATGAGAACCCTCCACCTTCATGGCATTGAAAGAAAGAGGAGTGTTGTTCAAACAACTATCAACAACTTCCATAAAATATATCACCACCTCAATAAGAGTTGTGCACATACTATACAATAGCATGAACCAGTCCTCAAACCAAAGCACCAAATGAAGATGCATTTAAGACTTAAGATGAGAGTTCATCTGAATAGAAACAACAACCACCTGGTAACTAACATGAAAACCAAAAAAGGCCCAATTAAGAAACTGGTCAAACAAGCTTGATAAGGAAGTAAAGGGAAGAGATTTATGATTTTCAACCACTGAACCACAAAGATCCCCCAAAATTGTTAAACTCAAAAGTAGAACAACCCTAGATGAAGAAAGAAGGGGAAAAAACTAGACTTCCTAAAAGATAAAATACATTTAGGGATAGATCCCCATTTTTCTAGGGGAACACCAAAAACTCCCAAGCCAACCACTCCAAAGTTAGAATGAGGATTTCCAAATCTTCCAACAAATAAAACAACATTAGGCTCCTAGATCTAGATAACCCAACAACACAATAAGTTCTTGGATGCAACATGGAGAGCCATAAACCAAAAGTTTGAAGCTCACAAACAGAGCAGTCATCACTAAAGGAAACACCCCATAGTCTCGAGGTGAACCTGCAAAATAAAAAACTATATCCCTCTCTAAAATTTAGCATACTAGATAAAATAACATCCTTAAAGGGCTTGAAGGGAAATGACAACCATGTCCCCCACTTTGCAATTGAATTCACCCACAGTTTGCAGTGATGAGGAACACCCCAAAAGTGAGTAGGCATAGGGGAGGCCCTCCTTCCATCTAGCTTAGCATCATATACAAATTTTTTCTTCTTCAAATGCTTAATTTATTTTTGAATACTTAGACCACCTAATTGGAAAACCCAAGTGGAAAAGGATTTTTAAGTTCTTGCTATGCACATGGCAGTAACTCCCTAGGCTTGTTAGTTAGCTTGTGATTAAACTTTACTGATAACAACCATAGCTTATATTTTAATTAATTTCTATTTATTACCACATTCTAGCTCAAAAATGTGCATAAACTTAACATAGTCTAAAATTATTTATTTAATATTTCACTGGGTTAGAAACTATGCAACTTAAATCATCAAACAAAACTAGGAATTCTGAAGTCATAGAATGCACTCAACCAAGATTTTTATTAGTGTGATGCAGCAATTGAGGTTTCCAAGGCACTACATTATAGGATCACATTACATGAGCATAGGTTTTGAAGGTACTATATGGAACATTTTAATGAGAACAAACATCTTCTTTAAAATAAAACACCTCTTCTATTTGAGATTTCATAGATGTCAAACGTCTTTGACATAGGACAATTTTCTTAGCTCTATAGAATTAATCATCCTAATATTTGAGAGTCAACATAAATAAACATTATCACAACTAAGAGAAAAATCCTTATGGGTCTATTGGGTTGGAGGAATATAATTTGAGAATTAGCATTCCAAATCTTTGATTTGGGATTTTGGAACTTGGAGTCTAGATTGCAATTTATGGATTTTATTTTGAGACCATTTGGTTCAAATCAAAAAACATTTGACATTCATAATTTGTAATTCCATGCCTATTTGGTTCAAAATATGAATATATGATTAAGAAGATGAACATATAAGTTACAGTGATCAGAACAAAAAGCCTCGAATATGTGACCTCAGAGCTTGAAACACAACAAAAATGGTGGACTATAGCACATAAAATAAATCAAAAGTTGATTCCAAAACTTTGATAAATTTCCAATAGTATGAACAAAACTAAATGAACGATGGTACAATTTCTTATTGTAAAAGCTAAGATAGAGGCACTACAAGAAATCCAAGCTTTGGTATATCCCAAGCTCTAGCACATCCCAAGCCCAATCTCAGATTGAATCAACAACACACTTAGATTTTGGATGTAGTCATCATCAAAATTTAGAATTTGGAATTGTACTGACTTGTGATTAAATGAAGGGGAGAGGTAATTACAAAATCCATGAGTGACCATCTACAACACCCAATTTGGGCTTGATCCCATTTATCCTCTCATGTCAGAAAAATTGTGTCTATCCCTCCTATGGTTGCAGGCAACTGACACTCCAAAGTCTCTATTATTTCTCTATGTAATTTAATTCAATCTAGTTCTACATCTATTGGATCTACTATTTCTCCAGTGATTTGATCTTCAAAACTCTCTTTGTGTAGCTACAAAAGTGAGAGTCCAAATGTCAAAGGAAAATAAAATTCACTTTATTTAGAATGTTCAGTTTTAAAAAATGGGATTTAAAGTCTAGATTCCAAATAAAAAGTATTTTTGGGGGAGATGGGATTCTTGTTTTGGGTTCAAATGGGGATACTGAATCCACATTACCCCAAATTCTAATTCTCCTATTCTAGACCCAAATAGTGGATTAGGAATTTTTAAAAATTTCAAATTCTAATTCTTGCTCAAATCTAGAATCCAAATGGACCTTATAAGACCTTAAACAAGAATATGTTTTCAATATAAATGGGAAAAAATTGGAGAGGACCAATGAGGTCTTCAATGCATACTATTCTATAGTATTATTAGGATTGACTTATGGAGACACCAATTTTTTTGGGATTGCAATTTGGATCTACCTTGTTGCGACCTAGTGGTATGTTCCTTTGAATAGCACCATGTAAGAGTCTGAAATTGTGTAGAAGAACTACATGCTAGGTGTCTTGTGGGAAAATAAGACACACAATGTGTTGTGGTTTTCTCCTACTACATGTAGTGAATGTAGATTAGGTGTTCACTAGAAACCATTATGCCCCTTTATCTAAACAATCTTTCAAAAAATCAGAGAGAAATAAGATAAATACAATTCATAGGAGTAAATCTTTTGGAAATATGAAGGTGAGCTTTTCAAGGCAACATGAATCCCCTACTGGTAGTGTATATAGACGAAACAGTGGCAACTATTTTGTCCCCCATCTTTGTGCACATACCCTATAAGACTATTCTTAATGAAAATGACAAATTAGAGTTTTCACAAAAAGGGTCCATGTATGTCCATACAATGGAGAGTATATATAAATTTAAAGGTATTTTTTTTCAACAAAGGTAATGCATAATTTACTAAGTGTTGGGTAGTTACGTAAAAAATAAATTAGGTTGTACTTTAAAATTAGAAATATATAACCTATAACAAAAAACAAGAAAATCAAGTACTTATAATAGTTCCTATATCATAAAATAGGATTTTTCTATTGAAGTTTGGTAAATATGGAAATCAACTTGAAAATTTAGTGTATGAGGATAATATTTGGTTACAACACTTGAGTTATGGATGTTTTATTTTGTTGGAATTCTTTACAATAGCTCAAAAGGGGGGTGAATTAGTTATCCACGGTCTAGATGTATAAATAAAAATTTTCAATTCTTAGTAGACCCATATCCATAAAACCTTATCCTGCATGCATCTATTAGATCATCCAATACTTCAACTTTGTAGGCTATTGTCCTAGGTCAAAACAACTTTGCAAACATGTAAACATGAAACAAAATAAGAACATTCATACAATTTGACATAATGTTTTTATTTAGAAACCTAATTTGGGAAAAAACACTAGTAACATACTACTAATTCTCACTCTATTGAAGTAATGCCCCATAAAAGGCCAACCCTCTTAAAGGCTACAATACACATTGTTAAATGTGACCTGGTTAAATGATTTTAATCACCCTATTAGGAGTGAGCCTTGTTAGAGGATGTTAGACCATTCCATTAGAATGTCAACCACTTAAAGGATTTACAAATGACTGTTAAGTCAACCTTAATCCAAAGGATTTACCCTAGACTAGTATAGTGATTAGAAAGTAATGGTAAGTCTTGATTTGATAACAAATTACAACTCACTTGAAGATTGCATATCTTTGTTTAAATCCTCCATTCTACTTGGCATTCACACACTCCATCTTTGATAGCATGTTCACCCTTCAAGCATTCATACTCTTAAGACTTCTTTATTTGTATGCCAATAAAGGTCACTTCAGTTTGGCCACGAAATGAAGCAATACCCTAGACTTCTTGTCTTCCTTAGGTTCTTGTGCATGACAACCTTTTCTTATGGCCAACTATCTCTATAAATAGAGAATTTAGATCTTTTGTCATTTAACCACAATTGTCCATTTTAAAGGAACTTAGGTAAGATACAATGAATCTACCCACTTTTCCATTTGGTTCCTCTAGAAACTTCTACAATCTTCCTTGAATTTTCCTCAAAATAGTTTACCTTGAATTTTGTGCCACCAAATCATCATAGTTATCTTCCACACGCTTCACACAATTCAAGAAAATAAAATTGTCAACTCATATTCATCAAATCTTTGATTTAACATTGTTTGCTATCACTCAGCCACTATACTATTCTATCACTTAGCCAACACTAGTTCACTCGAAAAACACTATAGTTTACTGATGGTTGACACCAACTAAAATTTACTTGCCATATACTAAAAATCACTTGGCTTGCACTATTTTTCATCTTTCTTTAGCACCTCTTATTTTTGAACTCAGCTTCCACTAATTTCTACTCATTTTGCACTAACTACTCAACAAGGCTTGGCAGACACTTTTATTACTTGATCTTCTTCTAGTCTTAACTTGTGTAATCTTTCATTTTAGACTTTAGGTAGATAAACAGTACACTATAGTATCAATGTCTTACTTGGTCTTAGTGCTTCTTTTACATACCAAATAACTCAACCTTTCTCTAGGTGCTATTGTTATCTTCTCTTTTCAAATCCTCTTTGTCAATCAACTAAATGATAGCTTCTAGTAGGTTTGACATCATTAACAAAATAATTATGATTTTTCCATTACAAGTTCTTCACTTTAAAATAATCTTATATCAACAATCTTTCTCTTTGACATTGATGGCAAATAATACCAACAACAATACCAAAATGTAAATAAATGTTTAAAATTTTTCCCTCTATCAATGTAGAATATTTCCTTCCTCTTTTTAGGGTAATTTAAGCTTTTTCAAGTTCCTTTATTGCTCCCTCATTCTTATATCTCCCCTTCAGAGTATCACTCACTCTTTCTGATATTTAGGTGTATATGTCCCTTTATTTTTAGGTACTCTATCTCCCTCTAGTAATAATTTCTCCCTCTTTGACAATAATGCCAAAGACTTGTCATCTCTATATATAGGTATAACCAATTTAGGTTCACTCTTTGTCACCTTGCATGTGAATGTAAATCTTCTAATTTGGGTCCTTCATTACATTAGGTAGCTCCTAAAGTAAAATCCACTACACCAAGTTGTTAGATACAACATTCAGCTCAGTTGATGTAGGGAATTACTTATTCTTCTTTGGATAGGGGTATTACCCCTAGTTCACCTCTTAGATACTCATGAGCATCCTTAGGTAAATCTTTTGTGAAGATATCAACTATCTATTCTTTTTTATTCACATATTTCATCTTCACTTCTTTGTCTTAAACTAACTCTCTCAAGTAATGATACATTTTTTCCCATTGCGCTTAGTCTTTGTGTGCATCACAGGGTTCTTTGATATATTTATAGCACTTGTATCATCAAAATGTACCATAGGTTTAGTGATTTCCTATTAGGATAAACCACGGACAGAAATAAAAACTACATGCAAATATAACCAATAACAAAAAAAATTAATAGAACACACAGAAATGAACACAAGGCACCAAGATTTAACGTGGTTCACCCAATCCCTGGGCTACGTCCACCAAACAGCAAGTCCGATCTTATTACAATCCAGTGATTACAACTTGATTACAATCTGTAATCCCTTATAGCTCAATACCGCCGCAAGAACCAATTTCGTATCACCACATAAAAAAAATACCCAACCCTAAGCCCTTTTTATACAAGTATTAAACCGCTTTCCTAATCAGTCACCACAATCTAACAATCTCCCACTTGGGGACTGATCGGGCTCCACCCACACTAAACAAAATTTCCTCCTTCATACCTTTTAGTATCTATTTGATCTATACCATGTTTATACAATTTACTATAGTAGCCACATATTCAACTTCAGCTATAGATTGTGATATGCAATTTTGTTTCTTGCTTTTCTAGGTGATCAACCTCTTTCCTAAGAAAAATGCTCCACATCTTATACTTTTTTTGTCATCAATGTTTCTAGCCCAATTTGCATTAATGTAGGCTCTCAACTCAAATTTCTCATTTTTCTTAGAGTATAGACCATATAGTCTTCTATTCCTTTCAAATATCTCATAATTCTTTTAACAACCATCAAATAATTCTCCTTAGGATTTGAAAATAATCTTAGAACAATTCCAAAAGATAATGCAATGTTAGATTTGCTATGTACTACATATTGCAATTTTCTAATCATACAACTATACAATGTTTGATTCACATCAGCAGAATCATCATTCTTTGACAATTTGTGTCCTATCACCATAGGTGTGCTAACTGATTGGAATCTACCAATCCAAAAGTTTTTAATATTTCGTTCACATACTTAGACTGAGTGATGTATATACCATATTTTATCTGATATTTTTGCAAGCCAACAAATAAATTGATCTCTCTAAACATAGACATCTCAAATTCTTTCTTGATTTCATTTGCAAATGCTTTACATAATGTATCTCGACGTCCAAATATGATATCGTCAACAAACATTTCAGCTAGTAAAATACCTTTACCTCCTTTTCTATTCAAGTAGAGACTATTTTTATCATCAACCTTCTCAAAACCAATCTTCATAAGATAATTGTGAAGCCTTTCATTCCATGCTCTTGGGGCTTGCTTTAAACCATATGTAGTCTAAATACCATGTTCTTGTTCTTATCATAAAAAAATCCTTCTGGTTGTTTTATATAAACATCTTCTTCTAATATTTCATTTAGAAATGTTGACTTCACATCCATCTGATAAAATTTGAAGTCTTTGTATGTAGAGTAAGCAAGTAGAGTTCTTACTCCTTCCAATCTTACAATAGGGGAAAATATTTCTCCATAGTCAATTCCTTCTTCTTGTGCATACCCCTTGCAAACTAATCTTGCCTTATTCCATGTGACTTCGCCATTTTCATCTAGCTTGTTTCTGTATACCCACCTAGTTCCAATCACATTCTTTTCCTCTTATCTAAGAACTAGAGTCCATGTTGTGCTCTTCTCAATCCTCTCAATCTCTTCTTTCATGGCTTTACTCCATTCCACATTTTCTAAGGCATATTTCACTATCTTACGCTCATCCATGCTCAAAAAACATGCATCACTTCTTACCCTATTCATTATCATTGGTCTAACATCTTTATCATGAATAATTTGTTTAGTAGAGTGAACTCGTTAACATATGTTGACAATATTGGTTTCACTCTTCTTTCTTCAATAGGTCTGTCAACTGTTTACTATCTGCCAAACCTTCCCAAAGGAGTCCATCAGACACAACCATTATGTTCGCTACAAACTATTTAATTGTCGGCTACGAAATACAAAACACCAATGACAATCATTCTGTCGGCTACAGAAACACCGTTGGGACCATCCAGTCGGCTGACATCAACTTTAGAATCACTATGTACTTCTCTACTAGGTAATTCAACATCTATTTCATTAAAGATTATCTTTGAATTAGAACTTACTCTAGCTTCTGTCTACAACTAAGCTCCTCACTATAGCTCAATTTGTGAATGCAATTCAACATTCATTGTATGTGGCTTGGAAGTCACTAAAACATTTTGTTGATTTACAACTTGGTTTACACTATCTTAATAAGTAGACATAACTTTATAAAAGTATAAAAATTATTTGTACTCTTTAGTTCCTTCATAGGTTCAGCTTCATGTACCTCTATATATTCATCAAAATTTGTATTTATACTTTCCACAACTTTGATAGTGCTAGTACTTAAACACTTATAAGGTTTATTTGTTTTGTAATAACCAAGGAATATAGCTTCTTCACTTTTAGCATTTAATTTTCTATTCCTAAAATCCTTAGGAAAGTAGCACGTGCTTCTAAATACCTTCAAATATTTTACATTGGGTGAGTATCCATACCATGATTTAGAAGGTGTTGAATGAGTACCTTTGTTGGCTTACACACGATGCAAGTTATAGACAGTTGTACTTATAGCCTCTCTCCAACATTTTAAAGCAACATTCTTCTCCATCATGAGTGTCCTAGTATAGTCCATTATAGATCTATTGCTCCTTTCACCAATTCCATTTTGTGGAGGGGTCCTAGATGAATTTTTTTTTTTTAAATTCCTCTTTCATTACAGAACATCTCAAACTCATTTGATGTAAATTCTTCACCTCTATTAGATCTAAAACATTTTGTGATTTTTCCTATCTCATTTTCAACTCTAGCTAAGTACCACTAAAAAATTTGGAAAGAATAAGATTTTTGTTTCAAAAACATCATCGTCATCATCTTAGAATAATCATAAAAAAAGAAGATAATGTACTTCTAACCTTTGTAGCTTTGCACATCAATTAGTCCACACAAGTTAGTATGAACAATCTCAAGAATTCCTTTAGATGTGTGAATCTTACTTTTAAAACTAGATTTTGTCATCTTGCCTAACTAACATTGTTTGTATATCATATTGTCATGTTTCTTTAGTTTAGGCAAACACCTAACTCTTTTCATGTTATTGATATTGACTAAGTTATCAAAGTTAACATGACATAACCTCTTGTACAATAACCATGCATCATCAAATTCTACAAGAAGATAAGTAACATCATTCATATCAAGATAAAATAGATTACCTCTTGTTCGATCACCTTTCCCAATTAGTGTTCCATTAGTCTCATAGATATTTTCTATCATCTTCTCAAACTCAACTTTGCAACCTAAACTATTTAGTTGTGACACACTCAAAAAATTGTAGATATGTCCTTCTACATAATAAGCATTGTCACACATGATCTTTATTGTGATTTTGATAGATCTTTTTCATTTTATCAGACAAGGTGCATCATTACCAAACCTTACTCTATTTTGATCATAATAATCATGGGTAATGAACTTACATTTATCTCTAGTCATGTGATGTGAACACCCACTATCAATGATCCATCTGTCACTCTTATTCACATAAGATACTAGTGTCATTATGTCATCCTCATCATAATAATCCTTCATTGCAACATACACCACTTCATCATCATGGTCGTTAGATCCATCTTTGGTTTCCTCTTCAGCAATGTAGCAAGAATTGTTACCTTTATATTTGTAATCTTTGTTGTCCTCATCTCCACTTTATTTGTTCTTTTTTGCTGGATATCTAGCAATAATATGACCAACCTTATTACAATTAAAATATATGATAGGTAACTTACCTTTGAATATTCATTTGCCTCTATGGAATCTCCTTGCCAAAACTGCTTCAATTTGTTCTACATCTTCCTCATCTATATGACTGCCACTAGAAACATATTTGACCATTTTCTTCTTCTCTTTAGGTTCTTTTAATGATAGTTTATCTTTGAAAGAAGATTCAACATTCTCACATTTGAAATTATCAAAATTAGAGAGTTCAAAAGAAGTAATTCTACCTATCAATCCTTCAAGGATCAGATCATTTCCAGGTGTGTACCTTAGTTCTTGTATGGTAGAGACTCTAATAGCATAGATGGGCAATAAGGTTCTTAGTACTTTGCTAATCACAGTCTCGTATTTAATCTTACTAGTTGCTCCTCTAATAGCATTAACTACTTCTTTTACTCTTGCACAATATTGAACTATATTATGACCTTCTTGCATTTTTGTATCATCAAACTTACATCTAAGACTTTCAAATTTGGCTCTAAGAACATTTTTGTCTCCCCCATAGATTCTTTCTAGAGCATCCCAAATCTTCTTTGTAGTATCACATTCCTTGATGTTATCAAACTCAATATAGCTTAGCAGAGATGCAATCTCTAACATTGCTTGATTATGTTCTTTCTTTTTTCTTAGATCCCCAACAATTAGGGCTCCATTAGGGTCAACATTCTTAGTGGTGATGGTAGATTGTGCATGGTCTCAAAGACCTCTTAGGTGTAGCTTCATCAGACTTTACCATGTAGGAATGTTCTCTTTGTTGAACTGGAGTACTTCTCTTTTGGACATCTTGATCTTTTACTTCTAGTACCTTTAAACTAGTCCTCTTAAGTAGTATGACTTTGATACCAATTGTTGGAATTCTTTAGAAGAATTGAGAAGTGGGTGAATCAATTATCTAAGATCAAGATATACAAATAAAACTTTTCAATGCTTAGTAGACCCATATCCATTAAACCTTATTATGATGCATCCATCAGATGATACAATACTTAAACTTTGGAGGTTATTTCCTTAGTTTAAAACAACTTCTTATAAATGTAAACATGAAAAAACATAAGAACATTCACACAATTTGACACAAGGATTTTACATGGAAATCTAATTTGTGAAAAACTACCAGTAACATGCTACTAATTTTCACTCATCTAAAGTGATTCACTGTGAAAGGCCAGCCCTCTTAAGGGTTACAATACACACTATCAAATGTGACCTAGTTAAAGGATTTCAATCACCCTATTAGGAGTGAGCCTTGTTAGAGGGCTTTAGACAATTCAATTAGAATGTCACTTGATTAAAGGATTTACAAATGACTATTAGGTCAACCTTAATCCAAAGTATTTACCCTAGACTGGTAGAATGAATAGAAAGTAATAATAAGGCTTGATCTAATAAAAAATTACAACTCAGTTGTAGATTATAGATCTCTATTTCAATCTTCCATTCTTCTTAGGATTCACACACTTAAAAGCTTTGATAGCTTGTTCACCCTTGAAACCTTCATACTCTTAAGCCTTCTTTATTTGCATGCCAATAGAAATCACTTCTGTTCAGCCAGTAAATGAAGCAATACCCTAAAATTATTCTCTTCCTAAGATTCTCACACATGAAAACCTTTATTTCTAACCAACTGTCTCTATAAATAGAAAATTTAGATCTTTTCCAGCTTACATAATCATCCATTTTAGACTTAGGTAGGATATAATGAATCTACCCTCTTTTCCATTTGGTTCCTCTAGAAAAATCTTTTATAATCTTCCTTGAATTCACCTCAAAATGGTTTGCCTTGAATTTTGTGCCATGAGCTCATCATAGTTATCTACCACATGTTTCACACAGTTCAAGAAATAAAAATAGTCAGCTCAAATTCATCAAATCTTTATTTTAACATTGTTTGTTGTCACTTGGCAACTATACTATTATGTCACTTGGCCGACACTAGCTCACTTGGCAAACATTAAAGTTTACTAATGCTCGACGCCAACTAAACTTTACTTGGCATATACTACAAATCATTGGCTTGTACTATTTTTCATCATTTCTTGGCACCCCTTGTTTTTTTTAATCAACTTCCATTGATTTTTGCTTGGCAAGTCTTGGTAAACACTTTTCTTACTTGATCTTCTTCTAGCCTTAACTTGAGTAATCTTTCATTTCAAAATTTAAGTAGATAAACATTACACTATAGTATTAATGTCTTACTTGGTCTTATTTAATATTTTACATACCAAATAATCCAACCTTTCTCTACATGCTATTGATATATCCTCTTTTCAAACCTCTTCATCAATCAACTAAATGATAGCTTTCAGACCAAAAAAAACTACCTCGCTAGCAGGTAGTAGGTTTAACATCATTACCAAAATAATGATTGTTCCAAAATAGGTTCTTCACTTCAAAACAATCTTATATCAACATATTTTTAATAGCTTGAATATTCTATGAAAAGGATTTAGTTTCTAGGGTTTCCTAAGGTTCAAGAACAAAAAGATACTTTTCAAGGTTATGCTAAAGGAAAATAATGAAATGGTATCATTCTCTAATGAAAAACCATAGAGGACCTACTATCCACTTCAATTGACTCATTTTGAAATTTATGGTCCTATGGACAGAAAGTGTTTTGGTTTTTCATCATATTATATAAATTTAATTGATGGATTACTCACACTATTGTTATGTTTAGTGTTTGAAGTCAAGGGATGAATCATTTGATGCTTTTAAAAGGTTCAATTATCTTATGGAGAATGAGAAAGTATGCAAAATCAAATGTTTAAGGATTGATCATGGAGGCTAATATTTCTTTAGAGACTAGTATATTTTGGCTTGAATGACATTAGAAGACAACTAACCACTAAATATACTATATATTATTAGAAAATATAGTCCACCAATATAACTCAGGCGTGGGGAGGGGGGGGTGTGGGGGGTGAATCAACTATCCAACTACTATCACAATTATCAATCTTATTAAATCTTAACCATATGAGAAATATAATCAGAAACCATAACAAGATACTCATGCACAATAACACTAGATATGCTAACTAGGTGAACCCATGATTAGAGGGAAAACCCTAGTTGGTATGGTACCCGCAAGATGATGTACTAATATAAAAATTCCTTATTGGAGGATGGACCCTATTAAGAGTCTATGAAATAAATTTAGTACATATTAGTCCCTGTTTAGAGGCTTTGAATTCTTATTAGGATATTCCAACCCTATTAGGAGTTTTAGAAGGAAGATGGACCCATTGTCCAGACAACTTTAGGGCAAGACCAATCAAGCCATTGTCCAAATGATCTCTATGTTATTTCTTGTAGAATAATAGAATTAAATTGAACTACTCTTTCCTCTTTCTCTATCATGCTAGTTGGACTTTTGTTCCTTCATATGTTTTAACCAAATCAAACACTTTGCTTCCAATAATCCCTTGGATCACTTACACGACAATATATCAATGATTGAAGGTTTATTTTATTCCAAATATTTGGAATCAAGCCTCAACCTTGTTCAAATCTCTAGAATGATGACATGTTTCCTTCTAGCCCATACCACTTATAGTGGATAGTACATACATGTCTTTGTCATTGTCAATGGCATTCCTTCTTCCATTGGCTTTGCATGCATAACAATTTTTTTGGCATAAACTTGCATTTATATTGAAGATTTACAAAGATTTAATAATTTAAAACAAATTAACTAGAAGCTGAATGAACAAATATGTAGGGAGTTGAGTCCATTTCTTAGCCACTCAGCTTAGTTATAGGCAATTGAACCACTTCTTTCATCATTGCTCATGGTTTTTTTGGTAGTCAATAGTTTGGTAATAGGTATACACTTTTAGTGCTCATTCAATTCTAGTCTAATTTACTTGGTGGTAGTCTAGTAGAGTGGTAGGCCTTGCTCTATAGTCAATATGGCCACTGGAATTCACCTAACATGCAAATTGGAAGAGGAACAAAAGGCCTTTTTAGGTGAAGTACCTAATGAAAACCTCTTGTCAATCTGCAATGAGGTTGCTCTTGAAACAACTACTAATATGAAATTAATTATTCATACTTAGTCAACATTGACATTACATCCCATTTTCTAGCCTATCTACTTGACCTCAGAGAAGCAAGGGTCAACATTTTGCTGCTCTTGAGGAAGAATTTTAAAGTTGAATACTTGGGCGATGATATTGTTATTGTTTCTCATGCAAAATTAGAGGTGAGGATGCCTTGGGCAAGTGAAATCCATAAGCTTCCAAAACTTGGTTAGAATGTGGCTTTGCAACCATTTCTATTGGGCTTGACTACTAGGCAGTTGAAGCACCATAAGAAATGGGCATGAATTAGCTTGGATTTTCTCAACAAAATGGTATAACCTAAAAAAAAGTGGAATGGGACAACCCATGGCTAGAAGAATTCACAACCTTAGTCTAGTCTTCTAATTTCTATAATGACTAGTACAGTAGTACTATGGTTTTCCCTTGATGTTTGGTTTCACTTTCTATTTTGTTTTATCAAATTACAATCATTGTACATGCACCTATAGTCTCTAGACTCTACTTCATATTATAATTTTCAAGTGACAATGAATATCAATAAAAATTTTGGATTTCCATATAAAATTGCATTTCATTGTTATGCTTACTTATGCAATATTTTTTCATTTTCCAATTTTTTTATTAAATTATTAAGAAAAAAATATAACATTTAACATTGAATTAAAATTAACATATTGAGGTTTCACATTCAATAATCAATTTAATCAATAGTTACTTTGACAATTAGATTTAGCTCTCCATTGGATAGGCTTATTATACAATTAAATTTAAAGTATCATTGGAAAAATATTCTAATATATATAAGAACTATGTTACTAATATTATAAATTTAAAAGGTCATGTTGTTGGAAGATTGGAGAGATTGTTGGAAGATTAGTTGGAAGTGTGAATGTTGATGATATGTTACATTCATGATTGAGTTTGTCATTGATGTCAACATAGCATGTTTCATGTCTTCTGTGGTATTTAACAAAATAAAAATAGAAAGATCAAGTTGGTATGGATGGCTAGTTGAGCATGATAACCACCCAAGGTTATGGGAGATACTTTGGAGTATCTGGTATATGTAGTTAATGTTGGAAGTAGAATGGATAAGTCTAGAAGAACTTATATAAGTTTTGGTGATGTCTATTCTAAGATAGAGTTTATAGAGGCATGTTCTAGTAAAAAATTTATATCTCTTAGAAGAGCTGATATCTTGAGTTTCAAGGTTGAGGACATGAAGAAGACATGTTGAGGATGATGTGGCTAAGCTCACTCATCATAATATTGCATGTACAAAAAGTTATTCAAGTTGCAAGGTGGAAGATTAACATAATCACTAAGTGTAACATGTTCTTAATGTGGTCCTATAATAATGAATTGAGAAGGACTAACAACCAACTCATGGAATTGGTTTATGGACTCGGTATAAAGGAAGGACATATTCCTTTATCATGGTATCCAAGGAATGTATTGTGAATGTTTGATAAGTAGCAGAGAGTAGGAAGTTGAGCAGAGACGTGCAGAAATGAAGGAAACTTCATTACCCAAGTTTTGCTAAGTGATCTAAGGTTTAGTATTTGGATCTAAGGTTCATGACCTAGTGTACAAGGTTTGACAATGATTGGTCTAGTTGACAGGATAGATGAAAGAAGAAGATACTAGTAAATTACTTGTTTGACTAGTAACAGTGTTGGAATCTCCTAATAGGGATTCAAAGTCTCCTAATAGGGATTCATTGTGCTAATTTTTGTAATAGACTCCTAATAGGGTCCATCCTCTAATAAGTAGTATTTATATTAGTACATCATGTTGTGGGCATCACTTGCATTGGGTTTTTTCCTCTAATCAAGGGTTTCCCTAGTCAATATATCTTGTGTAATTTTCTATGTGCATCTTTGTATGGTTGTTGTCTACTTTGGTTGAATGGTTAATTTTTTTTAAAGAAGATAAATATGTTAATTGTGAAATAACTATTTTTTCTAATAATTGGTATTAGAGCATTAGGTACTTGAAGAAGAAATTTAATAGCTTTAGGAGATCCATGGTAAATATGTTCAAGAATGATAGTACAAACTTTGATGGAGAAAACTATGACAAATGGAAGGAAAATATAAAGACACATTTGTTGTTTTTTGGTCTAGGATATTGGATCTTAACAAAATCAGTGAAGACAATCATTGAAGAAAAGGAGTTAAAGTTGTTGCAAGGTAGAAAGAGATCTTATCATGTGTGACATGAGAGCTAGAGATATGCTATTGACTGGACTTGCTAAGATTGAGTACAATTAGGTAAAATCACTTGCTACTTCACATTTGATTTGAAAATATTTGAAAAATAGTTTTGAAGGTGATGCACATTCTAAGAAGTTGAGGCTACAAAGTTGGATTTGTGCATTCCAAGATGCTAAGATGATGGAAGATGAATATGTAAGAACATGTATAGGTAGGATATTAGAAATTACTATAGGTATTAAAGCTCAAGGAGGAACTAAAGAAGATGATGAGGTTATATGGAAGATATTGAAGACTCTAACACCACCATTTAAGTTAGCATTTTAGATGATATAGTTGTTGATATCATGTAGAAAACATTTCACAAAGGATACATTGCTTGGAAGACTTGAAGAAGTTGAGAATGGACTTAGATAGTCCAGAGAATTGACCAGAATAGAGACAACTTTTAGTGCCTTGAATATTCGACCTAACCTATCAAGGAGAACAAGTACTAGAGGAGATTTTTCTAGTAGCAACAATCCTAAGGAAGATATAAATATTGATGAAGCAATAGCCCTTCTGGTAAGAAGAGAAAAAGGAGGTAAGAAAATCTTTAAGTGTTGGAGTTGTGATGAATATGGTCATTATACATCTAAGTGTCCTAAAATGGAGAAAAAGTATAAGGCAAACAATAAACGTAGAAAAGATAGAGATTGTTTTTATGAAAATGAAGATAATGATTTTGATGAACAAGAATTAAGTGCTAGTGATAATGAAATTGGATTTATGGAAATTAAAGAAGAAAGTCTAGGAAAGGTAGCTTTGGTATCACAAGTTGAGAAGAAATCTAATTGGATAATTGATACTGTTTGTTCACATCATATGACTAGTGATATGAACAAGTTTGTTGACTTCAAAAGTTTGGATGGAGGAGCTGTCAAAGCTGGAAATAATGCAACATGTCAAGTAAGAGGTATTGGATCTATAAGTCTTGATGGTAAAACTAATACTGAGGATGCATACTTTTTTGATGGTTTAAAGCACAATCTTTTGTGTGTTGTACAATTAGTAGAAAAAGGTTATTAATTGTAGTTCACTAAAAAGACATGCATGATCAAGGATAGAGATGGACAGGTAATTGTAAGAGGAACCAGATCTAGAGGTAATGTATTTTATTTGAATCTTGATGAAATGACATATTTGGTTGCAAAGATAGATGATAGTTGGTTATGGCATAAGAGATTTTTTCATATAAACCTTGATAGTATTGTGAGGACTAGTAAAGTGTTTGTTGTTAGGGATTTTCTGAAGATTGTAAAGCCTACTAACACAATTTGCAAGGAATTTGTTTTGGCAAAGCATAACAGAACTTCTTTTCCTAGTAAGAAGTTTACCACTACAACGAAGTTAGAAATTGTACACACAGATCTCAGTGGTGCTACAAAGACTAAAGGATTCTATGGTAAAAGGTATTTTATGATTCTAGTTGACAATTTTTATAGAATGACATGGGTTGCATTTCTTAAAGAGAAATATGAGGCATTTGAAAAGTTTAAGACATTCAAGAATAAATTTGAGAATGAATCTGGAGTGAAGATTAAATGTGTAAGATCAAAGAGAGGAGGATAATTTACTTTGAATGAGTTTAACACGTTCTGTGATGAAAATAGAATTAAGAGATAGCTATCAACTTCAAGAACCCCTCAATAGAATGGAATTATAGGGAGAAGAAACAAAGTCTATTACAAAAGCTACAAGATCTATGTTAGTAAAGAATGATGTATCCAAGACATTTTGGAGAGAAGCTATGAATACAAAAATCTACACTATGAACAAGATGCAAGTTATGAAAGACACAAACAAGACACCTTACAAACTGTGGTTTGATCACTCACCTATAATTAAGTATTTCAGAATATTTAAAAATAAGTGTTACACAAAGAGAGATGATGACATTGGTAATTTTGATACTAGAAGTGATGAAGGTATGTTTCTTGGTTATTCATTGAAAAGAAAGGCTTATAGATGTTATAATCAGAGAACTAAGACTAATATGAAAAGTACAAATGTGAGAATTGATGAGAAGTTTAGAATACAAGAGATAATAGTTGATGATGTTGTTACTAAGCCAAGGAATGATGAGGTATTTATTGAGACTAACAATGATTTGTAGAATGAAGGAGAAAAAAGGTAGGAATAAAGCTCGAGACCTTTAGTATCTACTTGAAAAAGGAACATGATAAAGAATCACCCATCTGAATAGATCATCGGAAGCAAAGACAAAGGTGTGATGACAAGAAGTAGAGTGAATGAAAAATATGCTTGATATCTCAAGTTGAGCCTAAGAGTGTAGATGAAGCATGTAAAAATGACTACTGGAAGTAAGATATGAAAGAGGAATTGGATTAGATAGAAAAGAATGAGACATGGGAATTGATCCCCAGGCTAGCAGACAAGAATGTGATAGGAACCAAATGGGTATTTAGGAACAAGATGAACGAGCAAGGAGAAGTTGTAAAAAGAAAAGCAAGATTGGTATGTAAAGGTTACTCATAGCAAGAAGGAACATATTATGAGGAGACTTATGCTCTGTTGGCTAGAATAGAAGCAGTAAGATTATTCTTAGCCTATGTAGCATAGAAGAAATTCAAACTATATTAGATAGTTATCAAGTCAGCATTTATAAATGGAGAGCTTCAAGGATGTCCTTTGACAGATGACAAGGACATAGTATGCAGACTGAGGAAAAAAATGTACGGATTGAAGCAAGCACCCAAAATCTGGTATGTGAGGTTGGACAAGCATTTGACATTGCTCAGATATAGCAAAGGTATGGTAGATAGTAATTTGTATTGGAAAGAAATTGATGATGGCTTGATGATTTGGGTAATATTTGTTGATAACATTATATTTGGAGGTAATGATGAAGAAAGTGAAAAATTTTCATAAGAAATGAAGAAAGAATTTTAAATGAGTATGATAGGAGAGATAAAATATTTCCTAGGATTGCAGATTGTATAGGATAAAGAAGGAATCTTTATTCTCAAACTAAGTACTTGAAGGATTTACTGAAAAGGTTTGGTTTGGAAATATGTAAACCCATTGGAATACCTATGGTAATTGGACACAAGTTATCTACAAAGGATGAGATACCTACTATTGAGCAGAAGAAGTATAGATCTATGATTGGAGGATTGCAATATCTGACTCACAAAAGGCTAGATATTGCAAATGTAGTTGGAATTATTACAAGATTCCATGCTAATTCTAGAGAAGCACATTATCTAGCAATGAAAAGGATATTTATATATCTAAAGGGAACATATGAGTTTGGATTATGGTATGAAAAATCTAATGATTTTACTCTAAGTTCTTATATTGATGAAAATTGAGCAGCCAATGTGGATGATAGAAAGAGCAATAGTGGAGAAGCTTTCTTTCTTGGAGGAAGATTGGTTTCTTGGTTAAGCAAGAAACTAGATTATACGTCACAAAGTATAGCAGAAGCAAAGTATCTTGTAGCAACAAATAATTGCAATCAAGTTATTTGGAAGAAGCAAATGCTAAAGGATATACAAATAGAGATCAGTAAACCTATTGTTATACATTGTGACAACACAACCATGGTAAATATGTCCAAGAATCTAGTATTGCATTCAAGGATGAAGCACATTTATATTAACTATAATATGTTGAGAGAAAAAGATGCAAAAAAGGAAATCATATTTGAATATGTGAGCAATAAAGAAAAAATAGTATATATGTTCACTAAGCCTCTTCCCAAAGAGACTTTTGAGTATTTGTGAGGTATGCTTAGGGTTATGCCCCTTCTTACATCAGAGTAGTAGATGAAAAAGTACATTAGTCTAGGGTAATAGAGTACCATTGTTTGTTTGGACTGGATGTTGATGCTTCCTATTTGGGGGAGTATCTATGATGGATAAAGTCATCTAGGACTCTTGTTGATATTGTTTTAAAAAGTTCCTTTTGACACTCAAGTAGAGTAAGTATTAGTTGTTGCAAAATTTGTTGTAGAAACCTTTGACATTAATGTTAATGGGAGCGAAGTTTGGCATAAAAAAATTTATGCTAAATGGGGGAGAACTATTGCATGAAAAAGAGGAGAAGTTTGGCAATATGCTGAGGATGATGTTTAAAATAAGCACAGTATACAGAATGATAGTTTGGTATAAAGAATATTGAGGTATATCAATGGGGGAGTATGATTGATGAAGAGGATTTGAAGATAGACAGTCTTGTGTTGGTATTCTTGGAACTAGATGTTTTTCATCTATGTTGTCATCAATGCCAAAGGGGGAGATTGTTGAAAGATTGGTTGAAAGCATGAATGTTGATGATATGTTACATTCATGATTGATTTTCTCATTGATGTCAACATAGCATGTTTTCTATCTTCTATGGTATCTAATAGAAGAATAACAAAAAGATCAAGTTGGTATGGATGGCTAGTTAAGCATGATAACTACCCAAGGTTACGAGAGATACTTTGGAGTATCTGGTATATGTATTTAATGTTAGAAGTAGAAAGGATAAGTCTGGAAGATGTTATGTAAGTTTTGGTGATTTCTATTCTAAGATAGAGTTTACAGAGGCATGTTCTAGTAAACTTGTTATATCTCTTAGCAAAGTTGATATCTTGAGGATCAAGGTTGATGACATGAAGAAGACATGTTGAGGATGATGTGGCTAAGATTTCTCATCATAATATTGCATGTACACAAAGTTATTCAAGTTACAAGGTAGAAGATTAAGGTTATCGCTAAGTGTAACGTGTTCAAGATGTGGTCCTATAATTATTAATTCAGAAGGACTAACAACCAACACATGGAATTGTTTTATGGACTCAATATAAAGGAAGGACATTTTCCTTTATCATGGTATCCAAGGAATATATTGTGAATGTTCAATAAGTAGTAGAGAGTACAATGTTGAGAAAAGCAGTATAAAAGTTAAGGAAACTTCATTGCTGAGGTTTTGTTGAGTGATCTGAGGATTGGTATTTAGAAGCAAGGTTTGTGACCTGGTCTATGAGGTCTAACAGTGACTAGTCCAGTTGATAGGATAGAGTAAATAATAGAGGAAAGGACAAAGGAAAGAATAAGATACTAGTAAATTACTTTTTTGAGTAGTGAGGTCTTCTTGTTGTTGAAATTGCATGTTTTGGCAATGGGCTCTTCTTGCATACATTATACAACAACTTCTAATAGGGTTGGAATCTCCTAATAGGGTTTCAAAGTCTCTTAATCGAGACTCATTGTACTAAATTTTGTAATAGACTCCTAACAGGGTCCATTCTCTAACAAGGAATACTTATATTACTACATCATCTTGTGGGCATCATTCCCACCAGGGTTTTCCCTTTGATCAAGGGTTTCCCTAGTAAATATATCTAGTGTAATTTTCTATGTGTATCTTTGTATGGTTGTTTACTTTGGTTGAATGGTTAAGTTTTTAAAAAAAAGATAAATATGTTAATTGTCAGATAACTAATTCACCCCCATCCCCTCTCAGTTATCTTGGTGGACTATTGTTTCTAGCACATGCCACAATGACCATTGGATGATCAAACATCAATGAATCTAGATGATTTTCAAGCCGAATTCGGCAACAATCAACTATCTTTTCCAAAAGCCCCAAAAATAAGACACGTGGAAAACATGATGAAGTATGAAATCACTATGTGCATAGTAGCACTATTTGATCAAGTTAGATCAATGACCAGAGATGCTTTTCGTGAAAATGTGGGGTACTCAACTATTCATATTGTAATCACTTTTTTTTTTTTAACTTTAAATATGCTATATGAATTAGTATAATTTAACTATATTCCATTAGGTCCTTAAATTTAATTATATTTTTAGCATCTTCAAAAGCATAATATAAGATAAATATATTTTTAATGTCAATGATTTAGTTTGAAAGTCAATGAAAATTGGGCAAATGCACAAGTGCTAATAAAATCTTATTTTTATTATAATATAATAATAATCAGTATTATAATTATAATTTAATATGATGATGGAAGTGTTAATATAATAAACAGGATCCCACCACTCAACTCATTTTCCCAAATCACTGCAGAGAGTAGACATGTGTCATACATGTAATACTAGTGACTATTTGATAATTATTTTAACATGGATGGTGGATATCATAGTGAAACACAAGATAGGGAATCAAGCTGACCATTGTTTGATCAACTTAGATCAATGATTCCAAATGAATTTTGGGCTAATTTCACCAATCGTTGACTTGTATTCACATATTCCTTAGGAAGATGACATGTGGCATAAGGAAGAGGACATGTGGCATACTTTACATAACATCTATTGTACCATCTACATCCTTTACAATGATACACACTATTTTATCAACAAAGATTGAAAGGCCCTAGTCATATTCTGAGCAAATTTTTCCTAGAGTAGTCGTGCTTTCTAAAATATTGTGGAAAGAAGACACACGCCATATAGGAATTGGGTCAAAAAGAAGACATGTGGCATTGACATAGACCATGGTGTAGTAATAGGATATGTAAAGATCAATGGCTAACACTGTTGGAGCATCAAAGATCAATGACTCGAGATTTATTTTGGGCTTAATTTGGTTACCTTCAATTTTGTTTCAAAATTTCCCCTAAAAAGAAGACTTCAAATAGAAGTCTTAATAAATTAGCAATAAATATTAGAGTTAATCATTAATTATACTATAATGGTCATACGTTTATAGTTTTATTAATAATCATAATAGTAGTTGTCCATTGTACAATGTACGTTAGAATTAATATCAAACATATGCTAAAGTAATTTGCTTTTGTGCATACCATAAGCTTTACTTTTCATTATTCAAACTTGGATTTCTACTATGTACACAATTTACCAATCCAAGGACCAAAATTCAGTAAAGCTAGTGGAGTTGTGAGCATTAGAAATTTAGTCTTCTTTGATAACTGATAGCATCACAAGAAATATTTATCAATTGACAATTATAGTTTCAACTTTCTGGGGTAAGAACTAAGACCCTGATTCTTTAACACATTTTTTACTAATAGCTTAGTAACAACGGCTATAAAATTTGGGGTTCAATTTCTGATTTATCGTGCACTATAAGCCTAAATTGTTTACTTTTTAGCAGCTAGGTGACTTAAAAAATTAAAAATTACAAATACAATTTAGCCCGTTTTAATTTTATTCATCTCTATAAATTGTAATTTTTGTTTGTGTATAGTTATGTAAATTTTTCAACGATGATGAAAACATACAAAAGGAGTGGCACTAGCAATGGAATAGCAACCCAAAAGTGTTAACCTCTTAATGGTTTTTGACACTTGAGTGCCAATACACTTAATCACATTCTACATTGGAGCTGAGTACACAATGTATGCGGAGGCACAACATGAGCCGAGTCAGGAAAACCTTCAGGTGTCAAGTGATCTTTAGGTACCGAGTAGCTTTCAGATGCCGAGTGAAGATCAGGTGCCGAGTGACTTTAGGTGTCAAGCATGAAACAATTGCCAAGTGATATTTAAGTGTCGAGTCACAGACGATGTCAAGTAAGCCAGTTTATTATAAGTACTGAGCATCAAGAAACAACAAGTGTCGAGCAACACAGAATGCACATATAAGTTTGTAACACTAAAAATTCATATGTAAATCATTTTCATGGCTGACATATTAACGAATTTCAAGATAAGATCGAATATTTTGTATTTCCTATCTAACCTACATGCAACCAATAAGAAAAATGTAGAAGGCATGCAACCAATAAGTGAAATGCAAGGAATGAGCGAGAAACAAAGATTCAATATAGATCATAGATCCATACCTAACCCTAAGTTTTTGAATGTCTTCATAAGGAAGACGAAATCAAATTGAACAATAAGTGTGGATGGACAAGGGTATGTAAGGAAAACTATTTCAGAAAAAAGATTATCAGATCTCAGAGGATCAAGTTCACTGAAATCAGATCAAGTGCCTGTATTCAGCAATCGAAGGATTGTAAGCTATCAGGTCTATTATACCTAATACTCTCTAGAAATTGTATTAGGAAGAAATACCTATGGTAATAGGTTAGCTTAGCAGCTATTTTGAAGATCGTTTCATTAGGTGATTAAATCCTTGAATAGGGTGACACTTCATGTTAAGTGTTTGAAATCCTTTAACCAGATCACTATCGATACAGTGTAAAGCCTTTAACAGGGCATGCCTTTAATAAGGCAGACCATTAGAAGTGGTTGAACATTATTACTGCAGTGATTTTGTGGGTATCATCCCCACCCCAATTTTACCTTCTTATTTCAGGAGGGTTTCTGGGTTACCAAATCTCATGTGTTATGTGGTTATGCATATGTGTTTCTTATAATTGTTTGATTTTTTCATATGCATGCAATTTACTTTTAGATAAAAGGTTTTATAGATCAAAGCACAGTACTTCTAATTCACCCCCCCCCCGCCCCCCATAAGTATTCTTTCATATTTGAATATTCCAACAATTGGTATCAGAGCTCCCAAGTTCTCACAAGGAAAAGTTTGACAACTTGGAGAAAAAGATCTAAAGATGGAAGTTTTCAAACTTGGAAAGATCATTGAAAACTAGGTCATAGATGTACATCTCGCTCTACAAAAGGTAGAGGAAGCTAGAGTGGAATTAAGAAAATCTTTAAAAATAAGAAAGGAGATAGCCATAGCTGAAAATGACATACACTAGAAGGAGGTTGATACCACACAAGTGTTTGCCAATGGAGACACAAAAGAGTTTGATGTAGCAATCGTAAAACTTATGGAGAAAAAAAAAGTTCAAGAAGATGAGATAAGATCTCTCAAGATGGAACATGAATCACATGCCATAATGTTATGTGAAATCACTGAACAAAAGAAAAGAGCAGTTGAGGATAAAGTCATGATGAAAAATGACAAAAGAAATCTTGAATATAGACTTGAAGAAAAATGTACTGAATTGACAAGGATCTCAAACATGCAGATGGATACACTTGCCCAAATGATGAACCTTCATCATGAACTCAATGTGAAATATATTGAGATCTCTACTTTGAAGATGCAGAATGAACAACTATAGAATGAATTGAATAGAGAAAAAGAGGTAGCAGAGAATCTCAACAAGTCAAGTGAAGCCATCAAGTATTTTGAACAATTGATGAAATCCCCAAGATCCACCCATGATACATTAGGACTTGGATACAATAGCACTAAAGGTGTTGAATCATCAAAGAGTGTTGAACAAAGAAGTGACAAAGGTAAGGATTCAAAACCCACTTGTCATTACTGTAATAAGAAGGGACATACTGCTAATGTTTGCAGGAATAGAAGATTCAATCAAATAAACACACCCAAGAGCAAGAGTTACTATCACAAGTGCAACATGCAAGGTCATATGACACAAGATTGCAATTCCAATGTCACAAGGACATAGAGATTTGATGGACATTGTTATAATTGCAAAAAGTATGGACATAGGGCATTTGAATGCAGATCAAAGCCTATGTGGACATCAAATCAACCAACAAAAACAAAAGGGAATGAAAGTCATTATCATTGGGATTACAATACGAGGTATAGATGTCATTATTGTTAGGAATATGGACATATACCCCATAACTGCATAAGAACACATTTCAAAGGGAACTATAACATATGGTTGAACCAAACCACATCTTTAAGTTGTTTGAAAATTGGTCATACCAGCAAAAACTATCCTACAAGGTCAAATGCACCCAAGATTGAAGAAAATAAGGGCAAAGAAAATATTGATGTCAAAAAGATAAGGGGGCAAATGAATAAGACTTAGAAAAAGAAAGATGAGTGCAACACATCAAGTAGATGGATCACTTCACCCAATGGGTCAAGTGATAACACTTCTTCAAACTAAGCATGAGAAGTGTATGGGACTGATTTACAAAATTATATCACACATCAGCCCCAAGACAAAGAAGCAATGCAAAGTATAAATCCCCATAAGATAAGATGTCAAGACAGATAAATATTGTTGCCTAGCTATCTTTGGATACCGAGTAAAACTCCAACACATGCCGAGTTCCTAACAGCTACCGAGCTAATAATCGATGCTAAGTTGGTTAACTCCAATGGAAGCCAAGTAATGTGGAAATGTAGTGCAAGCCAAGTAATGTCAAAATTCTTTAGAAGCTGAGTTGGCAGTTGAGCATTTAATGCGATGGAAATAGGGTATATTATCACAATTTCAATTAGTTTTCCTCATCGCAATCAAGAAGCAAAGAAGAGAAAAAGAGCAGAGCAAATTAATAGCAAGAATCCAACATTTCAAGAAGATTGCAACCTCATTCAACACATTTTTCATCGATCTTGATGTATTTTCATTTGTGCCAAGCTACACAGTTTCATATTTCTATGTTAAGGAAACCCTAATTTGCATAAATGGTGTCAAGTTCTATGAAAACCCAGGATAAAGAAATGATTGAAGTTTAGTTAGTTTCCAATGAGGTTAAGAAACCTAATTTTCGTCCCATTCCTAAAGTTGCATACAAAAACAACCCAGCAGGAGCTCTTTCCCTAATTCCACCCAAAATTGTAATGGTCCAAGATGTGAGAAAATGTTACAACTGTAAGATAGGAGCACTAGGAGATATGGAGATAAGGCAAGCCTATGAAAAGCTATGTGTCGATGGTGTATTAAAAGATGAATACGAAATTTTTGAAAGAAAGGGTTTGACACAAGTTTTTGAGCTTTCCTACCGTATTCAAGATAGAATGGATTAGAATTGTGCTGAGCAGAATTCATGGTGGTAATCTGTGGTTAGAAGATATTCCCATCATGCTAACCAAAGGAATCATACATAGGGTAACTAGATTTCCTACCCTAGATTGGCATAAGACCTTGAGAAGTGAACCAAAGGAGGTCATTGAAAAGAACACTAGTTCCCAGTGGAACAAAAGAGGAATGAAAATTCATACCATTTAGGATCCTCTTGTTGAATTTGTTGTTAGAGTCATTGCCCATAAGTTCTACCAATCTAGTAGACTCAATAGTGTACCATGTATTGCAGTAGATGTAGGCTACAAATTGGTGAAAAAGGATCATACTTATGATCTTGCAGAACTACAACTACAATAGATTAATGAAAACCTAGCTGCCATAAGAAGGACAAAGGGTACTCATTGCAAATTTGGAGCAATTCTAGTTTGTATATTCTTTTATGTTCAGAATGAGTTTCCCTCTTTTGGAAAAGTGACATGGAGGAATGATAGAACCATCATTGCTAAAATCAATGAATATATAGAGCAGATGGGAGAAAATTTTGATACCTTGATGACAAGTTATTTTGAGAATTTCAAGAAATCCATGAAGCAAAGATCAAGAATACCAATTTCTTTGGTGGAAAAACATATTAATGATATATGTTTCTTAGTTGACATTGATTTTACCTATATCCAAGCAGTAATACCAAGGGTAAGATGGGTAAGACCATTTGGATATGAAATCAATATTGATGAAGCTTCTACAGCAATAATTGCATTATTGGCAGAAGAGACAGATAAAAGTGCTTCACATTTTGGCACTTATGATGTGGTAAGATAAAAAATGGATATGGAATTAAAGACTGCTTCCACATTGAAGAAGAAAGATAAATTGATGAAGAAAATCAAGAAGAGATTTGGTGAAGAAATTGATGCTGAAGTAGAAGAAGAAGATGATGTCAATGATGATGATGAAGATGAATAAGAACAAGGCCCAATGAAATTAACTCAAGGCCTAGGTGAAGACAAGGAGGAAGGTGTCGAGGAAGAAGAAGCCAAGGAAGCACCAATTGAAGTTGAGCCAAAGAAGAGAAAGGTAACAGTACAGCCTCTAGCTAAGCCCAAACCAAAGAAAGCTGCCATGCCATCACCTCAAAAGCCAACAACAAGAGCTACAACAAGGGCCTCCACTCGAAAGGGTAAAGAGGAAGTTAAAAAGAAGAAACCAATCAAGACAACATAGGAAGAGCCAAGGAAAAGAAGGAAATACATGGCTCAATCCGATACTGATGAAGAAGATCAATCTGAAAAGGTAAGCCATTTTTCAGTAGATACATTATGTAAAAAGATTGGTAGTGGAGATTTAAGTAACATTCATAAAGTTGATTTCAATAAGTTTACCAAAGAAGAATAGAATAGGATAGAGGAATCAGTTTATGGAATGATGGTACAGTTCAAATACACTCCTATTGAACTAGATGGTCAATTGCCAAAAGAACTGTCTAAAATTGTAGATGACAGATGGCATTTTTGCTTGAAAATGGAGAAGGAGATGAGGGAATAAGCCCTAGCAAGCATACTGCCTGATTTGACCAAGGAACAAATAAAGAAAGTAGTTAAAAGGCATAATTCTAGGTTTACACCTAAGTACAAGGAATTCTTTATTCTCCAAAATAAGATGGAAGATTTTTGTTCAGAGAACAATAAAATCATGGAAAAACTTGTATAAAAAGATTGAAGATTTCTTTGAAGAAGAATACAAGGAAGAAGCTACTACTCCACCAGAAGAAAGAAGAAAGAGGAGAGAGCACAGTAGTTGAGAAGAGAGAAGAAGAAGAGAAGAAAGAAGAAGAGAAGAAAGAAGAAGAAGAGAAGAGAGAAGAAGAAGAGAAGAAGAAAGAAGAAGAAGAGAAGAAGGAAGAAGAGAAGAAAGAAGAAGAAGAGAAGAAGGTAGAAGAAAAGAAAGATGAAAAGGAGAAAGAAACAAAGGAGGAAGAGACACCCAAACATGATGAAACAGCAACAGCTAAGAGCAACAACCAAACCAGAGTGTTCAAGACACACAATTGCCACCCTCTAGCCCTCCTCATGTACCCATCATACCTACAGAATTTATAACCATAATGGATGTTCCTGACACTTCTACTAAGAACATCAATCCATTAACTATAGAGGATCTCTAAAGAATCCTTGACCAATCTACACAACAAGCAATATTGTATGCAGATCCAGTATTGATCAGTATGGATGAACTACAGAAACTAGTAGAAAGCACAGTTAGAGATAAGGTGAATCCACAAGAACCACCTTCCATCATCTCTACAACCACTGTAGACACCTAAATTTGATTACACTATTTTATTAATCCTATTTAGTTATCTAAAAAGGCATTATTAATTAAATTCCTATTTAATTAATCCTTTGTCATCCCCTAGTTGATTAATTTAATTAATCATCTATAGTCCTAATTGATAAAACAAATAATCTATTATTTATCAATTAAACCCTATTCTTCTATCTAATTCCAAAAATCCCCATTTATTAAATAAATCTATTTGATAAATGAAATCCTCAAATTCAAAAACCCCTAACCTATCTCTAATCCTCCATTTAGCCTAATCCACCCCATCCACCCATGCTAACCAAGCTTAGCCACTAACTCACCCACCCTCATTAATGCCATCCACTTGCACATCTCTAACATCCCTAATCTAATCCTAAACCCAAGCCTAATCCACCCCCTAATGTTGTCACATTCCTTAAACAAGTTTAAGACTTTCCTAATCCAACCAAAGTCTCCCCTCAAAAAAACCCAACCACTAAGTCATGAGTGCTCTTACAAAACATAAAGACTCTTACAAGCCCACTCATGACTCTTACACCCATCTTCCACACTCTTCCCTCTTCCACACTCATTCCTCTTACATCCCTCTTACATACTCAACCCCACTCATCATGACTTTAACCAACCCTTAACCCTACCCTCTCACACTCATCCTCCTTGTGACAAGTGTCACCTTCCCATTGGTGCTAAACAAGCACAATCCATGTGCTCTCCTTAGAGTGCATCCTAGCCCTCCTTAAGCCTTCATCCATCCTTGCATCTAAGCCCTCCATCCCTCTACCCCTTAGCCTATAAATTGAATCCCATCCCAAGCCATTTCATCAACAATCTTTGAGCTAAAGTTACCATGCTATTTTGAGAACCAAAGCCATCAACCATACCCTTATAATGCCAAATTGAGAGCTCACAAAGCTACCAATTTGCCATTACCCATCTCCATTGAAGCAACTTTTGAGCATCTTGAGCATACATCCACAGCAAAAGGACACATCTACAGAATCAAGAAAGCATGGAGTGTTTTCTCTCGTGAGGTTTGCACTTCTTATTTTCTTTCTTAGTCTAAGCATATATGTGAATTTAGTTTTTGGTTTGTGAATGTTTACTTTATTTGTTAATATTCTTTGCATACTGATTCTGGTTCTACAACCACTAGTGATCAACTTCAAATGCCAACAATTGTTTCAATAGGCATAGTTGACACAACAGTTTAGAAGACAAGTGCAATAGCAGACAAAGAACCAGAACAAATAGGACAGACTATTACATCTAATCCTATAGCACAAACACAAGGTGCACTTCTACAAATTACAATAATTGATCATGGTAGATAGCAGGAGGAGAAAATAGAAGAAATCTCTAAAGAGCAAGAGGCAATACAAACCTTGATAAATTTGCCTACCTTGGGGACTCCTTCACATCAGTCATTGCAAATAACAACTCCAAGATCTAGCTCTACCAAAATTGCAAGGGTACATCACTATAGAGACCCTAAATTAGATGAGGAGATAGTCATACCAAGCTATGACTCAAAATCAATAACCATTGATCAAATCAATGAGGTGCAGGAAGCAGTGAATAGGAGAAAAAGATAGGAGATACTCAGAAAGGAGTATAAACAAAAGCAAAGACTACATGAGATTAAGGATATCTTTATTGATGCCTTCTGTTTGTAGTCACCAGATGAGTCAAAGCATATCATGGAGCAATTGACAGATATTGTTGACTAGGTGACAAATGAAGACCAAGAGACAAATGAAAAACTAATGGAATGGTCTAAAAAGAAATTCCAGAGAAAAGTAAATGAGCGAATATCAAGTCAAATTGCACTTTCCCAGGTTGAATTGGCAAACCTAATTGACAAAGTGAAAAAGGTACTTGAGACTATATTCTCATTGTACAAAAAGTTGTGTGACTTTTCATACTCCACATAGGAGACAAGCCAAAAGATAATGAGCTTGGAAAGAAATTTAAGTGTTTCTAGCATGCAGCTACCTAAAGATCCAGCTCAAAGTGAGAAGCGTTTTACCCAGACACTTCACACTCAAAAGGAAATAGCTATGTTAATAGCAGAAGAGGCTAATATCAAGGCAAAATTGATGCAGATCTAGTCCTCCATTATCCCACATTTAGAAATACTCCATAAAGAGCAAGTCTATGCTAAAACTGTTCTCAAGAAAGACCCTAATCTTTCTACTTCAAATGGACTTATTCATCTTGCTACTGAGACTGCCATCCAGCACAAGTCATTAGAAATTGCTTTGAATAATTGGGATGCAACTCTCAGGATGATTATGGAGGTAAACAACACATTTTTGGCTAAATATGGTCTTAACCCTTAAAATCCTTTGACATAAGTGTCAAAAAGGGGGAGAAAAGACATATAATAAGGGGAGATATAGATATTATGAGATGAATTAATGGGGGAGAAAAGATAAAAGGAGGAGCATGATATACAGATAATGGCACAATCAACTCAGGGGGAGTTACAAATTTTTTGAGGTATATATTGTATATTTCCAAATTTTGAGGAAGTTTTTTTCAACCTCTATATAACACCAAGCAGATTAGTGAATGTACTCATAAGGTTAATCAAGTGTTTTTGTCACTCATGTCAAAGGGGGAGATTTTTAACCTCATAATGGTTTTTGACACTTGAGTGCCAACACAATTAATCACATTCTACATTGGAGCTTAGTACACCATGTATGCCGAGCCACAACATGAGACAAGTCAGGAAAATCTTCAAGTGTTGAGTGATCTTCAAGTACCGAGCAGCTTTCAGATGTCGAGTGAAGATCAGGTACCTAGTGAAGAACAAATGCCGAGTTACTTCAGGTGCCAAGCATGAAACAAGTGCCAAGTGATATTTAAGTACTGAGTCACAGACGATGCCAAGTAAGCCAATTTATTATAAGTACCGAGCATCAGGAAACAGCAAGTGTCGAGCAACACAGAATGCACATATAAGTTTGTAACATTACAAATTCATATGTAAATCATTTTCATGGCCAGCATATTAACGAATTTCAAGATAAGATTGAATCTTTTGTATTTGATATGTAATCTACATGCAACGAATAAGAAAAATGTAGAAGGCATGCAACCAATAAGTGAAATACAAGGAATGAGCAAGAAACAAAGATTCAATATAGATCGTAGATCCATACCTAACCCTAAGTCTTCGAATGTCTTTATAAGGAAGATGAATTCGCATTGAACAATAAGTGTGGATGGACAAGGGTATGCAAGCAAAACTATTTTAGAACAAAGATTATCAAATCTCAGAGGATCAAGTTCACAGAAATTAAATCAAGTGCATGTATTCAGCAATCGAAGGATTGTAAGCTGTCAGGTCTATTATACCTAATACTCTCCAGTAATTGTATTAGAAAGAAAACCCTATGGTAATAGGTTAGCTTAGTAGCTATTTTGAAGATCCTTTCATTAGGTGATGAAATCCTTTAACAAGGTGACACTTCATGTTAAGTGTTTGAAATCCTTTAACTAGGTCACTATTGATACAGTGTAAAGCTTTTAACAGGGCAGGCCTTTAATAGGGCAGACCATCAGAAGTGGTTGAACATTATTACTGCAGTGATTTTGTGGGTATCATCCCCACCCTAGTTTTACCTTCTTATTTCTAGAGGGTTTCTAGGTTACCAAATCTCATGTGTTATGTGGTGATGCATATGTGTTTCTTATAATTGTTTGATTTGTTCATATGCATACAATTTACTTTTAGATAAAAGGTTTTATAGATCAAAGCATAGTACTTCTAATTCACCTCCCCCCCATCCCCCCACCTCTCATAAGTATTCTTTCATATTTGATAATCCCAAGAAAAAGAAGATATAGGGGACCCACAAACTAGCTTTAGACATGCATAATCTTGTTAAAATGCCTAGTTTTACTAATTAATTTTGTGGCATTTTGAATCCTAGTATCTATGGAAGTAGTATTATGATAATTAGATATGTAATTAAAGATAAGTAGAATGATGCACATAAATAATCAAAATATACTAAATTGAACACTATGATAGGGACAATTGTAAACAAAGTTGCAACGGCTGATGGAATTGCTAGCTTGGGGTTCCCTCAAGTATTCCCTTGTCGAGAATTTGTAATAGTTTCTGTTGAAAACTATGATGAAAAAGAAAAGGAAATTGTGAATCCAAACACATAGGAGGTAGTTTTTTCTATCACATGGAGTGAATTTGGGAGACTATGGGGCCTAGGGTTTGAAGAACAAAACCCAATCCACACTGACCTTGAAAAACTAGCAAAAACATATGACAAGTTAAGTTCAGATTAGAAACATTGTTATATTAGAGGGTTAGCAAATGCATTCAATATGCCTCGTGATCACAAACCTCATTATGAATTGGAATTTTTTTGCACTGGGTTCAGGATACAGTATCTTAGCTATCAATGTGTTTAGGTTTGGAAAGTAACAAGAAAGTGGGTGCCAACATTTTGGAAATGATTTTCAATATTCAATGTCTAAGAAAAATTGTAATATATAATTATATTGGGCACATTGTACATCACATGAACAAAAAATTGTTAATGATTAAAAAAGGGGTGGACCTACTATCACATAAGAAATTTAGATACATGACCTACTTGTGCTATCTTATGTTATCAAAGCATTGTCAAATTTTTGAAACAAACAAGCTTTAGTTTAATTTTGGTAAACCAATATTTGAATGGACAATGTTGGGTGATGCGACGCGCTCCCCTACCCACAGGTGGTTAATTATGTGGTGTTCCATGTTCACTAAGAGTCATGGCTTTTGGTGCAACAGAAAATGGGCCCTACAAGTGGTATCAGAGCTATGGTTTTACTATTTGTAACCCTAGATTGAATCCATGGGAATGCAAGAGACGATAAAAGAAAGGGCAAGATATATGAATGAATTATTGCAGATCTGAGAGTTTTGGATTTGTTGTTATCATGGGATGTTAAAATATTTTGGGCATGTGAAATTGTTGGAGAAAAAGAGTTTTTCGGATGTTTCATTTAAATGAGGGTTTTGGGGGGTAGTTTGCATAAATGACCTCCTGGGTAAAAACAGACCTCACCATTGGATCCAGGTCGATATTTCCATAAATTTTGATATATAATATGCCCTAGTTTGGCCATGTTCAGAGGAAATGAAAGAGTTTTTTGGTTTCAGCCCATGATGGCCGTCAAATTTAATCCCCTCGAAATTTTTGTCACTAAAAAAATAAAAAATGAAAAATCGTACTGAAAATGGTAAAAAGACTGTCTTAGTAAAACGGCCATAACTTTCTCTCAGAATATCATATTTCAGAGTTCTTACAGGCGTTGGAAAGCTAATTCAGAGCATTACAACATGGCATAGGTTTGGCTCTATGATTTTAAGATTTTGTCAGGTTTTAAGAGTCCTAAATTCAGATGTTATTTATTTTGAGCATAGATTAGGGCATAACATGGGCATACGGAGTCAGATTTTGGACTTCGAGTAGTCAACGGAAAGCTCTTGGAGAGCTCTACACATTGGTTTAGATTTGGTGCAGGTTTGGCATGATTTATTTGTTGATATATTGATCTGAATAGTTTATGGTATATATTTTGACTATGGTAACATTGTGAGTTTATGGCATTGAAAATTTAAGATTTGATGTCATTGTATACTCAGTTCATATTTCAGATTGGTCTCATGATGATATGGTTATTAGTGTTTGATTTGAATATGTATGATGACTTGTTGGGTCTACAAGGTGTGCAGTGTTGTAAGCGATCTATACTTATAGGTTGCATTTATGGCTTGGTTATGGGTTGTCTTTGCCCATTGATCTTTCATTATTGATGCATATTCAGATTGATGGCTTGGATTTGGGTTGTCTATGCCCTAAATCACATGATTTTACAATTTTATCTTCATGTAGAAGGGATGAGATGTTGTTACCAAGTACAGTCATGGTGGAGGATTTTGGTTGACTATTTTATGCTGACAGGTTGGACACTTTGAGAGCTAGATGCTTGGTTCATGGATGTGATCATGGTGCCATGGATTTTGGCATGACATGATTGGTTATACAGGTACATCCTTGATGTTCATTAGCTTGGAGTTTTTTGATTCAGTTATGGTGGTATATCTTCTTGGTTGAGGATCATAGTTTTTTAGTTTCTTTTGAGGAGCTCATGATGTGCACTTTGAGTTCTTTGATAGTTTGATACCTTGGTTGATTCTCATGGTTAGAGGATGGGTTTTCATCATTATGTCATGGATAGCTTGGATACACGGTTTAGTGGGAGCTTGTGACAGTTATGGGGTGATAGTGCAGGATTAGTTCCTGGTTTGGTTTATATCTTCTTGGTTTGGAGAGGATGGATTTTATGATGCCATAGGTGACTTGGTACCACGATTGAGTGGGAGTTTTGTTGGCATTGATATATTTATTAAGTGTTTGCAGATGTTGGAGGTTTGTCTTAGATCCTGTTGATGTAGAAGCGTCTTTGACATTTGCATGGTGCACTTGTTATCTTCATGGTGTTTGAAGATGGTTAGATCTTGAGGACTCATGGAGTTATTTGTTATCATCATGGTGTATGGAGATGGTTTTTCTTCATGATGTGTGGAGATGGTTGCATATTGAGGACTCACAGGGTTCTTAGCAAAGGTGTGGTTTATATGTTATCCTTGGTATGAGGATGGTTTCATTATTATGTCATGGTATACTCTTGATATGCCTTTAGAGTTCTGACATGTTATGGTATGTTCATGTGGACCATGTTATCTCTTTAGTTGAGATGGTAAGATCATGTTGTCATGTTTATGTTCCTGAGGCCATGGTTGGAACTTTGACATTGATCTTGGTTTAGTTTCTTGGTATTGAGTACACTGATCATAAGCTGGATACTTCATGATATTGCTATGTTGCATTTGGAGTTGGCATGAATTGATTGGTTACAGGTGCTCATGGATACTTAGAGACGGTGGTGATGCTGATTTATCATGGATTAGAGAAGTATTTGTTGGGACGGTTGATGGTTTCAGCAGGAAGTCCAAGGGGCAGTCACCTGATATGGACTTGAGAGGAGATTGTTCTTAGATGAGTCTTGGTTGGAGACTTGGGTATCTTGATGAGCATTCTCATTCCCCACTATTGGTCTACTCGACGATTTGCTACTTCAGAGGTATAGCCCATTCTTTCTCTCAGTTGCATTATATTTATGCTTGTCTTTCATGGATATGGATCTTGAGCTATGGTACATGAGTTAGTTCTGGAGGGTTAATTTGAGAGATGGTTTAGCATTGGTTATCTCCATGTGCATATGTTGTTATGTTGGTTGACTTTGGGAGATGGTTTTATATTGGGCATATTCCTTGGATTAGGAATGGTTTATTGAGTTTGATCTTCTTGTGAGAGGCTTACATCCATGATTAGCTATATGGTATGGTTTGGGTGTTGTTGAGGCTTCTTGTTGGGGTTTTATGGAGGAGATCATACTTGCATAGTTTACATCTAGAGGTGTGTGTAGAAGGACATGATATAGGTTATGATTTGCATGGTTTCTCTGGTCTTCGTTATCTTCCTAGATGTTCAGTTTTGCTTACATTGGATTTGAGATTGGTTAGAGATTGTGATCACTGGTTTGTGCTCATCTATGTCATGTGAGAGATGACATGGTTATTTTTTTTTTCTCTTTCCTCTGTTGGTTGTGGTGAACTTGGGAGAGCATTGGAGACTTGTTATGAGAGTTATTCTTGTAGGATATTAGTTTATGTATTGTGGATGTCCTTGATACTACATGGATTCACTTCTTTGAGATGTGTTGAGTGGATTGGTTATAGATTTGACATTATCTTTTGCAGTGGGAGCTTCTTGGTATATATGTGGCAGGTATTGCTCTTGAGGCTTATGATTGTAGGTTGCAGATTGGATATGTCAGTGATATGAGATTCACTTGTTATACCTTCGAGGTATGGATAGTTGGATGGGTTTGGCACTTTGCTGTGGGTGCTATTTCAGCTATGGATATTTTGACAACTATGGATACATGTGGTTACCTTTGGATCAGGTTTTTTGTGCTCAAAATTTTAGTTGGTACAGGATTTTATGATCTTCTAATGCAACAGGTTGGGTGGTTTTCTCTTTGGATGGCTTCTATGTATGTCCAGTAGGAGTGACATAATAGGAGGTGAGATCATTCATGTTCGAGATGCTGGATACTTTGATTTTGTTGTGGGTACCAGGATGGAGCACTTGGTGTATTTTGATCCATGATGGTGGATGTGATGGGAGGGATTGTTCTCTTGTTCATTTATGTGGCTACGGATTGACCCTATGCAATGTATACAACAAGTGGGAGATTGTTGAGATAATGGGTGTTGCACACATTGCATAATATTGTTATTTTATTATTTTATTTTATTATGTAATGTTGTGCCTAGATGGACGTCCAACATGTAAAGATTCCCATGGAATATTCTTGATGATTTGTATTGTAACATTGTGAAAATATTTCATGTAATTATTTAATATTGGAGAAAAGAATTAAATGCCCAATATTAAATGTGGGGTCAGTGTGTTAGGTAGCACATGGTTTATGTAATACCACTTGGTGGTTTTGTGGGACTTGCTATTATATAAGCAGCCACAAGGGTAGTTGTTGTAGAGAAAAAAAAGAGAGAGTGATAGAGAGTGACAAGGAGAAGATAAAAGGCAAGAGTCAAGCGGGACAAGGCTTGACAGGTTAGCCAAGGGAGCATTTGTGAAGGTTGAAAGAATGGCATGGGATGTGTGGATTCATGCTTGTTCACATAGTTTGCTCGGTTGTGGCTATGGCCATGAAGGCTTCCATGGATGTATGGCAATGGTATTGTTTTTGCTGAATAATACATGGTGAAGGATGCTTTTGGAGGCTGGGTTTTTCCCTCAATGAGGGTTTCCCAGGGTATATCTTGTGTCACAATTTTGTGGATATGTGGTCTATTCTCTTTAATGTGGATTTTAATTCCATGTTTATTTTAGTTTTATTATGGGTTATGTGGAAACGGTTATATTCTTTGTTGTCAAGTTTCCTCACAGACAACTATGATTAGGATGGGTGATCGCTAAGGGAACTACAACCACTTTGTAGGCCTCTTTTTTGCACCACTATTAGAAATGCTTTAGAATAATTGAGAGGGGGGGAAGGGTGGATTAGTTATTCAAGGTCCAAATTTCTTAATACAACTTTTTCACTAAGTATAGTGAGCCAGTTAAACTAATCATGCATCTAAGCTAAAATTTCTACTTAGCAAGTTACTATAAAATTAACATGTAGGAATAAGACATGAAAGATCAACACATAACACAGTGATTTACGTGGAAACCCAATTTGGGAAAAACCACTAGTAACATGCTACTCAATTCTCACTCTTTTGAAGTGATGCCCTGTGAAAGGCTTGCCCTATAAAAGGCTACAACATATTGTAAAATGTGACCTGTTAAAGGATTTCAACCACCCTATTAGATGTGGGTCTGGTTAAAGGACTTAAGAACATTCACTTGGAATGTCATCCTATTAAAATATTTACAAAATGGTTGTTAAACCAACCTAGGTCCATAGGATTTTACCCTAACTGATACAATTTCTAGAGAGTAACAATAAGCACTTTTGATCTGATATAACTCACAACATAACTTGTGAATTTTAGATCTCAATTCAGCTCAAAAATTTACCTAGATTTCAGTCTCTATAGCTCTAGTAGCTTGTCCTCCTTTCAAGATTTGTCTCCTTGAGTCCCCATGCTCGTTGTACCAATGCAATCACCATTGTGGTCACCTATTGAAGTAAATTATTTGTACTCTATCCTTCCTTCTCAATGCCATCACCTTGAATCCATATACTCTCTCCAACCAACCACTCTTGCTTCTTGACCTATAACTCCTTAAATAGAAGTCTAGAATACTTTTCCTACTCTAAACTTCTCGCTCTTATTTTTGGTTTGAATGGATTAGGTAATATTTAATGAATCTACCCTTAATATTGTTTCTTCTAGAAACATCATGTAGAATCCACCTATATTCACCTTAAAATGTTTTACCCAAAATTTTGTGCCACCAGCTCAACATCCTTATCTTCCCTCTTGTTCACAAAATTCAAGGTAACAAACTTGTCAGCTTAGATCTAGCAAATCTTTGACATTTCAAATAATTCAATATCTAGACACTATTGACTTTTTGATGCTTGGAACATATTGTGTTACTTAGAATCAACTATGTTATTTTGATGATTGGCACCTACTATGGATTCACTTGGCATCAACTAAATTTTACTGATGCTTGACAGCTATTACATTTCTATCTAGCTTAGCATCTAAACTTGCTTGACACCTTCTATCTCACTCAAAAAACACTAGATTTTACATTTTCTTGGCACTTACTAATAATTTTCTCAACATGAACTAACTTTCTTGACACTCACTAATGAATTTAGTCAAGCTTTGTAGACAACTTTGTTACAACTTATTTTTCTAGAGTTTCTAAGTGTAGCCAACCTCTGTATCTTCAAGTTTATTATCAATACATCATTTTACCATTTTCTTTAGTGGTCCTTGCAATTCATTACAAAACTATAACTCAACCTTTTCCTTAGGTGCTTTTGTTACATCTTATTGATTAAATCCTCTTTGTCAATCAACTAAGTGATAGTACTTGGATTTTATAAGCAATTGTCATTCTAGCAAATAGCAGGTTTGACATTAGTGACAAAACAATGATTGAAAATATTCTTTATCAACAATATCCCTCTTTAATAGTGATTTGTTCAATTAGATTTCAACAATATCCCTCTTTGGCATTGATGGCAAACCAAACTGATCAACCAAGTTATCAAAATGTTGATTAGGTTAAAATAGTAAATCAAATGCCAAAAAAAAATATTTTGTATCCAAAATTATTCATTCTATCAACAACTTGAATTCATTATGACTCCCTCTAAACTCTGTAAGTAACTCCCTCTTAGGGATATCTCTTTTGCTAATACATCATCTTTTCCTTTTTTTTTGTTCTACTCCCTCTCTAATTTGTTATCTTGACATATTTTTATTTGTGTTGCTTTCTCCCTCTTAGATGCTATTTCCTTTTCTCCTCCCTTTCTTCCTCTACACATTTGATCCTGTAGATTTTTTGTTTCTCCCTCTACATGTCTGATCAATATCTTCTATTTCTCCCTCTTTTTTGTAACTTTCCACTTTGATCAGTTTTCTATTTCTCCCTCTTTGACAACAATGCCAAAGACATACTATTGCAGCATCTTTTCATGCAAGTGTGGAATTCAAAAGAACTCCAAATTCTCCCTCTATCACCTTGCTTGTGACTTGTTTGGAATTTTACTACTTTAATTACTTCAAGTAATAGCCTAAAGTAAGTATCCTCTGCATCATTTTATAACATTTTAGCTATCAACTCATTTGATGTAAGGAAGTCTTGTTGTTACTTAAATAGCCATGGATAGGGGTATTACCCCTTACTCACCTCTAAGATATTCAAATGCATCTTTAGGTAGTGGTTTTGTGAAGATGTCAGCAATTTGTTCCTTTGAGTTGACATATTCCATCTTCACTTGTTTGTCTTCCACCAATTCTCTTATATAGTGATAATTAATGGCAATGTGCTTTGTTTTGGCATGCATCACATGATTCTTTGATATGTTGATGGCAATTGTATTATCATAATAGAGTATCATAGAGTATCAATTATCTCTTCCTCCATACCTTTCAATAGACATTTAATCCATAGAATAATTGTGCAGTTGATGGCTACAGTAACATACTCAACTTCAACTATAGATTGTGAGGTGCAATTTTTCTTTTTTCTAGTCCAAGTGACTAATATTTTACCTAAGAAAAGTGCTCCTCCACTAGTACTTTTTCTAATATTACCTCCCCAATCTACATCAGTTTAGGCATTCAACTCATACTTTTCACTTATCTTATAGTACAAGACAAATTCATCTATTCCTTTTAGGTACCTCATTATTTTCTTTACTACCATAAGATGATTTTCTATTGGATTTGTACAAAATCTTGCCATTTTTCCAATTGCTAATGCAATTTTAGGTCTACTATGTACAACATACTCTTACTTTTCAATCATTGATTTGTACATTGTCTAATTTACTTCAACTGACTCATCATTCTTGGATAACTTATGTCCTATTACCATTGGTGTACTGACTAGTTTTGAATCCTCTAAGCCAAATGTTTTGAGTATCTCCTAGATATATTTTGATTGGGTCACAAATATGCCATGTTTTAGTTTTTGTACTTGCAAACTGATAAAGAATTTGATTTCCCCAAACATTGGCATTTCAAACTCTTGTTTCATCTAATTAGCAAAATCTTTGCATAGTGCATCTTTTCCTCCAAATATTATATCATCAACAAAGATTTCAGATATCAAAATATCTTTACCTTTTTATGTCTTCATATATAGGTTTTTATTGTCATGTGTTCTCTCAAATCCTATCTTCACAATATATTTGTGAAGTCTCTCATACCATGATCTAGGTGCTCGTTTCAAGCCATAAAGTGCTTTATGTAGTTTGTAAACCATATCATTGTTGTCATAAAAAAATTCCTCTGGTTGTTCTATGTAGAGTTCCTCTTCTAGTATACCATTCAAAAAATAAGACTTTACATCCATTTGGTAGACTTTAAAACCTTTGTAAGTAGCATATTCAAGTAGAGTTCTTACTCCTTTTATCCATGCAATAGGGGCAAATATTTCTCCATGTCTAGTCCTTCTTCTTGTGCATAAACTTTGCAAACTAGTCTGGTCTTATTTCTTGTGATCTCACCATTCTCATCTAGCTTGTTCCTAAATATCCACTTGGTACCAATCACATTCTTATTAGTTGGTCTTGGAACTAAAGTCCAAGTTTTTCTCTTCTCTATTTGATCAATCTCCTCTTCCATAGCTTTACACCAATTATAATCTTCCAGTGCATCTTTCACTGTTTTGGGTTCAATCTTGCTCAATAGACATGATTCGTTTCTTAGTCTATTCCTAGTCATTGGTTTGGTTTCCTTATCACTAGTAATTTTTTTAGCAGGATGATGTCTCTTCACATACTTGAATAGCCTTGGTTCTATCCGTGTTTCCATGTTTGGTCTTTTAGCTTCAAAGTCACTAGGCACATCTCTTTCAAGTATCTCATCATCTCTTTTATGTGTACTAATTTTAGAGTCAGAATGTGTGTTATCTTCATTCTACAACTTTGATTTTGAATGCAACTTGGTATTCACTAGTTGTGACTTGGCTAATATTGAAAATTATTGTTGATTCCCAACTTGATTGGAAATTTCTTCTTCAATAGACATTCCTTCATAGAAGTATACAAAGGATCTATAGTCCTCTAGTTTCTTGATGGATTCATCATCTTGAACTTCTACATGCTCATCTAAATTTACATTTCTACTCTCCACAATTTTACTAGTGTTAGTATTTAAACACTTATATGTTTCACTTCTAGTGGATTATCCAAGGAATATGCCTTCATCACTCTTTGCATCAAACTTTCCATTTCTAGAATTTTTAAGAATATAGCACTTATAACCAAACACTTCGAAATGTTTTACATTAGGTGAGTGACCATACAACAATTCAAAAGGTGTTGCATTTGTACCTTTCTTGACTTGTACTCGATTTAGGGTGTAGATACTAGTACTAATAGCTTCTCTCCAGTACTTTAGAGAAACATTCTTCTCCATCGTTAATGTTTTGGCACAATCTATCAATGATTTATTCCTTCTTTCTACAATTCCATTTTGTGGGAGAGTTCTAGGTCCTGATGTTTGTCTTTTAATTCCTTTATCATTGCAAAATGTCTCAAATTCTTTTGATGTGAGCTCTCCTCCTCTTTCTAATCTTAGTCACTTCAAACTCTTCCCTATTTCTTTCTCAACCCTAGCCAAATACCACTTAAACATTTGAAATGCATTAGACTTTTTCTTTAAGAACACAACAGTCATCATCCTAGAGTAGTCATCAACAAACAACATTATATATTTGTCTCCTTTGTAACTTTGCACTTCTATTGAGCTACACATATCAATATGGACTAACTCCAGTGCTTCTTTGGAAGTATAGGTATTTCTTTTGAAACTTGACTTGGTCATCTTTCCTACCTGACACTGTTTGCACATTGTATTGTTAGATTTTTTAAGTTTAGGCAACCCTCTAATTTTCTTCATTTTTCTGATGCTTATTAGATTATCAAAGTTGACATGACATAGCCTTTTATGCCATAGCCATGCATCATCAAATCTTACAATGAGATAGGCAAGATCCTCCATATTTAGGTAAAACATATTACTCTTAGTTTGGTCTCCTTTTCCTATTAGTTTTCCATTGGTGTCATAGATTTCGGCACTTTTGTTTCCAAGTTCTACTTTGTATCCTACATTACATAATTGGGATACACTCAACAGATTGTAGTTCAATCCTTCAACATAATATGCTTTATCACATGAAATTTTCTTTGTAAGCTTAATAGAACATTTTTCTTTGATTAGACATGGAGCATCATTCCCAAATCTAAAACCATTTCCATCATACTAAGTAAAGGTAATCAACTTACTTTTGTCTCTAGTCATATGATGTGAGCACCCACTTTCCATGATCCACCTATCATTCTTGTTTACATAGGTTACCAGTGGTGTTGCTCATCTTCATTTGATGCATCGTTCATAGCTACATAGACTACCTCATCATCATTTTGATCAAAATCCTCTTCTTCAACAATGTAGCACTTTTTTCCTCTATCTTTGTAATCTCTGTTATAATCTTCTCTTTTGTTCTTGTACTTGTTTCCTTCTCTGTAGTTCTTTTTCTATGTACACCTTGCAGAAATATGTCCTACTTCACTACAATTAAAACAAATGATAGGAAACATACCTTTGAATTTACATTTGCCTTTGTGAGATCTTTTGGCCAACAATGTTTCTAGTTGTTCCACATCTTCTTCATCTATGATGCTATCACTAGATCATATTTTATCTTTTTCCTCTTCTTTGGTTTCACTTCTTTAGCGTCTTTTAGCAACAACTTGGCCTTGAAAGTAGATTTAAGATTCTCAAGTCTATAGTTATTGAAGTTGGATAACTCAAATGTAGTAAGTCTTCCCACTATACCTTCAAGAGTTAGCTTGTTTCCTGGTACATACCACAACATAACTTATAGATTTTAGATCTCAATTTAGCTCACAAATTTTCCTATCTTTTAGTCTCTATAGCTCTAATAGCTTGTTCTCCTTTCAAGCTTTGTCTTGTTGAGTCTCCATGCTCATTGTGCCAATGCAATCATCTCTATGGTCACCTATCAAAGCAGAGTCTTTGTACTATGTTCTTCCTTCTTGATGCATTCACCTTGACACCACATACTCTCTTCAATCAACCACTCTTACTTCTTGACCTGTAACTCCTTAAATAAAGTTTGGAATATTTTCTCCACTCTATTTTTCCTATTGTTATTTTTGGTTTGAATGGATTAGGTAAGATTTAATGAATCTACCCTTAATCTTATTTCTTCTAGAAATGTCATGTAGAACCCACCTATATTCACCTAAAAATGGTTTATCTAAAATTTTGTGCCACTAGCTCAAAATTGTTATATTGCCTCTAGTTCAAAAAATTCAAGGTAACAAACTTGTCATCTTAGATCTAGTGAATCTTTGACTTTTCAATTAATGCAGTAGCTTGGCACTATTGACTTTTTGATGCTTGTTACATACTATGTTACTTGACATCAACTATGCTTTGTTGATGCTCAACACCTACTATGGATTCACTCGGCATAAATTAAATTTTACTAATGCTTGACACCTATTAAATTTCTATCTACCTCAACATATGGACTTGCTTGACACCTTATGTCACACATGGCACACACTAGATTTACATTTTCTCGACATTTACTGATAATCTGCACAACATGAGCTAACTTGCTCGGTACCCACTAATGAATTTAGTCAAGCTTCATAGACAGCTTTGTTACAACATATTCTTCTAGAGTTTCTAAGTGTAGCCAATCTCTATTCAAGTGTATTATCAATACATCATTTTACCATTTTCTTAAGTGATCCTTGCACTTTATTACAAAACCATAACTCAACCTTTCCCTTAGGTGCTTTTGTTACATCTTATTGATTAAATCATCTTCATTATTCAACTAAGTGATAGTACTTGGATATTATAAGCAATTATCATTCTAGAAAATAGTAGGTTTGACACTAGTGACAAAACAATGATTGGACACATTCTTTATCAACAATCTCCCTTCTTTTCAACAATCTACCTCTTTAATAGTGATTTGTTCAATTAGATTTCTACAATCACTTTATCCTAAAATTACACCCACTTCAATGCCTAGATTGTTTGTGCCTTATAAATAATTAAATGAACCAAGAAGTCAAATTTAATTTTTCAACTAGTACTTTATGGAAGAGTGTACCATGTTAAGATTTTATGGTTCAGTTGTAGAACCCTACAAACTTGCTATTTACATTAGAATATGTATTGTAGATGGAAAGAACAAATGTATCATTTCATGGTTAGTAAAAAAAAACCATTTTTCCTTTCTTTCCTATTAGATGCGGAGGGTTCACATTTGAGAGGAGAGCATTCAATGTGGTACAAGAACTCTTTGTAGCTTTTAAATTTGATGCCACCAGGCACTAGCTATATGACCTACTAAACATGATGGGTATAAAGCTTGTATAGAATGGGAACTCCACAAGAAAATGTCAACATGAGAGTGTGTCATTTATTGAAAGATTTAAAAATATGGACTCATAGGAAGAGGTCAAAATAGAGATGGAAAAATGCTCCAGTGAAAAAATATATTACAATACATGAATTGTCAACACAAATTAAAGAATTGCATGGATAGAAAGAAAAAGTATAGCCTATGACATTCTATAATTTCTACCAAAAAGTAGATCATCCAAGTAAAAAAAAATTCTAGAGGTCATAAATCATGATTATGTAGCTACAAAGTCATGTAGATCAACAATTAATGCATTTTGGGAGATGAGGAAGAATCTTGGTGAACCAAACACCTTTGTAGAATTTTAAGACTTGGATAAGGATGAAACATTTAGAAAATTATGGGATAATGAGTATCTAAATGTAGCAACAACATAACTTGATGCAGTTTATGAAGGAAATGAGTATGAGATTTGTAAGGATCCTTCATCCATAGCCACAAGCACTAACACTAGTTTCACTAAATCCACTACTCCAAGTAGTAGTACATTTGATTCAAAAATAACTAGAGAATATGTTGTACTTAATTAGTAGACAAGGAAAAAATATGCCAAAGGGGAAAATATGACAAAAAAAATAGGTTATCTAGGTGATGGTGGGCTGGGCATAACAGGTCAAGGAAACTGGTATCCACTCCTAGTACTAGATGTATTGAAATGTGGTCATAAACCAAACATTAGAGATGAGCCGATGACCCATTAGGTTCAAAAAAAGGTAAACCTAAGAAAATTTTCATCCCAGGTGGATATATGACCTCCCAAGTTATTTCCTCTACAAAAGGTACAATGCGACTAAAATTTCAAAAGATTGCTACCCCTAGAGTTGAAGGTCACTATGCAAAGAAGAAAAAGGTTTCAAATACTAATACTGGTACAATGCTAGCATCACCTCCCTCAACACAAAACCTTCAGAATAGTTCAAAAACTCCACTTGTTAGTGGCAAGTTAGGGTAGGATTAGGAAGGAGTAATGCCGTTGGTATTGGTAATCCTCAAAATGCAATTATTACAACCTTAGGAATTGGTGAAGACAAGTACATGTTGAGAATAGACTGAAGAATATTATTAAAGAGGGTGATTGTTGAGAACATACAAGTATGATCAATATGTTTCAATCATTGTTTTTTCATTGATGTCAAACCTGATATTTGTTGGTAAGACAATTTTTTATATGATTTAATTCCTATAACTAATTTGATTGATGAATAGGATTTGATCAAAAGATGTAACAATAGCACCTAGAGGAAAGGTTGGGTTATGATTATGTAAAGGAGTACAAGAATTAGTTGAGACAAAGATAACATGATGTATTGATAATGTACTTAAGGTTACAAAGGTTGGTTACACTAAGAAATTTTAGAATAACACGTTAAATAAAGTTTGTTTGTGAAGCTTGACTAAATGGATAGTAGATGTCGAGCAAAGTTAGTGCAAGTTGAGCAAAAAATTAGTTGGAGCAAATTAAAAGTCTATCCTAGTGTATGCCAACTAAAATAGTGGATGTCGAGTAAAGTTTAGTTGATGCTAAGCACCAATAAACTTTAGTTCATACTAGGTAATTTCATAGAGGATGCTAAGCAATGTAGTACATGATGAGCATTAGAAGCCAAATAGTACCAAGTGGCTACATTATTTAAAAGATCATGAATTTGATGGATCTTAGTTGACAAGTTTGTTTTCTTGGATTGTGTGAACTACGTGGAAGATAAGATTGATGAGCTAGTGGCACAGAATTCAAGATAAACTATTTTGAGATGAATTCAAATAGGATTGAAGGATATTTTTATAGAAGAGATATGGAATATGGGGTAGATTCATTGAATCCTACCTAATATTTTCTAACCCTAAATTGGATGATGGAGAATAAGTGGAAAAAAATCTTAATTTCCTATTTATAGGAATGATTGGTCAGAAGAAAAGGTTGTCATGTGAGAGAACCTAAGAAAGAGAAGGAGTCAAGGGTTTTTCTTCATCAAGTGACCTAAGAGAAGAGTCTACATTTGCATATTAATAAAGAATACTTAAGGGTATGCATTCTTGAAAGGTGAACAAGCTATCAAAGTTGAATTTTGTGAAGGCCAAGCAGAATGGAGAACTGAAACAATAATTTGTAATCTACAAATGGAGTTGTAAGTTGTTATCAGATCAAGTCTTACTATTACTCTCTAATAATTGTATCTGTTTAGGGTAAATCCTTTGGATTAAGTTTGACCTAACAATCATTTGTAAATCCTTTAATTGGGTGACATTCCATGTGAATCATCTAAAGTCCTCTAACAAGGCTCACTTCTAATAGGGTGATTGAAATATTTTAACATGGTCACTTTAACAGTGTGTATTGTAATCTTTAATAGGGTTGGCCTTTCACAAGGCATTACTTTAGAAGAGTGAAAAAGGGTAGCATGTTACTAGTGGTCTTTCTCAAATTGTATTTTCATGTAAATCATTGTATCAAGTGCGTTGATGAATCTATTATGTTTTGTGTTTACACTTCTACAAGTTGATTTGATAGTAAGTTTTAAGTGATTGCATAATCTTATGGATGCACGCATGATGATAAATTTTCTATAGGTTCATTAAGCTATGAAAAGTTTTATTTATATATCTAGAGCTTGGATAACTGATTCACCCCCCTCTTAGTTATTCTTAAGTATTCCAACAATTGGTATCAAAGCCATTTTCTTAAGAGGACTAGTTTGAAGGTACTAGAAGCACAAAGATCAAGATGTCAAAAAGAGAAGTACCCAAGCTTAATAGAGATAACTTTCCTACATGGAAAATTTTGATGAAGCTACACCTTGGACAACTTGGAGATCATGCACAATCTACCATTACCACTAAGCATGTTAATCCTGTTGGAGCACCAACTGCTAAGGATATGAAAAAGAAGAAGAAACACAACTAGGAAATGTTGGAGATTGCCTCTAGTCTAAGATATGCTGAATTTGATGATATAAAAAGTCTTGACAGTGAAAAGAAAATGTGGGATGCCTTGACTACCATCTACGGAGGAGATGAAAATGATCTAAGAGCCAAAGATGAAAATCTCATAGGTAAGTTTAATGATATGAGAATGGAAGAAGGTGAAAATATTGCTCAATATATTGCAAGGATAAAAGAAGCTGTTAATGTAATAAGAGGAGCTATTAGTAATATAGATGATGAGACTATACTAAGCAATGTTTCAAGGACATTATTGCCTATATATGTTATTAGAGTTTCTAGAATTCAAGAACTAAGATGTATGACAGGGTATAATCTATCACTTGAAGGTCTAGTAGGTAGTTTCACCACTTTTGAACTATCTAACTTTGATAATTACAAACTTGAAAAGATTGAAGGTGTCATTGAAGGAACCTAGTGAGAACAAGAAGAAGAAAAAGATAAAGTATGTGTCTAGTAATAGTGATACAAATGAGGATGATGTAGAAAAACTTGAAGCACTACTGGCAAGAAGACTCCATAGAGGTAAAGGAAAGTCCAAAGAAAAGTTACCTATTATTTGTTTCAATTGCAATGAGGTTGGTCATATTACTGCTAGTGTCTAGATAAAAGAACCACAGAGGTGGTGACAAGTACAAAAGTAAAAAAGATAAAGATAGCAAGGACTACAAAGACAAAGGCAAGACCTCTTACTATATTGCTAAATAGGAAATAATAGATGAATCTAATGGACATGCTAATGAAGTGGTATGTGTTGCGATGAAGGGTGAATCTAATGAAGTTGAAGTAACTACACTTGTAACTTGTGTAAACAAATGGATCATTGATAGTGGGTGTTCACATCACATGACTGGAGACAAAAGTAAGTTCATTACCCTAAATTGTTATGATGGAAATAGTGTAAGATTTGGTAATGATTCACCATGTTTAATAAAAGTAAAAGGTTTTATCAAGCTCATAGATAAGATTTTATGTAACAATGCTTACTATGTTGAAGGACTTAGCTATAATCTCTTGAGTGTGTCACAACTGAATAATTTAGGATTTAATTTTGAGTTTGAAAACAAGATTGCTAAGATATATGACATTGATGAGAAACTAATCAAAAAGGTTGATCAAACTAGGAGTAATCTAGATTCTATCTTGATATAGAGGATGCTACTTGTCTAGTTTGAAATTTTATGATGTATAGCTATGGAACAACAACTCATCTCAATTTTGATAACCTATAGTATTAGCCACATGAGAAAAGTTAGAGGTTTTCCTAAGTTGAAGAAGCCTAATAAAAAAATATGCAGATAATGTCATTTACGCAAAATGACAAAGTCATGTTTTTAGAGTAAAGCTCATACCTCTAAAGGAATACTAGAGATTGTTCATATTGACTTGTGTGGGCCAATTTATGCACAAAGCTATAAAGGAGATAAGTATATTATGCCACTTGTTGATGACTATTCTAGAAGGATGATAGTTATGTTTCTAAAATAGAAATTTGATGCTTTCCAAAAGTTTCAGTGGTACTTAGCAAGACTTGACAAGGAAACAGGTAGAATTTTGACATGTTTGGGATTTGACAAAGGAGGAGAATTTACACCAAACTAGTTTGAGATGTTCTGTAATGACAGAGGAATCAAAAGATAGACATCTATTCCTAGAATCCCTTCAAAAAATGGAATACTTGAAAGGAGAAATAGATCTATAATGGACTATGCTAGGACACTCATGATAGAGAAAAATGTTTCTTTAAAATACTAGAGAGAAGCTATAAGTATAGCTATTTATACCTTGAACCATGTACAAGTCAAGAAAGGTATTCATTCAACACCTTTTGAACTATGGTATGGATACTCACCAAATGCAAAATATTTTAAAGTATTTGGAAGTTAATGTTACATTCTGAAAGACTTCAGGAATGGTAAACTTGATGCAAAAAGTGAAGAAGGTATATTCTTAGGATATTCCACAAGAAATAAAGCTAATAAGTGCTTAAATACTAACACTAACAAAGTTTTGGAAAGTGCAAATGTAAATTTTGATGAATATATAGAAGTATATGAGGCTGAACCTATGAAAGAAGTAGAAGAATACAAATCATTTGTATACTTTTATTAAAGTATGCCTACTAAAAAAGATGTCACAAATCAAGATACAAATCAATAGCAAACTTCAGTAACTTTTGAGTCACATACTATGAATGTCAAGTTACATTCAACAACTAAGATTCCTTAAGATAATGAGCTACAAAATGAAGTGGAAGCACATTATAATTTTGAGATTAGTGTACATGAAAGAGATGTTGAGCTACCTAACAGAGATGTACATAGTGACTCTAAAGTTGAAAGACTAAATGAAGAAACTAGAGTTGAACTAAGATTGTCCAAATATGTCAAGAGACATCATCCTATTGCACATATTATTGGAGATAAAGATGCTAGACAAATGGAAAGAAATAGATGAAGAAATGATACATGTTTACTGAGCATGAAGGAACCCAAATCACTAAGATATGTATTAGAAGATGTAGACTAGAGTAAAGCCATAAAAGTAGAGATTGGAAAATTGAGAAAAATAAAATATGGACTCTAGTTCCTAGACCAGAAGACAAAAATGTGATTGGAACCAAGCAGGTGTTTAGAAACAAGTTAGATGAAAATGGTGAAGTCACAAAGGACAAGGCAAGATTAGTTTGCAAAGGATATGCACAAGAAGAAGGAATTGACTATGGAGAAACATTTTCTCCTATTGCAAGATTAGGAGTAAGAACTTTACTTTCTTATTCTGCATAAAAGGATCTCAAAGTTTATCAAATAGATGTTAAATATGCATTTCTGAATGGTATATTAGAGGAAGAAGTTTACATAGAACAACCATAAGGATTTGTTGATATTAACAATAAGAACATGGTATGTAGATTACAAAAATCTCTATGTGGTTTAAAACAAGCACCAAGAGCATGGTATGAGAGACTTCATAATTATCTTGTGAAGATTGGATTTGAAATGACTAATAATAACAATAATCCATACATGAAGACAAAAACAAGAAAAGAAATTTTGTTATCTAAATTTTTTGTTGATGATATCATATTTGGAGGTCAAGGTACTTTCTATACAACTTTTGCAAACAAAATGAAGCAAGAATTTGAGATGTCTATGTTTGGAGAGATCAAATTCTTTGTGGGTTTCCAAGTATATTAGATGAAATATGGTATATGCATCACTCAGCTAGAGTATGTTAAGGAAATATTATTTTTTATTGGATTGGAGTATTCCAAACTAGTAAGTACACCTTTGGTGATAGGACACAAGTTGTCAAAGAATGACAATTTAGCTGAGGTGAATCAAACATTATACAGGTCTATGATTGGAAAATTAAAATATTTAGTACATAGAAGACCTAATGTTGCATTATATGAGGGGATAGTTGTAAGATTATCTACTAATCCTAGGGAGAATCATTTGATGGTTGTAAAGAGAATAATGAGATATCTGAAAAGAACATATGAATTTGATCTATACTATAAGAAAAATAAAAAATTTGAATTAAGAGCTTATATTGATGCTAATCGGGCTATAAACATTGATGACAAAAAGAGTACTAGTGGAGGAGAATTTTTTTTAGACAAGAGGCTGGTTACATGGACTATCAAGAAACAAAATTGTACCTAACAATCTACTACTAAAGTTGAATATGTTGTTGCTGTTGTGAATTGTACAAACATTGTATGTATCAAATAGTTAATGAAAGGTATGAAGGAAGAGATCATATAACTAGTAACACTTTATTGTGATAATATAAGTGCTATCAATATATCAAAGAATCATCTGATGCACACAAAGACTAAGCACATTGCAATCAAGTATAATTACTTGTGAGAGTTATTTCAAGATAAAGAGGTGAAGATGGAATATGTCAACACAAAAGAGCAAATTGTTAATTTCTTAACAAAAGCATTACCTCAGGATGCTCATTAGTATCTAAGAGGTAAGCTAGGGGTGATACCCCTATTAAAGGATATCTAAGTAATAGAAGGAATTCCCTACATCAAACAAGCTGATTTTCACATGTTACACATTGATGCAGTGGATCTTACTTTAGGAGCTACCTAAAGTAACCAAATAACTAAAACTTCAAATTAGTCACAACCAAGTTGACAAAGGGAGAAACTAAAGAAGCTTATATCTGCATATTAAGATGATAAGTCTTTGGCATTGTTGTCAAAGAGGGAGAAATAAATATTAACTAATCCTAAAAGGAGATAATTGTTGAGGGAGATAGTTATTGATCAAGAAAATAGAGAAAGAGAAATCCTAGACATCTACCTAGTAAGAGGGAGATACAACAAGTAATTTAGAGGGAGTTATAAGAAAAAAATTTGTAACCTATTTAGAAGAGGGAAGTTGTTGATTTAAATACAAGGAATTCTTTTCTTTTTGGTATTTTGTTGGTCTTACTATTTTAACCTAGTTTGGTTTGTCATTTGGTTGATGAGCTAGTGGCATAGAAATCAAGGTAAACTATTTTGAGTCGAATTCGAATAGGATTGAATGAGAAGTTTCTAGAAGAGATATGGAATATGGGGTAGATTCATTGAATCCTACCTAATCTTTCCTCACCCTAAATTGGATGATGAAGAATGGGTGACAAAAGTTATTAATTTCCTATTTATAGGAATGACTAGTTCGAAACAAAGGTTGTCATGTGCGAGAACCTAAGAAAGACAAGGAGTCAAGGTTTTTGCTTCATCAAGTGACCTAAGAGAAGAATCTACATTGGCATGTTAAGTAAAAAGACTTAAAGGTATGACTATTTGAAGGGTGAACAAGCTATTAGAGTTGAAATGTGTGAAGGCCAAGCAGAATGGAGGATTGAAATAGTGATCTGTAATCTATAATTATAGTTGTAAGTTTTTATCATATCAAGCCTTACAGTCACTCTCTAATAATTGTATCGGTCTATGGTAAATCCTTTGGATTAAGTTTGACCTATCATTCATTTGTAAATCCTTTAATCAAGTGACATTCCAAGTGAATGGTCTAAAGTCCTCTAACAAGGCTCACTCCTAATAAGGTAATTGAAATCCTTTAATAAGGTCACATTTAACAAGGTTGGCCTTTTACAAGGAATCACTTTGGAAGAGTGAAAAAGGGTAGAATGTTGCTGGTGGTTTTTCCCAAATTGGATTTTCACATAAATCATTGTGTCAAGTGTGTCGATGAATCTATTATGTTTCATGTTTACATTTCTACAAGTTGATTTGATAGTAAGTTTTAAGTGATTGCATAAGCTTATGGATGTATGCATGATGATAAATATTTTATCAGTTCACTAAGTTTTGAAAAGTTTTATTTATACATCTTGACCTTGGATAACTGATTCAACCCCCCTCTTAGTTATTCTAAAGTATTCTAACAGTACAATATTGCAAGTGCTCTTTCTCCTTTCAAGCATCGTATTGTATTGGTGAACCCAAATTTTGAATTCAATAATTTTGTATTAAATTTTCAAGAAACAAAAAAGATGAATAGAAAAAATAATAAGGCATTGAAGAAGGATGTACTTAAGGTGGTTCAATCTCAAGAACCTGCATTGAGTAGGTTATTTCCAACATATAACACCAATAAAGAAATGATGGAGTTTATGATTGTTTTTCCCCTATAGCTAGATAGAAATCCACCAGAGAGTGAGATAAATCCATTAGATGTTCATGTTAACACATTATCTATGGATTTATCCAAAGTACAAATGTGGACAAAGTCAGTGTAGGAAAAGAGACCAACTCTATGGTCTACAGTTCACTGTTCAAGGTGGAGAGAGATAGAAAAGGGCTGGAGAAGGCAATTGAAAAGTTAAAAGCACACCTAGAAAATGTAAAAGAAAAGGAGAAAGTAGTAGATAGTAGGTGTAAAGAAATAGAGAAAAGGATTCCAAGTGCTTCCTTTCAAGGACCAAGTGCACAACCTCAACCAAAAAATACAGAGGCAAAAATGAAAATTTTGAAGGAACAATTGAAAGAAAGTAATAAAAAGCTATCTGATGTAAATGTAGAGAGAGAAGGAGAACTTGAGATGTTGAATGAAAAAGCCTATATCTTTTGATACCAAACCTATATGGGAAACTTAAAAAACATCCTAAAAATATTCTTTTGGCCTACTTTTATGTGATTTTTACTTCAAACATGTAGTTGATGACATTTTTTCCACCAAAATTTGATGAACTAAAAAGGGTTCTTTAGAATTTTCTTATCTTTCCATAAATGTAAGGTTTGTCAAATTACAAGTTTAGTAAGTAATTATTAATTATTTTCTAATGGAGTTATGTATAAAGTGTTGATTGACACACTACTTGAAAAACACCGATAACTTTCAAATGATACAACATTTTTGAAATCAAAAAGATGCATCACATTCTATGTTTCTTCTACTATAAGGAAAAAATGAAAAATTGAATTTTGTAGAGTTTTGAATTAGTTAAGATGGTTAGACACGAGAGTTTTTTATTCCAAAAATACTAAAGTCAAAAATTAATTAATTAATATTTATTTAGAATACAAATACCCAAAAATATGTGTCACATCTAGCCATGAGTCTACTATTTATATCTAGAATATTATTAAAAAATATTATCATTTGATTTTGATTAAGGTGGTTAGACATACGTCTACATCTTATTTTTGTTCTGAAATGTTTGTAATATTGCATTAAAATTCAAAATTTTGAACAATCAATTTTTATTTTTTTTAGATAAGTCCTAGTGGTTTAGAAACTAGATTCAATTTTGTAAAGATTATTTTCTCTCAAATTTTTGATATAAATTTAATAACAAGTAGAAAATCGTATGTCAAGTTGACATAACATCAATTTTCTGATTTTTTATTGTGACTTAATAGCATAGTTTTGTTGACCATGATCCTATAGATACCCATAAGACATCCATCAGGCATCAAAGTATGTATAATGTGACACTTGAAAAGTGATTTTAATCAACTTTGTAGTGTTTACATTATTTTTGTTTGTAATTGTTTGATATGATTTTGAAGTTTTAACTTTATTTATTGAAGAGGATAAACGTAGTGTAGAATTAAATGCTATTTTACTTACCAAGAAAAGGCCTATCAAATGCAAAGGAAAAAAAAGTAATTGATATTGAATTTGATTCTAGTCTAAGACTCTAAGACTCTTCCCATGAGCCAAAATGACCTAAACCTATTGTTCTCCCTTATTTCTATATTTGTATAGAAGGGAATTTAGGGTCATTTTCTAAATGTTATAGTTGTAAATTTACTACTTTTAAATCATGATTTTGAAATTAGGCATTCAAATTTAATTTTTGCAAATTGAAAATATTGAATTTTATCATTTGATTTGCTATATTTTCACAAAAAATCATCAAGGATTGTCATTATACCATAACAACATATCATATAAGCATTATAATGCAAATAAAAAATAATAGTAATGGTAAAATATGAATGAATCTTGATTCATGACTCATGGAATCATCTAACTTAAAATGCACTTATTTGTTTGACATTAGACATTTAAAAAATGATATAACTTATTATGCATGATAGATGAATTATGATTAGATTTAGGTAATGATTCAAAATTGACACATCATACCATAGTTGTTAAACTTGCCACATCATCTCATCATCTAAATCTTCCAATTCCTTGGCATCAAGTTCAAATAGTCCATCATGCTCCATGTTTTTTGCAATAGGCATACCTTCATCATCCTAATAGTAATCCTCAGCTTCAACATCAATGCTACCAGTACCAGCAATAGCACCACTACCTGAGTTACTGATCTCATTATTTGAAACATTGCCCAAACCTCTTCTTTTGCATTTCTTGGTCAACAATTCCACTGCCCTTCCATAAGGAAAAGTATTGATTTCATATCTGGATGTATACAACCTTAGACAATTTTCCAAATTCTTGTCTAGTTTATTTCTTACCTTTGATTTTAGGAACCCCAAAGCATTGAAAACTCTATCATTCTCCATAGACCCCAATATCATGGTCAAATATAATTCAACAAGTTTGAAAAATTTTGGTATTGAATCTTGCAACACTTCGCTCTAAGCTAGATTTGTCCAAAGTTTAGTTACCGATTCTTCTTCTCTAGAGTTCCACATATGATCATATTGTTCCATCATTGTACATGAAAAATGATGCGACTACTCTCTCAAATGAGATTCATCTAAAACTCCATTTACAGTCACCCCATTGATTTCTTTTCTTTTGCGAAATTGATCTATCAAAACCATTCACGTATGTCAAAAATCTTTAGCACTTCTTAAAGTGTAGTATTGAGGAAACACAACACACATTGATTCAAGAAATTCATGTCAAGGCAATATTTCTCTAATTTCTGAGGAAAGATTAAAAGAAATATCCTTCACAAAATTCATTATAGACTCAACAATTTATTCAAACACTTCCTTTGTAACAGCTAATTTTTGTTGTGTGGGTTTCTTTTCTTTTCTCAGGGACATGGGCCTTCCATAGTAGTACATTGGTATCTCAACACCCCATATATTGGCACATAATTCCCCCTTTGTATCAATCTTTAAAAATTTATCAAGATTATCCAAATCTATGATTATCATCCTCCTTGAAAGTTTTTCATCCATAGAGAATGAATATGAATTTCTATAGATATTATTGAGGGTCGCACATGTCATTTTATGTAGTGTATTATACTCTAGAACATAGATATATCTTTGTTGGATCTTGTTCACTATATTTTGCATTTCCTCTAGCATGGAGAGAGTGACTACTAATGTTAAGAGTGTCTCTACATTACTTAACCTTTCAAGTAGATCACCATATTTCTATTGACCACCCTGATTATCGTGAGTTGATTCTATTGTACCAAGCAATGATTGATATTCAAAAAAAATTGATGAGTCGGTCCATCAAAAGATATCCATCTGGTATCTTTATCCTTAAGCATCTTTCTCCCATTAGTTAGGCCCTTAGCAAACTGTTGAAATTCCCTTAATCATTTAGGACTTTGACAAAAGTTCCTATAGATCTCTTTGATTAAAACTTAAACCTTGTATATTTGTAGAGAGTTGCTAACAATTCCAGAAGCTAGATTCATTTTGTGGGCCATGCAGTGAATGCCAACAATGTAAGGTGAAACAAATTCTTTTAACATTATGATAAGACAATTCTTGTGGCCTTGGATTACTAAACCTTCATTTTCTCTAATACACACCAAATTTTGGGCAATCGTTATTTCATCTATACCTCCATATTCAATTAGGGAACTCTTTACTAGTTCAAATATGTTTTCCATCATTGAATTATCCTTCATTTTAACAATATTTAGTAGATTGGGTTGGCAAACAAAATTGTGTATACTATAGACATGCATGCATACCCAGGACGTATTATCTATTGATGTCACCTCATCTAAAGAAAATGTAATGAAATTTGACTCTTTAATTTTTTCTTTGATATCTTCCTTTTCAACCTCAATAAGAAAACTTTCCCATTCCCATCCATTGTTTACTGGCCAGTGACTCCTCACATAATAACAAACTTTTGCAAAGTGTAATAAAGTACTCAATGATGGACAGTCTGTCATGGCATGCCCTTTACTTAAAATATAGTAGACAACACTTAACTGAAGAACTTTACCCATTTCTAGAACTTTCATTTATTTTCCAATAAGAGATTCCATGGAGCCCTTTACTTCAGTAGGCATTGTTTGTATTTTCTACTAAAATTCTAAGATTTCTACATTCTTAATATGTTGAAATTCTTCCTTTTTTTCCATCTTGTAACTGGTTTTTCCACTCCATCTATGATTTTCTTCCCATAAACTTTAACTATATGCTTTTCTATGGTGTCAAAGTTTAGCTACAACCTCTTTTCCTTTCTATTTATCCTTGAGCATATCATACATCTGCATTATACCAAAGGTTCACCTTCTTTTAGATTGCATACAAGTTCAATGAATGAGTACTTTGAGGCCCAATCTATTTCAAAATTCCTAATTGATATATCCCAATGTCAATTTCTATTGGATTTCACACCAATTTTTGCATTGTATTTCCTTTTTCCCTACCCTAGTCAAGCACCATCACCATCTTTGAAATTATCATCCAAGTCTATTATATTATTTTGGCTACTCTAGGTATTGACCTATAGATCTTGGCTACTCTGGATATTTACTTGAATATCTTCTTCAAGTTCATTATGATCAAATATATTAGGTTCACCAACTTCTTCACTATGTGCCAGTAGAACTGGTAGTGGCAGTGGTTGGGAATCTTGTAAATGCACTTGTGATGATGTTGCTTCTTGATTTTTGCCACCAAAATATGATGCCAAGGTGCGAGCCCACTTAGCTAGCCTTTCTTGACTTCCACCACATATAGGAATTTTACCCTTGTTCATGCTTGAAATCTCAAAAGAAATATAGGCTGCCATAAAATTCAAGTTATTCAAAAATTGACAATTGACTTGTAATTTTGCTCATCTAGATCCTAGAAGGAATGTTAGATTCTACAAAAAATCATTAGTACAATAGAAAATGTATAAAATTATGTTATAAATGTTGAGTTAATAGTATAAAGACTACTCCATATAACCCTTTCTAATCCTTCAAAAGAAACTCTTCTCAAATAACCTAACCCTCTATTAAGAGACTTGATGAAGAGACATGGGAATCAACCATTAGAAGATTGAGGTTATGAGAGATGGAGATAAAATGGAATGTGTAATGATGATAATGTAAATCAAACATGAAGCGTAGACATGGCATCAAAGGGCATGATTTGAAAAACACAATAGAGCCTAGAGTTTGTAACATACTTGATAGGAATAAGATAAATTGTGTTACAAACATAATCACACCAAGAATTGATGAGCCCTCAAATGTGAATCCTTCGCATTTGATAGGCAAGAAAGGAAAAATGGTTTTCCTTTGCTGACCATGAAACAATACATGTGTGCTTTCCATCTACCATACATATTCCAATGTAAATACCCTCTCTGTCATATGTATAGGAATTTTGTAGGGTTCTACAACTGAATCATAAAATATTAATACAGTACACTCATCCATAAAGTACCAATCGCCCAATTAAATTTGACTTCTTGGTTGATTTAATTGTTTACAAGACACAAATAATCTAGGCATTGAAGTGCCTATAATTTTATGATAAAGTGGTTGTTGAAATCTGATTGAACAGACCACTATTAAAGAGGGAGATTGTTGAAAGGAAGGGAGATTATTGATAAAGAATGTTTCCAGTCATTATTTTATCACTGATGTCAAACCTACTATTTTCTGGAATGATAATTGCTTATAAGATCCAAGTAATATCATTTAGTTGATTGATGAAAATGATTTAATTAATAAGATGTAACAAAAGCACCTAAGGGAAAGGTTTAGTTATAGTTTTGTAATGAAGTGCAAGGATTAGTTAAGAAAATGGTAAAATGATGTATTGATAATACACTTGAAGATACAAAGGTTGGCTACACTTAGAAACTCTAGAAGAATAAGTTGTAACAAATCTATTTACAAAGCTTGACTAAATTCATTAGTGGGTGTCGAGCAAGTTAGTTCATGCTGAGTAGATTATCAGTATGTGCCACGAAAATGTAAAATCTAGCATGTGCTAAGTAAGACAAAGGGTTCTGAGAAAGTTCATATGCCAAGCTAGACAGAAATGTAATAGGTACCAAGCACCATTGAAATTTAGTTGATGCTAAGTGAATCCACAGTAGGGGCCAAGCATCAGCAAAACATAGTTGATGTTGTGTAACATAGTATGTACCAACCATTAGAAAGTCAATAGTGCCGCACTACTTCATTATTCAAAAATTCAAAGATTCACTAGATCTAAGCTGACAAGTTTGTTAACTAGAGGGAAGATAAGGATGTTGAGCTAGTGGCACAAAATATTAGGCAAACCATTTTTAGGTGAATACAATTGGATTCTACATGATGTTTCTAGGAGAAACAAGATTAAGGGTTGATTCATTGAATCTTACCTAATCCATTTGAACCAAAAATAAAAGTGGGAAGATTAGAGTGGGAAAATTATTCCAAACTTCTATTTAAGGAGTTATAGGTCAAGAAGCAAGAGTGGCTGGTTGGAGAGAGTATGTGGTGTCAAGGTGAAGGCATCAAGAAGGAAGAAAGAGTACAAAGACTCTTCTTTGATAGGTGACCACAGAGGTGATTGTATTGGCACAATGAGCATGGAGAATTAAGGATACAAAGCTTGAAAGGAGGACAAGTTGTTAGAGCTATAGAGATTGAAAGCCAGGCAAATTTGTGAGCCGAATTGAGATCTGAAATCTACAAGTTATTTTGTTGATGCAGTAAGTCTTCCCACTATACCTTCAAGAATTGGCTTGTTTCTTTGAGGATTTTAATTATTAGGGAAGTCTAAGTGAGAATTAGATAGTGTCAACTATTATTATTTTATATTGTATTGTTCTTAGTTTTAAGTCATTTCTAAAATTAAGTTATCATGTAGATTGTTATTGCACATGGTTTTGTTTGTAGTAAAGTGTTATTTTCTACATTATATGTGCAATTATTTTGATGATTTTACAAATTACAATATGGGTGCTACTTATTGACAATTTGAAAATATATATATAGTAATTTTTTTAAGTAAATTTAAGTTTTGTCTTTTACTTTTGCAGCCAATTTTAATTATTTCTCTATTAATATTGACATTTTCTATGAATCTTTAACAAAAATATTTATTTTTTATTTTAGTGTCATCTATTTCTTGGACAAGTATTTTTATCAAGATTTTTTTTTCATGGATACATTTGATATGTAAAAATCTATCATCTTAAATATTTTTGCATTATGCTCAATTTTTTAAAGGTAAATTTAATCAAACAACATATTATTTATAAAACTAGATACAAATGTTTGAAAAAGTTCAAAATTTCACTATAATATCTACCTTATAGTTTTTTTTTAATCTATGTTTACAAGTTTTTCAACCAATTTTGTTTTTCATTTTTAATTAGAGGAAGAACAGGCTTTGAGGAAACCCAAAACTCAATACAAATAGTTTTTTAAAGGGGGTCTAGAATCCCACTGCCATGAATCTATATCACCAAGTAGATAGATAAAGTTCTACTAACCCAAAAGAAATAGATGAACAAAAGCCAAGAAAAATAGATCTAAGAAAAACCTACAACTAGACGGACTCACAAGAAAACTTGGCAACACAACAAACTCTACATGAAGGGGACTAGTGGGATTTTCAAGATTCCCAAAGTATAAATCAAAATAACCATGATTCTTGAGCAATCAGATAAGTCCAAGAGAATCCCACTAAGAGAGTAATTTGAAAAGAGTTTGATTCCAAACAAGGGTTGAAATATGTCAAAACCTGATAGAAACAAATAGTCAAAATCTTTAATCACCAGAATGGGCTACTAAAAATGATCAACAGTTATTTTGTTGAAAGAAGGAAAAAAAGAACAAATAAAAACCTAAAAACAATAGAGCAAAAAATACCAAAACACATCACCAACACAAACTAATCAATTAATCACCTATCACAGATCAAAGTCAAAACTTTATCATTGAATTGTCATTTATAGGTCATTTTCCTTATTTCTTGCCAACTGCCAATTTCATGTCAAAGGGTCCTCTGACTGGCTTTAAAAATTGACAAAAACAACTAACCAGACTCTGAAATCAAACATAAAAATTCTTTATTCCACATTCTTGCACCTTGTCAAATCTCATCTCATGAAAAATTCTCAGTCAAAAGATATTGACTGTCCAAGTTGCCCTCTTAGAACTATCTGCAAGAAAACATGTCAGAAAACAATAAAACACATTCAAATTTGAGTTTAAAAATAGGTCAAATTGACAGTTGGGAAGAAAAAAATTAGGTTGTTGGTTAACTGTCATGAGTACAATACAAATCTATGATTAGGGATCATGAAAAATAATTGGGTACAAATGGCAAGTGGTCAAAGCGGGCTACTTAGAATTTGCAGACTAGAAACACTAGTAGAAAGGTGGTTTTTGCAAATAGAATGGACCTGGGAAAGTGTGCAGACAAATTTTTCAATCTTTGAAAATTTGAACAATTGAAATATTTTTAGAGTAGAACACAATGGTACAATGCATTTGATCTCACCTATCACAGATTCAAAGATATGACATCACAAATAGGGGTACTGACTAATATGCCTTTCTTGATACCAGTCAAAAGTTACCAATTGCATTTGGAATCACATTTGAAAATTGATCAAATGGATTCATCATAGACTCAAAATTGAAACATGGAAATCCTTTGAGATCTAGAATATAATGAAAAAAAAAATTCTCATTTTGAACAACTGGGTCAAAATTATTACAATTCAAAAGGGGCCTCCCAGAATTCTTAACAATTTTCATTAGCATGACAACAATAAATAACCAACTTTGAGGGATTCAAAACCTAGTTAAAAAATATTGAAATAACTCAAAATCTAAAACATAGGTTCTTTGGTATGGATACTAAACACTCTCAAAGAGATGAGTTATGAAACATAACTAGGTGCGAGATATTCAATTTCAAACTAGGCCTCTTGTTGTTGTTTAGCACTTAGGTAAAAATGTAGATTTGGTCATTACTCAAAACGAAACTTCACCAAATGACTCAGAATGGAAATTTATCTTCATAGGATGAGTGGATATACTAAATGCAAGGTATTACAAACATTAAACACCTCTTAGGCCTCACAAGTATAGTCAGGTACACATGCATTAAAAAGTGTTCATAAGGCTTCATTTATTGAATGGTACTCAAAATAATGGCTTCAATTTTGAGTCCCAATACTAACTTTTTTCTGGGGATGCATGTCCCTTGTGGACATGGCAAGGATTCAGATCTCTAGAAGAAGCAAACCACACACCTAACAACAAAAACTTCTCTCAAACATCTTTATTGAAAGCATGAAATCTACACCTACTATGCACAAACGATGGCCTCAGGCCATTGGAAAATTTTAAAAACTTATTACCTCTATCATATATCTGATTTTCATCTACACTTTCATGAGGTAAGCTGAAAACATCTTTCTTATCAATTTCACGAATTAGATTAGCATCTTGAAACAAAACACTTGGAAAAAATAAATTCACACCTTCATTCTCCTAATGCATACATAAATCAGCATTAACTTCTACATCATGTTCACTATGAGAAAATAAATCAGCATGCTCACATAAACTAGAATCAATCTAAAAACTATCATCTACATATGACTGATGCATGCTCTCAACCAAAAACAAAAATGCTTCATATTCTATCTTGTTCAACAAGCTACATATGTCAAAACTTTGCAACTCACCTTGTGTAACCAAATGTGAAGAGTATGTAAAATCTAATCACTACCTACTTGCAGTCATGTCATTCATTAAATCAAATTTATGTTTCATTGAAACCTCTTCACATTCAAATAACTAATTAGTTACTGATTCTGAAAACTTATCCTAAAAGTTATGATCTAAACTATGTTAACCTCCATGATTTTCTTCATCTAACCAACTATTAGAAAGAACCTTGGACTTATCACTACAAGACTCATTAGCACATAAAGAAAATCCATTTTGGATTGACAACATTCATTGTTTTCCTCTTCATCACATGAAATATCCAAACATATTGCAGAAATATCAACATGAGAAGAATCTAAAACAACATCAAACTTCCCTTAACTAACATCCCCCACATCCAACAAGTTGTCATGTGTAAAGACATTTGAGGTACTATTATATACACCTCAAAAATCTAACAAAGATTTTTTGGATTCTATATCTCTTTCCACAAAAAACTTTAGGGAAGTAACTTGATTGAATGAAGAAACATTATGAAGGAAAATATGAAGATCTTTAGAAACACTTACATGCTTTTCAAAATCATGACCCAAAAAAGCTGAAATTTCATTAGTGCTCAAGAAGATTGCCTCACAAATCTTCTCCTGGTTGTGATTATCATCTGGATGACATGAAGAACTTACAATAGAAAAATCATTAGTATAACAATTTGAAAAATTAGCATCATTATAATATTCATTCTTATCATATCAATCACTACCTCTACTATTGTTATAAATTTCTTCAACTTCATATTCACTATAACAAAGTTTATTTTCACTTTCATATTCATTTTCCTCATGCTAATTGTAATTACCTAATTCATTATCATTTGAATCCACCTCTTCACATTTAGAAGACAAATTATCCTTCTCTATGAATTCATTACATTCATTACTACCTTGAATTTTAACACACCCATTATTATCATTACAAGATATATCATGAACTCTATAATTATCACTTTCCATCTTCTCAATGAATCTTTCAACTTGCAAAAACTTTTGTAATCTTATAGGTGTTGACCAATTAACTTTATCAAGCATTAGAACATCAAGAAAAACACTAGAAAAAGAAGATTCCTCAGGTCTAGCATGAAAACAAATCTTATTGATTACTAATTTAATCTTTAGATAACATTGTTCCACATTTAGACCTTGAGTACTTCCTACTTGAATTCTTATAACACTAAAAATCTTATCATAGATCAATCTATTCAACATAGCAATGTTGTTACTTACTGTCTCCAAGCTTTCAAAACTTGCCAAACTAATCTCAAATCTGAAATCGGACTCCATCCTTTAAAAACTTTTCTACCTCTTCCTTCTAGTGCTGAAAATCACTGAATAGAGGGAATCTTTTTAACATTTGACTTCCATGAAAAGAAAACATGAAAACCAAAATACCTCAAGTGTTGATGCAAGACTTTGATCTGCTAATTTGGCACAAGTGTAAGACTAAAATTCATTTACACTATTGATCAAAATCTTGTAGAGCTACCACCTTCTTACAAGAGGATTAAAGAAATCACTACTGAGATTTACTTTTTACAATTTACTTTCTTATAATTAGCAAATGTAACAACACTTTGACTTATGAAGAAATTAAACTTCCTTTTCAAGAGACTATCAAAATCTTTAGATCTACCCATACAACTAAAATTCCTTCAAATTATTGTGATAAAATCAACTAGAAACAAACTAATGCAAAGATTTAGAGTTGCCACTCACACTTTGTGAGAAATAAAACACAATTTATTAGTTGACAAATCTGATTTAGACTTTCAGATGCATGAGAAATGCAAACTGTCAAACCACTCTTATACATTTACAAACTTGGAAAAGGGAACAAAACCTTTTGTTCATTATTGACTTTGATTTTACAACAGCACTTTAAAAAAAAAAAAAAATCTAGCTGAATTGATTGAAAATGAGCACTCTTATCAACACAATTTACACTCAACCTCAATGCTACTACTACAAATGGATAAAACTTTACTAGGAGACATAAATCTTCAGCAAAGAAATGGAAAACACTTCATAACCTTACTATTGTAGCAAATTCTTCCTACTATATTGAATCTTTTTTAAATTCTCAAGGTTTCTCTATCATAAAGATTCTAAAAATGCTATTTATACTAGAGTCTCTAGTACTTTTAACAATGAATTTTTTCATAGACTCCTCAATAGAGTCACCATTTTTTGGTTTTTTGAAACAACACAATTCCAAATTACCCCAATGAGAATAAGATACATCTAGGGGTAGCTACTTCGCATCTTTAACATATCATGTTAAACACTGGGCCAACTATAAGGCTAGATACTTCTTCTACATAAGGCTCTACAAAACCTAGTTGGATATACCCATAGATTCTTTATGTGGCTCTAGTTGTCAAAGCATACACTAAATCTAAACAAAGTAGATAAAACCCTTATTTATCATGTACTTATGCAATAACAAAGATGTGTAGTAGAAAATTGCAACTCTATGAAATCTACAAGCTGAGTGAGGGCATCCTTTTCATCTCTTCAACCTGAAAGGGAAAACATTTTGATTAATGATGTTGAGTATCAGCACAACTCCAAATATGTAGCAGCATGAACAAGTTGATCCTATAATTGATCAGTTCCTTGTCTATTAGGAAATTCCACAAATTACATTCATACATATGTGATATCAAGGACATATCTCATACACCTAGACATTAGATCTATCGTATCACCTTGTGAATCAGATATTTATGTTTGTATATACCTCATTCTTATGAAGTATCCTTCTCAAATAACTAAAAACCTTATTAAACACATCAAGAATTTACTTGGCCCTTTGTTCCAACAACAAAATATATCAAACATGCAACCTTAAAGTGATGCAAAATGGGTCTCAGTTCTTTGTCCTTAAACCACATAAGAGTTCAAATTACTGAGATAGGAGATGAGAATCAGAATGAAACTAAAGAGATTTTGTTCATTTGTATTCATGTCTTTGAAACTATACATTCAAATGCATGTAAAACAACTCACAAAATAATCAAATAGATTAGAACTAGCTATTATATCTTTCCTAATTCTATTCATACAAGAGAAAATATGCTGAAGAATGTGGTGTCACAGTGATAGGAACACATCAAAACTAGAATCATTGGTTTCAAAAATCTGAGAAAACTCAAGATTGGAACACACATTGAAATTTATCTTCATAGGACAAGTTGATATATTAAATTCAAGGTGTTAGAAACATTAAACACCTCTTAGGCCTCACAAGTACAATCAGGTATGCATGCATTAAAAAGCACTCATAGGGCTTGATTTATTCAATGGTACTCAAAATCAGGGCTTCAATTTTGAGTCCTAACATCATCAATTTCTCAAAATACATGATGGATTCAGTAGGTTTGTTCAATCTTTCAACAAATTCTTTTTCTCTTTTTAGATCATTTCTCAGTTGTTCATTCTACAACTTTAGTATTGTGATCTGAATATTGTTTCCATTCAATTCATGATTCACAATCATCATTTGATACAATGTTTCCAATTGCATGTGAGAAATCCTATTCACCTCTAATGTTTTCTCTTCCAATCTATTGGTCAATATCGTTTTGTCATCTTCAATCAAGACTTTGTCTTCTTCAGCTTTCTTTTTCTACTTAGTCACCTTACATAGCAATATTAATTGGACTTCTTGTTCTATCTTGAGATTTCTAACCTCTTTAGTTAGGACTCCATTCTTTTCCATCTTATCTACAATTTCTCCATCAAATTCACTTTTATTTCTATCTACAAATAATTTAGTAGTGTCAATCTCTTCGTAATGTGTGTCATTCTCTTCAATAGCTATATCTTTCCTTCTTTTAAAGGATTGCTTTAACTCATCTCTTACTTCATTCAGCTGATGTAGGGCACTTTTTTTTTAATCTTTTGGTTCTCAATAGTCTTTCCCAACTTGTAAATTTCCATCTCCAAGATCTTTCCTCAAAGCTATAAAGCTTTACTTTCCAAAGAAATATTCCTTGATACCATTTTTTTGAAATACAATAGGGAAAGTAAACTCTAAGAGGGGGGCTTGAATCAACACTTAAACCTTCAACCTTAAAATCATTCACTACACATCCATCTCACAATCTATATATGTAAACTAAAATACCAAATTAAACATATACATCCATAACATGAAAGTAAATATGCATTCAACACATGTATGACAAAAGATATTTGGTTACCCAAAAACCCTCCAAGGAGAAGGTAAAAATGGGGTGGGGGAGAAACCCACAAATCTTCACTATTGCAATAGTAAAGTGTATCCAATGAAGGTTACAATGTTTCATCATGAAACATTATCTACCCTATGAAAGGTTTTCCCTATTAAAGGCTTACAAGTTTGTTAGATCTTACCCTATTAAACATTTCAACACCTTGTTAGAAGTATGTCTAGTAGAAGGACTTTAACTTACAATGAAGTAAGCACCCTATTAAAGGATTTACAATAGCTTGTTAATACTACTATGTTAAGAGATTTAACTAATTCACCTATTAGAATGTCTTAGCAATGATCCTTCAGTTAATACTCTGCTACTAGATATCAGAGCACTTCTTTCCTAATGTGTACTTCATCCTCACTAATCAAATGTCTCGTTGATGTCTTCTAATTCCTTTCCTCTATTCTTCTCTAATTTATTCTACAATATATCTCAATTCAAAATTCCTTAGCCACCATGAATGTGATGTATGTGCATGCAAGCTTCACTATTTTTCTCCTTCCATGCATATAAAGTTTTTAGGGTTTTTCCTCCTTAAGAAGACCTAGGTCACTTAGGGTCAGGTATGAATCAATGATTATGATTCACCCATATTGCCTCTTAATCCTTCCCATTTTTTGATTGGCTGCATGAACCACATAGGGATTCATAATAAAGAATCATCCTTATCATTTAAGATCTCAAAACAATCCTTAGTTCAGCTCCAAAATTATTTACATAGTTGTTTGTGCCATTACAAACAACTATGACAAAACTATATTACTAGGCACTTGAAGTTCCTGATGCTCGCCATCAACTACAACTTCAATGCTATAACTCAGCCTTTGTATAAGTTGACATCCATTGATCACTTGACATCTAAATGATTCAACAACTATTATCTTCTTGGTACTTAAGTAACTCAGCACTTACTAGTTACTCAACACATACTTAATATCTCCTGCTTAGCATATACTATCTAACAACTTATGCTCAGCATGTATTACTTGTTTGGCATGAACTAAGTAAATGACTTGAGTATATTCTCACTCATATGTCATGGAAGGACTTCAAAGTGATATTTGATGTCATGTTGGGCTAGGGACTTAGCCACTATATTAGGAGGAGATTGTTTCCTTTCTTCCATAATTTGTTCTTCCTTAGATACTTAATCAACATATAACTACACATATTCTCCTTCCCCTAGAGTTTGACTCTCTAGTTCAACCACCAAAAAAGGTAGGGCCACTTGTCCTTGATCTATTATATCTAGCATAGCCTATGCCAATGGAGGAGGAATGCCAAGAGGTCCTTGTGGTAGAGGAGATAGTTGATTCCAACCTTCTCCTAATGGCTCATTTCAAGGAGGATCTCATATCCTATCTCCCACCATCTCAGTACCCACAAGGATGAAGTCAAAATATGAGAGGTCAAAAGAATTTTCTTCATCACCCTCCATCTCTTAAACCAACATTTGTTTCTCAACTTCTAAGGTGTCAACCTAGACAAGTTCTCATGGTGTGGGAGGTGGAATTTGAGTTGAGATTCTTCTCCTATCTTCCTTTAAAATAGTAGTTGAGGGAGTCCTCTTAGTCAAAGGATAAACTCTATTTGTTCCCATTCCTCCTCATCTTCCACCTCAAGGATGGTTTCTATTACTTGTGGTTATGGATTGCTCTTTCTATTTAGTATCCTCTTCTTCACACCTATCACTATCATCTCTATTCTATTTACTTTTGGCACTAATAGGAAGGCTTTTATATCAGGAGGTTTTGGTGGTGGGACTCCTTCATGTGCCTATTGAGCTTGTTCTTCCTTGGGTTGAGCTTATTCTAGCTCTTGTTGGGCTTCTTCTTCTTCAGATATCGATCCTTCTTTAGACTCTGCCTCTTGCTCTCTTACCCTAGGGGCTCCTTTTCTCTTCTTTCCCTTACCATTTCGCATCTCACAATACTCAACCTCCCACTCATGCTAGTGTATTGTCTCTAATGTCACTAGTGATTTGGAAAGGTAGGTTCGTGTGGTGACCATTGTTCCTTTACCTCTCTTAGGTCAAGTTGTTTCTTAAAGAGGTAGTGCTTGAAGAATTAGATCCATCCAAAAAGGCTTGTTGATCTATTTTTTTGTTATCTTAACTACATGGTGGTCCCTATGATTAATATCATCATTCTACTCATGCCCAATTTTTGCATTCATAATGGGCCTTTCATAAATCTTGTCCCTATTCTACAAGGGATCTAGTATCTTGGGGACATCCTTATCATATGCATTTAGGGGTATCTCCATGTTCATAACCATTTCTACAAGCTATAGACTCATCCTAAAATAATCTTGAATATGAACATCATAGTCATCTATAGTATTCACCTAATGGTCTTCAAGGTCCTCTTTAAGTACAAACTTCTTTTGCACCAAGTGTTGCACCATCCTGATGTTATCAAACACGGGAAATGTTCTCGGTAATCCTCTAGAAGATATTGGTCCCACTTTGAATCAAATGTAGCAATGTCGTAGGTTTACTTCACCTCAAAGGTCCTGATGGTGATTGACCATACCCAAGTCTTCTTATGCTATTTTCTCACTCTATTATATGTAGAACCAAGCTGCCTAGTTATCTCCAATAACGTCAACCTATCTTATGGATATTGCAAGAGCTTCTTTGGACACAAGAGAGAACAGCTACTTAGAGATACATGGATGTCTTAAAATGGATGTAGTAAGCACCAGCTTATGTTATCCATGTTGCAACTTCTACTAACATCCTCTTAACATAGTCCCTTGCAATGGAAAATATGAAACCATCATTTACCACTCAATATTTCACACTTTGTAGTGGAAGTTTCTTCTCTACTATTTGTGGATACATGACATAAGGTCAAGCATTTACACCTTGCATGCTTCCCTTTGTATATAGTTTTGGATAATCTATGGTTCTCATCACCAACATGTATACCATATACGAGTTCATGTAGAAGTGGGGGTCATTCTTCACAAAATCAACTACTCATCTAGATTATCACTCATGATTATAACCCAATCAATAGGAATCTTGCATGCATGTCTTGATGGTTTCTATGAATTGTATCATCCATGTTCATAGATTATTCATTATAGGAAGACCCATAGATCTACTGAGGAGAACTATCGAGCATATAATTTCATCAATCATATATCCATGTTTCATGTTTGACTGTGCCAATTTCTTGGCCTCCATTGCATTCTCCTTGTACCATCTATCTACACCTTCATAAGTGATCTAAAGGTATTGATCTACCCATGGGAGATGGAAGAAATTTTCAATGTTTTGAGGCCTAAGGTCTAAGACTATCTCAAAGGTCATGCTCTTGATGACCTTATCTTATGGTACATGGTGATGGGCTAAGGTCATGATTAGTTCAGATGATTGAACATATGTTGGGTAAGATTCCATGTTCACCAACCCACTTTGGATTAAAGCCAACACCATGGCTGATGTCTCTTTAGGTTTTTTGCATATGGTCAAAAATATGTTCCTATCAATGTGCCCCAATTCAGTGTCATGGATCTCTTTTTGTTGATCTTGGAAAAGAGATTTCTTTGGTGCTCCTTGATACTTGAAAGCTACCTTATTTGGTTCTATCTTTTCTACCATGGAGGATGAATATGACACCATTATGTTAGTATTTTGACATTGTAATACTATGATGGCCCTTAGATGAGACCCAAGTTAACCAAAAGCTGACAAAAACTTACTGAATCCTCCTAATGAGTCTGATATGTACACTTACACACTATGCACACCTAGAGAACCTTAGCAGTTTCATATGGTGCACAAGTGTGCATCTACATAGTGTTAGAATTAATTGAAACAAAAGTGCCAAGTTGTGCACTTTACACACCTATGCAGGTGTGCACATGAACTATGATGAAGACTTTAAAAAGGATGGTGTTGCTTTATTTTGTCAATATGCACACATATTTACTATACACACAAGCACATGTCCACATGTCCATATCCTCAGTAATGTCTATACCTTCAAAAAGGTTGGAGTCTTGGGTGGACCTTTAGAGTTTTGGATGTCTGATAGGTGTGAAGGTGTAGCAAAATTAGAGGAGCATAGAGAAAAAGTAAGGAAAATAAGGGGGTAGGGGTATATAAGGCTCAAGGATCAAATGTGCACCTCTGAACCTACACACCCCTAAGGGTGTACAAGTGTGCATACATGCACCCTTGGGTGGAGGTAAGTGCTCATATGTGCACTTAGTGCACATGCACATGTATATACTTTATGCACTTAGAAGCCAAAAATTGATTTTTTGACTCCTCATTAATTCTCAATGTCATCCAACTGGGGACTAGGGATTGACCTAGACCTAGAGGAGGTTCCTAGATGACCAAAGCACCTAAGTTGGTTCTCTAAGAGGATTTCAAACTTAGGGGGCCCCCATTTTTTTCTCAAAATAGGGAATGTGTTTTAAGACAACAACATTACTTTCATAGGTTGAGTTAAAAAACCTAAAATAAATGGAAACATTTGGAATTATATGAGTAACCTCTCCAACTTTTGAAAATACCCCTCTAAGATGTTAGGCATCCATAAAAGGATAGAAATAAATGCCAATATTAAGGTGCCTGAGCCTAAAAAGAACATATCATAGATAAAGACTAAACATGGGGTATTAGAGTTGATATGGCCAATATAGCCATTCATTTCTATATGTTAAAAATGATTCAAGGAGTTATACTATTTTAATATAGATCCTAATTAGACTTGGAGATTCATTGTTTCCCACTTTATTCGGCATAATTTCACCCTAGATTTTATCATGGGCGTTTGGGGGAAGTTCCCTCATTCTCTAGGGGTCAAGGGGAATTCCCTTTGTAGGTTCCTATAGAATTTCCCTACATATGGTAGAGGGATACAACTCCTTGCAGGGTCTTGGGATCAATAGTACTTATTTTTTTTATTAGTCAAATTATTCTAGCCCTAATCTATAAGTGGAAAAAAACTTGTATAAAATGGCTTAGGGTTAGTGATTTCATAATGTATGATGAGATTGTAGCTTTTTGCATAGTTATTGAGCTATAAGGGATTACAAATTGTAATATGTTTTAATCATTAGCTAATAAGAATATTGGACTTGTTGTTTGGGGGATATAGCCCAAGGATTGGTGAACCACGTTAAATTTTTGTGTCTTTTGTTTTGTCCTGTGTAATTTATTAATTTTTGGTATTGGTTATATTTGTATGTAATTTTTAATTCTATCTTGTTATTTCTAACATACATGAAAACTATGGATTTAAACCTTTAGTTATCACTCTATCTTCCACAAAAACTTCACCATTCATGCAAAAATATGACTCGTGTGAATCCATCACTCAATTATAGACATTAATACATCTTTCAACACCTTGGATAATTAAAAATATGAAGAAATTCCATTCTCTGGTGTCAATTTCTAAAACCTAAGTTACAAATTTATATTTGAATGCAGATGCAAATGTGGTTGCTAGAATCTAGTATGAAGATGCATGAATTTTTTTTGGGGATTTAGGTGTGCTTCTGCATACATACATACATACATTCATACATATATACATAAATATGTACATACATATATACATAAATACATATATACATTTATTAGATATATGTATATATATTATATATTACATATATATAGATATACATATCTACATACATATAGATATTTACATACACATATATATGTATCGAATAGATATATTATATATATAGAAATATATCATTTGATAATAGCACTTCATCATGACTAGGATAAATATTAAATGTCAATATTAATTATTAAAATTAAATAATGAAATATCCCCAATTTATAATATTAATAGTATCCTATTAAGAGGTACCGTTGTAATGTAGTGACAATTCTAGAATCATTGTATAAAAATACATATATTAATATATTCCTTCTTGAATCAATGATAATCTACAATGATATCCTTTGTAACTTACAATTACACCTTTTCACTAATTAAGTAATTAGTATTTAAAATATCCACTCCATTTTCTTATTCCCTAGTTTCATCTTATTATAGTTGAGTCATTGATTAATGGTATTGTTGTCCATTGCACTATTGGGTATCACAAATACTCCATTCAAATGATGTTGGTTTTATTTTTCACTTTACTCTTCATTGATGAAGTGAATCACTTGAAGTGACTAGTGAAGGCTTGCCTACTATAGGGTCATGAAAAATCATGGTAGCCAAATCAAGATTCTTTTTTCATAAGGCTAATTCCTATTGAAGAAAATTTTTAAAAGCATATAGTTAAGAGGGGATTATCAGAGAACAACTATGAAGTAGTGATTTAGAGATAACAATTTTTTTCTATAAGCAATAGATGACATTGAAATTAAACTCAAATCATTCAAATTAAAATGAACATAATTGATCAAAGATAATGGATGCCTTCCATAGATGCGCAAGCTCTTCACAACCCTATGGATGCTCTATGGATATGTTATCTTGTGGATTTTTTGTGGATGCACTCCAACACACCCACAAAGAATCCACAAGGTTGTGGAGACATTCATGTGGTTTCCCAAAAGGCATAGGTCTCCTCCTTTGAATGCATTCACAAAGGTGGAGGAGAGAATCAGTAACTAAGGCTAAAACCCTTGCACAATTCTTAGAGACATCAAAGTAACCAAGTCAAATATTATAAGCATGATGAGATTTATTTTATTCCTTTGATTTAATAATTTCTTAGACATGAAGCTTCACTAATAAATCTCATTAATGAATTATATATTTTCTTTTGATGTTGCAAGTTGACTTTATAATAAAATCCTTACTTTGGTGTCAACTTTTGAAAATATCTTTTAATATTCATTGGCCCCATTCACTTTATGATTTTGATAGTAGACTTTTCTAATGAATCATTAATAAAGTACACTTTATTAATAATCAAATAACATGAACTTATGTCATTAAACATATTTGTGGTGTAGGAGCATCCTGGGTGCAAGAACAATCTTGCATCACCCAAAAATATTTCCTTTTAGTCATTTTAATAAGGGTTGTCTTAATGCAAAGTTCTTGTCTATGGAGGCTTCCTACTTAGTAAGTTAGTTATACAAGCTTGGAATGTTCTAATTTTAGAGGTAAAGGTTCATTTTAGATATATCAACTTGTCAATGTAGTTTCATGGCCAAATTATATGTATTTGTAAAGTCATTATAGATTTTTTTTGTGTGATTTTGGTATAAAAAACTTTAGGCTCAATTTTGAAGGCCTTAGAAGCCCTGAATGAGGTCTAAAAACTCAATGGATGGGCACTTGTGTGAATCTAAGCCTATAGATTAGGAGAAAATGATTTTGAAAAGTGATTATAATAGCCAATTAGAGCAGTGGTTTCAGAGTTATGGCCTTCCAAAGTTGGGCTACCCAAAATTTCTAAAATAAATGTCAAAGGTGTATTTGGATGATATGTATTTTTAAGGTTGGTTAGCCCTAGGTATTAAGTTTGAGTGTCTAGAACCTTCTCAAACGTCATAAAATTGCCTATTTGTGAAAGGCTCGAACATTGTCTAGGACATCTCTGGCAGATAGTTCATAGCTTTGTCTTTCAAATTACTGTAATGAAGGCACCCATTTGGGTTAGCATATTGTAATTATAAATTTTGTAATTCTGCATTTGCAGCAATAATAAGAAGCCCATATTTTGTTCTTGTAAATTGCTATTTTTTCTTTTCTTTTGTTATGTGTTTATGGTATTAACGGGAGCATCCTTCATCGAGTGGTATCAGATATGGAGTTCCTGAGTATTTGGAGCTCATCAATTGTGAGGCATTTTACACGAGGATCATGGTTTGGGTTGTGCATATAGATAGATCACTAATTTTGAGGTAGTTAACACTACGGTTTTAGCAGAAGCCCAATCATTTCTCCACAAAGAGAGCATGGTGGAAGAGTTGAAAGTGTTACACCTAAGGATTTTAGAAACCTCCAAAGTAAAATGAAAGCATTGCAAGAATAGATGCATAGAGGAATAAATATTTTTGTAGGAGATGATGAAAGTGAGGAATAAAGAGAAGAAGAAAGAAATATAGACCAAGCCATAGTAGAGGAAGTTCTTAACCTAGAGGAGGCAAAGCTTTTTAAGGTCATTTCTAGTATTGGAAAAAGACCTAAGTTTTATGTTCCTACATTTTTGATAAATCTCAACCTAGAGGAATTGGTCGACTAGATTAATGAATTGGAAGAGTACTTTGAATATGAATAGATTAAAGACTCAAATTGGGTCGAGTTCACAAAGACCAAACTAAAGGGTCATGCAAAGATCTTGTGGGATGAGATCTAGTTGGATCAAAATAAAAAAGAAAAGGACAAAATCACCAGATGGGATCAGATGGTAGCTGAAATAAAGTGATAATTCATTCTCATGCATTATGAGCTTGATCTATTGAAGAAAATGCAAGGGTTGAATCAAGTGGGAAAAAATTTCAAGAGTAGACTGAAGAGTTCTACTGAGTTCTCATTAGAACCATCCATGTAGAAGATGATAAGGAGAAAGTGGCCCATTATATTAATGGGTTAAGGCCAAGCATTCAAGAGGAGCTAAGTCTTGTTTGAGTAACCAGTATTAAGGAGGCATACAATTTCCCTTAAGAGTTAAGGAGAAGCTAACCAAAAAAATTGATAGCAAGAATACTGGAAGAGGTCATGGTGAAAGATCTAGCAGATGGTCTTATGGAGGTTGAAATGAAGATCAAAAGAACAAGGATGAGGTAAGAAGTAGTAGTCAGAATTAGAGGGGAAAAATTCCAATCATTTTAAGGTTCAAAATAATAGAGATCAAAGAGGAAGAGGTAGAGGAAAAGGATCTGGAAGAAGAGGCTTCCATGGAAAAAAAATTTACTGCAAAGAAAAATGGCATAGAGAATTTGAATGTTCCCAATGCCAAGGAAGGACAAATAGAAGAACAAATGGCTAGGCCAAACTTGCACATGTTGATGAAGATGCCAAATCATCACATTCTAAAGATGTTGAAAGAGGAGAAGTCCTAGTTAATAGAAGAGTCTTGTTGAGCCATGAGAATGAACCTGATCAAAGAAGGAGATTTTTTTGCACAAGATGTAGATGTGAAGATAAGTCTTGTGATGTGAACATTAATGGTAGAAGTATTGACAAACTAGTGTAAAAAAAAATGGTTAAAAATTCAAAGTTGAAGAGGCAAAAACACTTGAGTCCATACTATATTGCTTGGGTGTAAGATGACCACAAGGTCATGGTTAACAAGCAATGTTCAATGAAGTTCAATATTGGAAGCTACTATTAGAAATCATAGTTCACCAATATAATTGAGGGTGGGGTGAATTAGTTATCCAACTAAAACATTTATCAACCTTAATTAATCTTAACCAACAACCATAACAAGTTGCACATACACAATTGCAATAGATTTTTAACTAGGGAAACCCTTGATCAGAGGGAAAACCATGCTAGGAATTATGCCCACAAAGATATACTAATATATATATTCCTTCTTAGAGGATGAACCCTATTAGGAGTCTATAAACACATTCAATACATAAGAGTCCCTATTAGGAGACTTTGAATCCTTGTTAGAAGATTCCAATCCTATTATGAGTGTGCCAACTCTATTAGGAGTTGTGCCAACCCTATTAGGAGTTGTAGAAGGTAGAAGGACCCACTATCCAAACAATGTCTGGGGAAAGACCACTAAACTTCATTTTCTAACTGATCTCTCAATTATTCTTTGTATAATAATTATTTGTACTATGCTTTATCCTCTTTCCTCTATCCTATCAACTAGACCAATCACTATTAGACCTTTCAGACTAGGTCACAAACCTTGGATCCAAATATCAAACCTTCGATCTCAAAATAAAACCTCGATAATGAAGTTTTCTATAACTTCACTCTACTCTTCTTATCTTCACATATCAACCTGATTACTCAGTGTTCATATCTTTTCTCCTCTTTTTGCTCTTCTTTATTGCTTGTACAACAAAGGAAAATTTCCTTCCTTTATACTAAGTCCATAAAATAATTCCCTTGATTTTCCTATAACACCTTCTCAATCAATTATTATAGGACCTCATCAAGAAAATATTTTACCTAGCGATAACATTAATCTATCACCTTGTAACTTCAATAACTTTTTGCATGTATAATATTATGATGAGAAATCTTAGCCACATAATATCTATCATGTATTCTAAATTCCTTTAACCTTGCTTCTTAAAATAACAACTTTGCTAAGAGATATAACAAGTTTACCAAAACATGCTTCTATAAAATCTATCTCTGAACAATATTCACCAAAACTTGCATAACTTCTTTCAGACTTAATATTTTTTGCACCCAAGATAGTTGCATATATGAGACACTTAGTAGTATCTCCCATTAACCTTGCTAGTCAAAATACTCAATGATCTATCCATACCAACTTAATATTTACCATTGTTCTTCTGTCAGATACCACAAAAAAGTATTATGTTGTCATCAATGACAAACACATTTATGAATGTAACATATCATCATGATAATGATTTAATCATGTTCCTACAATACTCCCCCATAGGAATATCATCAACATTCATGCTTTCAACAATATTCCCCTTTGGCATTGATGGGAACATAGATGAAAAACATCTTGTTCAAAAAATACCAATTGTTAAAGACAATTGCCCTTTCTTTTCAAATCATCTTCATCAATCATATTGGCTTCTTATTAATGACATCAATTATTCACACACTTCTCCCATGCATCAAAAAAAAATTCATACTATAATCTCTCCCCATTGACATCAATGATAAAGGTTTTAGAAACCATCTATCATTGCATCCTATTATTTTTTGCAACAATTGTCTTTGACCTACTCAAGTGTCCAAAGATACTGTTCAAAATAATATCTATCAAAAAGTCCTATATGACTCTATCTATCACAGATACTTCCCCATACAAGAAGCATTAGTATTCAGTCCAGATAAATAATAATCCTTTGTTCTAGTAGATTGATGCACTCTTGCATCATCTACTCTGATGTAGGTAGGAGCATAACCCCTATCATACCTTGCAAATACTCAAAATTCTCTTTGGGAAGAGGATTAGTGAAAATATCTGCAATCTTCTCTTTGGTGCTTGCATAATCCAATCTAATTTCCTTTTCTACAACTTTCTCTCTCAACATGTAATATTTGATAGAAATGTGCTTAGTCTTAGAATGCAACATTGGATTCTTAGAAATATTAGCCATGCTTATGTTATCATAATGTATGACAATAGGTTCACTAAATTCTAGCCTTACATCCTTCAGTATCTACTTCATCTGAACAACTTGATTACAATTGTTTGTTGCTACAATATTTTCTACCTCTGCTATACTCTATGAGATACAATCTTGCTTCTTTCTTAACCAAGAAACTAATCTTCCTCCAAGAAAGAATGCTCCACCACTAGTGCTCTTTTTTCCATCCATATTGCTTGCCCAATCGGTATTAGTATAAACTTAAAAAGTGAAATCATCAGATTTTTCATACTATACTCTAAACTCTGATGTTCCCTTCAGATATCTAAATATCCTATTAATTGTTTCATAATGTGCTTCTTTGGGGTCAACTTGAAATCTTGCAATAATTCTAACAAGATTTTCTATAACTTTCCTTGTGTGAGTAAGATATTGCAATCCTCCAATCATAGGTTTGTACTTCTTCTACTCGATAGTAGGTGTCTCATCCTTTGTAGATAACTTGTGTCTAGTTATCATAGGTGTGCGAACTAGTTTACATGTTTCCAAACCAAACCTTTTCAATAGATATTTCAAATACTTAGTCTAAGAAATAAAGATTCCTTCTTTACCTTGCACAATCTACAATCCTAGGAAGTATTTCATTTCCCTTATCATGCTCATTTCAAACTCCTTCATTTCTTCTACAAACTTTTCACTTTCACTATCATCTCCTCTAAATATTATATCATCAATAAATATTACCAAAATCAACAATCCATCACCTATTTATTTCAAGTATAGATTATTATCTACCATACCTTTGCTAAAACCAAGTTTTGTCAAATGCTTTTCCAACCTTTAATACCAAGTTATGGGTGCTTATTTTAAGCCATACAATGCTTTCTTTAGTCTGCATACCATGTCTTTGTCATCTATTAAAGGAAAACATTTAGGTTGTTCTATGCATACCTCTTATTCAAGTTCTCCATTTAGAAATGTTGACTTGAAATCCATTTGATATACTTTGAATTTCTTATGTGTTGCATGGGCTAAGAATAACCTTACTACTTCAATTCGTGCCACAAGAGCATAGGTTTCTTCATAGTCTATTCCTTCTTGATGTGTAGAACCCTTACATACCAATATTGCTTTGTTCCTTACAACTTCACCTTGTTCATTCATCTTGTTTCTGAATACCCATTTTGTTCCTATCACATTCTTGTCTGCTAGTCTAGGGACCAATTCTCATGTCTCATTCTTCACTATCTAATCCAATTCATCTTTCATAGCTTTCTTTCAATAGTCATCTTTGCATGCCTCATCTACATTCTTTGGTTCTACTAGAGATATCAAACATAATTCTTCATTGATTCTACTTTTTTTCATCACACCTTTATCTTTGTTTCCAATGATCTACTCTAGTGGATGATTCTTTGTCATATTCTTGCCAAAAGTAGGAGTTGTTATCTCAACTCTTGGCTCTATTCTAGGTTCTAAACTTTTTTCCTACCTTAGCTCACCTTCATTCTGCAAATCATTGTTATTTTCAAAGAATACTTCATCATTTCTTTTAGTAACAACAACATTTTCATCATTAGAATTATAGTGAAGTATTCTTTATTGTATCCCAAATTTCTCATCAACTCTTACAATTTCACTTTCAACAATAGTCGTAGTTCTCAGATTATAACATCTATAAGCTCTTATTTTCAATGAATAACCAAGAAGCATTCCTTCATCACTTCTAGCATCAAAATTACCATCATCGTCATCTCTTTTTATATAACATTTGCTAACAAAAAATCTAAAATGCTTAACTATAGGTGAGTGACCAAACTATAGTTCATAAGGGGTCTTGTTTGTGTCTTTCCTTGCCTACACTTTTTCCATAGTGTGAACTATTGTATTGACAACTTCTCTTCAAAATATCTTAGATGCATCATTCTCAGCTAACATAGCTCTTGTTTCTTTTGTTATTGACATGTTTCTTCTCTCTATAATGCCATTTTGTTTAAGGGTTCTAGGAGCTAAAAGTTGTCTTTTCATTCCATTAGCTTCATAAAATATGTTCAACTCATTTGAAGTAAAATCTCCTCCTCTATCGGATCTTAAACATTTAATCTTCATACCTAATTCATTCTCAACTCTATTCTTGAATATCTTGAACTTGTCAAATGTCTCAGATTTTTCTTTAAAAAGTGCAACCCACATCATTTTAGAAAAGTCATCAAGAATAATCATAAAGTACCTTTCACCATAGAATTCTTTAATCATTTTAGGACTGCTAAGATCTTTATGTGCAATCTCCAAAATTTCTATAGTAGTAAACCTCTTGTTGGGAAAAGAGGTTATGTTATGCTTTGCCAATACACACTCCTTGCAAATTGTGTTAGTAGGCTTTAAAATCTTAGGAAAATCTTAGACTACAAACATATTACTAGTTTTTACAATGTTGTCAAAGTTGATATCAAAAAATATTTTATGCCATAACCAACTATCATCTACCTTTTCAATAAAACATGTCATTTTAGTGGGATTCAACTAAAATACATTACCTTTAGATTTTGTTCCTATTCCAATTACCTTTCCATCTTTGTCTCTGAGCATGCATATCTTCTCTATGAACTACAACTAGTAACCTTTATCCACTAGTTGTCCAACATTTAAAAGATTGTATTTGAAACCATCAACAAATTATACATCATCGACACTAGTCTTACCATCAAGAGTTATAGATCCAATACCTTCAACATGGAAACCTACATTATTTCCAACTTTAGCCATGCCTCCATCATAACTTTTGAAATCAAAAAACTTGTTCATATCACTAGTTATATGATGTGAATAACCACTGTCAATTATCCAATCAGATTTCTTTTCAACTTGTGATATCAAAACCATTTTCTCTGGACTTTCTTCTTTGATAGCCACAAGTCCTATTTCATCATCATTGGAACTTACTACTTGTTCATCAAATTCATCTTCTTCATTGGCATACAAAAAATCTCTATCTCTTCTAGGTTTGAACTTTCCTATATACTTTTCTCTCTTTTAGGAAACTTAGATGCATAATAACCAAACTCATTACAAGTCTAACATTTAAATATTTTCTTACCATCTTTTTCTCTTCTCACAAGAAGGGCTACCCCTTCTATCTTTCTATCCTCATTAGATCTGCTACTACTAGCAAAATCTCCTCTAGAACTTGTGCTCCTTGATAGATTAGGTCAAATGTTCAAGGAACTGAAAGATGTTTCTATTCTAGACAATTCTCTTGACTATCTAAGCTCATTCTCAACTACTTCAAGTGTCCCAAGTAATATATTCTTGGTGAAATATTTGGCAAAAGGGATGAACAATTGTATCATTTGAGCTACCTGCTTAAATGGTGGTGTTCAACTCTTCAATATCTTCTAGATCACTTCATCATCTTCCTTGGTTCCTCCTTGAGATTTGATACCTGCAGAAATTTTTTATATTCTACCTACATATGTTCTTAGATATTCATCTTCCATCATTTTAGCATGTTGAAATGCAAAAATCTAGTTTTGTAGGCTCATTTTCTTAGAATTTACACCACCTTAAAAGCTATTTTTCAAAGATTTCCAAATCTTATGACAAGTATCAAGTTTTTTTACCTAGTTGTACTCTACTTCAAGAAGTCCACATAGTAGTTCTTCTCTAGCTCTCATGTTGCACATGAAAAGTTCTCTTTTTTCCTCGGTACAAGATTCCAACTCATCTTTAGCAACAAGTGTCTTTTCTAATTTTGTCAGAATCCAATATCATGGACCCATACATGGCAGATGTGTCTTCATCTTTTCTTTCTAGATGTCATAATTTGTTCCATCAAACTTTGGGCTATCCTTTCTAAATATGCTAGCCATGGACCTCCCAAAGTTTATAAACTTTACCTTCAAGGATCTACTACTCTTATACCAATTGTTAGAAATAATAGTCCACAAAGATATCTTGAGAGGGTTGAATCAATTATCAAACTAAAACATGTATCAACCTTAATTAGTCTTAACCATGTAACCAAAGTAAACAAAAATCATAATAAGATGCACATACACAATTACACTAGATTTGTTAACTAGGAATACCCTTTATCAAAGGGAAAACATTGATGGGAGTGATGCCCATAAGGATATACTAATATATATTCCTCATTAGAGGATGGACCCTGTTAGGAGTCTATAAACACATTCAGTACATAAGAGTCCCTATTAGGAAAAATTGAATCCTTGTTAGAAGATTCCATCCCTATTAGGAGTTGTGCAAACCCTGTTAGGAGTTGTAGAAGGTAGAAGGACCCATTGTCCAAATAGCTTATGGGGTAAGACCACTAAACTTCATTGTCCAATAGATCTGGCAACTATTCCTTTTAGAATAATTTTTCAAACTATGCTTTATAATATTTTCTCTATCCTATCAACTAGACCAATCACTATTAGACCTTGTAGACTAGATTACAAACCTCAGATCTAAATATCAAACCTCAGATCTCAAAATCAAACATTAGCAATGATGTTTTCTCCAAATTCACTCTGCTCTTCTTATATTCACATATTAACCTAATTACTAAGCATTCATATCTTTTATCCTCTTTTTTCTCTTCTTTCTTGCTTGTATAACAAAGAAAAATGTGCTTCCTTTATACCAAGTCCATAAATAATTCCCTTGAGTTAGCTATTGCACCTTCTCTCTTAATTATTATAGGACCTCATTAAGAACATATTTTACTTAGGGATAACATCAATCTATCATCTTGTAACTTTAATAACTTTCTGCACGTGCAATATTATGATGAGTGAGCTTAGCCACATCATGTCTAGCATATCTTCTACATGCCTTTAACCTTGCTTCTCAAAATATGAACTTTGCTAAGAGATATAATAAGTTTACCAGAACATGCTTCTATAAACTCTATCTCTAAATAGTCTTCACCAAAACTTGCATAACTTCTTTCAAACTTAATATTTTTTGTACCTAGGGTTATCTATATATACTAGACACTTATTAGTATCTCCCATTAACCTCACCAGTGAAAATACTCAATGATCTATCTATACCAATTTAATCTTTCCCATTCTTCTTCTGTCAAATAGCATAGAAAATTTTTGTGTTGACATCAATGACATGGTCATGAATGTAACATGTCATCATGATAATGATCTAATCATGTTTCTAAAATACTCCCCCATAGGAATATCATCATCATTCATGCTTCCAAAAGTTACTAGGATGAGGTGCTTTGTGATATCATACTGATGGATATATGACATATGTTTTTAGGTAGGTCATGGAAGTTTGATAGGCATGTTGTACATGGTGGGTGAGTAAATATCTACACTGTGACTAAGGATGGAGTGAAAAATAATTTGAATTCATTGAAGGAGAAAGAAGGGAAGGTATGCAGTGCTTCTAAAATATGTTTTATTGTCAGAAAGGAATTTCTTCAAGGTATGATGCATGTTTTGGGTATAATTGTTCAATTGTGTGTTGTCTTTGATGTTACACAAATGTCATATTAGTTATCAGACAGAGTATACTGAGCTTAGTTTGTCAACAAAGAAAATTCTAGAGTCTATCAAGCATTCCTAAAAGTTACTCTATGGAAATAGTTTTTACTAAGCTTACTTAGGCATCGAAGGTTTCTATGATAGAAGTTAGTGTTAACCAAGATCACAAGGTTAATGAAGGAAAGTTAGTGTTTACCGAGTTCACTCGGTCTTCAAAAGATTTTGCAAAGTTCGCAGTATTCACTGAGCTTCAGTTGGTTACCATTAGAAATCATTTTTGGAATAGTGTTTACTGAGCAGGGTCGGCTAATGAAGGATTTCATTTTTTTGGGAAATAAAGTTTGATTGTTTCATGTAATGATTGTAGCCGACTGATATAATGATTATTAGTAATTGTAACTTGTAAATGAGTTGATTTGAAAATTAGTAAGGTATAAATAAAAGGTCAAGTTGTGAATTTAAAAGTATGGATGAATGTAATGAGTGAGCATGCAAGTGTATTGATTATGTGAAGAGGAAACTGTGAGAAAATTTTGAAGAAGGATTAGATATCCTTGAGGAGTAGAAAAATTGCAATTTGATCAGAAGAGGATTAGGAAAAGTAGAACAAAGATCTGTATTAGCAAATTTAGTTGCATCTCATTCAGGTCAATTCATTGTTACTTTCTTACTATTGCAGTAGTAATTTCTAAATCTCTCAACAGAGTTGGTTTTATAGCCATTTTGTAAATCCTCTAACAAGGTGATAGTTCTTTTGAATTGTTCAAAAGTCCTCTAGCAAGGCCACTCCTAGGAGGGTGATTAAATCCTTTAACAAGGTCACACCTTATAGTGTGTTTTGTAATCTTTAATATGGTTGGCTCATAACAGGGCTCACTTTAGAAGAGTGAAAATTAGTAGCTAGTTACTGGGTGGTTTTTCCCAATTCAGTTTCCATGTTAAATTTGGTGTCTCATGTGTTCATGTTATTTCTTTTATGTATTCATGTTAATCACTATAAATGTTTAAGATCTGTTAAAGATAGCATACACTGCATCTACTGAGTTATAGTATTTTTCTCTATACATACTGAGTGACAACAGTAACTAGTTTTATAAGACATCCAAGGGATCCATGGATTTTCTTTTGTGGTAACTAATTCAGCTCCCTCCTTAGTTACTCCATCTATATTTCCAAAAATTAGAGTCAGAGCATTTGGTTCTTATAGGAAGGATTTCAAGGATCTAAGATAAAGACTAGGATATCTTATAAAAGGGAAACTCCAAGGCTTAACAGGGATAACTTTTTAGCATGGCAAGGTCTCATGAGACTCCATCTAGCTTCCATTGGAGATACAAGATTGAAATACCTTGATCAAGAATATGTAACCCCTTCTGGTACATTATCTATCAATGACATTGCTGAGAAGAAGACTGATAACACCATGATGATAGACATTACATCTGCCTTAAGCTATAAAGAATTTAATGATATCAAGGACTGCAAAACTACCTTTGAAATGTGGAACAAGCTAAGAGATATCTATGGAAGTAATGACAATGTGAGAAGACCCAAAGTAGAAAGTCTAAGAGGAAAATTTGATCAAATGAGGATGAGAGAGGACGAGAACATTGCTAAATATGTTGAAAGAGTCAAAGAAAGTGTCAGTACAATCAAAGCTTGTAGAGGAGATATCAAAGAGGAAATAGTTGTAAGTAAAGTTCTTAGAACATTGCTTCATATTTATACTATTAGAGTTTCTATAATTCAAGAAAGAAGATGTGAAAAAAATCATAAGATAAATCTAGAGGCCATAGTAGGAAGATTGACTGCATTTGAGCTAGATAACTATGACAACTATGTTCCAACTTCCAAGAACATTGAATTAGCATTTGAAACCAAGCCTTCACTCAAAGATAAGGGAAAAAAGATAAAGGATTCTCATTCAAAAAGTGAGGAAGAATTAGAATAGAGTTCTAATAGTGATCTTGAGGTGGTTGAAGCTCATTAGAGGCAAAGGTAAATACAAAGGTAAAGTTCCTCTAATCTATTTCTCATGTGAAGAAATTGGTCATATTGCTGCTAGGTGCCCAAACAAACAAAACAAGGATGAGAAGAAAGGTCAAAAGTGCAATGGAAAGAAAGACTTCAAATCATTCAAGGACAAAGGTAAGAAAACATGTTTCATGTCTAAGGATTCTAAGGATTCTGATAATAGTGAAGATGAAATTTTTTACATTGTCGTGAAAGATGAATTTGATAATGATGAGGAAGATAAGATGGAACTTATCTCTCATGTAATAAAAAATGATACATGGATCATAGATAGTGCTTTTTCTCATCATATGATTGGTGACAAAACAAAGTTTGAACATTTTGAAGATATGATGGTGGCAGTGTGAGATTTGGTAATAACGAACCTTATTTCATAAAATGAAGAGGAAGAATCTCACTAACCAAAGAGCTTATATGTGATAATGCCTATTGGATTGAAAGACTAAAACACAATATGTTGAGTGTGGCATAGCTAATCAATATTAGATTCAAGGTAGAATTCATGCATGAAAAAGCAAGACTACTAGATGACAAAGGAAAGATGTTTGGATCAAGCACTCAAACAAAAGGTAACTTGTTTTATCTTGAACCTAGTGAATGTTCATGTTTTATTGCTCAAGTTGAAGAAAGTTGGTTATGGCACATAAGGTTATGTCATTTGAATTTTGATAACCTGGTAAAAATAAGAAAATTCAAAAAAGTAAGAGGTATTCCTAGTATAAAGAAACCTAAGGTTGGTCTATGTAAGAATTGTTAGATTGGTAAGATTGGAAAGACTAGTTTTAAAAGTAAAAACTATCAGTCTAAAGAAGTTTTGGAAATTGTGCATACTAATTTTTGAACCTATTGGAATTGAGAGCTATATTGGAGAATTTTTTTTTTTTTTTTGTTGATGATTACTCTAGAATGACAACTATCATGTATCTAAGAGAGAAAACAAAAGCATTTGAGAAGTTCAAATGGTATTTGGCCAAAGTAAAAAAGAAAACAAAGAAAAGATTGAAATGTTTGAGATTGGACAGAGGTGGTGAATTCATCTCCCATGAATTCAATAACTTTTGCATTGAGAGAGGAATCAAAAGATAGGTATCAACTCCTAGAACTCCCAAGTAGAATGGAATAGCTGAAAGGAGGAAGAGATCTATCATAGATTATGCAAGGACTCTAATGTTTGAAAAGAACATTGCTATCAAATACTACAAGGAAGTTATCAGCACTACAATTCATACCTTGAACTGAGTACAATTGAAGAAAGACTTATTCAAGACTCCCTATGAGTTATGGTATGACTATAAACCCAATGTAAGTTACCTGAAAGTATTTCAAAGTAAATGTTACATCTTGAAAGAATCTAGAAAAGAAAAATTTGATGTGAAGGGTGATGAAGGTATATTTTTGAGATATTCTTGCAAAAGTAAGGCATATAGATGTCTAAATGTATCCACCCACAAAGTCATAAAAAGTGCACATGTAAAAGTTGATGAGTTTGCAGAAAGAATAGAAGAAGAAAGAAAAAAGAAACAAAAAGATTATAAGAGATTTTTTTCATTGAACCTAATATAGTTCCAGATATGTTTATCAATCAAGAAACTTCTACTCCTGAGTCTTTAGTCACCTAGTTGCAAGAAGTTCAAACCAACTTGCAAGAACCCGAGTCACATTTAGATGTTACCGAGCCAATGCCTACTGAGTCTGAAGGACTTGAGTAGTAGTCAAATCAACTAGAGCTAGAAATTGAAATTCAAAATGAAGACAATGGAACTCAGTCAAAAGGCAAGGAACCTGTATTGGCAAAGTATGTCACGAGACATCATGCACTAGATCAGATTATTGGAGACAAATCTAAAGGTACTATGCAAGAAATAAGTTAAAAGGTACTTGTGTACTTGCTAATTTTGAACCTAGAAATTTCAAAGATGCATTGGAAAATGAAAGCTGGATTGAGGCTATGAATGAAGAGATAAAGAAAATAGAGAAGAATAAAACATGGACTCTTTAGCTAGGCCTAAAGACAAAAATATGAAAAATGTGATTGGAATAAAGTGGGTATTCAGAAATAAGTTGAATGAAGATGGTAAGGTGTCAAGAAACAAAGCTAGATTGGTATGTAAAGGCTACTCTCAAGAAGAAGGAATTAATTATGGAGAGACTTTTTCTCCTGTTGCAAGAATGGAAGGTGTCAGAACCTTATTTAGATATGCTACATACAAAGGATTTAAGGTATATCAAATGGATGTCAAATTAGCATTTCTTAATGGTATTCTTGATGAAGAAGTTTACATTAAGAAACCTGAAGGTTTTTTTGATCTAGACAAGAAGGATATGGCCTAAAAATTACACAAAGTATTGTATGGTCTAAAACAAGCCCCTAGAGCATGGTATGAAAGATTGCACAACTATCTTATTCAGATTGGTTAACAAAGAACTAATGATAACAATAGCTTGTATATCAAGGAAGGACTAGATAACAAGATTGTTTTGGAAGAAATATTTGTGGATGATACTTTGTTTACAGAAAATGATGATCAATGCAAATAATTTTCAAAGAAAATGAACAAGGAATTTGAGATGTCAATGTTTGGTGAGATTAAATTCTTTTTTGGTCTTCAAATTCAGCAGAGCAACAATGGTATCTACATTATTCAATCAAAATACATCAAGGAGATACTCAAGAAGTTTGATATGGAAGATTATAAACTAGTTGGGACTCCCATGTGTACTAGATTAAAGCTAACCAAGGATGATAAATCAAAAGAGATAGATTAGACCTTATATAGATCAATGATTGGAAAGTTTTAGTATTTGGTTCTTTCAAGGCATGATATTGCTCTTGTAGTTGATATTGTGGCAAGATTTCCAAAAAAACCCAAAGAGAATCACATGATGGCAATCAAAAGGATCTTGAGATACTTGAAAGGAACTAAATATTATGGTCTGTTGTACAAATTTGGAGAAAATTTGGGCCTGAAAGTATTTGCTAATGCTGATTGGACAAGAAATATTGATGACAGAAAGAGTACAAGTCGTGGAGCATTCTTTCTTGGAAAGAGGTTCATTTCTTAGACAAGTAAAAAGAAAAATTGTACATCCCAATCTACAGTAGAAGTAGAGTATGTTGTAGCAATAGTAAATTGTTCTAATATTGTTTGGTTTAAACAATTATTGGAAAGCATGAAGGTTGAGATCAAAGAACCAGTTGTTATATTTTTTGATAATACAAGTGCAATAAACATATCAAAAATCTAGTAATGCACTCCAAAACCAAGCACATTGCAATAAAGTATCACTTTGTTAGAGAATTGGTGTAGGATAAGGAGATCGGATTGGAATATGTCCATACAAAGAAGTAGGTAGTTGACATATTTACTAAACCATTACCTAAGGATGCATGCTTGTATCTAAGAGGTAAGCTAGGGGTCATTCCCCTATCTAAAGCTCACTAAAATAAAATTTTAGTGATTCATCAATAGGAACCAAGTTGAAGATCTTTCAATTGATGTAGCATAGTCATGGAAACATTGCATATGAATAAGTATTCAAGGTACATTGTTACTCATTCAGTATGTGCTATCTTTGGCATGTGTTGTCAGAGAGGGAGATCATACTATCATATCTTTCTGAAATTTGAATTTGTTTGTGGAGAGTGTGCTGTTTAGAAAAGAAGCTATGTAATTCCTTCACAGAGGGAGATCACTGCATTAGAGAAGTTTGTGGCATAAAATCTAAGAGGGAGAAATGTTTTGTCAAAAAAAGACTTATTTTCAAATTTCATTTGCTATGACATGTTGTGTTGCCATCAATGCCAAAGAGAGAGATTGTTAGATATAATTGTTCAATTGTGTGATGTCTTTGATTTTAAAAAAATGTCATATTAGTTATTAGATAGAGTCTACTGAGCTTAGTTGGTAAGCAAAGAAAATTCCAGAGTCTACCAAGTGTTCTTAAAAGTTACTCTATGGAAATAGTTTTTATTGAGCTTACTCGAGCATCAAAGGTTTCTATGACAGAAGTCAGTGTTAACTACTCTTACAAGGTTAATGAAAGAAAGTTAGTGTTTATTGAGTTCACTCAGTCTCCAAAGGATTTTGTAGAGTTTGCAGTGTTCATCGAGCTTTAGTTGGTTAACATTGGAAATCATTTCTGGAGCAGTTTTTACTAAGCAGGGTCGGCCAATGTAGGATTTCATTATTTTAGAAAATAAAGTTCAATCATTTCATGTAATGATTGTAGCCTACTCATATAATGATTATTGATAACTATAACTTGTAAATGAACTGACTTGACAATTAGTAAGGTATAAATAAAAGGTCAAGTTGTGAATTCAAAAGTATGGATGAGTGTAATGAGCAAGCATGCAAGTGTATTGATTATGTGAAGAGGAAAGTGTGACTAAATTTTGAAGAAGGATCAGATATCCTTGAGGAGTAGAAAAGTTGTAATTTGATCAGAAGAGGATCAGGAAACATAGAATAGAGATCTATATTAGAAAATTCAGTTGCATCTCATTTAGGTCAATTCATTATTACTTTCTCACCATTGTAGCAATGATTTCTAAATCTCTTAACAGAGTTGGTTTAATAGCCATTATGTAAATCCTCTAAAAAGGTGATAGTTCTTTTCAATTGTTCAAGAGTCCTCTAGCAAGGTCACTCCTAGTAGGGTGATTAAATCCTTTAACAAGGTCACACCTAATAGTGTGCTTTGTAACCTTTAACAGGGTTGGCTCCTAACAAGGCTCACTTTAGAAGAGTGAAAATCAGTTGCTAGTTACTTGGTGGTTTTTTCCCATATTGGCTTTCCACATTAAATATGGTGTCTCATGTGTTCACGTTGTTTCTTTTATATATTCATGTTAATCACCGTGAATGTTCAAGATCTGTTAAACATAACATACACTACATCTATCGAGTTACAATATTTTTCTGTATAGCTATCGAGTGACAATAGTAACTAGTTTTATAAGACATCTAAGGGATCTGTGGATTTTTTTTTTGTGGTAACTAAGATTTGAACAAACAAGTTCATGAGTTATTGTAGAAGGGGTTATCTCAAGAGAGTATAAATCCATGTGTTGTACTAGTAGTATTGGCACCAAAGAAGAATGGAGAATGGAGGATATGGACAGGTTCATAGGCTATCAAGAAGATCACAATTAAGTATACATTTCCATTGCTATGGATGGATGATATTATAGACTATTTCATTGGAGCTATCTATTTCACAAAGATAGATCTGAAGAGTGGATACCATCAGATTCTCATTAGAGAAGGTGATGATTGGAAGACTACTTTCAAGATAAGGGAAGGATTGTATGAGTGGCTAGTCATGCCTTTTGGGATAACCAATACATTGAGCACTTTCATGCGACTCATGAATGATGTACTAAATTAGTTTATGGGTAAGTTTATCATTGTTTACCTAGATGATATATTGATCTTTAGTAATACATTGGAGGAGCATTTGATGCATATTCAAAAAATGTTTGATAAGTTGGGGGAAGAAAAGTTGTTGATAAATGTGAAGAAGTGCAACTTTTTAAAGAAAGAATTGTTGTACCTAGGATTTGAAGTCTCAGTAGAAGGTCAAAAAATGGACCCAAAGAAACTGAAAGCTATCCTTGAATGACCAACTCCAAAGAGTGCTACAAAGGTAAGATCTTTTTATGGACTGGCTAGTTTTTATAGAAAGTTCATAAGAGGTTTTAGCAATATTTGTGGACCTTTAATTGAAACAATGAGAGGGGATAGGAAAGAATTTAAGTGGACTGTAGGAGTAGTTAAGATTTTTAATCTATTGAAACAAAAAGTTATATAGTAGCCTATTTTAGCACTTCCAAATTTTAATGTGTTTCATGTAGACTCTGATGCTAGTGGTACTACAATAGGAGCTATTTTGAGCCAAGAAGGTAGACATGTTTTTTATTTTAGTGAAAAGTTGAATGATGCCAAAAAAATATATTATGTTTATGATCAGGAATTTTATGCTATAGTGTAGGAATTAAAGAAGGGGAGACACTATCTTCTTCCTAATGAATTTTTTTTATATAAAAATCATCAAAGTTTGCACTATTTGAATAGTCAAGGAAAATTAAACCAAAGGCATTTTAAGTGGGTTGAGTCTCTACAGAGATATATCTTTTTTGGAACACAAGAATGGGAAGTCTAATAGAGTTGTAGATTATCTTAGTAGAAGACAACTTTTGCTGACACAAATACAAACTAAAGTGAAGTGCTTGGGTTCAAGGAACTCAGTAATTTGTATCTAGAGGATCCTAATTTTGGTGAAGCGTGGAAGGCTTGTACAGAACTTGTTACTCTTGATAGGATGAAGTGGTTAGATTTCATAATCCAAGATGGTATGTTGTTCAAAGGAAGTCAGTTGTGAACTCTAAGAAGTTCAATGTGAGCGAATATTATCAAGGAGAAGTATAGTGGAGGATTGGTCAGACACTTTGGTAGAGATAAAACCATTTCCTTGGTTACTAAGAACTATTATTGGTCACAATTATAGCAAGATGTGAAGAAGTTTGTATAGAGTTGCAGAGTATGTCAGATGGCCAAAGGAGTGAAGCAGGATACAAAGTTGTATCAACAATTGCCTATACTAGAGAAGTTATGGGAGGATGTCAACATGGATTTTGTTCTTGGATTACTAAGGACTCAATGAGGGCATGATTATATTTTTGTGGTGCTTGACAAGTTTTCAAAGATGTTACATTTTATTCCTTGCAAAAAGGCTAGTGATGATGTTCATGTGGTAGAGTTGTTTTCCAGAGAAGTGGTGAGACTACATGGTCTGCCAAAGAGTATAGTTTCATATTGAGATACCAAATTTGTTGGATATTTTTGGCATACATTATGAAAGAAATTCGAGACAAATTTGAAATTCAATTCATCACATCATCCATGAACTAATGGATAGACAGAAGTTTGGAAAATTTGCTGAGATGTTTGGTTAGAGATAAGCCAAAAGGATGGGATCTCATTTTACTATAGGCAAAATATGCATATAATAATACTCACAACAAGAGTATTGGTAAATCACCATTTGAGATTATATATGGGAGTAGTCCCAGAAATGCTTCTAAATTGAGGAAGTTGGATAAAGGAGAGATAAGTAGTGTTAAAGTTGAAGAATTTGTTGAACATTTGAAGAATATCCACGAGGAGGTGAGGAAGCACATTATAAAGATGGATACATAGTATAAAGCTGAGGCATGTGTGAAAAGGAGGTATAAGGAATTTCAAATTGGAGATGAAATCATGGTTCATTTGAGAAAAGATAATTTTCCAATGGGTATATATAATTAGCTAAAAATGAAGAAGTTTGGACCATGCATGATAGTGAAAAGGAATGATTCTGGAAATGCCTATGAAGTGGAGTTACCTACTGAACTGAATATTTCATCAATATTCAACATTTTATATTTGATAGAGTATTATGAAGGAGGTGATGCAAACAAAGTTACAAAAGCACAATGGAGTATTCCAGTAGCTAAGTCATCTATAAAGGAGATTAAGGAGACATTAGATAGTCATGTTGGAAAAAGTACAAGGAATGGAACTTATGAAGAATACTTGGTCAAATAGAAAGGGATGCCAATAGAAGATTAATCATGGCAAGCAAGGGAGGAGGTTAAGAATCTTAGTTTTCCTCTAAATACATGAAACGTGATGTGGTCACTTCTCAAATTACCTCGAGTGTCTAATGCAAGACCATCCTAGATGTAAGAGCAATTTTGCATCACCCAAAAATATGTCCTTTCAATTTTTTAATAAGGGTTGTATTTATGTAGAGTTGTTGTCTATGGAGCCTTGCTACTTAGTAAGTCAATGAGACAAACTTAGAATTTTATAATTTCAAAGGTGAAGGTTCATTTTAGATATATCAACTTTTCAATGGAGTTTTATGGCATGATTATATGTATTTGTGAAGTTATTACAAATTCTTAGAGTCTAATTTTAGTATAAAAAAAAGCTTTAGGCTCAGTTTTGAAGGCCTTCAAGGCCTCGGATGGCATCCAAAAACTCAATGGATGGGTGCTTTTGTGCATCTAAGCCTATAGGTCAGGAGCTGAGGTTTTAGGAAAGTGGTTATAATAGCCAATCAGAGCAACAGTTCGAGAGCTATGGCCTTCCAAAGTTGGGCTACCTAAAATTTCTAAAATAAATGTCAAAAGTGTATTTGGTTGACTCTATATGTATTGTTAGGGTCTCTTGGCCACAGGTATTAATTTTGTGTGTCTAGAACCCTCCCATGTGGCATAAAATTACCTATTCATGAAAGGCCCAAACATTATCTAAGATAGGTCTAGGTGTTAGTTCACAACTTTGTCTTGTAGATTACTGTAATTAAGGTGTCCATGTAGATTAGCATTTTATAATTCTAAATTCTATAATTTTTCATTTGTGGCAATAATAAGGGTGCCCATATTTTATTCTCATAAATTGTTGTTATTCCTTTGTTTCTATTATGTGTTTATGGTATTAAGGGGAGCACCCTTCATCAATTTTATGAAGCTAACTAGGAATCAAGATGACCACTACATATACCATGTTCAAGTCCCCTGTCTAATATAGTAATTGAGAAAAAAAAAATTTACTATAAATAGTAAGTGTCCCAAACTAAACCAAACAAAGAGTGATCCTAAACTTCTTGTACTTTTGAAAGGTAAAGCCTCATGTTTTTTTTTTTCAAATGGGACCCTCTTACAATCACTCTTAGCCTACAAGGGCCAATGATAGGCTAAAAAAATTATAAACTAGGGTCAGATAAAATGGGGACGTTACATAATAGGCTTTATAATTGTCAATATATCCTGTAAGAATCAATTTTTGACTCTTCGAATCCAATTTGGTAGTCTTTACATCTAGAATCCAAGCATAAATTATTGAACTAGACACCTTCAAGTGACTAATATTAGGCTTCATCCTAGATAATACTTCCTCTCAGGTCTTTTTCTTGACCTCTTGTGTGTGAAACTGATTTAGATGGTACACTATAACATACAATGTCTCTACCCAAAAACTCTTTGAAACATATCTTCTCCAACATTGATTGGGTAATTTCTCTATTGTATGGTTCTTCCTCTTGAAAAGACTATCTTGTCAAAGGGTGTTGAGTGTGGTAAGCTAGTGATTAATACAATATTGAGTAAAAATTTCAAATAATTTATTCAAACAAAATCCTACTTCCCTTGTTGGCCTAAGAGTAATGATCTAACATTCGAAATCTTTTTGAACAAATGTTTTAAAATTCTAGAATTTACTTAAACCAAATTTCTCTATTGAAATAATCTATAGATAAAAGAAAATACTTGGTTGGTACTAATAATTGATGCAATATTCATTTTTACAAAAACATCTCCATGAACCAGCAACAAGACTTTGGATGCTCTCCAAGATTCTACATCAAATAAGGGACTGAGATTTTGCTTGTCTACATGGTAACCTCTAGAACTAATGGAAGAAGTATTGCAATTTTCTAAGACTCTCCAATATCAATAAGATAGAATAATACATGATCTTTGAGGCTAATAAAAAATATATTCTTTTTCTCTTTGTTGAGATTATGTGTGTTGCACACATTGCATGTAATGCCCCACCAAGGGATCCAAAAAATTTTACTAAGTTTGCCAAACAAATTTTTTTTTTTTTAAACATGAAAGATAAACTATTCACAACTTATAAAGAGTAACAGAAGCAATAGCAACAAATCAAATGAAAGTAAACATAACATAACAAATTACATTCTTTAAAGATCCCTTAACGTTGAATTACATCTAATTTAACCAATCATCTAACATCCCATCCTTATGAAATAACAATGATACATCCAACATTCTTAAACAATATACAAGTGTCCTTTTTGCAATTAACTTTCAGCTTGCTCAATCATCCACTGTACATGTCACAAGGTATGAAAGGCTTAAAGAATAAACATCCATGTAAATAAAGTACATCAACATCCAATATTAATCCATGATGCAATTAAAGTAATTGAAACCACATGTTATACATGATACATCATCACCAAAGATATAAACATCCATCATAAAAGATAACCATATATCACAAACATAACTAACTAAGTGCACGGTTCCTCCCAACCGTAAATAGCATCATTAGACCATCATGGATCCTAGCCATCCCTCCGTTCATAACATTCCAAAGCACCGAAGAGATAATCAGCTATTAACATAGTAGGAATGTCACTCCTAAAACATCCTACTAACATGCAAAGTAAAGCATAAAGTAACAACATCTAACATATGCAAATCATCAATATAAGAAACATTATAAGAAACATACCAATAAATACATCCATCATAAGGTATATCATCTATCATAATGATCCAGAACAGAATGAAGATAAATACCAATCAAGAATACTCCAGCCACGATGTTTCAATGGATCTCAAATGATAAGAGTGGAAAAACACTGCCACCCAATCACGTGGAACCTAAGTGGTCCACTCCCACCGTGTTGAGGAGATAATCTCAAGTCCCAAATAGGCCATCCAATACACATAGCATAAAATTTCCAAGAATCCTAAAAGTATACTAACTCAAAGGTTCCAATCACAAAATTGACATCTACTTCCCAGAGGCACAATAATGACATGTAGGAAACCTACTATGCAAGTGAGAAAGTGTCATTGCATTTATCACGTACAAGTTACCTTGGTAGTTAGCTAAACTCCACGGATCCATACTAATCTCATGCGGCCACTAGTATCCTCTCATACTGACGAGGCATACTACGGAGTGCAAGGTTGTAACCCTGTGTTCTCTCTACTCCCATCCTAGTATATACAAGCACTCAAGGCATGGGCGAGAACATCAAAAAAATTATCTCTTTAGGTTCATTTAATCCCCATTTAGTGTGTAAATGTTATCACTTATTAACCAAACTTACAATGAGTTACCCTCGCAGCCACTTAGGGCCTTGGCCCCCATTGCAAGCCACTTCCTGACACTACAAGTAGATAACATACCCTAAGCTCGTGGAATCATAAATAACCACAGTCCTGTACAAGCGACTGTAAAGATAATCCATAAAAAGAATCATCAAATATACATGATAAAAGCATCAAATATCCACAATAAGAATCATCAAATATCCATAATAAGAATCATCAAATCTCCATGAGCATCTGGAAAGCATCCATAGAAAATCATGATCACAACAGTTCTTATTAGCAACTAAAGGCATCACTGATAATCATAAGTATCCATTAGTTCTCAATAACCAAAATATATCTCAAAATAAATCACCATATCCATTGGTTCTCAACAAGCAACCAAGAATATCTCAAAATCATACTAATCGAAGACTCCAAAATGGTTGAGTCAAACATGTCACAACATGACATCATCAAGAAATAAATCAACATTTCAGTCCCATCATGACGACTAAAAAATAATTCAAGGATAACTGATCAATGACCCAAAAATGATTAGCTCAAGTGTCTCATACAGATACATCTTAGCTTCACACATGAAGACTGATGAAAAATACAATTAGTAAATACAAACATTTCATAGAGCATACGATCACATTACCATGGTTGGGTTTAAAAAGATTGAGATCAAATAAGAGCAACATGCCATCACATCTCATAACCCCTGAGCCTCTGGTAACAACCTAAGACTGGTCAACACTAGTCAACCCAAAACTTAAAACAAGAAGCATATAGAATACACAATGCAAACACATGTTTTGGTTTACTAATATCACATGGATGAGTTAAGTGTAGAGGTTTCCAATTTTTTGTTTGCAAGTATACTTCAAGTGTATAGGATTTACCATTTGACCTACACGTCAACCCATTTGTTTCTCTGATAGCATTTTCCTTCCATTATAATATTCTAAGAATAACTTAAGGATAATTATTTTACTCAATAACTGATCATCATTGACCTTTAATTAAGTTGCTCTCTTTATTTAACTATGATCCATATTCTAATTGATTAACTCTTCTTTAAGGTTACTTCAACTTTCGACATAAATGAAAGACCATTAGTCGTTATAATATAAGAGAGCCAATTATCATTCTTTAAATAAGAAGATTATAACTTTTATTAAAATGATCAATTAAATCAATCATTTAACCTAGGTACACAATTCCATGACTTTTATCATTCTAATAGTTTTCAATTCAATATTACTAAGTCTCACCATTTAAATATCTAAGGTTATTATTCAAGTCATGAGAGTACGACTTGTCATCTTCGATGTAAATACTTCACAACTTTGTTGAAAGAATTATATTGATTAAATCTCTATTACATAACATAATTATTAATTAAATCCAATTAACTCTTAGTTAATTGATTTAATTAATAATTACACAACCATACCATCAACCCAATGAATAACTAGCCATAATGTGTAAGTTAAATGTCAACCATAATCCAATACACAAATGTTCATATTAATAACTTGTTAATATTCAATAACAAGCTATATTGGAAATCATTTTTTCTTTTTTTTAAAATAAATTTATATTGACCACCTTCGTCATACTAATGTTTCCTTAACAAACCCATATTATCGATAATCATTTCAATTAAGACTATATCGTACAACTTCATTATTAATAGCATAGTTATATTATCAACTCAATGAATATCCATCAACTATACTCCAAATCCAAAAATTAATATCTTTTACAAAACTTCAATCATTAAATAATCTCTACTAGATTAACTCTAATCGGATTAATTGATAACTATTTAAACTATTTAAACTATTATATATTAATAGTTTGATTGACTCAGCAAACATTAATAAATTATAAACTCATCAAACTATAAATAATCAATACAAAACTTCATTGGTTAATATTTGACTAACTCTTAGTACAATTAAGGTATATCAAATATCTCTCCTTTTAATACTAATTGACAAATTATAATCATGTCAATTTCAATAAATTGATTTACAATCCTGAGAACCCCAAAATAATTGATAACTTTAAATATTAAAGTTCATTCTAACTATATCTCTAATACTCATACTGATAGTCCAATGACAATTTACATTAATTTTCTTATTGAAAATTCTATTATACTAGATTCATCACTATGGATACTAATGTCTCTTTCCAATTTAATAATAATTAATGAATTTCAATTAGTAATCCATATTTAACATTATTGTGATTATAATATTAACCAATGTAACATATTGACCATAACAACTAATATTTATAATATTAATGTTAAGTCAAGACTCCATATACATTTTACATAATAACATATATTAACATTGATAGCTATATATTTTATTAAAATATTCTAAAATAACAATATAGAATTTTACCATCAAACATTATTAATAAAATGACAATTAAAAACTATGTTTATTTAAAATCTTGAATATTAAAAATTTTGTTATTATTATTATTATTATTATTATTATAATATATATATATAACATTTAATAATATATATACACACACACATATATATACACATATATATAATAACATATAACCATCACTCATATTTTAAATGAATCGCAATCTGCATTATAACTTTTACCAACGTTATGCATGTATTACATACTGCAGCTAATAATGACGACGTCGCTGTCAAGAGACCGAGCCGTGCAGTTCGGCCTCCGTCGCAGGGCCTGCGATGGCAGTCACAATACCTGCGACCGTAGGCTCGGCTGCTGGCGTTTATATAAGAGGATTGGGTGGGATAATCCCCCCCTCCCAACATTATTAATTATATATATATATATATATATATATATATATATATATATATATATATATATATATATATATATATATATATATATATAATGTTTTCTTTTCGAATTTCACCTGTGTGAATTTGGATATAATTCTTCACTACATTTTTTTTATATTCGACTTCCATTAAATATATGTGTGTGTGTGTGTGTGTGTGTGTGTGTGTGTGTGTGTGTACGTAGTGTTTGCACTATAGTATAAACACACACACACACACACATACACATATATACATGTGGAGATTTTGAAAATATATAAACATGTATGTTACCACAAAAAGGCTTCCAAACTTTAATAATTCCCTATAAAACATTTGATCTCTAAATTTATCCAATAATTTCTCTAATAGGTTTGACTATAGTTTTAGTAACCATTTTCAAATCTATTTCAATTTGATTCTAATTCAAACCCAAACCTGAATTAAATCTAATTTCTTCCTTAATTGGATCTAGGGTTTTTCTATTGTTTTCTTCTCAACCAAATAAAATATCTAGATTCCAATTTCAAATTATAGATTCAATCATAGAGAATATTCAGACACATATAACGGACATGATGAAGACAAGAAGAGAAAGAGTGCAAAGAGAATATGTGAATATCATGAGTGCACCTGGACACTGATGCTAATTTGTCATGCCTTAGAAGTCCATAGAAAATCCCTTCCTGCTCCATTATTTGCATTTCCTCCAAGATCCAAGCCAACTGAAAACCTCCAAGTGACTAGAAGTGCTAAAAGAAGCATAGAAGCATGTAGAAACATATAGGCATGTAGAAGCATATGAGCTTTTCAAATGCATGTAAGCTTTGAAGCTTCCATTTTTGCTTGTCCAAACACACTAGGAGAGCCTTTATTTAAAAGCCTCTAAGATGCATCTAAAGTGTCTCTAGAAACAACTAGAAGATAAGCATGACAACTAAGCATGAGTCTTCTCCAACCTTCTAGATGAGTCTTAAGGTTGTAGACACCATGTGCTCAAATAAAATGCTAACTCCTAAGTGTAGACAACTTGTGCATTCTTAGAGTGCAAACTCCTGTGTTGTCTACATGACAACTCTCAAGAATTTGCAAACTCCTAAATATTAAAATAATGCACATTAATTAATTTAATATTTACTTTACTTCTTCCAATTTAATTTATTAATTTATTAAATCTCATGCACTAACTTTTATAATTCCACTTTTCAATCTTAATATATTTATATTTTAATCATGTGCACACATCATGCAACCTTTAATCTTTTAATAATTGTAATATATTTTCCACCTTTTTATTTTCAAAACTTAATTGCTAAAATATTTATTAACTTTAATAATATTATTATTTAGTCATTTATTTAAAAATGAACTCCAAATATATTATTATTAAAATAAATATTGTCACATTCCAAATTTAAACTTATAACTTTTATTTTCAAATTTAATTATTTTATTTAATTAATTTTCCAATTAATTAAATAAAATAAATATTAAAATATCATATTAATTTTCCATTAAATTAAACCATTAATTAAATCTTTTTAATGAGGCTTAATTAATAGAAAATACTCCAAAGACTCACAAAGGTAAAATACGAAAACCCATCATAGCCAAAATACATACAAAATCAAACCAAGGGTTAATATCACGAATTACGTTATCTAACATATTTTGAGGGTACTCAACTCAGATACTTGTCCTAGTTTTCAATTAGAAAAAATGGCTTAAAAGGGTTGGGATTTGGACTTGAGAATTTATCTCCCCTCTCTTATCATTGAGATGATGTGATAGGGTACGCTTATCCTGGCAATTCAGGAAAGTCGATACCCAGTACCTGCAACATGCATAAAAACTATGCATGTACAAGCACAATATGTACTAAACTAAATAGGCAATGGTAAGAAGTGGTGCATCGTGTAGATCTCGACTAGCAGGTGACTACGACTCCCTTCCTTAACCACATCAGACACATCATACAAAAGCAAACACGCACACCATACACATGCAAGTATGGGGTAAGTATCCATAAGAAAACACATATGATAATAAATAATCTTACTAATCATCATCAATAATTGAAATCACTTGACAATCATCATGCATACATGAAATGTAAAGTACCAAGTAATCTCATCATATAATGAACTGAATTTGAAACATTATCTTATAATCTCAAACCAATGTTGCCAACCATCAACATAAAAATAGCCCTAAAAGAGCTCGACAATGATAGCAAAAATGTGACCTAGGGGCAGGCACTACATTGCATAATATTGTTATATTTTATTATTTTAGTTTATTATGTAATATTGCACCTAGGAGCACCTAGATGGACATTCAACATGGAGAGATTCTCATAGGATATGCTTGATGTGTTGTATTGTAACATTGTGATATGATGTAATCTAAACCATTGTGATAATATTTGATGTAATTATTTAATATTGGGAAAATAATTAAATGTCCAATATTAAATGTACTTCAATAGGGGTTTTGTAGCACATGGTTTATGTAATACCACTTAGTGGTTTTGTGAGACTTGCTACTATATAAGTAGCCACAAGGGTTGTTGTAGAGACAAGACCAAAACAAACAAACAAAAAGAAAAAGAAAATTGACAAAGACAAGGGTTGATAGGTTAGCCAAGAGAGCATTTGTGAAAGTTGGAAGAATGGCATGGTATGTGTGGAATCATGTTTATTCACATGAATTGCTTAATTGTAGCTATGACTTCAAAGGCTTCCATGGTTGCATTGCAATGTTATTTTTGATAAATAATACATGGTGATAGATGGTTTTGGAGGCTGATTTTTTCCCTTCAATGAGGGTTTCTCATGGTATATCTTGTGTCACTTTTTTGTGAGTATGTTGTCTATTCTTTTGCATGTGGATTTTAATTGCTTATTTATTCAAATGTATTATGGGTTATGTGCAAATGATTATATTTTTATTGCAAGTTTACTTACAATTGTTATCAGAGCTATGATTTTTACTTTGTAACTTTCGAGTGAATCCATGGGATTGCATGAGAGGATAAAAGAAAGGGAAAAATATATAGGTTGTTCATTGTACGTCTAAGGGTTTTGGGTTTGTTGTTATGATGGAATGTTGACAGATTTTGTCTACGTGAAATTTTTGATCAAAATGATCTTTTGGATGTTTCATTTAAATGAGGTTTTTAGAGGATACCTTGAAGAAATTCACCTCAAGGGAAAAAAAATAGACCTCTCCATTGGATCTAGGTTAGATTCTTCATAAGTTTTGATACTTTGATAGAAAATTTAAAAGATTTTCAATTTCAACCCATGAAGATCATCAAATTTAATCCTTTTGAAACTTTTGTCACCAAAAATAAATAAAAAATTGTAGTAAAAATGGTGTCTTGTCAAAACAACCATAACTTTCTCTTAGGATATCTGATTTTGGACTTCTTATAGTCATTTGAAATGTGATTCAAGGCACTAAAACTTAGTAGAGGTTTAATTATATAATTTGGACATTGTGTTAGGTTTCAGAAGCCCAAAATTTAGATGTTATTTATTTTGAGCATAAATTAGGACATAATTGGGCATACAGAGTCAAATTTTAGACTTTGAGTAATCAATGGAAATCTCTTGAAGAGCTATACATATTTTTTCATATTTGGTGTAGGATAACTTATTTGGTGATATATTGATTTGAATGGTTTATGATATATATTAACTATGGTAACATTATGACAATGTATATTTTGGAGATTTAAAATTTGATGTCATTGTATGCTTGGTATATATTTCAGATTGGTCTCATGGTGATATGGTTATTAGTGTTTCATATATATATATATATATATATATAAATTTGTGTAATGTTTTAAGCAGTCTATACTTAGATGTTGCATCTATAGCTTGGATATGGGTTTTCTTTTCCCATTAATCTTCCATTATTGATGCATATTCATATTAGTGACATGGATTTGGATTGTATATTCCATTAGCCACATGATTTTCTAATTTTTCTTTATGTAGAAGAGATGTGATGTTTTTACCAAGTATAGATTCGTGGTGGAGGATTATGGTTGACTATTTTATGTTGGCGGGTTGAACACTTTGAGAGTTAATTGTTTTGTTCATGGACATGATCATGGTACCATAGATTTTGGCATGGAAATATTAGATATATAGGTACATCCTTGATATTCATTAGTTTGGATTCTTGATTTTGATATAGTAGTATCTCTTCTTTCATTAAGGATCATGGTTATTTGATTTCTTTGAAGGAGATCATGATGTGCACTTTGATTTCTTTGATAGTTTGACGCTTTGGCCGATTCTCATGGTTGGAGGATAATTTTTTCATTATTATGTCATGGATATCTTGGATACATAGTTTAGTTGGAGTTTGTGATAGTGATGAGGTGGCAATAAAAGATTGGTTCCTAGTTTTGTTTGTATTTTCTTAGGTTGGAGATATTGGTTTCACTCGGTGTGTGAAGACTTGGAGGATCTTCATGTAGAAGATGGATGTCATAATTCTATGGGTGACTCAATACCATAGTTAAGTAGGTATTGTTGGCATTGATATGTTTATTGAGTGTTAGTAGATGTTGGAGGATATCTTAGATACTATTGTTGTAGAAGTGTCATTGGCATTTGTATGGTGCATTTGGTTCAAGGTGTGCAAAAATGGTTCTTCATGGTGTGTGGAAATGGTTTCATCTTGAGGACTCATGGGGTTCTTAGTAAAGCTATAGTTTATTCTTTCATTTGAAATGTTATCCTTGGTGTTGCAATGGTTTCATTATTATTTTATGGTATACTCTTGATATACGTTTAGAGTTGTGACATGTTATGTTTATATGGAGCATGTTGCCTCTTTGGTTGAGATGGTTTAGATCATTTGTTTTTTATGTTCATAAGGTCATTGTTGGAACTTTGACATTGATCTTTTTTTAGCTCTTTGTATTGATTACATTGTTCATTTGCTAGATACTTCATGATATTGATTTGTTTCATTTGGAGTTGACATGGATTGATTGATTATAGGTTCTCATGAATACTTATAGATAATAGTGAGGAGGATTTCTCTTGGATTAGAGATGATTTGTTTTGGGACAGTTGATGGTTTTAGCAGGAAGTTTGAGGGGCATTCACCTGATATGGACTTGAGAGGAGATTATTCTTAGATGATTCTTTGTTGGAGACTTAGGTATCTTGATGAGCATTCTCACTCTCAACTATTACTCTACTTGGTAGATTACTACGTCAGAGGTATATCCCATTGTTTCTCTCAAATGCATTATATGTATTCTTGTCTTCATGGGTATGGATCTTGATCTATGATACATGAGTTGGTTCTAAAGGGTTCATTTGAGAGATTGTTTAGCATTGGTTATCTCCTTGTGCATATGTTGTTATGCTAGTTGATTTTGGGAGATGGTTTTATATTGGCCATATTTCTTGGATTAGGAATGGTTATTAATTAGTTTAGGAATGATTTATGAGTTTGATCTTCTTGTGAGAGGCTTATATTCATGATTAGTTATATATTATGGTTTGGGTGTTATTTTGGCTTCTTAGTTGGCATTTTATGGAGGATCATACTTGCACAAGTTACATCTAGAGGTGTGAGTAGAAGGACATGATATAGTTTATGGTTTGCATGGTCTCTCTTTGGTCTTTATTATCTTCCTCAATTTTTGGTTTCATTTACATTGGATTTGAGATTGGTTGGAGATTGTGATCACTAGTTTGTGTTCATGTATATCATGTGACATATGGCATGGTTATTGTTTTATCTCTTTTCATTATTGGTTGTGGAGAACTTGGGAGAGTGTTGGAGACTTGTTATGAGCATTGTTCTTGTAGGTTATTGGTTTATATATTTAAGATGTCCTTGATACTACATGGATCAACTTCTTGAGATGTTTTGAGTGGATTGGTTATATATTTGACATTATCATTTATAGTGGGAGCTCCTTGGTATATATGTGGTAGATATTGCTCTTAAAGCTTGTGATTGTAGGTTACAAATTAGATATGTTGATGATGTCAGATTCACTTGGTATACCTTTAGAGGTATGGATAGTTGGATGGGATGGCACTTACTGTGGGTCATATTTCAGCTATAGATTTTGACAACTATGGATACATGTAATTACCTTTGGATCAAGTATTTGTTCTTGAAATTTTAGTTAGTATAAGATTTTATGATTCTTATGTGATGGGTTAGGTAGATTTCTCTTTGGATGGATTCTATGTATGTCTAGTGGTGGTGCCATGATAGGAACTAGAATCATTCATGTTTGAGATGTTATATACTCTTTTTTTTTTGTAGGTACTAGGATGGAGTACATGGTGTACTTTGATCCAAAAGGGTAGATATGATGGGAGGGATTGTTTCCTATGTAGTGCATACAACAAGTGGGAGATTATTGAGATTATGTGTATTTAACACATTGCATTATATTTTTATATTTTATTATTTTATTTTATTGTGTAATGTTGCACCTAGGATCACCTAGATGGATGTGCAACATGGAGAGATTCCCATGGGATATACTTTATGTATTGTATTGTAACATTTTGATAATATATGATGTAACTATTTAATATTGGAAAAAATAATTATATGTCCAATATTAAATATAGGTCAATGGAGGTTTGGTAGAAAATGGTTTATGTAATACCAATTGGTGAGTTTGTGGGTCTTGCTACTATATAAGTAGCCACAAGGGTAGTTGTAGAGACAAGATAGAAAGGGAAAAGGCAAAAAGGAAAGTTGTGCAAGACAAGGTTTGACAAGTTAGCCAAGGGGGCATTTGTGAAAGAAGCATGGCATTGGATGTGTGGATTCATACTTATTCACATAGATTTCTTAGTTGTGTCTATGGATTTGAAGGCTTCCATGGTTGTATTGCAATGGTTTTTTTAACTAAATAATACATGGTGATGGATGCTTTTGGAGGTTGGGCTTTTTCTCCTTCAATGAGGGTTTTCTAGAGTATATCTTATGTCACATTTTTGTGGGTATGTTGTCTATTCTCTAGCATGTAGATTTTAATTGCTTATTTATTTTAGATCTATTATGGGTTATGTTGAAATAATTATATTTTTATTGCAAGTTTACTTACACTTTTTTTCAATAATATGAAACTTGTGTGTACTAGAGACAACATCCAACTTTGGACAATTGTGTGTAATCTTACTTATTAAGAGAAGATTGAACTTCATGCCTAACATGTAGTATGCATTGGAAATATAGGATTTCTCCCACTAGATATAATCTTAACATTGTCCTTGATGATAAATATAAAGTCTTCACATTTTCTAAAGATTAAAGATCAGAGTATCATGAGTACTCTATGAATGAATCTATTTATTATGTAGAGGATTAAGAAGATCTAGAATCAACACACCAAGAAGAACATTTTCAAATTATATATAGGTATTTTGGCCATAAATGCATAAAGTTTAGAACCATTTTTCTTGGTATGCTCTGAAACATAGGCCTTCTATTAAGAACCTCCTTGGTTGGATTTTCCACCAACCAACCATTTCTTACTTGATTTTTCATATGATCAAGTTTACTATAGTAAAAACCTTTGGTTAACTTCTTGGAACTGTTCTCCAATTTTATTTTTCCTTTCCACTTAATGGGCTTCGTTTACATTTGAAGATGGCTTTTATGGTAGCATATTCATGTTCTACAAGAGGTGTTTGGATACTCTTGAACTATTATTTACTACAAAAACTTTTGTACAATTCATCAAGCTTGAGATAAACATTAGTTGATGTGATGTTCAAAATCTTGATGCCATGCTTGTACAATCATGGTAGGTTTTTCAATGTGATAGCCACCATATCCTATTCTTCTATCATATGGCTAATAGCCACCAACTAATTTTGAATACCCTTAACACCCTAAATATTCATAAAATCCTCTTGTAGAGGCATCTTATCATCCATCATAATGGAAAACACTATGTTCCTGAGAAATAACTCTCTGCCCTTGTTGAGTTGTTCAAGGGGTTTCGTTGAGTGATTTCATACCTCTACAATTGTCTTTGCAGGTAGAAATTCTAGATGTCAACAATGATTGACAACTTGATGCATGGGACCACTTCCTGGTTCCAGTCAATATACTTTTCTAGATATTTTCTCTATGTTGTGTAACAACTAGCTTTATTGAGTACAATTTGATCTAGTACATGTACTCTAAGATTGCATGAGCATGCACTCTTTTGAAGTGTTTTAGTTCTTGTCATTGAAGTATTAACTACTTTGCAATATGATATTGGTTAAGGAAACCACCCCTCTCATTTTCCAATGCACAAAAATTAGGTTATAAGGCAATTCCAAAAATAAGCTTGATGTAAAAACTTAGAACAAAAAATACTAGCAAAGGTCCTTGAATCACTAGTACAAAACATACAAATATTGTTTCGACAAATAAAAGGACCCACATTTGATTTGTAGAACCCTAGGTCCTTATTAATAAAACTAGGAATAAGTAGTACACAATTTTGTTTGGAAAAAAATGTTTAAAAAAAATTGCAATTTTAGGTTTGAAAAATCTACAATATGTACAAAATTTGAGTTTCATAGTTTGGGTAAAAATGAATAGAAACTACTCTATTGTAGACTATGAACAATCACCAAACAAGAACAAAAGTGTAGGTTGCAAGAAACTATGAGCATGGGAAGAAAATGTGAATGATACAAGCCAAAAAGAAATTTGGAAATGTTGCACAAAAAAGTGAAGAGGTGCAATCATGTAGACAAACTTGAGGTCATGTGGGCTTCAAAAAGTTTTACCATAAATGAATAGGCTTTGCACGAGGGTTGTGATAAAAGAATATCATGCATAAGAAAGAATCAAATAAAAATCCTAACCTTAAACACTTGAGAAACCTTGTAATCTTGCATTCATGAATAGAAAGAATTGCAATTTCTTTAGAGAAATGGCATTAAAAACTTGTAAAAAAGGTAAAAAATTTAAATGGAACCCTTGGTGCATATTTTTACATTTAAAAACCTTCACAATGTTCAGCTACTTTGAGATGTTGAAAAGAATCCCATAAAGAACCACCATTTTTTTCCTAAAAATATCAAATAATAACATCTAAAAAACTTTGAAAAATCTTGTTGGAAAAAATACATTTTAATTGTTTTAAAAAAAATTGTAGTAAATCATTTTTTTCTCTAATACCATAAAATGATAATTGAATGATTTAAAGATGGAGATTCAAAGCTCAAGTTAAAGAAATTAAAAAGATAATGTTTCTAAAGAAAACACTCATGCACTAAAACAAGAAATAGAAACTTCCTAACATAACTAAATTACATTAGGTGGTCATTAAATAAGAAACATGTCAAAATTACTCAAATAGACCCACCTCCACCCCTTCATATTTAGACAAGATTTATACATGTGCAGACATGGGCTTTGAATCATAGTTTAAAGGCAGTCGAAGAGTCATATGCTCTTCTAGTGGAATTAGTTCATGTTGTTGGCTAGAGTATTCATTATGGAGTTGGTGAAAGATGGTGTCTCCCCTACATGGTGTGGGATTTGATACAAATAGGTTCCTAAAAATCAAGAGGTTGACTAAAAACTAACTCTATAGAATCTAAAGTTGCTTTTGGTATGTTAAGAAATAACTTTAAGTGGCTCCACCTATTAGGAATGCTACGTAGATACTAAAAATAGATAGTTGTAGTTAATTTATGAGTTTTCCTATTTGGGGGAGCTACAACGTAAGAAATGGAATAGGGGATTAGAAATTAGGAGAACATAACCTTTTGAGGGAATGTGAATTCTCACTCATGTACATACTATCTCTTATGCATAAATGTACATTATTTATGTACATTTTCTAGTTAGTATGTAATGTGAATGTGTGTCTTACTAGGGTCCACTATTTTCATAGGTGAATTATCTTTAGTTTCCTATCTTTATTTGTGAGGCCACTTAATATTTCCATAATTTGAACTTAGAAGCCAAACCCTCTGTACTTTTTTGGTATTAGATTGCAGATCATTTGGGTTGCATAATTGGATTGATATTTATATCAAATAGTTTGAAATTTGTTCCACTTCATTGTAGGTCAAGGAAAAGGAGTTTTTCCTCTAGGATATAGCTTGCTATATTTTCTTGTGCTTGACTTAATGTTCCTTTGGTTAAATTGTCTTGATATGTGCATTAAGAGGTTCTAGTAGCTTCTTGAATGCATGCTCCTCTTTAATGTTTACTCCCTATTAAGAAACCCACTTATATTAATGTTTCATTGTGAATAGAAGGTTTAGTTGAAGTGGGTTTACTGCACTATGAATAAGTGGTAGTGGGTTGGGGGACTTCTATAGAAAAAAGAACCCACATGATATAGATCATTTGCTAGAGAGGTTTCTTTTAGCTTTGAATTTCCCGTACTCTTGTTGGACTTAAAGGTTTTTGTGAGTGCTCTATTAACATGGCAATACAAATGCTCTAAGTTTCTCTACAATAAATGAAGTACAAAGGATATGATGATTCAATTGATAAATGGAGGAGAATAATGGAATTTTGTAAGTGCAATAAGGATTTTCCTTTAGCTGAAGATTGTCGAGAGTTGATATTCAATTGGCCCAAGGAGTACTTGATTGTAGTTATCTTAAAATATCTAATTGTTCTGTGGAGATAATTCATACTACCAAAACATTTGGTAACCACACAAATACAAACAAAAAATTTAAGAGCATTCACATCTGAAGATAGTGAGGAACCCATTCACTATTTCATAGTAACTAGAAAATACACAGAAATAGCACACATTTACATATAGAAGATACTAGGTACATGAATGAGAATTCATCTCCCTACACTGTTCTATTATTAATTTCTCCAATTCCTCACAACTAAGCTCCTCACTAACTCTTACTCTACTTTTCGTATCTAGGTTGTTCTAGTTCCTAATAGACTAAAACATTTAAAGCTATTACTAAACATAATAAAAATAGTTTACTTCTATTCTTGTGGAGTTAGTTGGCAGTACTATGTTCATCATTCTTTGTATGGTACCATGATTTTTTTCTTCATAAATAGTCATGTATTTTCCATATTGTTACTAGACCCTATCATAAGAAAGAAAAACTATCTTTACTCTTATATTTTACCACATATGATAGTTCACAAGGTTATTTTTTATGTTGTTGCAATATTACTAATTTCTAAATCTTATAGCCCTCATAGATAGGTGAGTAGGTGATCAGGGATAAATAATATTAGTTTGTTTCATATTCATGAGAGATGTCAAAGGTTGATAACTATGAAAATAATACTGTGATGAGGTTTACAATTTAACCCACATTTGATATATGTTCAATTGAGATCCTTATGCTCTATGTCATTAGTTCACTATCACATGCCATGCTTTATTTTCTAGGTTCAAAAATGCTTGTAGATCTATTCCCTCTATCTCAAACTTCCCTTTCATTTTTTCTTATAGACTATCTTACCCCTTATTACCATGAATAGTTCTCCTTCTTAGATTATCCCAAGGTTTTAAAAGTAGGTCTTTCATAGAATAAATCCCTATCAAGATAGTCTTTCCCATTTTATAAAATTCTTCACATATACATTCTTTGTATCCCTAGATATATTCTTCTTAATAATCATTTTTCTCTCTTTTTCATAAAACCGTCATCTTTGATCCATGCCCTGTTCCCATCTTGATTACACTTTGTCCTAATTCTCTCTCTCGCGAAAACATTAAGAAAACTGAATTTGAAACCAAGACAATAGTAATGTGCATGCAGATTTTAAACGATTTTAAATGATTTTTCTTGACCACTAATATACGCTGCATGCAGATCTTAAATGATTTTTCGTCACCACTAATATATATAGCATGCAGGTTTTAAATGATGGTAATAAACCCTATTTGTGCTCCTCTAAACATTAAGAAAACTGAATTTGAAACCAAGACAATCGTTTCCAAGGACGATTCAGATTTATGCAAAACAGATTTATTTCTCTTCCACAGAGGGAACTCTGTTTCCAACTCCTTGCAGTCAAGATTGGCTTGTCACACATACTGAAAATCTATATTAACCTAGACCAGAGAAACATAGAATTGATTCTTAATAGTTATTCAAACTACTTCAACTTTGTTTTCCAGAATTTACCTTTCCTAATTTTAGTATTTTGCTATTATATTTTATAACTAAATGAGAAACCAAATACTTCCTAACTCAATTACTTTTAAGGATGTCATTGCAGTAGAAAGTAATCTTGATGGTCTTGACAAACTTCAGATATTTTATTTTCGTCCTTAATAATCTGAGGTTCTCAGCACCAAATAGCCCCATAAATGGGCCACTAGTAGGTTCAACACTATTATGAATTCAAAAGAAATAAACGTTAGCCTTCAATTTAACTGGGAGTTTCATATACACTCCTAATATTATTCATCCCATTAAGTTAGACATTACTAAGGCCCACGATATAGTTGAATGAGAAAATTAAGCTCTATAGGATTATATTAGTCTTCATAGCATGGGTTTAATGAGAAAATTAATTAACATTTCGGAGGAGATGAAAAAAACATATTTTAAATGATTTCAGTTTCAACATCTCGTCTATGTAGCTGATGTACACAGAAACATATTTAAATTGATTCCAACTATAAAGAGATTATTTTGCACTAGTTTTGTAATTGATATCTACCAGTAGAAAAACTTCTTTGAGTCCAAACCTATTTGAGCTTTTATGTTGTCTAATTTTTTTAAGTCCAATAGGACTGATTCCTTTACTTTACTACCATTCGAACCCTAATTGTTATCAACTCTAGAATTTTAATCTGCTCAATAAGGTGGCAGAGATCAGAACACGTGCTTGAAATATTAGGCCTATAGAAATAACTTGTTCGTTATTTATTTTTTAGGTTAATTCCATGTCACAAAATCAGGACAGAACTTGTTCATTATTAGTAACATAATAAAAATACATCATCGTTTCCAATTCCAGCTTGAAGAGTTTAATGTTTCCACTAATACATTGAAAAACATTATGATGGATCTCTGAAGCTGGCACATCAAAGGATTAAGCAGTTATAAGAAGATAAAACATTGATGATTAATTTATTTGAAGAAACGAAGGTAGATAGAATGAATTTTGAACTGAACATGACAGGAATGCAGAAGAATCAAACGGTTGTCTTATGGAATAAAAATAAAAGGTACAGCTATCTGTCAAACATATTATTTATTAAATTTATTATTTTCCAAAAAAATTATAAAGAGACTGGATTTTGCATTTTCAATTGTTTACAGTTCAACAAGGTTTGAGGTAAAATGGATTATTGAAACATTTGTAAAACTTTGAACAATTAAAACTAAATGTATAATCATTTGTCAAACCCACTATAAAATTTGATATTTTTTTAAAAGTATAATAAAAAGAAAGTTATTTATGTTCTTTCAAATATTTATAATCCTATACAAATTTAGGTAAAGATTATTGAAACATTTGTAAATTCTTGAACAAGTGAATCCAACACTATCATGAATCCAAAAGAAATCTGTGCGAATAATTCAGTCTTTCCAAATTTGATATTTTTTTAAAAGTATAATAAAGAGAGAGTTATTTATACTTTCAAATATTTATAATCCTATACAAATTTAGGTAAAGATTATTGAAACATTTGTAAATTCTTGAACAAGTGAATCCAACACTATCATGAATCCAAATGAAATTTGTGCTAATAATTCAGTCTTTCCTCTTGAACTAAAAGAGGGGTAAAATTTTTATTGAATATCAAAGAGAGCTGAACAACACAAGAAACAAAGAGAACTACATAGCTTTATCCTGGTCCACAAGTTGATCCAGCATCTGAGATAAATCAAGGGGAAGCATCCTAGGACCAAGAATGTTCCAAGTCGACCCCTGCTCAGAGACCCATTTAGCCAGACAATCAGCCACACCGTTCCACTCACGAGGGATATGCATAAAGGACACAGAATCCAGAGAATTGCATAACTAAATGATCTTCTAAATAACCAAAGCCAAATGCCAATCCACATGCACAAGGTTCCTATTATGTAATAAGTTCACAACCACCTACAAGTCAGTCACAGAGGATTCTTTTCCAGCCACATAGAGAACATTGTTCCATTGCAACCAAGATAGCCAGGGCTTCCATGAGGTTATTAGTATAGTAACCCTTATAAGTAGAAAACAAAAACTGGATATTACCAGAACTATCACGCCCAACTCCCCCAATACTAGCCAGACTAGAATTTTCCTGAGAAGAACCATCAGTGTTGATTTTAAGAGTGCCCACCTCATGAGGAGACCAACGTCCCTGACGATTAACTCGTTGAGGGTGTTGCTTAGCTCGATTCCCAGAGCGGGTGTGGGGGATCGAGGGAGAACAACCCTGAAGAGGAAAGGAGAGGCGAGAGTAAATACCAACATCAATAGGATCCAAACCCTCGCCAATGTCACATTTAGCAAGGAGTTTTTTTTGAAGAGAATTAACAATTCTCTCCCACATGTGCTTGATCTCAAACTGCAAATCATGAAAGATCCTTCTATTCCTCTCAAGCCAAACATGACATAAAATAAGGGAAGGGCCGATAGTCCAAGCAACTTGAAGAAAAGAAGTCTTGGAAGGGGAATGGCCCAAACAGTCCTAGAATTCAGACAAAGAGGACACATGCCAGTACATGCATCCCCACACACTCCACCAGAGGTGCCAAATCTATTTGGCAACGGGGCACTAGAAAAAAAGGTGAGATAGAATCTCTTCACTATTGCTGCAGAGAACACGGAGGGAAGGCCCCTGGAAGCCTCTCTTGCAGAGATTAACCCAAGTGAGACAATGATTGTAAACCAAAATCCAGAGGAAAAAGTTACACTTAGGCCATGAAAAACTATTCCAAACTTTCTTCCACCAAGAGACCTCCACCTCACCAAAAAGTTTCTTTGTCAGTGCAAGGTACCCAGAAGAAACAGAATACTTTCCAAAAGAAGCACCTCCCCAAGCCAAAATATTCAGTTCCTACAACGAGCTGCACTCCCTAGAAGCCAATATCTGAGATAATTCCATTCGATCTCCTAGTGAGCCACCCAGAGGCCAATCAAAAGAATTCTTCCATCTATAACCCATGGCAAGGCCCAGGTTAAAAGCCTCCTTATAATGAGCCACCTTATTCCATCCAGTAGAAAGGAAAGAATCACAAAGAGCCTGCAAGTGAGGATGAGATGAAAGGAGAGGACGATGCCCATTCCAAGAATCACTTCAAAATAGAGCCTCAATGCCTCTGTTGTAGATCCAAAATAAACTTCTCTGCACCAAGTGAGCACCAATCTTGAGGGTATGCCACACCATAGAGCATCTTACCTTAAGAGAAAACTTAGAAACTTCTTAAGGTTCAACACTAGGTAAATACTTGTGTGATAGGATATGGGCCCAAAGCTGAGACTGACTAGTACACCAATGCCAATAGAGCTTGGCAGCAAGAGCTTGACTGCACAAGATAGTAGACTGAAGGCCAAGGCCTCCTTCCTTTTTTGGCCTACAAACAGTATCCCAATTGATAAGGCTCCATTTGGTATGTTGTAAATTGCCACTCCAAAGAAATTGGTGAGAGAGGGCATCAAATTCTTTAAGAAAATACATCGAGGCAGCTTGAACCATGCTTCTATATATTGGAAGAGCTTGAATTACAGATTGAAGAAGTGTCACCCTACCAGTAGTAGAAAGTCACCTGTGAGTCCAATTATTGACCCTTTGATGAAGTTTGTCAAGCAAGCTTTGCCAGAAAATCCTAGGCTGTCTACCCACCACAATAGGGACCCCCAAGTAAGTCAAAGGGAGAGACACAATCTGAAATCTCAAGATATTAGCAATCCTCCGCTGGATTGGCTCAGGAGTGTTGAAGAAAAAATAGAGAACTTGAGGTTATTAATTTTTTGCCCAGAGATAGCCAAATAAGAATCCAAGGTGAACCGAAAGGCTTTAGCTTCCCAAATCCGAGCTCTCCTAGCAAGGGCAGTATCATCAACAAATTGAAGGTGAGAAAGAGTAGGCAAACCATTTCCCCATTGCCATCCTTGAATCAAATTTTGGAAAACATGAAACTTGATAAGTCGACCAAGTCCCTCGGCCATAATGATAAACAAATAAGGCGAGATGGGATCTCCCTAACGAAGACCTCTAGAAGCCTCAAAAAGCTCTATCGTTTCACCATTAAGAAGGACCGAGAAGGAATGAGTAGTAACACAGCTAAGAACCCATCTAACCCAATCTTGACTGAAGCCAAAAGCAAGAAGAACTTTCCGCAAGAAATCCCAATTCACTCTATCATAAGCCTTAGCCATATCAAGCTTAATAAACATAGCACGTTCCCTAGAAGTACACATAGAGTGAATAGCTTCAGAAGCAATAACCACCCCATCCAAAATTTGTTTTCCTGCCACAAAACCCCCTTGTTCCTCAGAGATAACCATAGGAAGACAAAATTTAAGCCTCTTTGCTAAGAGCTTAGTGATGATTTTATAGACCACATTACAAAGAGAAATGGGCCTAAAAAAGTCCAGCTGATTAGCATCTTCCTTTTTCAGAATAAGGACTAAGAAAGTAGCATTCAATTCTTGAAGCATTTCTTTGTTGGAAAAGGACTCCTGAACCACATCCAAAAGGTCATGATTGATAATATCCCAAAATTCTTGAAAGAATTCAATAGGGAAACCATTCGGCCTCGGAGCTTTTCCCTTCCGCAAGCTGAAGACCACCCCTTCCAATTCAGACATAGTAATTGGCCTCATAAGAGAATCATTCATCTCCCTCGTCACAACTGAGGGAATACAAGACAAGATAGTATTCTCCTCAATCTCTGGTGGAGGTAAATCATCTGAAAAAGGGGCTGAGTAAAACTGAATAGCTTCCTTGGAAATAGCTTGAGAAGAAGTCAGACGCATCCCATCAGAAGTAATAAGAGAAGAAATGTAACTCATGTTACGTCGAGCCTGCACAGATTTATGGAAAAATGCAGTGTTCTTATCCCCTTCCTGAAGCCAGTCAACTCGAGCCTTCTGTTTCCAATAGATTTCTTCTCTAAGATCCCACTCAGCTAAATCAGTAGAAGCTTGGGATTCTGCAATGCCAAGAGCTTTTGAAAAACCCAAATCTCGAATCTGCTTGGTAATAACATCAAGACGATCCTGAGCCCTCTTCTTCATAATATGGAGATTACCAAAACAATTCTGGTTCCAATGCTTCAACTTCCTTTTAACAAATTGAAGTTTTTTAGAGAAGGAGAACATAGCAGTGCCATAGGTAGGGCCTCCCTGTCTCCACCAGTGAGCCATTAAGTCATGAAGAGAAGAGTCTCGAAGCCACATCTGCTGGAACTTAAAGGGAGGGTTCTTGGGGACAACAACATAACTAACTGTGAGCTTAATAGGCCAGTGGTCAGAACCTCTCCAATCAAGAATTTCAGAAGAAAGTGAAAGAGAACTAGAATTCGAAAAGCAGGAAACAAGGAACCTGTCCAAGCGTTCTGAGATAACATCATTACCAACTCTTCGATTGTTCCAAGTAAAGAGCCCATTGAGAGGTTTGACATTAGAGAGATGTAAAAGATCAATATTTTGTTGAAGAAGCTCAGAAGAAGGACCCAAGCAAGCTAGCCCACCCCTCTTCTCCTCTAAACTGAGAATAGAGTTGAAGTCTCCAGCCACAATCCAAGGTAAGAAAGGATGACAGCTTTTGACATGCTTAATATGATCCCAAAGCTTAGACTTGCCAAGGAGATCAATAGGAGCATACACATTAGTAACAAGAATCATCTTGCCAGTCTCTAGAGAGGACACAACCATTGAAAGAGCCGAGAGGCAAGAAACCCAATAAAGTGGCATAACTTTCCTAGTATCCCAACTAATGGCAAGACCACCAGAGCTCCCCAAAGCACCAATACACTGACATTGGCCTAGAAACTGAATGTTAGGAGCACATCTAAACATGGAGTCCACTGAAAGCTTGGTCTCTTGGATACAAAGGATATTTGGAGAATGCTCAACCACAAGATCGTGAATAGCTTTTTGTCTGGGGATGCTATTCAACCCCCTCACATTCCATGAGAGAATAATCATTGAGTAGAGTGGGAAAAATGCTCATCCAAGGTCTTGAAAACCCCAAACTCTACCAATAAATTGCCTATAAGTTTAATTTTTTCCTGATCCTAATTTTGCCCAACTCTTGAGGGAGTAGTAAAAGAGACTTTCTTAAATGGTCTTTGCATCAGGCCCAAAGCAAGAGAACATCCCTTTCCTTTACCAGAGGCAAACACATCTTTAACCAAATTTGCCAGAAGAACATCATCCTTTTCCTATGGAGCAGGAGAAACCACAAGGGCACCGGACTCAGGGCCAATAGAAGTCTCTGGCATATGCTAAACTACAACATCCTGGTTGCTAGTAAGAGTAGAATTCCTCCCCTCTAAACTAGTAGTTGCACCCTAAGCCTCTATAGGAATACCTTCTTCTATAGCCATATTGTCAAGAACCTCAAAAAAATTAAACCCTAAGTCCACTTGCCGATCTAGCTGAGATCGTTTTTGACCCTGCCCCTTAGCACGGTTTTGAGCCAGGATAAAACCATCCTTATCAGGACTAGTAGAACTGGAGGGCCCTGGCTCTTAACTTGAAGTGTTCATATGAGCTTTCCCTGTACCTGCACTATCAAACTGAGCATTTCCTTTTCCACTAACATTTGGATCATTCCCCTTTCCATCATTAGCCATCTGTGGGCCAGAAAACCCAATAGGGGTACCATTACCTTTGGAGGCTTGAGTACATTGACGCTGTAAATGACCATACACATGACAAAGGCCGCAATGAAAGGGAATAGATTCATAGTCTAGCTATTTCATCCAAGAAGAAGAACCAAGACAAATTTCTAGAGAATCTAGAAAAGGATTATTTAAATCAATTTCAACACAAATACGGGCATAGGAAATAACCTTTTTGTCTAGAGATTGGTGGGCTATAGCAATCGTCTTTCTGAGCACAGAGGCAATCTATCACAAGATATCCTCACACTAGAACTCCAAAGGAAGTCGCGGCAGGTGGACCCAAACAAGAACTCAAGAAGGAAGATCCTCAGCGGAATTGAACCCCGGATGCCAGGGTTTGATAAAAAGACCTACTCTATCATAAAAATATGGGCCTCCCTCAAAAACCTAGTTTCAATCTGACATGCAAGAGAAATTTACCAAAAAGTAGCTATTCCCAGCCAACATAATGTCCATATCACCTTCCACTTGCCATGAACGATGAATCCAAGCTTCTAGAACTTCCAGGGAAATCTGAATACCAAGAAACTTGCATATCAATGCATGTGTGGCCAAATAGTCCATATCCTCCATTACCGCTTCTGGAGGAATAACCAGCACAAGCCGATCCTGGCTACACAGCAAACAACCATTAACTTTATTCAGTCTTTCCTCTTAGTTGTTTTGATTTTAAAGATTTTTTATTCAAATGTTTATTTATTGATATTGAATCTAAAATGGGAAGCATTTGTAGGACGAATTGTGGGCACGAAAACAATGCCATAATAAAGAGATTGGATATATTCTTTTCAAACATGAATGGGCTTCGGAAATATAAATGTATAGTCATTTGGTTTTGTCATCCAAATCATTTGATTTTAAATAGTTTTAATGCTGCTTTTCACAAACATGTATTAATCAGTATGGATTCTTAAATGGGAACCTTGAATTGGACAAGTCAAAGGCAAGGTTATATGACTATTAAGGAGAAAGGAAGAAGGGGATTTCTGCTGATGTAAAAAGCTAACCTTACATGTCTATAGTGTTGCAAAGAAAGGCAATAGAATTAACATAATCAACATATATTTGGGAAGAATAGTTACATAAAAAAAAGGAAATTAAAGAAATAGGAGTATTATTCTTAAAAAACTATTGACAACAGAAAAAGTAATAGATAATGGTGATCACGAGGAACTGTTCAAGGTCATTTCTGATCTTGATAATTAGTTATTGATGAAGTTAGTTGCAGACAAAGAAACCAGAGTAGTTGTGTCACCAACATTATAGTTTTCCACAAAAATTGTAACATTATAGAAAAAATGATGTTTATGTAGGAAGAAGAAAGTGAAAATTGTAACAATATTTGGGAAGAATAGTTACATAAAAAAAAGGAAATTAAAGAAATAGGTTTAAAAAACTATTGACAACAGAAAAAGTAATAGATAATGGTGATCACGAGGAACTGTTCAAGGTCATTTCTGATCTTGATAATCAATTATTGATGAAGTTAGTTGCAGACAAAGAAACCAGAGTAGTTGTGTCACCAACATTATAGTTTTCCACAAAAATTGTAACATTATAGACAAAATGATGTTTATGTAGGAAGAAGAAAGTGAAAATTGTATTAATAAAAAAGTTGAACTAAATTGATTTGATCTAAATTGTATGAAAAGAGATGCTAAATCCTTTGTGCCTTTACTTAAGTGCATTTTGTAAAACCATTGATAAATATTAAAATTGAAATTAAGTTTGTATTGCAATCTTTCAAAATTGTAATTTCAGAAGAACAGATTGATACCCTGTGTGATCCCCTATGTTTGATACTATTCATGCCTTGGGATACATAGAGATAGGAGGTGTGATAATTAAGCTAGATATTTCTAAGGCACATGATATGATTGCATGGGAACTCCTCTTAAAAGATTTAAAGTTCGGTTATCATTTGAATTGTATCAATTTAATTAGGAGTTCTATATACACTCTTTAGTGTACACGTATACAGAAAAAATTTTGTACTAACAAAGTTATCAAACTCTACATAGAAGCAATGGTGTGGGACATCCACAATGATTGGAGGATAGCAATTGCATGCAGCCGTGTGTGAGGGTTTTGGGAGCTGGTATAGCTCCCTCTGGGCTGTACAAATGTGGGGAAATCTTCCCATTTCTCTGCAATCTACTATGATCTTTTGCAGCCTTGATATTTTGGACAAAATTTTGTTGAGTTGGATTTGATTGCATTGTGGGAATTGTGGGAATCATTTTTTCTGTGGTTTTCCAAACATCTATATTTCCAAGTTTTCTTGCTGGGCTCTTATGGTTTCAAGTGGGGTGTCCAGGAGTCTCATTCTTGCTAGAGCCAGTTGTGATGGATCTTCTCTTGGGGTGAGTTCTCAGGAGAAGGAGCCATTTTATGTTAGCAACTGTCAGAAGGTAAATAAGGTTAATGGATGCTTCCCATGCAGTCATGATCAACCTATGCTGGTTATTCCTTCAAAAGAAGTAATGGAAGATATGGACTATTTGGCCACACATGCATTGATATGTAAGTTTCTTGGTATTCGGATTTCGCTATCGGCTCTAGAAACCTAGATTCACCGTTCATGGTAGGTGGAAGGTGATATGGATATTATGTTGGCTAGTAATAGCTACTTTGTGGTGAATTTCTCTTGCATGTCAAATCGGAACCAAGTCTTTGAGGGAGGCCCATATTTTTATGACACTGTTGGTCTTTTTGTCAAGCCCTAGCATACGGGGTTCAATTATGCTGAGGATCATCCTTCGAGGGTGCCCGTTTGGGTTTTCCCACTGGAGCTTCCTTTGGAATTCTAGCGTGGGGATATCCTGCGACAGATTGCTATTGTGCTTGGGAAAATGACTGCTATAGCACATCAATCATTGTACAAAAAGGTTATTTCTTATGCCTATATTTGTGTTGATATTGATTTAAATAATCCTTTGCCAGATTCTTTAGAAATTTTCCTAGGCTCTACTTCTTGGATCCAACATTTAGAGTATGAATCTATTCCCTTCCATTTCCGCATTTGTCATTCACATGGGCATTTATAGCATCAATGCCCTCAAGCCTCCAAAGAAAATGGTATCGTTGTTGAGTTCTCTGGTCCAAGGATGGCCAATGATGGTAAGGGGAATGGTCATAATGTTAGTACTGGAAAAGGAAATGTTCAAACTGACAGTACAGGAAAAGGGAAAGCTCAAATGAACACTTCAAGTTAGGGGCAAGGGCCATCTAGTTCTTCTAGTCCTGATAAGGATGGTTTTATCTTGGCTCGAACCCGTGCTAAGGAGCGGGGTTAGTCATCTAGATTAGAAAGTGGACTTAGGGTTCAATCGTTTTGAGGTTCTTGACAACATGGTCACCGAAGAAGGTATTCCTACAGAGGCTCAGTGTACAACTATTGGCTCAGAGGGGAGGAGTTCTACTCTTAGTGGCAACCAGGATGTTGTAATTCAGCAGTTGCTAGAGACTTCCATTGGCATTGAGCTTGATGCCGTTGTGGTTTCTCCTGCACCATAGGAAAAGGATGTTCTTTTAACAGATTTGGTTAAAGATGTGTTTGCTTCTAGTAAAGGCAAGGGATCTTCTCTTGCTTTGGGTTTGATACAAAGACCATTTAAGAAAGTCTCTTTTGCTACTCCCTCAAGAGTTAGTAGAAAGCAAGATCAGGAAAAAATTAAACTTACAAGAGATTTACTGGTAGAGTCTGGGGCTGTTAGGCCCTTGGATGAGCATTTTCCCCACTCTACTCAATGATTATTCTCTCATGGAATGTTAGGGGGTTGAATAGAATCCTCGGACAAAAAGTTATTCATGAGTTGATGGTTGAGCATTCTCCAGATATCCTTTGTATTCAAGAGACCAAGCTTTCAGTGGACTTCATGTTTAGATGTGCTCCTAACATTTGGTTTCTAGGCCAACGTCAGTGTGTTAGTGCTTTGGGGAGCTTTGGTGGTCTTGCTATTTGCTGGGATCCTAGAAAAGTTACGCCATTTTACAGGGTCTCTTGCCCCTTGGCTCTCTCCATGGTTGCTTCCTCTCTAGAAACTGGAGATATGATTCTTGTTACTAATGTGTATGCTCCTATTGATCTCCCTGACAAGATTAAGCTCTGGGAACATATTAGGCATGTTAGAAGCTATCATCCTTTCTTGCCTTGGATTGTGGCTGGAGACTTCAACTTTGTTCTCAGTCTGGAGGAGAAGAGGGGTGGGCTAGCCCGCTTGGGTCCTTCTTTTGAGCTTCTTCAACAAAATATTGATCTTTTATATCTCTCTGATGGGTAAACCCACAATAATGGGTTCCACTTTAGTGGGACGAACAAAAATGAATTATTGTGTTCGCACAAACTTTTTTTTAATTATGTTCGCGCGAACATATTTCGTATGTTCACGCGAACATATGTGATATATATGTTCGTGCAAACATGATTTGCATGTTCAAGCGAACATACGTTCACGTGAACATGGTAAATGTGTTCGCGCGAACGCCATGTTTGCACGAACATGCAAAATCACAAAAAAATTAACCTTTTTTTCTTTTTTCTTTTTTTTTGCTCTTTTGACTGCCAAAATTGCAAGAGAATGATCTCCTACTATAAAATAAAAAATTTCAAAATGTGCTGCTCGGAGCAAGCTTTCCAACGACTATAATTTTATTACATAATTTAATCATTAAGACTTTCAAATATGAGTTTAACTCATTATAGGTTCATTACCGATTAAACATCAACCGACTTTGACACCTCGGGAAAATTGGTAAATTAGGTCAAATGTTTTTGAAAAATATGGAGGCATTGGCTTATTGAGATACCTTTCTATTCAAAAAAAAAAAAATGGTTTATGATAAATTGACTTCGAATTATCCTTGTCAAATGGAACGTATGTCTGAATTACGGTTCATGTCACTTCAAAACTTCATAAACTATACAATATTCAACAAAAATAAATCAAACCAAATGCAGACACTAGATATTGATGTTACAAATCCAACGCCAAAAGAATTACTTCATTATCATTTCTAGAAAAAAAGTTATGTGTGTCAAACAGACTGTCACTTTTTAAAATATTAAATTTTATTATGTACCACTTTTTGGAGGAGATAAAAAAAATTGACATAAATAATTTTTTTTTTAGATTAAAAAATATGGTTACAAAGTAGGAACAAAGTACTCAAAATCACTAGTTTATGTCATCTTGAAATTATTTATAGTTTTGGAGATATAGTCACTTAAATGTGACATTTGTTGCAAAAATATTGATTTCAGTGTCAAAATTGGTCAAAAAGTGGAACCCATTATTGTGGGATCACCCTAATGTCAAACCTCTCAATGGTCTCTTCACTTGGAACAATCGAAGGGTTGGTAATGATGCTATCTCAGAATGCTTGGACAGGTTCCTTGTTTCTTGTTTTTGGAATTCTGGCTCTCTTTCGCTCTCTTCTAACATTCTTGATTGGAGAGGTTCTAACCATTGGCCTATTAAGCTCATAGCTAGTTATGTTGCTGTCCCCAAGAAGTCTCCCTTTAAGTTCTAGCTGATGTGGCTTCAAGACTCTTCTCTTCATGATTTAATGGCTCACTGGTGGAGATAGGGAGGCCCTACCTATGGCACTACTATGTTCTACTTCTCTAAAAAACTTCAATATGTTAAAAGGAAGTTGAAGCATTGGAACAGGAATTGTTTTGGTAATCTCCACATTATGAAGAAGAGGGTTTAGGATCGTCTTCATGTTATTACTAGGTAGATTTGAGATCTGGGTTTTCCTGAAGCTCTTGGCATAGAAAAATCCCAAGCTTCTACTGATTTAGCTAAGTGGGATCTTAGAGAAGAAATTTATTGGAAGCAGAAGGCTCATGTTGATTGTTTTCAGGAAGGGGACAAGAACACTACTTTTTTCCATAAATTTGTGTAGGCTCGACGTAATAGGAAATACATTTCTTCTCTTGTTACTTCTAATGGGATGTGTCTGACCTCCTCTCAAGTTGTTTCCATGGAAGGTATTCAATTTTACTCTGCTCTCTTTTTAGATGACTTACCTCCAGCAGAGATTGAGGAGACTACAATCCTTTCTTGTATTCCCTCTATTGTGACCAGGGAGATGAATGACTCTCTTATGAGGCCTATTAGTATGTCTGACTTGGAGGGGGTGTTCTTCAGGTTGCGGAAGGGAAAATCTGCGGGGCCTGATGGCTTCCCTGTTGAATTCTTTCAGGAATTTTGGGATATTATCAATCATGACCTTTTGGATGTGGTTTAGGAGTCCTATTCCAACAAAGAAATTCTTTAGGCCTTGAATGCTACTTTCTTAGTCCTTATTCTGGAGAAGGAAGAGGCTAATCAATTAGACTTCTTTAGGGCCATTGATCTTTGTAATGTGGTCTATAAAATCATTACTAAGCTCCTAGCAGAGAGGCTTAAAGTTCGGCTTCCCATGGTTATCTCTCAGGAACAAGGAGGTTTTGTGGTAGGAAAACAAATTTTGGATGGGGTGGTTATTGCTTCCAAAGCTATTCACTCTACGTCTACTTCGAGGAACGGGCAATGCTCATTAAGCTTGATATGGCTAAGGCTTATGACAGAGTCAATTGGGATTTCTTGCGAAAAGTTCTATTGGCTTTTGGCTTCAGTCAGGCATGGGTTAGATGGGTTCTTAGCTGTGTCACTACTCCTTCCTTCTTAGTCCTTGTCAATGGTGAATCGACAGAGCTTTTTGGGGCATCTAGAGGTCTCCGCCAAGCAAACCCCCTCTCTCCTTATTTGTTTATCATTATGGCTAAGGGACTTGGTAGACTTATCAAGTTTCATGTTTCCCAAAATCTGATTCAAAGATGGCAATGGGGAAATGGTTTGCCCTCTCTTTCCCACCTCTAGTTTGTTGATGATATGACCCTTGCTGGGAGAGCTCGGATTCGGGAAGCTAAAGCCTTTTGGCTCACCTTGGATACTTATTTGGCTGCCTCTAGGCAGAAAATTAATGAGCACAAGTCCTCTATTTTCTTCTTCACATCTCCTGAGCCTATCCAACGGAGGATTGCTAATATTCTGATATTTCAGATTAAGTCTCTCCCTCTGACTTACTTGGGGTTCCCTATTGTGGTGGGTAGATGGCCTAGGCTTTTCTGGCAAAGCTTGCTTGACAAACTTCATCAAAAAGTCAATAAATGGACTCATAGGTGGCTCTCTACTACTGGCAGGGTGACACTCCTTCAATCTGTCATCTAGGCCCTTCCCATATACAAAAGCATGGTTTAGGCTGCCTCGGTGTATTTCCTTAAGGAATTTGATGCTCTCTCACGCCAATTTCTTTGGAGTGGAAATTTGCAAAATACCAAATGGAGCCTCATCAATTGGGATACCATTTCCAAGCCAAAAAAGGAAGTAGGCCTTGGCCTTCATTCTGCTATCTTGTGCAGTCAAGCTCTTTCTACCAAGCTTTATTGGCAACGGTGTTGTAGTCAATCTCAACTTTGGGCCCGTATCTTGTCACACAAGTATTTACCTGGTGCTAAACCTTCAGATATTTCCAAATTTTCTCTTGAGGGAAGCGGTTTTATGGTGTGGAATACCCTCAAGAGTGGTGCTCATCTGGTGAAGAGAAGTTTATTTTGGATCTGTAATAGACGCACTGAGGCTCTATTTTGGAGTGATTCTTGGAATGGGCATCCTCCTATCTTATCCTCTCACCCACACTTGTAGTCTCTTTGTGATTTTTTCCTTTCTATTGGTTGAAATAAGGTGGCTCATTATAAGGAGGCTTATAATCCGGGCCTTGGTGTGAGTTACAGATGGAAAAATTCTTCAGATTGGCCGTTGGGTGGCTCTTTGGGAGATTGGTTGGAACTATCTTAGATATTGGCTTCCAGGGAGTGTAGCTCTCTGCAGGACCCTGATGTTTTGGCTTGGGGAGGTGCTTCTTCTGGTAATTATTCTATTTCTTTAGGGTACCTTATGCTGACAAAGCAACATTTTGGCGAGGTGGAGGTCTCTTGGTGGAAGAAAGTTTGGAATAGGTTTTCATGGCCTACGTGTAACTTTTTCCTCTAGATTCTAGTGTACAATCATTGTCTTACCTAGGAGAATCTTTGCAAGCGAGGCTTCCAGGGGCCTTACATCTTTTTTTTATGCCGCAAAAGTGAAGAGATCGTTCCTGACCTTTTTTTCCAGTGCCCCTTTGCCAAATAGATTTGGCACTTCTGGTGGAGTGTGTGGGGATGCACATGTTGGCATGTTTCCTCTCTATATGAATTTTAGGTTTGTCTGGGCCATCCCCCTTCCAATACTTCTTTTCTTCAGGTTGCTTAGACTATTGGCCCTTCCTTTATATTATGGCATGTTTGGATTGAGAGGAATAAGAGGATCTTTCATGATGTGCAGCTTGAGATCAAGCACATGTGGGGGAAAATTATTAATTTTCTTTATGAAAAACTCCTAGCTAAATGTGACATTGGTGGAGGTTTGGATCCTAGAGATGCTGGTATTTACTCACACTTGTGCTTCCCTTTTCAGGACAGGACTCCCTCGGTCCCCCACAACCACTTTGAGAATAGAGTTAGGCAACACTCTCAATGTGTTAATCGTGAGGGGCATTGGTCTCCTCATGTGGCGGGCAGTCTTAAAATCAACACTGATGGCTCTTCTCAGGGAAATCCTGGTCCGGCTAGTATTGGGGGAGTTGGGCATGATAGTTTTGGTGATATTCAGTTTCTATTTTCTATACACAAGGGCCACCATACTAATAACCTCATGGAAGCCCTGGCTATCCTGGTTGCAATGGAACAATGCTGTCAACATGGTTGGAACATAATTATTTGTGAGACCGATTCGCAAGTGGTTGTGAATTTATTGAATAGTCGGAACCTTATACATGTGTATTGACATTTGGCTCTGGTTATTCAGTAGATCATTCAGTTATGCAACTCTCTAGATTTTGTGTCTTTTATGCATATGGCTCGGGAGTGGAATGGTGTGGCTGATTGTTTGGCTAAATGGGCCTCTGAGCATGGCCCGGATTGGAACATTATTGATAATACGATGCTTCCCCTTGATTTATCTCAGATACTGGTTCAACTTGTGGACTAGGATAAAGTTTTCTAGTTCTCTTTGCTTATTGTGTTGTTCTGCTCTCTTTGGTATTCAATAAAAAATTTACCCATCTTTTAGTATAAAAAAGAAAACTCTACACAGAAAATCAGTTATCAGATTCAGCTTCTACAGCATGTAACATTGACATTTGACATGAACTTAAATAAGATGATTATAATTGGCTTGGTATATTGTAAACCAAACCCACACCCAAAAGTGTAAATTGGAGTAAAAGCCCAATAAAAAAGAAACACCAAAAATTTAGAAACTTACAAATTCCATCTAAACCAAACCCACACCCAAAACTGTAAATTGGAGTAAAAGCCCAATAAAAAAGAAACACCAAAAGTTTAGAAACTTACAAATTCCATCCACCCCTAATGCTCTTGTGACAAATGAAGACTCATACATGCACCTACAGTAAACCAAACCCACAACCAAAACTGTAAATTGGAATAAAAGCCCAATAAAAAAGAAACATCAAACGTTTAGGAACATACAAATTCCATCTACCCCTGATTGCGTGTGCAGCACAAACGGTAAATGGCCGGGGGAGAAAGAAATAACAGCAAAGAAATAGATAAACCTTAATGCTTTTGTGACAAATGAAGACTCACACAGACTATGAGAAAACATAACAGACATTCTGAAGGGGTTTCGTAATAATTCTCAAAAGGGGAGAAGGCCAGAAAAAAACATGCCTCTAATTCGGAAGGCCCTGAAATCCTCTCACAAAGAAAGGATGAATAAAATCTCCAAAACAGTAATGAAGAGACCAAAATTCAGAAGAGATAAATCACCTCTTTTAGGCGTCTTGCTTTGAGGACGTTTTCTTTGAGATATTCAACAACCCAAACTAAATCCTCTCCTTGAGTTCTTAAAACTGTATATAGAAACTCTTCATCTTTTTTATTCACACAACTCTCCCATTTTCGTCATGCTCTCGCTAAGAATGTATGAGCAACCACTTTGCTCAGACATGTGAACAATTCTCATGCTGCATGAACAATACTCCGAACTTGTGAAGCATGAGAATCTCGCATACAAATTCTTGCCTGCAATTGCACATTTAATCCCTTGTCTTGAGAAAGTACCCATAAAAGTATATGATCAAATGTGTGAAGCAGGGGAATCTCCATGGCATCTCCAGTAAAGCAGGGGAATCTTCTTTACAAATTCTTGCCTGCAATTGCACATTTCTTTCGTCTTGAGAAAGTACCCATAAAAGTGTATGATCAAGTTTCTGTGCAAAATGAAATTGAGCATGTGGAATAGAAACATCTACCTGTTAAGATGATATAGAACATGAGCTCTGCAGCCATGGGAGTTCACGCGAACGATTCATTTAAAAAAAAGTCTTGAAAGTTCAGAAGCATGAAAGATGAATGGCCAGATCATGTACTAAAGCATGCTTCTACATTCCCATTAAAGGGAGAGGAATGTAGCCGTTTTCTTCCAGATTTGAATTGGGGTAACAAAGCGTGGTCTGCGGGGATGGATTCTAACCGTTTTTTTTTACATGGGGAAATGGAAGAAGTTTTTAATATTTTTAAATTTGAACCGGGGAAATGAAAAAGGAAATGCTATTTTAAAATAATTAGTGATTCTTGCAACCTTAAAAAATACAAATTCTTGTTTATAAATACAATTATGCAAATAGAAAACAAACTTTACTCAAAATTAAATATACACAAAAATACACCTTTCTCATTTTTAAAAATATTCTTCATAGAGTCTTTCACACCATTTCCATTAAGATATTTTCACACCATTCCAATTACATATATTCTTTAACACCAATAGTGTTGGAAGAATGAGGAAGATAAAAATATTAAACAAGTGAAATATTTTATTTTCACCTCATTCTAAAATCTTTGTATTTAACAAATTTTCCATTGATCTAATTATTTCCATTTCATTTTAATAAATAGCTTGAAAGCCTTCTCTATTTTTTGATTTCTCATGAAAGTTTTTCTAAGATAAAAATCCCAAAAGAAAATCCCAAAAAGGGTAAAAGGGTAAAAGGGTAAAAATCCCAAAAATAACTATTATGCTAAAAGGGTAAAAATCCCAAAAAAAAATCCTGAGATTCATCTATTGTATACAATTAATTTACTTTTTAGTTATCCATAAAAGGTAAAAGAAAGTTAAATAGGGAGACTGTTCAAATATTTTACCCTACACATATCATTTTGCTCCTTCTCCTTCTTCAAACCCTTTATTCCCTTTCATCTCCTTGTCCTTTTCATTCTCCTTGTCTCTTTTTCCCTCTTTCTTAATCTAATTCTTCTTGTGATTCCCCTTCTCCTCTTTTTGTTGGTCTTCTTCTTCAACCCTTTTTTCTTCTTCTTCTACTTCTTCTTCTTCTTCCTCTTCAACTTTATTCTTCCCTCCTTTTTGACCTTCTCTCCTGCGTGGTCTTTGGCTTCATATTTCTTATTGTTATTTTCATCTTGCTTCAAGTTCTTCTCTTTCTCTTATCTTGTCTACTTCTTCTCCTCTTTCCCTTGTCTTCCTCCTCCTTGTTTCCTCCTTCCCTTCTCCTTCTCCTTCTCCTTCACCTTCTCCTTAAATAATGGAGCACCAATGAAAGAATTATTTTTGATTTTTTTTTGATTTGAGGAAAGATTTTCTTCCATACTTTCTTAAATTTTCTCTTATGCTCTATTCTCAAAATCCTATCCCTAGATGAAATGATTGCTAAGTGGACCATGTATTCTAATGAGAGACTTAAAAGAGCTACTTATTATGAACAATGGATCAATGAGTTTGACTCATAAATTACATAGTTGAATTCTAAAGTGTGATTTCACAACCAACTTAATTTTACAGTCATTACAAATAAGAAGGATATATACTCTTCAACAACTAGTGTAACATTTAAAATTGATAGTTTTTCAAAGTTGTATAAATGTGGCTTTATATGTTCTTCTCATTATTTTGTGATCTTTTAATATATTTTATTTAATGTGAATATTTATAATAAAAATTTGTAAATATTAGAACTGAAATATTTAAACATAAACTAATATTAATATTAAAATTATAAATTCATTGAGATTAAATAGTAATTAAATAAAAGCTTATCTATTTCCTGAAAATTCAAGAATTCTAAGTTAATCCAATATTAAATATCTAATATAAAATAAAGGATTACTCAAGAAAACTCAAATGTTATCACATTTATTAAATTTAGTCATTACTTAGATGATTTAAGGTTGACAACAAAATTCGTTCTTTGAGTTTCCTTGCTTACAACTCTCTATCTGAGCTTTCATTCTATGTTTACCACCTACCAAACTGCAATTAATGTGGGAGTTTTTAGGCTATTTTATAATGGCCTCAGCTACCGGTGACCCAGTCATTGATACTAGCATTCATGCTACTACTTTTGAAAGCCATGGCACCTCCATTGAACAAACATCCTTGCAAATTGATCTCAAAGGTCTTTCATGAGGTAATCTTGATATTATCCTTTCTTTACAAGAATTTTATGTTTCTTGTGATTGCTTTGAATGACATGCCTTGATAGGGTATTTTGTGCATAGGACTCCTCCTAAAGCTATGCTTTGAAAATGGGTTAACGAGAGTTGGACTCCTCATGGAGTCTACCTTGATGTTGTGCAAAACCTTACCAAAAAAATTTTTAATTTCATTTACCAACCCATCTCTGGAAGACATTATTTTTAACAATAGCCCTTAGTCATTTTGTTCCTCCCTACTAGTTTTTCAAAGATGGTCACGATACTTCACTATCTTTGATGACAAAAACTTTATGGTTCCTGTGTGGGTTGAGTTCCTGAGTTTACCCTTGCTATGTTGGCCTTTTAGTGAGTCCATTTCCAATACCCTTAGCAATGTTATTACAAAGGAGCATGAAATTTTTTCCAATACTCATCCTCATAAAAACATTTGCATTAAGGTTAATCTCTCCAAGGATCTCACAGATTTTGTGGAGATATAGATTGGTTCTTAAACCTTCTCTCAGAAGGTGGTCTATTTGAAGCTTCCCAACACCTGTTATAGGTGCCAGTCAATGGAACACAAGATTAGAGATTGCCCTTTGGCAATGCTTAGGGTTAAACCCCACTTGAGGAAGCCCATGCCAAAAGAGTAGAAGGAAAACAAAAGGAGGAATGGACTACTATTGGGTGTAAGGGAAAGACTCCCTTAGATCCTAAAAAATCATATATTGATGTCATTTTAGTTCCTCATATTTCAACAATAGTACAAACCCCAACCATTATAGGGTCAATGATAGTTCTTTCGAAATCAAACCCTATTGTTTCTCAGGTTTCAAACCTTGGTAGTTAATAGGGGATCAAGGCAATCACAAGGACTACTACTACTATTGTGGTTCACACTCCATTTGCTACATCTTCTATTGTGACTCAAAATGTGCAACATTCTCATAGTCCTCCCAAATGTGTTATGAAACGAGAGGAAAAAGAAGGAGCTATTAGTCTAGAGGAATATCCTTCTAGCTTCAACCAAGTTTCAACTTTCTTGCAAAATGGTTGGGTATGTGCAGGATCATGGTGTGCCAAAAAGTGGAGATGTGAAAAAAGTGGAGTCTGAAAATGTCTAAAGGCATTTCAAAATCTACTCCAACTTTTTTCCACCAATCCTAATACCAAGGCTAAAAAGTTTGGACCAAGCCTTTTTGGGTATCCAATATAAAATCGGGTATTCAATTTCATATCGGATACCCAATATTATATGGGTGTTCGATATGAAATTGGATACCTATAACCTATAACATAGATTTAAAAAAACCTAAGAGCTCTTTTTACGTTGCATTTTTTTTTGTTTGATTGTTGACATCCATTTGGGTATTGGATTTCCAAACAGGTATCAAATAAGGGTAATTTTTTTTTTAAAATGTTTTGAATGAATATTATTAAAAATTAGTTATTTTAAACTGAATTTGTTAGAAATTAAGTTTTTTTAATAGAAATTGTTGAAATTTAGGTTGTTTTTAATAGAATTTTGTTTTGCAAATCAATAGGTATGGCTGACCCAAATGATGATACTGAGGTAGGAAATAATGTTCCTCGTAATCCTCCACCAAATGATCTAGTGCCCCCTCAAAACCATCCACCAAATGATCCCCTACCCCCTCAAAACCTTTCTTGAATTAAAGATTTGATATTTGAAAATCTCATTGAACTAAGGATTTTGCGAACCACATATAACACTATACCTATATTGGCTCCCATGTTATCCAGATTAAACACCATAGTGGATAATATTAAAACACTTAGCAATAAACAAAATGTTGCTCCTTACTGGCATAACCAAATGCATGCCATGTTTGATGATGGGTTGGACTATGATGAGGTTGCGGCCCTAAGTATAGCTAAAGATATAGTTAGCCTTTTTGTGGACCCAAAAAATGGTAAACAAGTAGAATGCACAAAGCCAAAACTATCAATTAAATGGTGCACAAATGAGGCTATGTATGCAAACTTTGGGGATTGTTGGTGGATGGTTTTTAACATCCCTGCACACAACAATTTAGAGGTTCCATTCTATTTCATTGAAAAAGAGTATGCCAAATTTGTGTTGCACCTCAAGGTGAACTATTAGAGCATTAGGCCCAACATGGGTATAGGAGGAGAAGCTCCTTAGAATAAACCCAGTGCCTAGTGGAAAAAAGATGACGCTTTTGTCCCCCTACTAATGTCTCCCCCCTCCTCTAGTGCAACATCCTGATATATTGTAGAGGCTAGATCTCAAACTATTAGAGCCATCCATGGTTTGAGTAGCCTATTGATATCCCAGGCTAGGTCAATGTTGCCTCCCCATGTTGATGATGTTGGCACACGTCCATGATTAGTGAGCTCATCACATGTTTTTGTTCCCCATACTTCCATAATGTGCAAGAATATTTGTCTGGTTCCCATAGTGATCTTTTTGAGTATCAGTGTATATTTGAGAAGAATACATCAAATGTGCATACATAGGCTACACACCTTGATGTGAGAGAAGAGGGGTATGCAGAGGCATGGAATCCTTCTATGTCAATATATGTATACATTTTTTTGTTATGACATATGCAATTTAAAGTTAATCTTTATAATAGAGTAATTTTAATTTTTAACCCATATTGACTTATACATGTATGTGATCTTCATTCATGTTTAGTTGATGACTGAGGAGGAGCTTAGATATGTTCATAATATCACACTCTCAGCTATTTCATTTGGCCTTGAGACATCTATAGTACATTATGTTGTATTCTCATTTTTTTTCTATTTGATATTAGAGCATATATGGTTTCTAATCTTTATTTTCTCTTGTAGATATCACCTGTCAGTGGGGGCTAGAGTGTGAGGGATGAGGCACAATCCATTGATAAGGGAAAGGTAATTAGGTGCTTTTAAAGTGATTAAATATTGATGCATTCTTGTAAAATATGTGTGGTAATGAAATTTAATTACATTATTTATTGTATAGAATGTGGCTACTAGTGATGAGTTTAGGCAGATTCCACGTTGTAGATCCTCTGGCACTTCCATTTGCAGTGAGAGCCCCATTGTATGTATAAGTATAATTTATTTTTTATTTTCCTTATTATCATAAATAAATTCAAAATTGATTCCCATGATATTAACAACTAGTATTTTGTATCTCATAGGTGTTGAGATAATGGGTGTTGCACACATTGCATAATATGGTTATATTTTATTATTTTATTTTATCATGTAATGTTCCACCTAGATGGACATGCAACATGTAAAGATTTCTATGGGATATACTTGATGAGTTGTATTGTAACATTGTGATAATATTTCATGTAATTATTTAATAGTGGGGAAAAGAATTAAATGCCCAATATTAAATTTGGGGTCAGTGGGTTAGGTAGCACATGGTTTTAGCACATGGTTTATGTAATACCACTTGGTGGTTTTGTGAAACTTGCTACTATATAAGCAGCCACAAGGGTAGTTATTGTAGAGAGAAAGAGTGAGAAAGCCAAGAGTCGTGCGGGACAAGGTTTGATAGGTTAGCCAAGGGAGCATTTGTGAAGGTTGGAAGCATGGCATGGGATGTGTGGATTCATGCTTGTTCACATAGTTTTCTTGGTTGTGGCTATGACCATGAAGCCTTCTATGGTTGTATTGCAATGGTATTTTTTGCTGAATAATATATGGTGATGGATGCTTTTGGAGGTTGGGTTTTTTCCTTAATGAGGGTTTCCTAGGGTATATCTTGTGTCACAATTTTATGAGTATGTTGTCTATTCTCTTGCATGTGAATTTTTAATTCCGCGTTTATTTTAGATCTATTATGGGTTATGTGGAAATGGTTATATTCTTTGTTGCCAAGTTTCCTTACAAGTGGTATCAGAGCTATGATTTTATTATTATAACTTTAGATTGAATCCATGAGAATGCATGAGAGGATAAAAAAAAATGGCAAGATATATGAATGATTTATTGTAAATCTAAGGGTTTTAGATATGTTGTTATGATGGGATGTTAAAAGATTTGGGCATGTGAAATTTTTTGGATATTTCATTTAAATGGGGGTTTTAGGGGGAGCTTGCAGAAATGACCTCTTAGGTAAAAATAGACCTCACCATTGGATCTAGATGGACATTTTCATAAATTTTGATATATAATATGCCCTAGTTTGGCCATGTTCAGAGGAAATGAAAGAGTTTTTTATTTCAGCCCATGATGGCCATCAAATTTAATCCCATCGGAATTTTCGTCACAAAAAAAAATTTTAAAAATGAAAAATCGTAGTGAAAATGGTAAAAAGACTATCTTAGTAAAAAAACCATAACTTTCTCTCAAAATATTAGATTTCAGAGTTCTTATAGGCATTGGAAAGCTAATTCAGAGAACTACAACATGGTATAGATTTGGTTCTATGATTTTGACATTTTGTTAGATTTTAAGAGCTCTAAAGTTAGATGTTATTTATTTTAAGCATGGATTAGGGTATAACTTGGGCATACAGAGTCAAATTTTAGACTTCGAGTAGTCAATGAAAAGCTCTTGGAGAGCTCTACACATTGGTTTAGATTTGGTGTAGGTTTAGCATGATTTATTTGTCGATATATTTATCTAAATAGTTTATGGTATATTTTGACTATGGTAACATTATGAGTTTATGGCATCAGAGATTTAAGATTTGATGTCATTGTATACTCAGTTCATTATTCAGATTGGTCTCATGATGATATGGTTATCAGTGTTTGGTTTGGATATGTATGATGACTTGTTGGATCTACAAGTTGTGTAGTGTTGTAAGCGGTCTATACTTATAGGTTGTATTTATAGCTTGGTTATGGGTTGTCTTTGCCCATCGATCTTTCATTATTGATGTATATTCAGATTGATGGCTTAGATTTGGGTTGTCTATGCCCTAAGTCAAATGATTTGCTATTTTTTCTTTATGTAGAAGGGATGAGATGTTGTTACCAGGTACAGACATGGTGGAGGATTATGGTTGACTATTTTATGCTGACAGGTTAGACACTTTGAGAGACAGATGCTTAGTTCATGGATGTGATCATGGTGTCATAGATTTTGGCATGACATGATTGGATATATAGGTACATCTTTGATATTCATTAGCTTGGATTTTTTGATTCAGTTATGGTAGAATATCTTCTTGGTTGAGTATCTTGGTTATTTGGTTTCTTTTTAAGAGATCATGATGTGAACTTTGAGTTCTTTGATGGTTTGATGCCTTGGTTGATTCTCATGGTTAGAGGATGGTTTTTCATCATGATGTCATGGATAGCTTGGATACACAGTTTAGTGGGAGCTTGTGATAGTGATGGGGTGACAATGCAGGATTAGTTCTTGGTTTGGTTTAGATCTTTATGTAAGAGATAGATTTTATGATGTCATAGGTGATTTGGTACCATGGTTGAGTGGGAGTTTTTTGCATTGATATATTTATTGAGTGTTTCCAAATGTTGGAAGTTTTTCTTAGATCCTGTTGCTGCAGAAGTGTCTTTAACATTTGCATGGTGCACTTGTTATCTTCATGGTGTGGGAAGATGGTTAGATCTTGAGGACTCATGGAGTTCTTGGTTCTTCTTGGTATGTGGAGATGGTTTTTCTTCATGGTGTGTGGAGATGGTTGCATCTTAAGGACTTACAGGGTTCTTGGTAAAGGTACAGTTTATGCTTTTATTTGGCATGTTATCCTTGGTATGAAGATGGTTTCATTATTATGTCATGGTATACTCTTGATATGGGTTTAGAGTTGTAACATGTTATAGTATGTTTATGTGGAGCATGTTATCTCTTTGGTTGAGATGGTTAGATCATGTTGTCATGTTTATGTTTCTGAGGCCATGGTTAGAACTTTGACATTGATCTTGGTTTAGTTTCTTGGTATTGAGTACACTGATCATAAGCTGGATACTTCATGATATTGCTATGTTGCATTTGGAGTTGGCATGGATTGATTCATTACAGGTGCTCATGGATACTTAGAGACAGTGGTGATGTTTATTTCTCTTGAATTAGAGAAGTATTTGTTGAGACAGTTGATGGTTTTAGCATGAAGTATGAGGGGCAGTCAGCTGATATAGACTTTAGAAGAGATTTTTCTTAGATGAGTCTTGGTTGGAGACTTGGGTATCTTGATGAGCATTCTCATTCCCCACTCTTGGTCTACTCGGTAGCTTGCTACTTGAGAGGTATAGCCCATTGTTTTTTATCAGGTGCATTATATTTTTCTTTCATGAATATGGATCTTGAGCTATGGTACATGAGTTAGTTCTAGAGGGTTCATTTGAGAGATGGTTTAGCATTGGTTATCTCCATATGCATATGTTGTTACGATGGTTGAGTTTAGGAGATGGTTTTATATTGGGCATTTTCCTTGGATTAGGAATGGTTATTTCTTGGTTTAGGAATGGATTTATTGAGTTTGATCTTCTTGTGAGAGGCTTACATAATTGATTAGTTATATGGTATGGTTTGGGTGTTGTTGAGGCTTCTTGTTGGGGTTTAATGGAGGAGATCATACTTGCATAGTTTACATCTAGAGGTGTGTGTAGAAGGACATGATATAGGTTATGATTTGCATGGTTTCTCTTGGTCTTGGTTATCTTCCTGGATGTTCAGTTTTTCCTACATTGGATTTGAGATTGGTTGGAGATTGTGATCATTGGTTTGTGCTCATGTATGTCATGTGAGAGATGACATGGTTATTCCTTTGTCTCTTTCTTATGTTGGTTGTAGAGAATTTTAGAAACTATTGGAGACTTTTTATGAGAGTTTTTTTTTGCTGGATATTAGTTTATGTATTGTGGATGTCCTTGATGCTACATGGATTCACTTCTTTGAGATATTGTGAGTGGATTGGTTATAGATTTGACATTATCTTTTGTAGTGGGAGCTTCTTGGTATATCTGTGGCAGGTATTTCTCTTGAGGCTTGTGATTACAGGTTATAGATTGGATATGTCAGTGATATGAGATTCACTTGTTATACCTTTGGAGGTATGGATAGTTGGATGGGTTTGGCACTTTGCTGTGGGTGCTATTTCAGCTATGGATATATTTTGACAACTACAGATACATGTGATTACCTTTGGATCAAGTTATTTCTTCTTGGAATTTAGTTGGTACAGGATTTTATGATCTTCTAATGCGACAAGTTGGGTGGCTTTCTCTTTGGATGGCTTCTATGTATGTCCAGTGGCAGTGCCATAATAAGAGGTGAGATCATTCATGGTTGAGATGTTGGATACTTTGATTTTGTTGTAGGTACTAATGGAGCACTTGGTGTATTTTGATCCATGATGGTGGTTGTGCTGGGAGGGATTGTTCCCTTGTTCATTTATGTGGCTATGGATTGACATTATGCAATGTATACAAGTGGGAGATTGTTGAGATAATGGGTGTTGCACACATTGTATAATATTGTTATATTTTATTATTTTATTTTATCATATAATGTTCCACCTAGATGGACGTGTAACATGTAAAGATTTCCATGGGATATACTTGATGAGTTTTATTGTAACATTGTGATAATATTTCATGTAATTATTTAATATTGGGGAAAAGAATTAAATGCCCAATATTAAATGTGGGGTCAGTGGGTTAGGTAGCACATGGTTTATGTAATACCACTTGGTGGTTTTGTGGGACTTGCTACTATATAAGCAGCCACAAGGGTAGTTGTTGTAGAGAGAAAGAGTGAGAAAGGCAAGCGTCGAGCGGGACAAGGCTTGACAGGTTAGCCAAGGGAGCATTTGTGAAGGTTGGAAGCATGGCATGGGATGTGTGGATTCATGCTTGTTCACATAGTTTTCTTGGTTGTGGCTATGGCCATGAAGGCTTCCATGGTTGTATTGCAATGGTATTTTTTGCTGAATAATATATGGTGATTGATGCTTTTGGAGGCTAGGTTTTTCCCTCAATGAGGGTTTCCCAGGTAATATCTTATGTCACAATTTTGTGGGTATGTTGTCTATTCTCTTGCATGTGGATTTTAAATTCTATGTTTATTTTAGATCTATTATGGGTTATGTGGAAATGGTTATATTCTTTGTTGCCAAGTTCCCTTACAATAGGAAACACATAGTGCACAAGAGGTTGGACACCAAAGTTTTGTATCTTTACTGATGCAACATTATATCTAGATGAGGAGTTGACATAGATAAGTTGTAGTTTGAATTCTTGATTATATGCTATAAATTTAGTGTGCTATGAATTATAATGTTATAATTAAAGTTTTAGATTCATCTAACAAACATACTTGAACATACACAAGCCACAAACAATAGGGCTCAAGCATTGTTGAGGACATATGAGATGACTCTTAACTAGCACATGAGGTCGAAAAGAGAGGTATTTATGATGAAATTTTACTACTATAAATATTCATTTAAAAAAGGATCATTATGCATTTGAGTAATTCAATTTTGGATACATAGAATCATAAAAGTTCAGTAGTCTAACTTTGGGTTTTCCTTTTTTATTTATGTAGGAGGCATTTGATCCACCTAGTGCAGCAAAGAGGCTACATTTTGATCATCCACCAGTAGCATAGGATAATATAGTTGTCATAGGATGCATCATGAGACATTTTGAGATGACATATGCCATATTGTATACAGAAACATTAATATTATACATATTCTGATGGCATGATCAGCCAAATTTTGTATGTGGATCTATGTATGTTGATATATATTTGTGTAATTTATCTATGTATACATGAACTTTGATATATATATATATATATATATATATATATATATATATATATATATATATATATTTGTAATTTTTCTATGGATACATGTATTTTGATATATATTTTGGTCATTTATGTGCACAATGATATACATATTAATTTAGTATAGTATTGTTCAATTTATCATAGATCATGTGTATTGTTTATGTTGAAATATCATTCATTTTGATCACATTTGTTATATTCTATTGAAAAACAATAATTTTTGAATAACATTTGAAAAAATTTTATTATCAAATTTTGATGCAATGTTTAATTTGAAATGCTATCATATATGGTTGATTTGAAATAATCTTTGCAATCCTTTAATATGTCACTATAGTTCACCCACCCAAATACACTTAGAGCACCTTGGAAATGAGATTGGTTATTGTAGGCATTGACATGAGTGTCTTTTAGAACTCAACATTTCATTAATAGACCCCACGAGCTATGAGTTATGACCCTTGGAAGATCAACCTCGAAATGCACTTAGACCACCTTAGAGACTCTTTAGTATAGGGTGATTGCAAATGATGAAAGCTCTCCATGGACAAAACAAGGGTGTCACCAAGGTTCACCTACCCATCCAGAGCTAATGGCCATGATGATTCAATGCCAAGATCAACAGTTTTAAAGTTACATTGTGATGCACCTATAAACTGAGGCACATTATGAGTTTTGGCATCCAGCAAGATCATTGCATCGAATCCAAATGGAACGTGATCTCTTGAAAATGAGATAGGTTATTTTAGGCCTTAGCATGATTGTCTTGTAGCATTCAAGATTTCATCAATAGCCCCTACGAGATCCAATTTATGACCCTAAGAAGATCGACCTCAAAATTCACTTAGAGCACCTTGGAGACTCTTTGTTATAGGGTGGCCACAAATGATGGAAGCTCTCTATAGCTAGAACAAGGGTGTTACTAGGGTTCACCTACCCATCCAAAGCTAATGAAAATGATGATTTGATGCCAAGATCAGCAGTTTCAAAATTACATTGTGATGCACCTATGAACTAAGGCACAATGAGAGTTTTAGCATCGACCGAGATTACTGTGCCAAATCCAAATGGAATGTGATCTCTAAAAAATGAGAGGTTATTTTAGGCCTCAACATGACCATCCTATAGCATTCAATGTTTCATTAATAGCCCTCACAAGCTCCAATTCATGACCCTTGGAAGATCGACCTCGAAATGCACTAAGAGCACCTTAAAGACTTTTTGATACAGGGTGGTTGTGAATGATGAAGGCTCTTCATAGTTAGAACAAGGGTGTCACTAGGGTTCACCCACTTGTCTAGAGCTAGTGGTGCTAAAAATTTGATGCCAAGATCAGTAGGTTTAAAGTTACAATGTGATGCAACTATGAATCAAGGCACATTACAAGTTTTGGCATCAAGCAAGATCATTGTACCAAATCCAAATAGAATGTGATCTCTATAAAATGAGATATCTTATTTTAGGCCCCAGCATGATTGTCCTATAAAATTTAATTTTTCATTGATAGCCCCCATGAGCTCCAAGTTACAACCCCTAAAAGATCGACCTCAAAATGCACTTACAACACCTTGGAGACTCTTCAATATGGGGTGGCCACGAATGATTGAGGCTCTCCAAAGATATAAAAAGGGTGTTACTAGGGTTCACTAGCCCATCTAGAGATAATGCCAAGATCAATGGTTTTATAGTTACATTGTGATGCACCTATGAATTGAGGCACATTGCGAGTTTTTGCATTGAGCGAGATCATTGTGCTGAATTCGAATGGAATGTGATATCTCAAAAATGACATAGGTTATTTTAGGCCTTCGCATGACCATCTTGTAGCATTCAATGTTTCATCAATAGCCCCCACAATCTTTGAGTTACGACCCCTAGAAGATCGACCTTGAATTGCACTTAGAGCACCTTAGAGACTCTTTAGTATAGGGTGGCCATGAATGATGGAGGCTCTCTAAGGCCATAATAAGGGTGTAACTAGAGTTCACCCACCCATCTAGAGCTAATGGTACTGATGATTTGATGCCAAGATCAAGAGTTTCAAAGTTACAATGTGATGCACCTATGAATTAAAGGACACTATGAGTTTTGGCATCAAGCAAGATCGTTGTGCCAAATCCAAATGGAATGTGATCTCTCAAAAAAGAAATATGTTATTTTAGGCTTTGGCATGATGGTTTTCTAGAATTTAAAATTTCATTGATAGCCCCCATGAGCTTTGATTTATGATCCTCAAAATATCAACCTTGAAATGCACTTTGAGCACCTTAGAGGCTCTTTGATACAAGGTGGTCACGAATGATGGAGGCTCTCTATAGTTAGAGAAAGGGTGTTAATAAGGTTTTACCACCCATTTATAGCTAATGGTATTGATGATTCAATGCCAAGATTAGTGGTTTCAAAGTCATGTTGTGATGCACCAATGAATTGAGGCACATTGCAAGTTTTGACATCGAGCAAGATCACTGTACCGAATCTAAACAAAATGTGTTCTCTCAAAAATGAGATGGGATATTTTAGGCCTAAACATAAATGTCTTATAGCATTTGACATTTTATTGATAGCCCCCATGAGCTCTACATTATGACCCTTAGAAAAATGACCTCGAAACACACTTAGAGCACCTTGGAGACTCTTTGGTATGGGTTGACCGCAAACAATGGAAACTATTTGTGGCTGGAAAAAGGGTGTCACTAGGGTTAGTATTAAGGCAAAACATTATTCTTTACCTCTCTAAAGTTTTTGGGATTTGGAATAGTGCAAGTTTGGTGTTAGTATGTATTAAAATCATCATTTTTAAGGTCCCTCCACATAAATTGCATTAAGTAAAATCATCTTTGTTTCTTACATTAAATCAAAAAATTTAGATTTACAATATCTCAAGTGTTTCATCATTATTAAATCAATACACAACTATCAAAAATATAGTGTCAAAAATTGTATTGTACAAAAAAATTGGGTTTAAAAATCATAGTGTTAAGAATAGAATAGATTTTTCTTCATTCTACTCCTTATTTAGTTTTTTTATATTCATGCATGGCTACTATCCATGATGTACTTACATTCAATTATCATAAATAAATATTAGTAACTTATTGTATTAAACAAAATAATCATTAGTTTGCCAAATCATTATGAACAAAATAATATAAGAAGTAAATATACCTAGTCGAGTGTTCTAGTAGGGTCCTCCCTCATTTTAGTGTCTCCAATAGGGCTTCATGATTAACATTAGTAATAATAAAAATTTCTTTTACTTTTGGTCTTCCTTGAAGCTTCAAAAATTTCACATTTTCTTCTATAATAAGACATGAATATATGAGAATTGTTTTGTGCTTCTGATAGTGTTTGAATGTAGGAATTTCATTCCTTCTAAGCATGTATGTCCACAGCCATGTTTTAGCAACAACTAGTGAACTAGTAGGAAATGTGAATCCATGATCATCTATGATCAGTTGTGCCAGCTTTTGGTTACCTCTTACACAATGTGCTAACTAGTAATTTGGTTTCTCATCATTCCCTTATGGTGCACCAATGCAAAGACATGTCCTAGCTGAAGAAGATCTAATAGATGGTTATGCTCAAGTGAACTTTCCATGTCATCATTTTTAATAGAGGGTATGATAGAAAATGGAGTAAGATAATGTGGAGCCCATGTGTCCATGCACTCACTCAACTCATAGCGATCCCAATCATACTGAAAAACAACTAGGAAAAACACAAGCTAGCTATTGTGTCCAAATGGTCCATGTACTAGAATCAGAGCTCTAAAATGAATGCATTTTTTATGAGTCTCACACTATAGCATAATCTAATCTATCACCTATGGAACTTTCCTCAAAAAACCAAAAGAACCTGTGTACTATTGAATCAAGAGCCCCCCCCCTATGATAATGTTGAACTACACCAATCAACAATGCTATGAGCATCAAGAAGCTTTGCTCCTGAAATCTTCAATTGCTCCTTAAGTAGAGCTCTCTTTACACATGCCTAGGCTGCTCCATCATGTTCTCCTTTCCCATGGCTAGACTCAAAAAAATCCAACTGTGAGGCACCCCTATCTCTAAGTGCATCCTACATAACCAATAAAACATGTGAGTATTCTTGAATTGACCTTGTGCAATTATCTGACCAAATGATATGTCTATCCATAACAATGTCATGCTCCCACAAGAAATCAAAATATTTTTTGAAAAAATGTTGTACAAACCTATGAGAATAAGATCAATCATCACTCATATAAAAATGACTCTCTAATACTCTTTTAATTATCTTCCCACTATCAAAGACATGTCTATATGTTATGTGGACAAAAATAGCAATTTGAATGGAGTTGTAATACTGATATTGTGTCTCATTTTAAGGCTATAATGTTTAGTTCTCAAAAAAGTCAGCAAATGATATAATAGTGCCAATGGGAAAAGTCACCTTACACATTCTAAATTGTTAATCCAACCACTAAGACTTGTGACTATGTCTTGCATATTTGTAGAAAAGATTTTTCTTGAAATATGAAATAAAACTAGGCACACACTAATTTATTTTGTAACCAATTCACATCTGGAGCCCTCACCCCCACTCTTCAGTGTGTATTTCACCATTTCATATACCATTTTTTTACTATTGTCTTCCTAAGATCTTGTTTCTACCCCTCATGGAAACATGTGTCAAACTTGGATAAGCCACCACATTCTAAACACTTCTCATTTAAGAAAGCATTTTTATAAAAGAAACAACTATCAACTCTACGACATAAAAATTGATCTAGCAAGTCTCTTGATGATTATGGAAGCCCACTAGCACCACAATTCCTCAACATTTATTTACTATGCAAAGCAGAATGGATGGAGCATAATAGTTCATGGTGCATAGAAAGCTCGACATGATATTTGCAACAACATGTATTTCAAAAGTTAAGTGGCACACAATAAAATAGCTTCAAAGATTCAAAAGCCCTTTGTGATATATGCAATCTTGAATGACTCTCTCTAAATTCTTTGAACAACATAGTTTGACTTACCTCAAAATAATGTTTAGTATGTGGCATGTGGTCTATGATGCCAATTCTCAAATTTAACATGTCTTTAGTATTGGGTGATACTCTTGAGCTAGAGTGTCAAAACTATGTAATTTCTTCCTTCACATCACCGGGTAACTTCTTATCAAAATGTGGAAGTCTCCCACCAAAAGCTCATGTTTCATTTTGAAGAGGATCATCAATTCTCTCTCATCTACTAAGTGATCTTCTCAAACTAGTATGATTTAGGTTCAAGTCAATAGAAGTTTGTCTCATGTATCTACCATTTCTCAAATGATGACTTGCCAAAGAGGTTGTAATAACCCTTCATGCAAATCTCTTATCCTTCTTCCTGCTATTTTTCAAAGATTCTTCACAATAATGACATTTCTATCCAATTTTTTATTGACATGAATCTTCAATTTGAAAGCATAGTTCTCATATTTTGCATCTTTAATAAATGCATAAAAATTTGACATTGCTCCACCATTGTCTTGTCATCAAAAAATATTTTATATAGTCTTTAAGCCCATAACTGAATGGTTCTTTCTAATTTTTTCCCTTCTAGATTGGTAATAATAGTTTTATCAATTTGAATTATCCATTTTGGTGTTCTAGAAGCTTCATGTGGATTATAATTAGGAGATATGTAATGTTCATGTGCATTGTCATTTTCAACATGGTCAATCAAGCAATTTACATTATGAACTGGTAAAATTTCATTCTCTAAATTTTCGATCCTAGCATTATCCTAATCAATAGGTAAATTTTCATTCCCCAACTATACATATTCATTATCTGAGTTTATGATTTCGCCTTTGATCAATACATCATCAACTTCACTCACATTTAAAATATGTTGTCTCTTCCTTCAGTGATTTACCTTGTCCCTTTCCCTATATGTTGTAATGTCTTCATTCAACACCTTCCTTTTTCATGTAGCCTTTTGATGAATACTACCCCCTATTTAGAAAACAATATTGGACATCTAATCATACATTACAGAAATTTTTTTGATCATATGGGCCCCAAGAAATCATTTTTCTCCAATTCTATGAAAATGGCCCCCCTAAAATGTGATTTTCAGGTCTATAGTGATAGAATATTTTGGAAAAACTATGCGCGTATATCAGGTACCTAATCCCATATCAGTTATCCGAACCCAAATTAGATACTCGATATAATATCGGGTACCTCAAATGAATGCCTAAATTTTGGAGGGAAGTCAAAATTTGGCAAGTGTGAGCAATGTGAACAAATTTGTACATTGTTATATATTAGTATTTTATTAAATATAATATAGTAATATATTATTACTATTATATTTAATAGGATATTATATATGATTATTATATTATATTATTATGATTTTTACTATTATTATTAGATATAATATAATAATATATATTATTATTGTTACTACTATTATTAATATTAATATGATTATTATGACCTATAAATATAATATATTAATATATACGATTCAATCAATTGCGTCAAAAGGGGTCATAGGTTATCCTATGACCCCTTTTGACATATTTGATGACAACATATGTCCCTAGGGGCCTTATGACCCCTTTTGACATATTTCATAACAAAATATGTCCTTAGGGGCCTTATGACCCCTTCCAACATATTTCATGACAACATATGTCCTTAGGGGCCCTAAGAACCCTAGGTACCTATTTGGTTGGTTCAAATACATTGAAAGGGGTCATAGGATAACCTATGAGCCCTTTCAATACATTTGATGACATATATGACCCCAAAGGACCCTAAGACCCCTAGGGACCTATTTGGTTGGTTTGAGTGCATTGAAAGGGGTCATAAGATAACGCATGATCCCTTTCGATGCATTTGAAAACAACATATGTTATTAGGGGCCATAAGACCCCTAGGGACCTATTTTTTTAGTTTGAATGCATCCTTTCAATGCATTTCATGACAAAATATGTTCATAGGGGTCCTAAGACCCCTAGGGGCCTACTTGTTTGGTTTGAATGCATCGAAAGAGGTCATAGGATAATCTATGACCCCTTTCAACACATTTCATGACAACATAGGTCCCTAGGGGCCTTAGGACCCATTTAATTGGTGTGAATGCAACAAAAGGGGTCATAGGTTATGCTATGACCCCCTTTTGATGAATTTCATGACAACATATGTCCCTAGGGGCCCTATGATCCCTACAGACCTATTAGGTTATTTCAAATGCATCGAAAGGGGTCATAGGATAACCTATGACCCCTTTTGACACATTTCATGACAACATATGTCCCTAAGGGCCCTATGACCACTAGGGACATTTTTTTTTGATTTGAGTGCGTTGAAAGGGTTCATTTGATAACCTATGAACCCTTTCAACATATTTCATGACAACATATGTCTATAGGGGCCCTAAGACCCATAGGGAGCTATTTGGTTTGTTTAAATGTGTTGAAAGGGGTAATAGGATAACCTATGATCCCTTTCAATGCATTTCATGACAACATATGTCATTAGGGCCCTAGGACCCCTAAGGGCCAATTTGATTGGTTTGAATGTGTTGAAAGGGGTCATAAGATAACCTATGACTCCTTTTGACACATTTGATGACAACATATGTCCCTAGGGACCCTAGGATCCCTACAAGCCTATATGGTTAGTTCAAATGCATTATAAGGGGTCGTAAGATAATATATGACTAATTTTGACACATTTCATGATAACATATCTCCCTAGGGGCCTATTTGGTTGATTCAAATAAGTTGAAGGGGGAGGGGGGTCATATGATAACCTATGACCCCTTTCAATGTATTTTATGACAACATATGTCCCAAGGGCCCCTAAGAACCCTAGAGACCTATTTGGTTGCTTCAAATGCATCGCAAGGGATCATAGGATAACCTATGACCCCTTTCAATGCATTTGATGACAACATATGTATCTAAGGGCCCTACAACCCCTAGGGACCTATTTGTTTGGTTTGAATGTGTAGAAAGGTGTCATACAATAACCTATAACCCCTTTTGATGCGTTTGATGATAACATAAGTTCCTAGGGGACCCAAGACCTCAGGGACCTATTTGGTTGGTTTGAATGCATCGAAATGGGTCATTAGGTAACCTATGACCCCTTTCAATGTATATTATGACAACATATGTCTCTAGTGGCCCTAGGACACATAGGAACCTATTTGGTTGGTTTGACTATGTTGAAGTTATCCTTTCACCCCTTTTGACACATTTGATGACAATATATGTCCCTAGGGGCCCTAGGATCCATAGGGACCTATTTGGTTGATTTGAATGTGTCAAAAGGGGTCTAGTATAATCTATGACCCCTTTCGACACATTTCATGACAACATATGTCCCTAGGGGCCTATTTGGTTGGTTCAAATGCGTGAAAAGGGTTCATGAGTTATCCTATGACTCTTTTTGATGTATTTCATGAAAACATATGTACCTAGGGGTTTCAAGACCCTGGGAACCCATTTGGTTGGTTGAAATACATCAAAAGGGGGCATTGGTTATCTTATGACCCCTTTTGATGCATTTCATGACAACATATGTCCCTAAGGGCTCTCAGACCCTTGCAGACCTATTTAGTTGGTTTGAATGCATCGAAAGGGGTCATAGGATAACTTGTGACCCCTGTTCATGCATTTCATGACAATATATGTCCCTAGGAGCTCTAGGATCCCTAGAGACCTATTTGGTTGATTTCAATGTGCTAGAAGGGGTCATAAGATAACCTATGGACCCTTTCAATTGATTTCATAACAACATACGTCCATAGGGGCCCTAAGACCCCTAGGGACCTATTTGGTTGGTTTGAATGCATCAAAAGGGGTCATAGAACAACCTATGATTTTTTTTGATATATTTCATGATATCATATGTCCCTAGGGGCCCTACAGCCTCTAGAGACCTAGTAGGTTGGTTCGAATAGGTTGAAAGGGGTCATAGGATAACCTATGACCCCTTTTGACACATTTCATGACAACACATGTCTCTAGAGGCCCTAGGACCCCTAGGGGCCTATTTGGCCCTTTTGATGTTGATTTTCAAATCCAACTTGCCAATCTACTTCATAAAAAGAAGATTGTGGATAATTATGCTACTTGAGGGGCTCAAATCAAATCTTGCCTCCATTGGTTGGAGGTTGGTGATAAGGTTTTTAAAGAATTCTTCTAGGCTCTTAGTGTCTGTCATACCAATGTTGGGATTAAGAAGATCAAATAGGGAAATTCTATTCTCTCCAGTCTCCCTAAGATGCTGCAAGCTTTTGTTCATCACTATGAAAATATTTTTTCTTTGCATGGAAATTCAATTGCTAAGGCAAAAGTCCTCAAAAATCATATTTCTCTTACTCTAAACTACCTCGTAGTTGAGCAACATGTTTTCTATGAGAAACTTGTCATTATTTGTGACCTCAAGTAGGTGTTCTTTTCCATGGTTGATGACAAATCCCCTAAGTGCAATGGGTTTCCCTATGAATTTTACAAACACTTTTAGGGGTCTATTGGTCCAGAATTGCATAAATTTTATCTTGAAGCCTATTATTCTAAGAGTCTAGAAGCCATTATCAACAAAGGAAACATCAAATTCATACTAAAAGTTGGCAATCCTAAGGACCTAATAGCCCATCACTTTGCTTAATGTGTCTTATAAGATTATTGTTAAGGTAATACCTGTTAAAATTCATCATCTCCTTCCTTTAATTGTGAGGCTAGAAAAAGTTGACTTTGTTAAGTCTAGATATATTCTTGAAAACATCATTTTTGTCTGGGAAGGCATGGAATGGGCTCGCAAATCCAATCAATCATCTGTGTTTTTGAAAATTTATTTTGCTAAAGCTTATGATTGAATTGAATGACCTTTCATCTTGGCTATGCTTCAAGCTCTAGGTCTAATTCAAAATTTTCTTCAGTCTATGGAGATGTTAATGCTTGTATTACTATCAATAGCTCTCAATCTGGAGCCTTTGGGCTCTTTTAGTCCATATGGTAGGGTTTCCCTCTGGCTTTGACTTTATATGTTCTTGCTACTAAAGGGTTTGGTTACTTTGCATCCCACTTGATTTCTTCTAGTTTTCTTCATGCCATCTCGTTGCTAGATATCTCCTCTTAGTTGGTCAATGGGCACTTTTCTGATGATTACTTTCTCAGTCTTTCAAATGTTGAGGAGAACATCACTAATGACTTGCAATGCCTAGACACCTTTTGTGAATCCTCTAGTTCTACTATTTAATGCCACAAAATGCTTTGCTATAGGAAATATTTTCTTCTAGATCTACCATGGCTTGACCATTTCGAATGGAAATGGGTCACTCATAGGGAGATTTTCACTTTTTGGGCATTCCTTTTGCTTTTCAAGCTTCACCACTAGATCGGAAAAATGTTGGGCTTGTTAAAAGTTAAAAGAAGCTTGATTATAGGCTTAATAATCCCCTTTCTCTTGTGGGAAAATTTTAGATTTGTTCAAAGGTCTTGGCAGATATGCATGTTTATTATTCTTCCTATTGGGCTCCTTCCAAAGGCTCATATTTGAAATTAGAGCAATTGCTCCGTGACTTTCTTTGGGCTTCTAGTTTTGACCATCATGGCTTTCACAAAGTGGTCTAGGATTTGAGTTGTCTCTACAAAGGGTTTGGAGGCCTTGGGCTACTTTCCACTAAAAAGTAAGGTCTCATACTTTGTGGCAAATGGATTATACATGTCATTACTAAAGACTAAGCTTGGAAATTTTTTGTTAGGCATTGCATTTCCTCTGGGTTTCTTGTTAATAGGGCTACATGGAAGGGGATTGGTTGTCAAAGCCTTCTCGTCATGTGGGAATGTATGCACATATAGGGCTCATTTATTTTCAAGAGCATATGGAAATCTTGGTAAGCTATCAAACCTTGGCTTCATTGGTCTAGTGATGGGTTCCATGATGGACTCTCTTTGAATCAACAGAACATTTGGTGGTCTCCACTATTTTCCATCCAAGGTGTTCCTTTGGCCAAGGCTCACAGTGGTAGTGCTCTGTATTTTTTCAAATGTGGCATTAGGACACCTAAGGAAATCTTTTCCATGGTCTCTATGAGTCTTAGATCTTGGAAAAATGATAGGGAGAAGTAGGGATGAACCAATCACCGATTCATGCTTCTTGTCTACCTCTGAGACTTAGGGTGTCTTTCTATACCACCACATGGACCTATAGGCCCTTTTTCAAACAAAGATCTCCCAATCCAAAACCATACTCCACTATCTTGAACAATTTCCACTTCTTGTTGTCTTCTAGGCTCTCAAATTGAATGAAGAGCATTCAAGATATTCACCAAAACTAGGTCTTTTTGACCATTCTTCTAAACCACATGTAGTATCATGGAAGGAGTCTCAAAAAAATTTAATGTACTGCTTTGGCATTGTAAAACATCTTTCTATGGTTAAGTTTCTACCCAATTTCACCCATTTTCTTCAAAATAGGGCTAAAAGAAAGAGCCCCAATTAGCCCTATTTCACCTAAAAAATAGAGGTTTACTCACTTTTCTTCCACTAAGCCTTACAAGGTGTCTTCATGGACCTCTATTTTTTTTTGAGGGCTTACAGATTTTCTAGGTTTTGGACACTAGATTGGTTGTATAGTCCTTGTGCTAATTTTAAGGGTTTTGGAGGGTTTACATGCTTAACCTATTGTTTGGTCTTTTAGGGTGCCTAAATGGATTGGACACACCTTCTTCTTCTACCCAAGGGGTCTCTTACCACTCCCCTAAAACCTCCATTTTCACTCTTCAAAATATCTCCATAATCCCTATAAGAAAACAAGCTTTGATTATATTTCTTCCCTAGCCAGGCATGCTCTAGCTCACCTAGGGAAAGAGATTAAAATGGCTTGCTATCATTTTGAAGGGCCATATTTTGTGAAAATATAGTACATTTAGTTTAATAAATATCCCCAAGAAGCCATATAATTCCTATGGTGGGATAGTGAGTTATCTCATTCTTTATGCAAGTTGCTAAAAAGTGGACAACAAATTGATTGAAAACAAAAGATTTTTAAATCTACAAAACAAAGTACTATAAAAAATAAAAAATAAAAAATATTATAATTAGTCCTACCTACCATTCCAAGAGATAAAATTCTTAGAAACATAGTTTAAAATCCTTAAAACTTAGAAAAATAAGTAGTTTTGCCATTAAAGATCATGCTACAACATGTCGACCATACAACTAATATGAAATTCTTTTTTTTTAGGGTTTGGGAAGTATTTTATATCTCCTCCTAGGTCTTTTCCCTCCATACTTAATTTTTAAAACATCATCCTTAGTGTTTTAAAAGTAAAATCCACAATTTCTTGCAAAATCAACATGTTTACAAAAATTGCAAAGTTGCAATATAGAAACTTTTACAATTTTTCTTGCTTGCTTTTTTTAACACTTTTAACTTGTTATTTAGGCTATCCCTTAGTATTTTCATGCTAGGGACCCTTCCCTAAGCTAGTGACTCATCCCCTAGGTTACTCCTTACCCTATGGTAAGGAATACCTTTCCTTTTAGGCCATTTATGACTCTTCCTAGATCATTTTGACTTCCTACACCCTAGCTATCACACTTAGGTCAAATGAACCTTATTAATACTTAAAAAATCTCTCTTGGAGCATAAAAAAACAAAAATGAAAATTTGAGGGTGCTATGTTTCAAGGTGCCCTTACACCATACTCCCTACCAAAGAAGCTAAGTCCCCTCTAGAGACAAAAGGTGGAGATATATGCCTCTAAGCTTGAACTAATTTTTAGGAATCCATGTAGCCTTTGAGTCTAGTTTACCATTCCATTTGACAAGGTGCCCTTTACATGTGCTGTGTATTGTCTTTGTATGAATCTAAGAATCCAAAATCTACTCTACTTGAGGCTTTGGCTTAGGAGGTAAAGCTATTGTCTAGGCATCCTTCTAAGCTTCCTCTACACATTGATCCACCTTAGTAAGAGGGAATTTATGCTTGACCATGTTTGATACATTAAAAATGGGAGAAATAGCTAGATCCTTTGGTAACTGAACCTTGGAAGCATTCTACCCATACTTGGCTAGTATTGGACATGGGCGAATTCTTCTCATTTGCAACTTTATAGTGGTTCCTTTATCCATTATTTCTTTTTTAAGGTGAACCATAACTATGTTCCCTACACCAAACTAGACTTTTCTCTTCTTGAGGTCAGCTTTGTCCTTGATCTTTTGGGTGTTATGGAAAGGGATTGTTTTACTTTCTCATGTACTTGTTTCATAGATTGATTGAAATCTTTAGCACACCCACTCTTAGGTACTTTTCCATCTAGGTTTCTCAACTCAAATACATCCCTAATATGTATCCCATGCACAATATTAAAGGGACTCTTGCCCATAGTTCTAATAATGCTATCATTATAAGCAAACTCTACTTGGTGAAGGACCAAATCCCATGTCAAAGCATACTCCTTTCTTCAGCATCTTAACAAGTTGCCAAGTGCCCTATTGATCACTTCAGTTTGACTATCAATTTAAGGATGGTAGGCTGAACTAAAAGAGAGATTGGTACCTAACCTTTTCCATAAGAATCTCCAAAAATATCTCATAAATTTGTTATCCCTATCAGATACAATGCTAGTTGGCAAACAATGAATCCACACAAATTCTTTGAAAAAAAAGTAGGCAATATGACTTGCATCATGAGTAACCTTGCATGGAATAAAATGACTCATTTTTCTAAATCTATCCACTACTACATAGATTCTATCAAAACCACTTCTCATTCTAGGTAAACTAGACACAAAATCCATACACATTCCCATTGTCTGCTTGGTATTAGGAGAGGTTGATAAAGTGTTGCATTTGTAGAAGTCTTCTTTGCTCTCTGAAATATGATGCATTGATCAACATGAGTTCTAACATCTCTTTTCATTTTAGGCCTATATTAGTACCTTTGAGCCAATTCCACGGTCTTGTTCAAGACAAATTGGCCACTCAAACTTTCATTCTATTTTTCTTGTATAAGGTTATCCCTCATTGAATCTTTTGGAACACATAGCTAACCACCTTTGAAGATTAATCCATTCTACAATGTATACTCTGCAAACTCACCAGGAAACTTGTTTAGGTGCTCTTGACAGACCTTGTATGCTACTACAAAATCTTCATTAGTTTGGTAGAGCTCTTTAAAATTATACAATGCTGTGCTCCTTACTTGGATTTCTTGAACTGTAATCAACCTCCTCCTGAAAAGATCAACTACCTTATTGAGCTAACCCTTATTATGATTTATGGTGAAGGTATAAAACTATAGATCTACTCCACCAACTTGACATGTCTATGGCTTAGCTTTTCTTGCAAGTTAAAAGGACTCAAAGCTTGGTTATTAGTGAACACTAAAAACTCCTTAAGAAAGGGATAATGCCTCTACTTCCTAAGGGATTGTACAAGTGGATAGAGTTCCAAATGATAGGAAGAGTACTTCTATTTTTCTACATTTAGATTTTCACTAAAGAAAGCCACTAGTCTATTGCTTTGGCTTAAGACTCCTCCCACTACTACATTACTTGCATCACATTCCACAACAAAAAGGTTCATTGAAAGTAGGAAACTAAGAATAGGCTTATTAGCTACCTCTTTATTTAATGTTTTAAATCACTTTGTTTCTAGTAGTGCCCACACAAACCTAGTCTTTATTCCACCTTTGATAGTATCCATCATGGGAGCACATATCCCACTGAAGTTCTTGATGAGATTTCTATAGTACTAAGCTAGGCCATGGAAACTCCTCACTTCATTGGCATTTTTAGGAGTTGTCCAACTCAATATCCTGCAACTTTATCTTCATCCATTTTCAGAACTCCTTGTGATAAAACAAAGCCTAAATAGACTACTTCCTACTTCATGAAATCACACTTGTCTAGATTGATGGCTAAGTGTTCCTCTTTTAATTTAGACAATATAATTCTAATATTCTCTAAGTGATCTTCTTTACTCATTCTAAAAATAAGTATATCATCTAAATAGACTACCAAAACTTACCTCTGAAGTCTTTCAACACCTCATTCATGAGCCTCATGAATGTACTTGGAGCATTGAAAAGGCCAAATGGCATAACTATCCATTCATAGAGTTCTTCAGTGGTTTTAAAGGTTGTCTTCCATTCATCTCCCTCTTTGATTCTAATTTGATGATAGCCACTCTTAAGGTCTATCTTGGTGTAGTACTTAGCCCCTCCTAAGTAATCGATTAAGTCTTCGATCCTGGGTATGGGAAACCTATACTAGATTGTGATCGTGTTTATGGCTATAATCTATGCTTAATCTCCATGTTCCTCCTTTATTGGGTGCAAAAATAGTAGCCACAACACATGGGCTGATGCTTTTCCTTATCAACTCTTGATCCATCAACTAGTGCACTTGTTTTGCAACTTCTCTATTAGGTTCAAGAGTTAGCTTGAAAGGTGTTTTTTTGGAAGAGATGCTCTTGGAACCAAGTCTATTTGATGGCTGATTTTTATCTCAAGTGTTATTAATACTAGTGTACCATATGATATAATGTCCTTGAAGTCATCTAGAATTTTGCATACCTCATGAGGTATTTTGTCCTTTGTAGCTTCTCTTTCTTCCTTGAGTTTCTCCACAATGGCATAAGCCACTTCTTCTTCTTTGTCAAGAGTCTTCATGAACTCTTTCCCTTTAAATAGAAGCACATTAGGTCCACCTCCTTGGTTATCAAATTCAAGTAATGACTAAATTTTATAACTTACCCCATCCTTCTTGAAGGTGTATGAGTTGATCTCACCATTATGTATGGCCTTTCTATCAAACTACCATGGTCTACCTAATAATAGGTGACATGTGTCCATGGGAAAAACATTACATAGAATCTTATCTTTGTATCCTTCTATGGTGAACTCAATCCATTCTTTCTCATTTACCAAAACATGTTGCTCCTTGTTTAGCCAAGTGATCTTATAGGGAGTGCTATGAGTTGTTTTTGGAATCTTTATTTTAGCTATGGCTTCCTCTAAAACTATCTTATCAATAGACCTTGAGTCCATGATAAATTTGCATACCTATCCCATAATCTTGCATCTCACTTTAAAGAGTGCTCTTCTTTGCTTTGGCTCTCCTTTGACTAGTTCTTTAATTAGGATCATCTTTAATATCAAGTTCTCCCTACTTTCAAAATCTAACTGGATATTAGGTGACATCACAATTGCAACATCTTCATGGATGTAGGCTATCTTGTTTTCTCCTTGTGATTTTGATCCCTTTTTAGGATACCTATAGGATGGATGCCCAAGTTACTGATAATGGTAACATTTCATTGTAGCAAGGTAGGATGGTCATATTCCTCTTGGTGATCTACCTTGGCCTTTACCTCTTCTTGAACCACCTCTTTGACTAGTTTCCCCACATTTTTTAGTCAGCTTGGACTCACCTTGGGATCTTCCTTCATTGATTCTACATCCATAGCTTCTCCTTTTTCCTCTACCATCTCTACCTCTTCCTCTATTCTTTGAGGTATGGTCATGCTTTCTTTTTCCTTTCTCTTCCACCTTTAAAGCCATTTGATAGCATTGATGGATTATTTTAGGGATGACAAGGTTAATGTCTTCTTGGATAGACCACTTGAATCCATTAAAATATCTCACCAACCTAATGTTTTTATCTTCTACCACCTTGGACCCTAAGCATAGCTTTTGAAACTCTTTAGTGTAAGAGTGCACATCCATGTCTTTTTGCCTCAAATTTTGTCTTCTCCTATGTAGCTATATTTCATAATCTTTAGGAATGTAAGCTTGTTTGATTTTAGCTACCATTCCTTTCCAAGTGACAATGGAACCTTTTCCTTCTTTTTTTGTCTCTCTTTGGATAAACTTCCACCAGGTTAGCGTTGTACCTATTAACCTTGACTTTTCCACCTTGACTTTTTGAGCATCAGAGACACCATCACACTCAAAATGGTTCTCCATTCCTTCAATCTATTCCAAGATGAGGTCTAGATCCATCTTGCCACTAAATAGAGGAATTCCTTCTAAGGCTTTACTATTTATTGCCTTTATTGCCTTCAAGAAAGGATCTTCTAGTAGAATAGGGTCTAGTGTTGGAGTTTCTTCTTCCAGCTCAATTTCTTTCTTTTTAGCTTCCTTCTCTTCTTTTTTCTCCATCTTTCCCTTTACCTTACCTATTGTGTCTTGGACCTTGCTCAATAACTATTCAAGTTGTACTGATCTTTCTCTCAAAGATCAATTGTCCTCCTCTTGCTCTTCTACTTTCTTTTCTTGTTCTTCTACTTTCTTGGCAAATTCAAATTTGGTCACCATTGTTGTGTAACCACTAGATTCACTAGTTGATAACATTCACCTTTCTTTGTAATTACTTTTTCACACACCTTTTGTAGGCTCTAATACAACTTGATAGGGAGATGTAGGGATGAACCAATCACTGATTCATGCTTCTTGTTTGCATCTAAGACTTACAGTGTCTTGATAGATCACCACATGGACCTATAGGACTTTTTTCAAGAAAATATCCCCAAATCCTAAATCCTACTCCACTATCTTGAACAATCTCTACTTCTTTTTGTCTACAAGGCTCTCAAATTGGATGAAGAGCATTTTAGCCTTTTTTTTGAAAACAAGGCTATAAGGAAGAGCCCCAGTTAGCCCTATTTCAACTAAAAAATATAGATTTTCTCACTTTTATTCCACTAAACCTTCCAATGTTTCTTCATGGACCTCTTTTTATTTTGTGAGGGCTTTGATATTTTCTAGGTTTTGGACCCTAGAATGGTTGTATAGTCCTTGTGCTAATTTTGAGGGTTTACAAGCTTAACCTATTGTTTTGTCTTTTAGGGTGCCTAAATGGATTGGCCACACCTTATTCTTCCATACAAGGGGTCTCTTATCACTCCCATATAATCTCCATGTTCAATCTTCAAAAGATCTCCATAATCCCTACATGAAAACAAGCTCTATTTCTATTTCTTCCCTAACCAAGCATGCTCTAGCTCGCCTAGGGAAAGAGTTAAAAATTTCTTGCTAGCATTTTGAAAGGCCATAATTTTGCCAAAGTATAGTACATTGAGTGTAATCACTATGACCAAGAGGCCATACAATTCCTACAATGGGATAGTGAGTTATCTCATTATTTATGCAAGTTGTTGTAAACTAGATGATAGACTGATTGAAAATAAAAGATTTTTAATTTATAAAACAAAGTACTATAAAAAAAAATTGAAAAAAATTGTTCTAATTAGTCCTATATACCATGCCAAGAGGTAAAATTCTCGGAAACAAATTTTAAAAGCCTTAAAACTTTAAAAAATCAGTATTTTTGCCTTCAAAGATCATGCTACAACATACTAATTGTACAAATAATATGAATTTCTTGCATTTTAGGATTTGGGAAGTATTTTATATCTCTTCCTAGGTATTTTCCCCCCATCCTTAGGGTTTTCATTGGCCTCCTTAGTGTTTTAAAAGAAAATTACATGATTTCTTGCAAAATCAACATTTTTGCAAAAATTGCAAAATTGCAATAGAGCAACTATTGTTATTTTTCTTGCTTTCTCTTTTTAACACTTTTAACTTGATATTTAGACTATCCCTTAGGAATTTAAAGCTAGAGATCCTTCACTAAGCTTGTGACTCATCTCTTAGGTTACTCATTACCCTATGATAAGGTATATGATGCCTTTTAAGCCATTGTGACTCTTCCTAGGAAATTTTGACTTCCTACACCCTAGCTATCACACTTAGGTCCAATGATCTTTTTTACTGCTTAGAGAATCTTTGTTGGAGCATTAAAAAAATAAAATGAAAAGGTGAGGGTCCTATTTTTCAAGGTGCCCCTACACTAGATTATGCGAGTCCAGTTCCATCTTGCCTATTGAAATTGATAGACTTTTAATCTTTTTCTTTCTACAATTCTAGATCACTTAACTCATAAGGTGGGTATTTATTCTGTTTGACCTTGGTGGATAGACTAGAAGTGCTATCCTGCAACTCCCCTAACTAGCTACAAACCAATTTTGGGTTATCAATGACTCTCTCCCCATCTATCGATGGTGGATACCTTCAACTAGTGTTGGCATCTTCCCTTTCTTAGTGGAGAAAGTATTTTGACACTATATGGAGTGCCATTGCTAAGCCTAATATTGCCCATTTTTCTTAGTGCTTGGTGTTTCAAGGTCTTTCCCTTGGACCTACACTCAATAACATTATGGTTCTAGATCATCTATGTCCATTCTATGGGAAACTAGAGTTATTTTTGCATATTTTTTAAGCTTTGTAGACATGCCCAAAACTATTGGCATTAGATTTATGATTTCTTTAAGCCATTTCAGCCATAACCTCTTTCTTGGCATATGGTTCTATTGGGTGACTCCCCCAGGTTCCCTAGGCAATTTACCCAGATTTAGCATACCTTCATGATGGAGATTTTGTTTACTTTATGGAAAGATAGGAATGCTATTTTTTTTTCTAATAATTTTCTTGACATAAATCTTATGATGTACACTAAAGCATGCATTTGTAACAATGTAATGATGTAGATTCAAGTCCAAGAAAATAAGGTGGCTCTAGAGGTGGCCTGCCTTTAGGATCTACTCAATCACTAGGGTAATGCTCCCTATACAGTCGCTTCGAGTGCCTCCTAATGCCTTGGTAGATCAAACTCCACTTAGTGGCTTCCACTGAGGACACAACTCTTCTACCTATCACTCTCACACCCCAAACTCACAAGCTTCCTACCACCACTCTCCTAGTGGTGGTGATGCTGGTTAGTGACACTGCTCTAGTTCTCCACCTCAACATGGCTCAAGTTGGTACCCAAGGCTAGTGGCTCCCCCTCTTAGTGCTCATCATGTGGTTTCTGGAAAATGGCATTTTTTCTTGGAGTTGGCTATTTCACCCCTACGAGCTAATATAAAAGATTAAGGCCAAACCCTTGATGATGTTGCTGATGGCTAGACTATTCCCAGTGTACCTACTAATCCTAGGGATGACTAGGGTTTCCATGATCATGATGAACCACCTCCCTCAACTAGCACTACTTTGGCAGCTTGAGGGGTTGCCTAATTTTTTTTTTAATGAATATTTTTTGATTCTAGCTTTATTTGTGTGAACTTTGTGGGGTGATCTTGTATCCCTTGACCCATTTTTGTGAATTGTAACTAGTATATTATTTATTAATAGAAAAGGACTATCCATCACAAAAAAAAAGTTGACATCAAAATTTTCATTATAAGGCAGTGTGCACTTCTAACCTACAAATCAAATAAAATTGGATTAAAAAAGGAAAATATCATTAAAAGTAAAAGCCAAATTGTTATCCTCTAATGGTACTCTCTAAGCTAAAACCAAATATACAATTAATCCTTCAATAATGACTGCAAATAAAATTGATCCATGTTCTTCACTCTCTCATTTTGGGAAGGATTGGATCATCTTTAGGCAAAGTTTTAGGAATTGACATAGGCAAAATTCTAGGAATGCACATAGAACACAAAGACAAACATAAATAAGATTATTAATTAACTTGAACTTGGGAGTCAAATTTGAATTTTTTTATATCATAAATAGATCATTTTATGAGTTATAATATTCAAAATTCAAGGACACATAAAAAATATATCCATTCTAGACAAGATTGACTGAATCAGGCCTGAAACCTAGAGTTTGATGGTCACCCCTACTTGTATCAAGAAAAATTCCAAGCATATGATAATGATGCTTTTACAATGGTTTCCCACACATATAATATCATGTTCAGAATTCATTTGTGTAGTTTATGTCTTATAGCTAGGTGTGTCTCACATTTAATAGAAAAAATTAAATAGGTGGAAATTTCGTCCAAACTTTTTGCTGCCATTGCCCAAAAAAATAATTATAAAACACTTTGGAAGATTGGTTTGGAAGACTCTCTAAAGCTAGTTGTGTCAATAAAGTTTATTTTTTGATACCATTTCAAGGGGAGACAAAATGATAATTGGAGGAGAAGGAAAGATGATAATGATCTAATCACGTTTCTATAATACTCCCCCATAGGAATATCATTACCATTCATACTTTTCTATCTAAGCTAAAGGATATAAGGGTAGAATTTAGTGATGGCATTGATGGAAATATAGATGAAGAACATCTAGTTCCAAAAATACCAATTGTTAAAGACTGTTATCCTTTCTTTTCAAATCCTCTTCATCAATCATACTAGCTTCCTATTACTAACATCAATTGTTCACATGTTTCTCCCATGTATGAAAATATTTTTCATACTAGAATCTCCCTCCATTGACATCAATCACAAAGGTTTCAAAAGCCATCTATCATTGTATCCTATCAATTTCTGCAATAATTGTCTTTTACCTGCTCAAGTGTCCAAAGAAACTGTTCATTTGAAACAATATCTATCAAAACTCCTATATGACTATGTCTATCATAAATACTACCCCATATAGGAAGCATTAACATTCAATCCAGTCAAACAATAGTACTTTGTTCCACTAGACTGATGCACTCTTGCATCATCTACTCTGATGTAGGTAGGGGCATAATCCCTAACATACCTCACAAATACTAAAAAGTCTCTTTGGGAAGAGGCTTGGTGAGAATATCTATAATCTTCTCTTTGGTGCTTGCATACTCCAATCTAATTTCCTTTTGTGAAACTTTCTCTCTCAACATGTGATATTTGATAGAAATGTGCTTATTCTTAGAATGCAACACTAGATTCTTAGACATATTCATTGTGCTTGTGTTATCACAATGTATGACAACAAGTTCACTAAATTCTACCCTTATATCCTTCAACATCTGCTTCATCCAAACATCTTGATTGCAATCATTTGTTTGTACAACATATTCTACCTTTGATATACTTTGTGAGATACAATCCTACTTCTTGCTTAACCAAGAAATTAATCTTCCTCCAAGAAAGAATGCCCCACCACTCGTGCTCTTTCTATCATCCATGTTGCCTACCCAATTAGCATTAGTATAAACTTATAAACTAAAATCATTAGATTTTTGATACCTTAATCTAAAATTTGATGTTCCCTTCAAATATCTATATAGATCCTCTTAACTGCTACATAATGTACTTCTCTAGGGTTAGCTTGAAATTGTGCAACAATTCCAACAACATTTTCTATATCTGGCCTTGTGTGAGTTAGATATTGCAATCCTCCAATCATAGGTTTGTACTTCTTCTACTCAATAGTAGGTGTCTCATCCTTTCTATGTAACTTGTGTCGAGTTATAATAGGTATTCCAACTAGTTTACATGTTTCCAAATGAAACCTTTTCAATAGATCTTTTAAATACTTAGTCTGAGAAATAAAGATTCCTTCTTTAGCCTACATAATCTACAATTCTAGGAAGTATTTCATTTTCCCTATCATGCTCATTTCAAATTCCTTCTTCATTTCTTATAAAAACTTATCACTTGCACTATTATCTCCTCTAAATATGATATCATTAACATATATTAACAAAATAAAAAATCCATCACCTATTTATTTCAAGTATAGATTATTTTCTACCATACCTTTGCTAAATCCAAGTTTAATCAAATGCTTGTCCAATCTTGCATACAAGGTTATGGGTGCTTGTTTTAAGCCATAAAATGCTTTATTTAATCTGAATACCATGTCTTTATCATCTATTAAAGGAAAAAATTCAAGTTGTTCTATGTATACCTCTTCTTCAAGTTCTCCATTCAAAAATGCTGACTTAAAATCCATCTGATACACTTTGAATTTCTTATGTGCTGCATAGGCTAAGAATAACCTTATTGCTTTAATTCTTGCAACAAGAGCATATTTTTCTTCATAGTCTATTCCTTCTTGTTGTGAGTAACCCTTACATACCAATATTTCTTTTTTCCTTACAACATCACCTTGTTCATTCATCTTTCTTTGTTCTTGAATACCCATTCTGTTCCTATCACATTCTTGTTTGCTAGTGTAGGGACCAATTCTCATATCTCATTGTTTACTATCTGATCCAATTCTTCTTTCATAGCTTGCTTCCAACAGTCATCTTTGCATGCCTCATCTGTATTCTTTGGTTCTACTTGAGATATCAAAATATTTTTTCATTTATTCTACTTTTTGTCATAACATGTTTATCTTTGCTGCCAATGATCTACTATAGTGGACGATTCTTTGTCATATTCTTACTAGAAGTAGGAGTTTTTATCTCAACTTTCTTTGACTACTTTGCAACATGATACTACTCTAAAAGAACTAAGGAGGGAGTTAATATTTTGTAGAGAAAGAAATTCTTACTCATGTACATTCATTTTCATATATATTGATCTATATTGTTTTTTTTGGTTAACATGAAATAGTGAATGTGTTCCTTAGTGAGGTTTGTTGTTTCCTTATGTAAATTATCTCAATTCATTGTCTCTATACATTTGTAAAAGTATGTGATTGTTTGAAGAAATAATTATATCTTTTAACTAAGGAGAATACCTAATACTTGCTTCCTTTGGATTGAAGCATGCTTGTGTGCAAAAAATTTCACAAGGTGTACCATATGGATAGTGGTTTGGTCAAGATTCTTTTATAAGCTCTGTACTTTTTCTTAAGCATTTCTAGTTTGTATATTAGGAATATGACACTTTTGTTTAATATCAAACATAACTATTCTTAGGATCATTTATGTAATTGTTGTTTTGTTATATTTTAACACAATCAATCTGCAATACCCAGAATAGTCCAACATCCTTATTACTATCATATGATTTTGAACACACATTATAGCTAAATTAATCAAACAAATAAAGAATTTATTATAGTCATTTCTAGAAAGATATTAAGAAATATGATTTTTCTAAACATTATGTCTAGGCAATATATCTAGAATTTTCAATTTCTTGCCTATAAGAAATTGTAGGTAGTCTAATGAAGGGTGCTCCCCTTAATACCATAAAAACATAACCAAAAAAAATGTGAGAAAAAAATATGGACTTATTATTTGCACCAAAAATGTGAAATTACATAATTAACAACTACAATATGCTAACCCACATGGGCACCTTCTTTATAGTAATCTACATGACTAAGCTGTGAACTACCACCTAGAGGTGTCCTAGACAATGTTCAGGCCTTTCTTAAAAAGGTAGTTTTATGCTAGTAGGGAAGGTTCTAGACATTGAAACTTAATACCTAGGGTTGATAGACCCTAAAAAAACATATAGAGTCAGCCAAATACATTGTTGACAATTATTTTAGAAATTTTGGGTAGCCCAACTTTGGAAGGCCATAACTCATGAAGTGTTGCTCTAATTGGCTATTATAACCACTTTACAGAAATGCCAGCTCCTAAACTATAGGTTCAAAATAGTGCATGTTCCCTTCTCTTGAGTTTTCAAACCTCATCTAGGCACTCTAAGGCCTCCAATAGTGAGCCTCAAGATTTTTCTACAAAATTTTCCACTGAAAATCTGCAATGACTTCTTTGACACTTAAGTTGGAGCAATGAGATTTTATGGTAGGTTTATAAGTCTAAAATGAACCTTCATGTATTAAATGAGAAAATTTTGAGCTCACATGAAAAACTTACTAAAAATAGCATGCTCTCATAAATAGTAACCACCCTATCTACTAGTCCTTATTAAAATAGAAAAGACTGAAAAGAAAATATTTTTGGGTGATGCAAGATTGCTCTTACACCTAGGATGCTCCTACATCAGACACTCAAGGTAATTTGAGAAGTGACTATGTCATGTCTTAGGTGTTCAAAGGAAAATGAAGATGGTTAAATTCCTCCCTTGCTATCCATGATGAATCCTCTACTGGCCTACCTTTGTTTTTGGCTAGGTAATCCTCATAAGCTATGTTCCTTGTACTTTTACCAACATGATTGTCCAGTATCTCCTCAATCTACTTCATAGCTGGACTAGTTGCTAAAATACTCCACTACACTTTTGCAACTTCATCTTTATCACCTCCTTCATAATACACTGTAAAACCTGAAATATTATATACTAGTGAAATATTTAATTTAGTAGGAAACTCCACTTCATAAGCATTTCTAGAATCATGCCTTTTCACTATCTTGCACGGTCCAAATTTCTTCATCTTTAGCTTATTATATGTACCCATTGGAAAATGCTCCTTTCTTAAATGAACCATGACTTCATCTGCAATCTAAAATTCCTTATACCTCATTTTCACATCTTCCTTAGCCTTATACTATCTATTCATCATTATGATGTGCTTTCTCACGTCCTCATGGATGTTCTTCAATTGTTCAATAAATTCTTCTACATCAACACTACTTATCTCTCCTTTATCCAACTGCCTCAATTCATAAGCATTTCTAAGACTACTTTGAACTACAATCTGGAATGGTGATTTACTAGTACTCATATTGATAGAATTATTATATACAAATTCTTCCTATGGAAAAATCATATCCCATCCTTTTGGTTTGTCTCCAACCAAATGTCTTAGCAAATTTTCCAAACTCCTATTCACAACCTCTATCTACCCATCAGTCTATGGATGATGTGATAAACTAAACTTTAACTCTATCTTCAAATTCTTCCATAATGTATGCTATAAATATCCAACAAATTTGTCATCTTGATCTGAAGCTATACTCTTTGCCAAACCATGTAGTCTCACCACTTCTTTGAAAAACATTTTTGCTACATGAACAACATCATTAGTCTTCTTGCAAGGAATAAAATATGTCATCTTTGAAATCTTGTCAACCACCACGAAAATAGAATCATGCCCTCGCTAAGTCCTTAGTAATTCAAGAACAAAATCCATGCTGACATCCTCCCACAACTTCTCTAGTATGGGTAATGAATGATACAACCTTGTATTCTGCTTCACTCCTTTCACCATCTAACATACTCTACAACTCTATACAAACTTCTTCACATATTGCTACAACTATGGCTAGTAATAATTCTTAGCAACCAAAACAATGCTCTTATCTCTACCAAAATGTTTAGCCAATCGTCCACTATGCTTCGCCTTGATGAGATTCTCTCTAATTGAACTTTTGGGAATGCACAACTAGCTTCCTTTGAACAACAGAATATCTTGGATCATGAAATCCAACCATTTTTTCCTATCAGTGTAAGAAGTTCTATACAAGCCTTCCATGTTTCACCAAAATTAGGATCATCTAGATATAAAGTATCAAGTTCCTTGAACCCAACCACCTCGATATGCATTTTTGTTAGAAAAAGTTGTCTTCTACTAATAGTACCTACAACTTTTTTAGACTTCCCACTCCTATGTTTCAAAATAAATGTATAACTCTACACAAAATTAACCCACTTTAAATGCCTTTGGTTCAATTTTCCTTGACTATTCAAATATTACAAAGCTTGATGATTAGTATACAAAACAAAATCATTAGGAAGAAGATAGTGTCTCCACTTCTTGAATGCTTAAACTATAGCATAAAATTTCTAATCATAAACAATTTTTTCTTCTTCACATCATTCAACTTCTTGCTAAAATAAGTAATAGATCTACCTTCTTGGCTCATAAAAACTCCTATTCCAATACCACTAGCATTACAATCTACTTGAGACACCTTTTTAAAATTAGGAAGTGCCAAAACATGTTTCTTAGAAACTATTAGTTTCAATAGATTAAAACTCTTATGTACTCCTATAGTCCACTTAGATTCTTTCTTGTCCCATCTCATTATTTTAGTCAAGGGTCCACAAATACTACTAAAGCCTCTTATGAAATTTCTACAAAAACTAGTAAGTCCATGAAAAGATCTTACTTTTGTCACACTCTTTGGAGTAGGTCATTCAAGGATAACCTTCACTTTCTTTGGGTCCATTTTTAGATCTTCAACTAAGACTACAAATCCTAGGTATACCAACAATTTTTCAAACCTACACTTCTTTAGGTTTATTGACAACTTTTCTTCCCTTGACATATCAAACACCTTGTGAAAATAGATCAAATGATCCTCCAGTGTCTTACTAAAGATCAAAATATCATCTAGGTAAACAATGACAAACTTTGCCAAAAACTCCTTTAGTACCTTATTCATGAGCCTCATGAATGTTCTTGGTGAATTGGTTAGTCCAAAAGGCATGACTAACCACTCATATAGTCCTTCTTTTGTCTTGAAAGTAGTCTTCCACTTGTCACCTTCTCTTATATGAATTTGATGCTAACTATTCTGTAGATCTATCTTTGTGAAATACTCATCTCTACTCAAATATTCCATAATATCATCCATCCTTGGCAATGAAAATCTATACTTAATTATGATCTTGTTGATAGCACAAGAATCTGTGCACATCCTCCATTCTCCATTCTTCTTTGGTTCTAATATGGCTAGTACAACACATGATCTCAAACTCTCTAGAAGCAACCCCTTCTGCAACAACTCATAAACTTGTCTCTTCAACTCTTCACTTTTTACTGGTGTCATTCTGTGCACTGCATTTTTTGGCAAACTAGCTCCTAGAACCAAATCCATCTAGTGACTAATTTTCCTCAATGGGGGCAATCTATTAGGTGCATTATCTGATACAATATTTGAAAATTCTCCTAACATATCTACAACTTCTACAGGTGCCTTCTCTACTTCTTTACTATCTTTTAGAATTATAGCAAAACACATATGCTCATGCTTCATACCTTTGAGAAACTCTTTTCCATCAACAAAACATATTCTACCAGCACTACATACCTTTTCTTATTTGTCCTTCAATGACTTTAGCTTATGTTTCACTCCATCCTTGGTCACAGTGTAGGTATTTAATCACCCATTGTGTACAACATACCTATCAAACTATCATGGACCACCCAACAACATATGACATATGTCCTTAGGTATGATATCACATGGTACATCATCTTGGTAGCTTCTAATCTTGTACTTTATTGAGCACTTCTCATTGACCATGACCTTGTTGTCATATTGCACCCAGGAAATACAATATGGACATGGTGTTTCATCTCTTTAGCTTCAACCTGGTGACCATCATTTCTAACACTAGACTATATGCACTTCTACTATCAATGATCACATCACAACACTTATCTTTACATTTTTACCTTGCAAAATAGGCTCCTTCTTTGATCAAGTTCATTCTCACCACTTAGCAACACTCTTTTGTTAACTAGGACTTCTCATCTTTCATCATCTCTAGAACGTGATAATTTGCCATCTTTATCAACATGTGTAACTTTGATCTAGCCTTTTCTTCTTTGATATGTCCTTCCTTGACACTAGGTACATTCAAATGCTCTATGCCCTTTTTCTCCATAGTGAAAATATTTCCCACATAAGCCTCCTCTTCTAGATCCTTTTCCTTTGTGTCTTCCTCTTTGATCTCTATTGTTCTGATCATGGAAATGATTGGAATTGTTTCCTCTCTCATTTTGACTACTACTCCTAGCCTCATCCTATTCTTCTGATCATCATTATGAGCTCCATAATATTGTCCATTAGATCTTCCACTATGACCTCTTCTACTATTCTTGCTGGGTAAAAGCACATACATGTCACCCTTTTCTAAAGGAAAAGACTAACAAAAGTATAACTGTTAACCTTTAATGACATAAAACTAGTATTATTATTTTGAATTTGAAAATCAAGTAAACTAATGAAATGTGTAGAAATTGATGAATTTTAGAATTATAGTTTTTAATAATTATTTCAAATAAGAATTGATATATTTTTTTAATTTTTATTGATAAATTTTTAGTTACTAAAAAATGCTAAAAATTAGGGGTCTAGTTCCCACCACAAAACTATATGGAAATTAACTTATTTCCCTTTGAAATCAAACTATGTTATAGATAACATATATATGTAAAACAATCAAAACTAGAAACCATCTTTAGACCTATATTTTCTCTTTTATAAGGATTCAAATTTCAACTCATTTGAAATCGAGAGTTTTCATCTCCCACCACATATTTTTAAAAAAATCTCCTCTAACCAAAAGAAAAATTATACATTCTAGAAGATGAAACTCTCCTCTTAGAATGTCATATAATTTTATTTTCTTAAATTTAATTTGATATTTTTTTTTTTCTCAAAATCAACATTTTTTTTGAGTGTTGCAATACATGCTTGTAGAATTTTTAATTACAATATACTATATCTAAATAAAACACTATAAACTATATATTAGAATATTCTTGACTCTAATCTCATAAAATAGTGTTTATATGTTAATAATAAAATATGATAAAAATTGTAATAATTATCGAAACACCGCTTTTCTGAAATAATTCTATTTCTTTAGTAATTGGATAGAAACTAGTACAAAACATGCATTTGATAGACATTTCCAATTGGAAAAGTGTGAGATCATATATAACTTAGCTAGAATGAGTTTATCTAGATCATATGTTTGAAGAAAATTGAGTTTTAGAGAGAAATACTCAATTTCAATAATTCTGATAAGTTAGCCTAAAAGGTGACATGGCTTTGGACTTTTACCATATTGTCAAACTTCTTGCTCAGTTTTTCCTCAACTCTTAGGGTAAACTTGTATGCCTCCTCAATATTGCATTCAAACCACACTCAACTCATCCTGAATGCTTTTCCTTAACCCATTAAGATAACCACTGACTTTCTCCTTATCAACTTTTGCATGGCTAGTTCTAATGAGAACTTGGTAGAACTCTTCGATATACTCTGGAAAATATTTCCTCACTTGCTTCAACCCTTGCATTTTCTTCAACAGATCGAGCTCATAATCCACATAAATGAAATTTCACTTCATTTGAGCTATCATCCAATTCAATCTGGTGATTTTTTCTTTTTTCTTGCTATTTCTCTCCAATTGAACCTCTTGCTACTAGAACTTTACATGTACCTTTAGTTTCTCCATCGTAAACTGGACCCTATCAGGGTCCTCAATATTCTCATACTCAAAGTACTTCTCTAATTCATTAACCCAATTGATCAGCTCCTCTAGGTTAAGATTTCCTAAAAATGTGGGAATTTCAAACTTAGGTCTTTCTCCAATCTTAAAGATGGCCCTAAAAAGCCTCTCTTCCTATGGGTTTAGAATTTCCTGTGCTTCAACATTTTCTTCTACTTCATCCTCATCCTCACTTTCATCTCTTATAGGGAGATTTATTCCTCTACACATTTTTTCTTCCAATTCTTGCATTTTTCTTTGGAGGGCTCTAAAAACCACAAGTGTAACACCTAAAGCTCTTCTGCCATGCTCTCTTTGTGGAGGCATTTTTGCACTTTGGTTGAAACCCTAGTGCAAACTCTATCATAATCAGTGATCTGCCTACACACTCAACCTAAACCATGGTCCTGGTGTGAACTACCTCATAGTCGACAATCTATCCACACACTCAAGAACTCTAGCTCTAATACTAGTTGATGAAGGCTACTCCCCTTAATACCATAAACACATAATAGAAACAAAGAAACAAAAAAAAATGCAAGAACAAAATATGGACTTCTTATTTGCATCAAAAATGTGGAATTAAATAATTCATAATTAAAATATGCTAACTGGTGCCTTCATTATAGTAATCTGCAAGACTAAGTTGTGAACTACCACCTAGAGTTGTCCTTGACAATGTTCAAGCCTTTCTAAAATGGGCAATTTTATGCCACTTAGGAAGGTTATAGAAATTGAAACTTAATACCTATGGCTGAAAGACCCTAACAAAACATATAGAGTGGGCCAAATATATTTTTGACAATTATTTTAGAAATTTTGGGTAGTCAACTTTTGAAGGCCAACTATTGCTCTGATTGACTATTATAACCACTTTTTGAAAATTTCAAATCCAAACCTATAGGTTCAAAATTGTGTAAGTGCCCTTCCTACGAGATTTTGGACCTCATCTAGGCACTCTAAGGTCTCCAATAATGAGCCTAAAGATTTCCTATTTTTCCACAGAAAATCTGCAATAACTTCTCTGATACCTAAATTGGAGCAATGAGATTTTTATGGTAGGCTTATAAGTCTAAAATGAACCTTCATGTAGAAAATGAGAACATTCTAAGTTCATATGAAAAACTTACTAAAAAATGCAAGTTTCAATAAATAATAACCACCTCGTCTACTTGTCCTTATTAAAATAGAAAAGATTGAAAAGAAAATATTTTTGGGTAATGCAAGATTTCTCTTGCACCTAGGATGCTCTTGCATCATAGTCCCATGCTCCAATTTCTAACATTAAACAAAGAAACACAATTAATTTAAAATACCTAAAATTGCCCAGTAGACTTATGAGTATCATATATTTTTAGACAACTATTAAAATTAAATCAATTCAATCAAGAAAAGGGTTTCTTATAATCATTTCAAAAAATAGATTAAAATGTATGAATTTTCACATATTGTTAATGTCTTACCCATAAAAATTAAAGGTGATTTTGAGCTCCAATTTTTGAATTTTAACCAAGAAATAAAATAAATCTCCATTAACTAGAATTGCCCAATAGGCATACTCACTATGGCCCAACACAAAGTACATTTAAGTAGAAAATCTACATGCCAAAGTTATAGCTTGATTACACAATATTTGGTGATCAATCTAATGAGTTTGTTAGCCATAACCTATTTTTTTTTGCATTGGATCATCATCATTACAACCCCATTTAAGGGCAGTGGTCTTCAAGATTTTAACTATGTGACCTTCACTTTTCAAAGCTTCTATAGATATTGGGCATTGCATCCCTTACATAAAATAATACACAATAGTATGGTGTATAATTAAAACTCTAAAGAAGTTGTAAAAAATTGGAGGAATTGAATTGCCACAAGTGTTGATAACATCCATGATGACATCTCTACTAGTGAAGTAGAAGAATCTCATGTTGAGCATTACCTTCAAAAGTCATGTGTCAATAAAATATTTAAAACTATGTTTTAAATAGAATAGGAAGCTCCACATTCCTAGAAAATGATGAGGAAAATGTTACAAGGATCACCATGTCAAACATGGACAAACAAGTTGAACAACTATTAGATAAGCTTTATGAAATAGAGTTGAGAGATCATAGTTTATTCTCTTTGATGCACACATTATGCATAAAAGTTAGGGATGAAGAGCTAGGAACAACCCGATTGAATAGAATTAGGGTAAAACAATTGAATGAACAGGGGCAAAGAATATTGAGAAATATTTTCAGCCAAAAAATTTGAGCCTAGGGAGAAGTAATGCTAGGTTGAAAGGTGATGGAATTTCTAGGGACAAAAAAATCATTGAAGAGTTGTGGATTTGGATGAAAATGTGATTCCTTGTATCGTACTTCCTTGTTATTACCTTTATGATTTGTTTGGGGTGTACTATTTGGGTTTCAATGATTTAGGCCAAGTTGGTTGTAGTCATTTCCTTGATGCTATCATTCGATCCTATATTTCTAGGCATGGACAATTATTTTTAACATAGAACTAAATAATAACACCATGGAAAGAACTCTATCTAGCTTGGCCCCAATCACTAAAAGCCAAACAATTTACTTGAAACAAATCATTAAGGTAACAAGAAGGAAGAAAGGTATAAGGAATCACATTTTCATCCAACTCCATAGCTCTTCCATGCATTTATTATCCTTACAAATGTCATTGCCTTCCAATTTAGCATTACATCTCCCTAGGCTCAAAAATTGGTGGAAGAGTGGAAATGCAATGACATTTTCGAGGAGAACAAATTCAAGGAAGAGCTACAGAGTTGGATGAAAATGTGATTCCATATACCTTTCTTCCTTATTGTTACCTTTATGATTTTTTTGGGGTGTATTGTTTGACTTTCATAGAGTAGATCCAAGCTAGATAGATTTCTTTCCTTGGTAGTTGGTGCAAAAGTGGTAGGGGCAGCAGTAGAAGTTGGGGTAGGTGGATGGTACAAATAAGTTGCACTATAGCTGGTGCCAAAAGGAAATGGTATTTTATGGGTAGGTGTGTGTCAAGATTTCTTTTTGGATTTTTACCCTTTTAACATAATAGTTTTTTAGAGATAATATTTATCTATTTTAAGGATGAATAACAAATTCAAAAGATATATTTTACTATTACATGTGATGTTTTAATTTTGGTTAGTTTATCATTTAAGATTTATATGTATGTCAACTAAACTTTAAATTTTTAATATAGTAATTACATATAAACATGATGAATGATAACTGAATACAACCAAATTTTATGAATTCATCTAATTAATCAATATAAACATAAATAGTTTATTTGATCATAAATTTATTTTTTTGTTGAGTTTAAAAGAATTACATCTAAAATCAACTTTAAACATTTGTAAATTGTAAAAGAGTAAACGATAAAATTTTAGAAGACTATATTTAAATCATATGACTCCCTTTATGTCTGCATATACAAATCTAAATAGAGGAAATGAGAAATTAACATTGTAAACCTACTATTGACATTCCTAGGAAGTTCAGGCATTATATGAAATATAATAATTTGTGTTCAAAATGTCAATTCACCTACAAAGTATATTTTACCTTAATGTATTATAAAATTGACATGTTTGAACCTTGAATAATCCCTTAGAAATGTAATATTAATTTTTCATGTCATTTTACAACTTTGAGAAACTATGTCTTTTAAAGGAGTGAAGATGTAACAAAGTAATTAAGAAAATACACCTATGAATAATATCACAACCCTATATTTTCATTGAGATCTAATCTTCAAAATGTAAGGTAGGAAAATCCATCTATGACTAAATTTGCAACATTTAATTTATTAAGCATTTCTCATAATAGAAATAATCTATCATTAACATACATAAATTGTGACCAACATCTCAAAACATGAAAAGATAGATACAATAGGCACCACATTCATCAAAGACAAGATGAATTGACACTCTATTCATTTTTCCTCCTTTTCCCATTAGCTACTTTCCATCTACTATGTTGAAGGATGAGAATGGGGTCCATATGCTTGTTTAGCTCAAATGCTCAACATAAAAGGTTGAACATTTGACCTTGCACGAGGAGCCTAGCAAATTGAAACTGGAAAGTTAGATGGAATTTGGTTTAGTGTTGTAACCTATCTATAGCTATGATAATGTTGTATCAATACAATGATGTGGAAGGTAGAAAGTTTACAACATCACTTAGGCCAAAGCATAGTTTGGGTTACTTAGCTGGAAGATGGGCTTAAAAAAAATCCAATACCTACCCTTTCCTAATATTCCACATTCAACATTCTCTAGAGAAATATAGGCCCTTGGTCTACTAGTGAAGTTGAATGGCTCACAAACATCCCACTAGAGATCAAGTCTTTCTCAGTACAAGGCTCGAAAAATCATAAGGGATGAGGTCACGATCATGCCCGAGGAAAATTTGATAGTGTCAATGCTCCTTAGTTCTTGACTCTTAGTCGAAGAGGTTTCAAGCATGCATGGGCCCATATCAGGTAAGAAATAAACAACTAAATAACAAATTATTAAGAAGTTATTAATGCACAAATTATCGTATTCATTTATTTATTACTAAATTTGTCTAATACAAAATGTATAAACTCAAAATTATGCATTACACATTGAATCAAACACCTATATAAGATACCAATTTGTAGTATTTATATCATTTTGTTAAATTCAAACCAAGGAAAATATTATTTTAATTTTTAACTTATTAAATTCTAATTTCAAATTTAATAAAATAACAATATCCAACCCAAAAATATACTTATATATCTTTTATTTTGTAATGTTAACTCATGCAATGAAACACGGAGTGTAGGCAAGGTTATGGAAGAAATGATAATGATATACTTTTACAATAAGACTTGATAAAATATGTAGCTTGGCTATTGTAATATCATTCAAAAAATATTTTGTCTAGTGATCCTAATGATATAGAGATAACACCATGCCAATCTAAACAAAAATTTCTAATGTACGAATTGAATTTCCTTTATTATTTCCATTAAACTCGGGCAACTAAAGATTCAAAAGAAGTTTAAGAACACAACCTAGTATTAAGCTTTCTTCTTTAATTCCCTTTCCTTTTCTTCTTATAAAAACTTTCAAGAGAAATTAGAAAATAGGGAAGGCTTTCAGGCTATTTATTAAAATGAAATGGAAATAATTAGATCAATGGAAAATTTGTTAAATACAAAGATTTTAGAATGAGCAACATGGTGAAAATAAAAGATTTCACTTGTTTAATATTTTTATCTTCCTCATTCTTCCCACATAATTGGTATTAAAGAATATATGCAATGGGAATGGTGTGAAAATATCTTAATGGAAATGGTGTGAAAGATTGTATGAAGAATATTCAAAAAAATGAGAAAGGTGTACTTTTGTGTAGATTTAATTTTGTATAAAGTTTTTTTTTTTCTATTTGCATAATTGTATTTATAAACAAGAATTTGTATTTTTAAGGTTGCAAGAATTAATCTAATAGTGGTATATATATGAAATATTATTTGTGTATTTTTTTTTTGTTAAACTTGATCATAATCTTTATTTGTTATATCATGCAAAGTAATTATTCTTTTTTATCACTAATTATTTTAGATGAGATTTGTCTATTGTATACAATTAATTTATTTTTAATGATCCATAGAAAGTAAAAGAAAGTTAAATAGGGAGACTGTCCAAATATTTTATTCTACACATAACATTTTGCAAGTTCTCCTTCTTTAAACCATTTATTCCCTTTCATCTTCTTGTCCTTCTCATTCTCCTCCTCTTTTTCCCTCTTTCTTACTCTCATTCTTCTTGTGGTTTCCCTTCTCCTCTTTTTGTTGGTCTTCTTCTTCAACTCTTTTTTTTCTTCTTCTTCTTCCTCTTTGAATTTATTCTTCCCTCCTCCTTTTTGACCTTCCCTCATCTATGGTCTTTGGCTTCATATTTCTTATTTTTATTTTCATCTTGCTTCAACTTCTTCTCTTTCTCTTATCTTTTCTACTTCATCTCCTTTGCCCTACTTCTTCCTCATTCTTGCTTCCTCCTTCCCTTCTCCTTCTCCCTCACCTTCTCCTTAAATAATGGAGTACCAAAGAAATAATTTTTTTTATTTCTTTATATTTGAGGAAAGATGTTCATCCATATCTTCTTAAATCTTCTCTTATGCTCTATTATCAAAATCCTACCCTTAAATGAAATGATTGCTAAGTGGATCATTTATTCTAATGAGAGACTTAACTGAGTTACTTCTTATGAACAATGACTCAATGAGTTTGACTCATAAGCTACGTAGTTGAATCCTAAAGTGCAATTTTACAACCAACTTAATTTTATAGTCATTACAAATAAGAAGGATATATACATTTCAACAACTGGTGTAACATTTAAAATTGATAGATTTTAAAAGTTGTATACACGTGCCTTTATATATTATTCTCATTATTTTGTGATCTTTTAATATATTTTATAATATAAATATTTATAATTAAAATTTGTAAATATTAGAACCAAAATATTTAAACATAAATTAATATTAATATTAATATTATAAATTCATTTAAATTAAATAGTAATTAAATAAAAGCTTATCTATTTCCTGAAAATTCAAGATTTTAATTTAATCCAATATTAAATATCTAGTGTAAAATTAAAGATTGCTAAAGAAAACTCAAATGATATCACATTTACTAAATTTACTCATTACTTAGATGACTTAAAGTAAACAACAAAATTTGTTCTTTGAGTTTTCTTGCATACAACTCTTTGTCTATGCTTTCTATGTTTACCACCCATTACCACCCATCAAACTGCATTTAGTGTGGGAATTTCTAGGCCAGTTTATAATGGTCTTGATCAGCGGTGACCCAGTCATTGATATTGGTGTTCGTGTTGCTACTTTGGAAAGCCCTAACATCTTCATTGAACAAATTTCCTTGCAAATTCATCCCAAAGGTATTTAACAAGGTAATCTTAATATTATCCTTCCTTTGCAAGAATTTGATGTTGCTTGTGATTGGTTAGAATAACATATCTTAATAAGGTATTTTGCAGGTAGGACTCCTCCTGAAGCTATGCTACGAGAATGGGTTAACAAGAGTTGGAATCCTCATGGAGTTCACCTTGATGTTGTGCAAAACCTTACCAAAGGCTTTTTTTATTTCATTTACCAACCCATTTTAGGTAGACATTGTTTTTAACAATGGCCCTTGGTTAGTCTGTTCCTCCATGCTACTTTTTCAAAGATGGTCACAATAATTCATTGTATCTAATGAAAAAAAGCTTAGGGTTCCAATGTGAGTTGAGTTCTTGAGTTTACCCTTACTGTGTTGGCCTTTTATTGAGGCCATTTTAAATACTATTGGCAAAGTTATCACCAAAGAACACAAAATGTTTTTTAATACTTGTCCTCATAACCATGTTTTCATTGAGGTTGATCTCTCCAAAGATCTCAAGAATTCTATGGTGATACAAATTGGTTCTCAAACCTTCTCTCAGATGGTGCTCTATTTGAACCTTCCCAACACCTCTTATAGGTGCTAGTCAGTGGAACACAAGATTAGGGACTTCCCTTTGGTAGTGCATAGGGTTATACCCCCACCTAAGGAGGCAACTACCAAACCAATAAAAAGAAAACAAAAGGCGGAATGAACTACTATTGGGAGCAATGGAAAGAATCCCTCAACTCCTAAACAATCACATGTTGATGTTGTTTTAGTTCATCGTATTTCAACAATAGCACAAACCATAGCCATTGTATAGTTGATGATAGTTTTTCCAAAATCAAACCCTATTATTTATCAAGTTTCAAACCTTGGTAGTTCATAGGGGACCAAGGCAATCTCAAGGGCTACCACTACTATTATGGTTCACACTTCATTTGCTACATCCTCTATTATGACTCAGAATGTGTGGCATTCTCATAGTCCTCTTGGATGTGCAAAGAAACTAGAGGAGAAATAAGGGGCTATAAGTCTAGAGGAATTTTCTTCTAGGTTCGACCAAGTTTCAACATTTTTGCAAAATAGTTGGGTATGTGTAGGATCATGGTGTGCCAAAAAGTGGTGATGTCAAAAAAGTGGAGTTTGAAAATGTCTGAAAGTGTTTCAAAATTTTCTCTAACATTTTTCTACCAATTTTGATACCAAGATTAAAAAGTTAGGACCAAGCCTTTTCAAGTATCTGATCTATAATTGCGTATAATTTGATACCCAATATTATATCAGGTATCTGATATGAAATCAGATATCTAAAACCTATAACATAGATTTTCAAAAAAACTTGAGAGATCTTTTCATATTACATTTTTTTGTTTGATTGTTGACCTCCATTTGAGTATTAGATTTCCAAATGGGTATCAAATAAGGGTAAGTTTTTTTTATAAGTTTTGGATGAATTTTATTATAAATTAGTTATTTTAAATTGAATTTGTTAAAAATTAGGTTTTTTTAATATCAATTGTTGAATTTAGTTTGTTTTCAATAGAAATTATGTTTTGTAAATTAATAGGTATGGCTGACCCAAATGATGATACTGAGGTAGGAAATAATGTTTCTCATAACCCTCCACCAAACAATCCAGTACCCTCTCAAAACTATCCACCAAATGATCCTCTACCCCCTCAAAACTCTCTTCAAATTGAAGACTTGATATTTGAAAATCTTGTTGAATTGATGGTTTTTCAAACCACATATAACACTATACCTGCATTGGCTCCCATCTTATCCATGTTAAACACCATAGTGGATAATATTGAAACACTTACCAATGAACAAAATGTTTCTCTTCACTGGGGTGACCAAATGCATGTCATGTTTGATGATGGGTTGGACTATTATGAGGTTGCAACCCTAAATATAACTAAAGATGATATAGTTAGCATTTTTGTGGATCCAAAAAATGGTAAATAATTAGAATGCACAAAGCCCAAACTATCAATTAAATCATGTACAAATGAGGCTATGTGTGTGAAATTTTGGGATTGTTGGTGGATGGTTTTGGCATCCCTCCACACAACAATTTCTAGATGCCATTTTATTTCATTAAAAAATTGTATGCCAACTTTGTGTTGCACCTCAAGGTGAACTATTGGAACATGAGGTCCAACATGGGTGTAGGAGGAGGAGCTCCTCAAAATAGACCCTTTACCCAATGGAAGAAAGCTGACACTTTTTCTCCCTTACTGATGTCTTCCCCCTTCCTCTAGCGCAACATCCTAATATCATTGTAGAGGCTCACTCTCAGACTATTAAAGCCATACATAGATTGAGTAGCCTATTGATATCCTAGGATAGGTTAGTGTTGCCTCCCCATGTGGATGATGTTGGCAAAATTTTATCATCAGTGAGCTCATCACATGTTTGTGTGCCCCATACTTGCATAATGTGCAAGAATATTTGTCTAGGTCCCATAGGTGATCTATCTAAGTGTTAGTTTGTATTTGAGAAGAATAAACTAGATGCATGTACAGAGGTTAGACACCCTAACATGAGAGAGGAGGGGCATGCAAAGGCATGAAATCCTTCTATGTCAATACATTTATACATTTTTTGTTATGACATATGTGATTTAAAGTTAATCTTTATAATAGAGTAATTTTAATTTTTAACCCATATCAACTTATACATGTATGTGATCTTCATTCATGTTTAGTTGATGACTGAGGAGGATCTTAGAAAGGTTGATAATGTCATGCTCTCAACTATTTCATGTGGCCTTGAGACATCTATGGTATATTATATTGTTTTTTCTATTTGATATTGGAGCATATACGATTTCTAATCTTTCTTTTCTCTTACAAGTATCACTTGTCAGTTTGGGCCAGAGTGTGGGGGATGAGGCACAACCCATTAATAAGGGAAAGGTAATTAGGTTCTTTTAAGGTGATTAAATATTGATGCATTCTTGTAAAATTTTTATGGTAATGAAATTTAATTACATTCTTTATTGTATAGAGCATGGTTACTGATGATATTTCTAGGCAGATTCTATGTCACAAACCCTCTAGCAATTCCATTCACAATGAGAGCCTCATCATATGTATAAGTATCATTTATTTTTTATTTTTTTTATTTTCATAAATAAATTCAAAATTGAATTCTGTGATATTAACAACTAGCATTTTGTATCTCATAGGAAAAACCTAGTGCATAGGAGGTTGGATGCTAGAGTTTTGTATCTTTGCTGATGCAGCTATTATATCTAGAGGAGGTGTTGATAGAGGTAAGTTGTAGTTTTAATTCTTGATTATATGTTGTAAATTTAGAATGCTATGAATTATAATGTTATAGTTCAAGTTGTAGATTCATCTAATAAACATACATAGGCCACAATCAATGAGGTTCAAGCATTGTCAATGACATATGAGAGGATTCCTGACTAGTGCAAGAGGTCAACAAGAGAAGTATTTATGATAAAATTTTAATAATATAAATATTTATTAAAAAAGGATCATTATGCATTTGAGTAATTCAATGTTAGATACATGGATTCATATAAGTTTGGTAGTCTAACTTTGAGTTTTCCTTCTTTTTTTTTTATGTAGGAGGCATCTGATCCACCTAGTGTAGGAAAGGTGTTGCATTTTGATCATCCACCAATAGCATAGGATAATATAGTTGTCATAGGATGCATCATGAGACATTTTGAGATGGCATATGCCACACTGTATACAAAAACATTGATATTATACACATTCTGATGGCATGATCAACAACATTTTATATATGGATCTATGTATTTTGATATATATATATATATATATATATATATATATATATATATATATATGCATAATTTGTCTATGGATACATGAACTTTGATATATATATTTGTGTAATTTGTCTATGGATACATTTATTTTGATATATATTTTGGTCATTTATGTGCACAATGATATACATATTAATTTAGTATATTATTGTTCAATTTGTTGTGGATCATGTGTATTGTTCATGTTTATGGAATATTATTCATTTTGATCATGTTTCTTACATTCAATTCAAATGAAATAATTTGAGAATAACATTTTAACAACCTTTATTATCAAATTTTGATGCAATGTTTAATTTGAAATGCTATCATATATGTTTAATTTGAAATAATCTTTGCAATCCCTTAAGATGTCACTATGGTTCACCCACCCAAAAACACTTAGAGCACCTTGGAAATGAGATAGGTTATTGTATTCCTCAACATGATCATATTGTAGCATTCAAAATTTCATCGATAGCCCCCACAAGCTGCAAGTTATGACCCTTGGAAGATCAACCTCAAAATGCACTAAGAGCACCTAGAGACTCTTCGATATAGGGTGGTTGTGAATGATGGAAACTCTCCATGGATAGTACAAGGGTGTCACTAGGGTTTACTTTCCCATTTGGAGCTAATGGTACTTATTATTTGATGCCAAGATTAGTGGTTTCAAAGTTACATTGTGATGCACATATAAACTGAGGCAGATTGCAAATTTGGCATCGAGCAAGATCGCTATGCTGAATCTGAACAGAATGTCATCTCTTGAAAATAAGATAGGTTACTTTATTCCTTGGAATGACTATCCTATAAAATTCAATTTTTCATCAATAGCCCCCATGAGCTCCAAATTATGACCCTCAAAAGATTGACTTGCGAAATGCACTTAGAACATCTTGGAGACTCTTCGTTATGGGTTGGTCGCGAATGATGGAGAATCTCCACAGCCAAAACAAGGGTGTCACTATAGTTCACCCATCCATCTAGAGATAATTGCATTTATGGTTTGATGCCAAGATTAGTGGTTCAAAAATAAGTTGTGATGCACCTACGAACTAAAGCACACTATGAAGTTTTGGCATCGAGCAAGATCATTGTGCCAAATCCAAATGGAATGTGATCTCCCAAAAATGAGATAGGTTATTTTAGGTCTTAGAATGAATATCCTATAGTAGTCAATGTTTCATCAATATCCCTCACGAGATCTAATTTATGACCCTTAGAAGATTGACCTCAAAACACACTTAAAGCACCTTAGAGACCCTTTGGTACAAGGTGGCTGCAAATAATGGAAGCTCTCCATGGCCAAAAAAAGGGTGCCACTAGGGTTAACCCACCCATCCAGAGATAATGGCACTGACAATTCAATGCCAAGATTAATGGTTTCAAAGTTACGCTATGATGCACCTATGAATTGAGGCACACTACAAGTTTTAGCATCGAGCAATATCATTGTGCCAAATCCAAACAGAATGTGATCTCTTGAAAATGAGATAGTTTATTTTAGGCCTTGGCATGACCATCCTATAGCATTCAACATTTCATTGATAGCCCCCACTAGCTCTGAGTTATGACCCTCAGAACATTGACCTCAAAATGTACTTAGAGCACCTTGGAGGCTCTTTAGTATGGGGTGGCTGCAAATGATGGAGGCTCTTTGTGGATAGAAAAGGGGTGTCACTAGGGTTCACCCACCCATCTAGAGATAATGGTGCTAACAATTCGATGCCAAGATCAATGATTTCAAAGTTACATTGTGATGCACCTCTGAATCAAGGCACACTACAAGTTTTGGCATTGAGTAAGATCATTTTGATGAATCCAAATGAAATGTGATCTCTCAAAAATGAGATAGGTTATTTTAGGCATTGCATGATCATCCTGTAGCATTCAATTTTTCATCGATAGCCCCCACAGGCTTTGAGTTACTACCCTCAAAAGATCAACCTTGAAACACATTTAGAGGACCTTGAAGACTCTATGGTATGGGGTGGCCACGAATAATGGACGCTCACCATGGCTAGAAAAAGGGTGTTACTAGTGTTCACCTACCCATCTAGAGCTAATGGCACTAAAAATTCAATGCCAAGATAAATGGTTTCAAAGTTACGATGTGATGCACCTATGAACTGAGGCACACTACGAGTTTTGGCATTGAGAAAAATTGTTGTGCTGAATCCAAATGCAATGTGACCTATTGAAAATGAGATAGGTTATTTTATGCCTCAACATCACTATCCTATAGAACTTTAGGTTTCATCAATAGCCCCCACAAGCTCTGAGTTATAACCCTTGGAAGATCAACCTTGAAATGCATTTAGAGAACCTTAGAGACTCTTCGATATGGGGTGGCCGCAAATGATGGAGATTCTTTGCGGCCAAAAAAAGGGTTTTCCTAGGGTTCACATTCCCATTCAAAGCTAATGGCACTGAAAATTCAATGCAAAGATTAGTAGTTTCAAAGTTATGTTGTGATGCACCTATGAACTAAGGCACACTACGAGTTTTTGCATTGAGTGAGATTGTATGCCAAATCCAAATAGAATGTGACCTCTCAAAAATGAGATAGGTTAGTTTACACCTTACCATGACCATATTGTAGAATTCAAAATTTCATCAATAGCCCCCATGAGCTTTGAGTTATGACCCTCGAAAGATCAACCTCAAAATACACTTAGAGAACCTTGGAGACTCTTCAGTATGGGGTGGCCATGAATGATGGAAACTCTCTGTGACTAGAACAAGGGTGTCACTAGGGTTAGTATTAAGTAAAAAAAATATCTTTTACCTCTCTCAAGATTTTTGCATTGGGGACGGTGCAAGTTTGGTGTTAGTATGTATTAAAATCATAATTTTTTAGGTCCCTCCACATAAATTACATTACATAAAATCATCTTTGTTTCTTACATTAAATCAAAAAGTTTAGATGTACAATATCTCAAGTGTTTCATCAATATTACATCAATACACAACTATCAAAAATCATTGTGTCAAAAATAGAAGTGTCAAAAATCGTAGTGTCAAAAATAGAATATAATTTTCTTCATTTTGCTCTTTATTTAGTTTTTATCTTCATGCATGGCTACTCTTCATGATGTACCTACATTCCAATAACATAAAAAATATTAGTAACTTATTGTATTAAAAAGATAATCATTGGTCCACTAGATCATTATGAAAAAAATAACATAGGAAGTAAATATACCTAGTCAAGTGTTCCAGTAGAGTCCTCTCTATGTTTTAGGGTCTCCAATAGGGTTTCATGATCAACATTAGTAATAGTAATAAGTTCTTTTACTTTTGGTTTTCCTTGATGCTTCAAAAACTTTGCATTTTTTGCTTAAATAAGATGTGAATATATGAAATCTTTTGTGTGCTTCTCATAGTCTTCAAATGTAGGAATTCCATTCCTTCTAAGCATGTATGTCCATAGCCATGTTCCAGCAACAACCACTGAACTAGTAGGATATGTGAATCCAACACCATCTTTGATTAGTTGTGTATGCTTCTATTTACCTCTTACATAATGTGCTAACCAATAATATGACTTCTCATCATTCCCCTATGGTACAACCAATTTAAAGACATGTCCTAGCTAAAGAAGATTTGATAGATGAATATGCTCAAGTGAAATTTCCATGTCATCATTTCTAATAGAGGGTATGATAGACAATGGAGTAAGATAATGTGGACCCAATGTATCCACCCAATTGACTCATAGAGATCCCAATCACATTGAAAATAACTAGGACAAAAGCCAGCTAGCTATTATGTCCAAATGGTCCATGTGCTAGAATTAGAGCTCTAGAATGAATACATTTTTGATGTGTATCTCAATATACCACAATTTGATATATCACCTATGGACCCTTCCTTAACCAACCAAAAGAACCTATGTATTATTGAATCAAGAGTCCCCCTCCATGATAATGTTGAACTTCACTAATCAACAATATTATGAGCATCAAGAAGCTCTACTCCTAAAATCTTCAATTGCTCCTTAGCTATAGCTCTCTTCACACATTGTTGGATTATTTTAGAATAACTGAGAGGGGGGGTGAATTAGTTATTCAAAGTCCAGACGTACAAGTAAAATTTTTCACAATTTAGTGAACCCATAAAACATTCTCAACCTTGCATGAATTCATTGTGTGTTAACTAAAACTAATATTTCACCATTAAATCAACTTGCAAAAATGTAAAGCATGAAACACAACACATCCATAAAAACAATTTTTCTTGCTCATCATCCATCACCAAAATTAGGGTTTTTGATGGATTAGGTAGGATATAATGAATCTAGCCCATATCTTGTCTTTTCTAGAACTTCTCTTAGAATCCATTTTAATTTTCCTCCAAAATGGTTTACATAAGATTATGTGTCACTAGCTCATTAATCTTATCTTCCACTTGATCACAAGTTTCAAGAAAACAAACATGTCAGATTTCATTTCGTGAATCTTCAATCTTTTTCATAATGCAACAACTCGACATTATCAATCTTCTAATGCTTGGCACATACTACATTACTCAACATCAATTATAAATTCACTCAGCATGAATTGGATTTTATTGGTGCTTGGCATCAACTAAAAATTGCTTGGCATCTACTAACTTTCTTGGCAACCACTAGAATTTGCTTCCACTCAGTTTCAAATAACTTTTTGCTCAGCTTGCACTAACTTTTCTTGGCATCTACTATCTACTTGGTCAACCTTGGCAAATGAACTTTGTTTAACTTTTATTCTTCTAAACTTTCTAAGTGTAGCCAATCATTTTTGTAACCTCAATTAGATCATCAGTACATTATGTTATCACTATCTTAACTAATTCTCGTATAACTCAACCTTTTCTCTAGGTACTTTTGTTACATCCTGTTGATCAAATCCTCCTCATCAATCAACTAAGTGATAGTACTTGAAACATATAAGAAATTGTCTTACTATCATGTAGATGGTTTGACATCAGTGGCAACACAATGATTGAAACACACAATCTTCTTCAACAATATTTCTAATCAAATGATCTTTTCAATCATATATCAACACAGATGCCCCTACTCCATCATGTTCTCTGTTTCAATGCCCAAACTCAAAAAAACTCAAAATATGAGGCACCTCCTCTCTATGTGCATCCTACACAACCAATAAAACATGCGAGCATTCTTGAATTGACCTATGCAATTATTTGACCAAATGATATGTCTATCCATAGCAATGTCATGCTCCTATAAGAAATCAAAATAATTCTTGAAACAATGTTTCAAAAACTCATGAGAGTGAGATCTATCATCACATATATAAAAATGGTACCCTCTAATAATCTTCCAATTATCTTCTTCACTATTAGAGACATGTCTATATGTTATGTGGACAAAAATAGCAATCTGAGTGGAGTTTTAATACTAAGATTGTGTCTCATTTTGAGGCTTCAATGTATAGTTCTCAAAAAAGTCAACAACTAATATAATAGTGCCAATGGGAAAATTCTACTTACACATTCTAAATTGTTGATCCAACTACTCAGACCTATGACTATGTCTTGCTACTTGTAGAAGATATTTGTCATGAAATCTAAAATAAAACTAGCCACACTAATGTCTTTTGCAACCAATTCACATCTAGAATCCTCAGCCCCACTCTTCAATGTGTATTTCACTATTTCACATACCATTTTTTTTACTATTGTCTTCCCAAGATCTTGTTTGCACCTCTCATGGAAACATGTGTCAAACTTGGATAGGCCACCACATTCTATACACTTCTCATTTAAGTAAGAATTTCTATAAAAGAAATAACCATCAACTCTATCACATAAAAATTGATCTAGCAAGTCTCTTTATGATTTTGGAAGCTCACTAGCACCACAATTCTCCAATATTTCTTTACTATGAAAAGTATAATAGATGGAGCGTATTAGTTCATGGTGCATAGAAAAATTGACATGATATTTGCAACAACATGTACTTCAAATTTTTAGTGGCACACAATAAAATGACTTCAAAGATTCAAAAGCCCTTTGTGATATATGCAATCTTGGATGACTCTCTCTAAATTCTTTGAACAACATAGTTTGACTTACTTCTAAATAATGTTTAGGATGTGGCGTGTAGTATCTGATGCCAATTCTCAAATTTAACACATTTTTAGCATGGGGTGATTCTCTTGAGATAGAGTGCCAAAACTGTACAATTTCTTCCTTCATATCATCTGATAGCTTCTTATAAAAATGTAGAAGTCTCCCACTAAAATCCCATGTTTCATTTTGAAGAGGATCATCAATTCTCTCTCATCTACTAAGTGCTCCTCTCAAAGTAGTATGATTTAAGTTCAAGTCAATACACATTTGTCTCATATATCTACCCTTTCTCAAATGATAGCTTGCCAAAGAGGTTGTAATAACCCTTTAAGAAGCTCTCTTATCCTTCTACCTACTATTTTTCTCAATGATATTGAGAGCACTAAAAAGATTCTTCACAATAATGGAATTTCTTTCCAATTTTTTATTGACACGAATCTTTAATTTGAAAGCATAGGTTTCATCATTTGCATATTTAATAAGTGTATAAAGAGTTGACATTGCTCTACCACTATCTTGTTGTCGAAAAATATCTTATATAGTCTTTAAGCTCATAACTAAATGGTTCTTTGTGATTTTTTCCCTTCCAAATTGGTAATAATCATTTCATCAATTACAATTATCCATTTTGGTGTTCTAGAACCTTCACGTGGGTTATAATTAGGAGATATGTAATGTTCCTGTGCATTGTCATTTTTGACATGGTCAGTCATGCAATTTACGTTATGAACTGGTAAAATTTCATTCTCTAAATTTTCAATCCTGACATTATCATTATCAATTGGTACATTTTCATTCCCCAACTCTACATATTCATTATCTAACTTTATGATTTCACCTTCAATCAACACATTGTCAACTTGACTCACATTTAACATACTTTGTCTCTTCCTTCAGTGATTTACCTTGTCCCTTTCCCTATATGTTGTAATGTCTTCATTCGATACCTTCCTTTTGCATTTAGCCTTTCAATGACTACTACTTCCCATTTAAAAAATAATATTAGACACCTAATCATACATTACAGAACCTTTTTCGATTATATGGGCCCAAGAAATCATTTTTCTCCAAATCTATGACAATAGCCCCCAAAAAATGTGATTGTCGGGTTTGTACTGATAGAGAATATTTTGGAAAAAGTATGCTAGTATTTTGGGTACCTGATCCCATATCAGGTATACAAACACAAATTAGATACCTAATATGATATTGGGTACCAAAAATGGATGCCCAAATTTTGGAGGGAAGTCAAAATTTGGCAAGTTTGAGCGGTGTGGACAAATTGTAAATTATTATATATTAGTATTTTATTAAATATAATATTTGTATATAATTATTATTATAAACATTATTATTATGATTATGATTATTATTAAATACAATATAGTAATATATATTATTATTGTTATTACTATTAATATTATTATTATTATTATGACCTATAAATATAATATATTAATATATATGATTATTATTATATCTAATAGGATATATATGATTCGATCGAATTCGTTGAAAGGTGTCATAGGTTATCCTATGACCCCTTTCAACATATTTGATGACAACATATGTCCCTAGGGGCCCTAGGACCCTTAGGGACCTATTTGGTTGGTTTGAACACATTAAAAGGGGTCATAGGATAACCTATGACCCCTTTCACCATATTTGATGACAACATATGTCCCTAGGGGCCCTAGTACCCCTATGGACCAATTTTGTTGGTTCAAATGCATCAAAGAGGGTTGTAGGATAACCTATAACCATTTTTGACACATTTGATGACAACATATGTCCCTAGGGGTCCTACATATTTGGTTGGTTTGAATGCATTGAAAGTGGTCGTAGGGTAACCTACGACCCCTTTCGACACATTTCATGAAAATATATGTCCCTAGGGGCCCTAGGACCCCTTGAGGCCTATTTGGTTGGTTCGAATGCATCAAAAGGGGTCATAAGATAACCTATGACCCCTTTCAGTGCATTTTATGACAACATATGTCCATACGGGGTCCTAGGACCTCTAGAAAACCTTTTGGTTTATTTGAATGCATCATAAGGGATCATAGGTTATCCTATGACCCCTTTTGATGCATTTCATAAAAAACATATGTCCCTAAGGGCCCTAGGACCCCTAGGGACCTATTTGGTTAGTTCAAATGTGTCGAAAGGGGTCATAGGATAACGTATGACCCCTTTTGATGCATTTGATGATAACATATATCCCTAGGGTCCCTAGGACCCTTAGGGACCTATTTGGTTGGTTCAAATGTGTCAAAAGGGCTCATAGGAAAACCTATAAACACATGCAACTCATTCCATGACAACATATGTCCCTAGGAATCTAAGGACCCCTAGCAACTTATTTGGTTGGTTCAAATGAGTTGAAAGGGGTCATAGGAAAACTTATGACCCTTTTCAAGGAATTTCATGACAACATATGTCCCTAGGGGCCCTAGGACCCCTAAGTGCCTATTTGGTTGGTTTGAATGCATGAAGAGGGGTCATAGGATAACCTATTAACCTTTTCAATGCATTTCATGACAACATATGTCCTTGGGGCCCCTATGATCCCTAGCAACCTATTTGATTGGTTTGAATGAGTCAAAAGGGGTCATAGGATAATCTATGACCCTTTTTGATGCATTTTATGACAACATATGTTGCTAGGGGCCCTAGGACCCCTAGGAGCCTATTTGGTTGGTTCAAATGTGCTAATAGGGGTCATAGGATAACCTATGATGCCTCTTGACACATTTGATGACAACATATGTTCCTAGGGGACCTAGGGGCTTATTTGGTTGGTTTGAATGCACCAAAAGGGGTCATAAGATAACCTATGACTCCTTTCGATGCATTTTATGACAACATGTGTCCTTAGGAGCCTAGTACCTCTACGAGCCTATTTGGTTGGTTTGAATGCATCGAAAGGGGTCATAGGAAAACTTATGACTCCTTTTGACACATTTCATGACAACATATGTCCCTAGGGGCCCTAGGACTGATAGGGACCTATTTGATTGATTTGAATGCGTTGAAAGGTGTCAAAGGATAACCTATGACCCCTTTCGACACATTTGATGAAAGTTATGTCCCTAGGGGACCTAGGATCCCTAAGGGCCTATTTGGTTGGTTTGAATGCATCGAAAGGGGTCTAAGATAACCTATAACCCCTTTCAATGCATTCATGGCAACATATGTCCCTAGGGGCCCTAGGACCCCTAGGAGCCTATTTGGTTGGTTCTAATGCATCAAAAGTTGTCATAGGATAACCTATGACCCATTTCAACATATTTCATGATAACATATGTCCCTAGGGGCCCTAGGACCCATAGGGACCTATTTGGTTGGTTCAAATGCATCAAAAGGGGTCATAGGATAACCTATGACCCCTTTCAATGCATTTCATGAGAACATATGTCCCAAGGGTCTGTAGGACCCCTAAAGGCCTATTTGGTGGGTTCGAATGCATTGAAAGGGGTCATAGGTTTACCTATGAACCCTTTCGATGCATTTTATGACAACATATGTCCCTAGTGGCCCTAGGACCTGTAGGTGCCTATTTGGTTGGTTTGAATGTGTCGAAGATGCATTTGATGACACCATAGTCCCTAGGGGCCCTAGGACCCCTAAGGACCTATTTGGTTGGTTCAAATGTGTTAAAAGGGGTAATAGAATAACCTATAACCCCTTTCAATGTATTTAATGACAACATATGTTGCTAGGGTTCCTAGGATCCCTAGGGGCCTATTTGGTTGGTTTGAATGCATCAAAAAAGGTCATAGGATAACCTATGACCACTTTTGATACATTTCATGAAAACATATATCCCTATGGGCCTATTTGGTGGGTTTGAATGTGTTGAAAGTGGTCATGGGATAACATATGACCCCTTTCAATGCATTTCATGACAACATATGTCCCTTGGGATCCTAGGACCCCTAGGGGCCTATTTGGTAGGTTTGTTTGCATTGAAAGGCGTCATAGGATAACCTATGATCCCTTTTGTCACATTTGATGATAACATATGTCCCTTGTGGCCTTAGGACCCCTAGGGACCTATTTGGTTGATTTAAATGTGTCGAAAGAGTTCATAGGATAACTTATAACCCCTTTCAATGCATTTGATGATAACATATGTCTAGGGCCGCTAGGGGCCTATTTGGTTGGTTCAAATGTTTCGAAAGGGGTCATAGGATAACCTATAACCACTTTTGATGCATTTCATGACAACATATGTCCCTAGGGGCCTAGGGCCTATTATGTTAGTTCAAATACATCGAAAGGAAAACCTATGACCCATTTTGATGTGTTTCATGATAAAAGTATATTTAATAATAATAATCATAATAATTATAGATATATTACTATATACTATTTAATAATAATCATAAAAATCATATATATTACTATATATAATAATATAATATAATATAATATTACTATATAATAATAATCATAATAATAAGAATCATAGTCATATGTAATAATAATAGTTAATAATAATAATTCCTACACTTCCCAAATTTTGGTTTCCCTCCAAAATCTCAAAAGTTTCTAAAATTTGGGTTGGGCTATGAATGTTTGAAAGAATTGTGGTCACCAGTTTTTGGGTACTTGATTTCATATTGGGTACCTGATCCAGTATCGGGTATTCAATTTGGCTTGGTATTTAGCAAACTTGTTTGGTCAAATCATAAAATGTGTTTTAGAAAGGTTTCACTAACATTCAAACTTCGACTGGCCATTTGACAATATTATTTTCATCAAAATTCAATGAAACAAAAATGGTTTTTTTGTAAAACTCTCAAGATTCCATCAATATAATTACAGTCAAATTTTGTGTTTGATAAGTATTTACTAGTTATTTTTTAACGAAGATGTCTGTAGAGTGCTGATTGACATATTGATTGACAATAACTATAACTTTCAAATGATATGACATTTTTAAAATCCAAAAGTCACATCACATTCTATGCTTCACCTAGTATAAGGAAAAAATAAATAATAATTTGGTAAAGTTTTTAATTAGTTAAGGTGGTCAGACATAGGTGTTTTTTATTTTGCAAAAGATATAGTAGAAAATTTATTTGGAATAAAAATACCCAAAAATATGTGTCACATCCAGCCATGAGTCTACTTTTTTTTTAATCTAGATTTATACTAAAAAATGTTCTCATTTTATTTTGATTAAGGTAGTCATACACCTACTTTTTATTTTTGCCCTAAATTTTTTTTAGTACTACATTAAAATCCAAAATTTTGACAAATTAATTAATTTTTTTCTCCAGATAAGGCCTGATATTTTAGAAATTACATTGAATTTCCTATAGATTCTTTTCTTACAAAATTTTGATATAAAGCCCACAACTAATTTAAAATTACATGTCAAGTTAAAATAACCCTGATTGGCTAATTTTTCATTGCCACTTAAGGCCATAGTTTGGTTGACCATGATCTTGCACATACCTAGTTACTGCTTTCTCAAGGACGAGGAAGTTATGGAAGAGTTTCCATGATTTTTTTATCATGGAACCTGTGAGGTCTTACAAACCTCTCCAAAAAGTACTATGTTAGGGACACCCATCATAGACTTAGTAATTTTGATTTTTTTTGCATGCAAGAGGTTAAAATTTCTAGTTTCTTTCTTTCTTCTGCATGCCATGTCATTTGGCCAGATGGCATTATGGTTTCCTCTCAATACAAAACTAGTAGAGGTGTTGTAGTTACTCCTCTATTACCTTGTCTTCATTCTACTATTATTTCGCATGGTTCTGACCCCTTGCATAGAATAATTTGGGTTTTTCTTTCTATCAACAATCATTTCGTTGGAGTAGTTAATGTTTATGCTTCTAATGATGCTAAGGAAAGATCTCAATTGTGGGACTGGATAGCTAATAAATTTCCTCCAGCTACTTGGGTTATGTGTGGTGATTTCAAAATTTTTAAGTTGGCTTATGAGAAAGATGACATTTTTTCTTTTATCTAGACAATTGGGGAAAGGGAATCCTAGTACTACAAGCATAATAAATTGGGCCTTTATTGGTCCCGATACTAACTATTGCTAGCATAGTGGGGTATGCCACACTTGGTCTAACTTTCAAGCTAGCTCTAACCACATTTTAAAATGTCTCAATTGTGCCATTATTACTACACAATTTTTTTCTCCTTTTCTAAGGATCAAAATTTACCTATCATTCCTTTGCCAGATGTGGTGTTATCCAACCACTATCCCATTTATTTTACCATTTCTTGGTACACAAATATCCAACTAGCTATCAAGATGCAATTTTTCCTCAATACATTAGTGTTGACACATGCTTCCAGTATTGCTCATATACTATATGTCTAGAATTTGAAGCCACGTTTTCTTTCTTAGAAAGTTTGGATTTAATGATGAAATGATGTTCTTACTAGAACTACTAGATTTTTGTGCATCTATGGGTGGTAGTTGGCAATGTTTAGAAGGAAGTCTAATGAATCCACTACCATGACTCTCAAGAAAGCTTCTAAAGCTCTCATCCTTAATCCCTTTGATGTTGATTTGCAAATCCAGCTTGCCAAGCTTTGTCATAACAAGAAGATTGTGGATAATTATGCTGCTCAAGGGGCCCAAATTAGAGATCATCTCCATTGGTTGGAGGTTATTCATAAGGTTTTTAAAGTATTCTTCAAGGCTATTAGAGCCCATCATACCAATTTTGTGTTTAAGAAGATCAAATAGGGAAATTATATTCTCTATAGTCTCACTGATATCTTGCAAGCTTTTCTTAATCACTATGAAAATGTTTTGCTTCACTGAGAAATTGAGTTAGTCAAGAGGAAGTCCTTAAAAAGTGTATTTATATTACTCTAATTCACCTATTAGTCAAGCAACATGCTTTCTATGAGCAACTTGTCACCAACTGTGACCTCAAAGAGGTGTTCTTTTCCATGGCTAATGACAAATCCCCTAGGTGTGATGGGTTTCCCTATGAATTTTAGAAACACCTTTGGGGGTCTATTGGTCTAGACCTACATAGAGTTTATCTTGAAGCCTATTATTCTAAGATCTAGGAGCCATCATCAACAAAGGAAACATCAAATTCATACCAACAGATAGAAATCCTAAGAATATCTGTAACTAGTAGCCCATCACTTTTCTTAATGTGTCTTATAAAATTATCTCTAAGGCAATATCTCTTAAAAAATTTCATCTCCTACCTTTAATTTTTTAGATAGAGAAAATTGCCTTTATTAAGTCTAGGTATATTCTTGACAACATAATTTTTGTCCAGGAAATCCAATCAGCCATATGTATTTTTGAAAATTGATTTTGCTAAAGCTTATGATCAAATTGAGTGATCTTTCATCTTGGCTATGCTTTAAGCTCTAGGTTTTAGTACTAATTTTATTTAGTCCATGGAGATGTTAATCTTGTATTACTATCAATAGCTCTCAATCTAAAGCCTTTGGGCTCTTTTGCTCAATCTATCAGGGTTTCCCTCTAGCTCCAACTTTATATGTTCTTACTACTGAAGGGTTTGGTTACTTTCTAGCCCACTCTATTTCTTCTAGTTTTGTTCATGGCACCTCCTTGCTAGATTCCTCTTCTCAATTGGTCAATGGGCACTTTTCTAATGATTACTTTCTCCCTCTTTCAAAGGATAAGGAGAATGTTAGTTATGCCTTGTAATGCATGGACACCTTTTGTCAAGCCTTTGGTTCTGCTATTAAATGGAACAAAATGCTCTCCTATAGGAAATATTTTCTTCCATCTCTATCATGGCTTGACCAGTTCGAATTGAAATGGGTCACTCATAGGGATATTTTTCACTTTCTAGGAATTCCCTTTGCTTTTCAAGCTTTTCTAGTAGATTTTTGGAATGTTGGGCTTGTTAAAATTGAAAATAAGCTTGATTATAGGCTTACTAAAACCCTTTCTCTTATGGGGAGATTTTATATTTGTTCAAACATATTGGTAGCTATACATGTTTATTATTCTTCCTATTGGGCTCCTTCCAAAGCCTCATATATGAAATTGGACAAATAGCTCCATGAATTTCTTTGGGCTTCTAGTTATGACCATTATGGCTTTCACAAAGTGGCCTAGGATTTTAGTTGTCTCTACAGGCCTTGGCCTTCTTTCCACACAAAAGCAATGTCTTGTACTTTGTGCCAAATGGATTATATGTGTCATTACTAGAGATAAAGCTTGGAAATTTTTGGTTAGGAATTGAAATTCCTTTAGGTTTCCTATTAATAGGCCTACATGGAAGGGGATTGGCTTTCAAATCATTCTCATCTTGTGGGAACCTATGCACATATAGGGCTCATTTATTTTCAAGAGCATGTGAAAAGCTTAGGAAGCTATCAAACCTTGGCCTTGCTGGTCTAGTGATGGGTTCCATGATGGACTACCTTTGAATCAATAGAACATTTGGTAGTCTCCACTATTTTCCATCCAAGGTGTTCCTCTTGCAAATACTCAAGGCACTAGTGCTCTATGTTTTCTCAAATGTGGCATCATGACACTTGAAGACCTCTTTTCCATGATCTTTATGACTCTTACATCTTGGGAAAATGATAGGGAGAAGTAGGGATGAACCAATCACTGATTCATCCTTCTTGTCTAGCTCTGAGACTTAGGGTGTCTTTCTAGACCACCACATTGACCTATAGGACCTTTGTCAAGAAAATATTCCCAAATCCATAACCCTACTCAAATATCTTGAACAATTTCTACTTCTTGCTATCTACTAGGCTCTCAAACCAGATGAAGAGTATTCAAGGTCTTCACTAAAACTAAGTCTTTTTGAAAATTCTTCTCAACCACTTTTAGGAACATGGAAGCAATCCCAACACCTTTCAATGTACTCCTTTGGCATCTTAAAACATCTTTTTTATGGTTAAGTTTAGATACCTAATTTCACCGTTTTTCTTCAAAGCAATGCTATAAGGAAGAGCCCTAATCAGCCCTATTTCACCTACAAAATAGGGATTTGTTCACTTTTCTTCCACTAAACCTTCCAAGGTGTCTTCATGGACTTTTTTTTATTTTGTGGGGGCTTTGAGATTTTCTAGGTTTTGGACCCTAGAATGGCTGTTTAGTCCTTGTGCTGATTTTAAGGGTTTTAGAGGGTTTACAAGCTTAACCTACTATTTGGTCTTTTAGGGTGCCTAAATGGATTTTAAACACTTTATTATTCCTTCCAAGGGGTCTCCTATCACTCCCCTATAACCTCCATGTTCACTCTTCAAAAGATCTCCATAATCCTTGCAAGAAAACAAGCTCTATTTCTATTTCTTCCCTAGCTGGGCATGCTCTAGCTCACCCAGGGTAAGAGATTAAAGTTTTTTGCTAGAGTTTTGAAGGGCCCTACTTTTCCACAATATTCCCAAGAGGCCATAAAATTCCTATAGTGTGATAGTGAGTTAACTCATTCTTTATCGAAGTTGTTGAAAATAGGACAACAAACTGATTGAAAAAAAAAAGATTTTTAAATCTATAAAATAAAGTACTATCAAAGAAGAATTACTAAAAAAAAATTTATTATAATTGGTCAAATATACTATGCCAAGAGGTAAAATTCTTAGAAATGAAGCTTAAAAGCTTTAAAAGTTAGAAAAAATTGTATTTTTTCCTTCAAAATCATGCTACAACATGCTGACGATACAACTAATATGAACTTCTTGCATTTTAGGGTTTGGCAAGAATTTTATATCTCCTCCTAGGTATTTTCCATCCATCCTTAGGGTTTACATAAACCTCCTTAGTTTTTTAAAAGGAAAACCTACAATTTCTTGCAAAGTCAACATTTTTGCAAAAATTGCAAAATTGCAATAGAGCAACTTTTGTAATTTTTCTTGCTTGCTGTTTTTAATACTTCTAACTTGTTATTTATGTGATCCCTTAGAATTTTAATGCTAGGAACCCTTTCCTAAGATAGTGACTCATCCCTTAGGTTACCCATTACCCTATGGTAAGGCATACCTTTCTATTTAGGTCATTTATGACTCTTCCTAGGATAGCTTTACTTCCTACACCCTAGCTATCACACTTAGGTCCAATGACCTTTATTCCTACTAAAAAAATCTGTCTTGGAGCATAACACAACAACAATGAAAATGTGAGGGCCCTATGTTTCAAGGTGCACCTTGTAATGTCCCTAATTGCAAGGGCTTATAATATTGTCCTATTTTTTCCAAGGAACCAATTTAAAAGATTATCATTTCATTATTTAATCAAATATAAATTCTTTATATATGTTCATATCTTATCTACTACATTGTATGTATAGGCTAGGTCATCTAAGGATTGTTAAGGAGACTACATTAAAGGCTTGATAGGACCTTGGTCCCTGCCTTTCAAATGAGTGCTTCCCATCCCTCACCATGCTTAGATGCTATATAATACCTCAATCCTTGAACATTGTGGTGGAGTCCCATAGCTTGATAAACTTAAGCCCAAGAGCCATTATACTCTCCTCTTTCCTTAGGACTTAGCCCTACCCTCTTATCCACCTAGCTCTTACTAATTATCATAATCTTGAGATCTTTCTTTAATCATATCTCTTCTTAATTAATTACATCGATTAGATGTTTATTTATTTTATTTAATTATGTCAAAAGAAAGAAAATATTCATTCTTATTACCTTGGTATTTCCATATAATTATGTCACCTCCTTATTATCTTAATTAATTTTAAGCAAAATTTAAAATAACAAATGTTTACCTTATTACCTCTTTTTCTTTTCTAAGAGTCACAAGCTTTTAGAATACAAATCCTTTGAAAAGTCACAACACTTCATAGTTATAATCCTTTTGAAATGTCACACCACTTCATAATTAAAATCCTTTGAAAAAGTCTCAATACTTTATAATCACAATATTTTTGAAGAGTCACAACTATTCATTATTATGACCCTTTTGAAGGTTCACATCGTTTCAATATCACTCATACCTTTTCAAAAATTCAATTCCTTATTTTCTTCATGATATTTCTTTCCTCTTCCATTTCTCCTCTTTGAACTCATCTCTTCTCCTCTTCCTCCTTTTTCCTCTCTAAAATATACTCTCCTCCCTTTTTTAATTTTAAGGAGTCATGTTTGTTTGTTAAATCTCTCTTGACTTTTCATTAGATTTAGCTAAATTATATTATTCTATGTTATATTATTTACTCACTTACTTATTTGTGTTTATTATTATTTATTATAAAATTCTATTTCGAAAGTTAACATACTGTCTACAATAATGTCTCTTGTATTTAATTTTCTTACTTTATTTACTTTTTGAAAAATTATTATTATTTATTTATTTAAAATATCATACTAATTATTATTTCATAGTTTTACAAATATAACTTTATTATCATTATTTATTTAATAACATTTTACTATCTAATTATTATTAAAATTTTATCTTAAAATAGGGATATTATAGTCTACCATTCCTTAAATTGCTTGTCGTCCAGCAACTATATAACTTCTTTTGTTGAGTTGAAATTTATATTTCTTTTAGTCCAAATTCTTAGGTTGCTATCATGGATATGTTTGGATCATTTCTAATAGTCATTAAACTTCTACATGAGTCTTTGATATAAATTATTTTTCTATATCGTCTTAACCCTACAGGCTGGCTAGATCATGCTCTAATACCACTATAATGCCCCTACTTGCAAGGGCTTATAATATTGTTCTATTTTTTCCAAGGAACCAATTTAAACAATTATCATTTCATTATTTAATCAAAGATAATTCTTTATATATTTTCATATCCTATCTACTACATTGTATGTATAGATTAAGTCATTCAGGGATTGTTAAGGAGACTACATTAAAATCTTGACAAGACCCTGATCCTCACCTTTCAAATGAGTGTTTTCCATCCCTCACTATGCCTAGATGCTATATAGTACCTCAGTCCTCAAACATTATGGTGGGGTCCCATAGCTCGATACACCTATGCCCAAGAGTTAGTACATTACCCTCTTGCTTTTGGACTCACCCCTACCCTCTTGTCCACCTAGTTCATACTGATTATCATGACCTTGAGATCTTTCTTTAATCATTATATCTTCTTAATTAATTACATTGATTAGATGTTTATTTCTTTTATTTAATTATGTCAAAAGAAAGAAAATGTTCATTCTTATTACCTTGGTATTTCCATATTGTTACCTCCTCATTATCATAATTAATATTAAACAAAATTTAAAATAACAAATGTTTACCTTGTTACCTCTTTTTCTTTTCTAAGAGTCACAACCTTTCATAATACAAATCTTTTGAAAAGTCACAACACTTTAGAGTTATAATCCTTCCAAAAAGTCATAACACTCCATAACTAAAATTCTTTGGAAAAGTTCAAATACATTGTAATCACAATATATTTGAAGAGTCACAAATATTCATTATTATGACCCTTTCAAAGGTTGACATCCTTTCAACATCATTCATACCTTTTCAAAAAGTCACTTATTTTCTTCATGATATTACTTTCCTCTTCCATTTCTCCTCTTTGAACTCCTTTCTTCTCCTCTTCCTCCTTTTTCCTCTCTAATATAAACTCTCCTCCCTTTTATATCTTAATTTTAAGAAGTCATGTCAGTTTTTAAAATCTCTCTTGACTTTTCATTAGATTTAGTTAGTTTATATTATTCTATGTTAGATTATTTATTTACTTACTTATTTGTGTTTACTATTATTTATTATGAAATTCTATTTAGAAAGTTAACATACTTTCTACAATATTGTCTCTTGTATTTAATTTTATTTTTTTATTTACTTTTTGAAAAATTATTATTTTTTATTTATTTAAAATGTCATATAATATTAATAATATAATATAAATTAAATAATTATTATTTCCTAGTTTTACAAATATAACATTATTATCATTATTTATTTAATAACATTTTACTATCTAATTATTATTAAAATTCTATCTTAAAATAGGGATATCACACCCCGACACCAAAAATTATGCAAGTCTAGTTCCATCTTGCCCATGTAGATTGACAAACTTTTGATGTGTTGCTTTCTGTAATTCTAAATCACTTAACTCACAAGGTGGGTATCTGTTCTATTTGACAATGGTGGATAGATTGGAAGTGGTACCCTACCACTCTTGTCACTAGATACAAAACAATTTTGTGGTATCAGTGGCTCTCTTCCCATCTATTAATGGTGGATACCCTCAACTAGCACTAGTATCTGGAGTCTTCCCTTTCTTAGTGGAGAAATTATTTCAACACTATATGGAGTGCCATTAATAAGCATAATATTTTCTATTTTTCTTGGTAGATAGTGTATCAAGGTCTTCCCCTTGGGCCTCAACTCAAGCATATTAGGGTTTCAGATCCTTGGTGTCCATTCTATGAGCAACTAGAGTCATTTTTGCATTTTTTTTTCTCTGTAGACATGCCCAAAACTATTGGCACTGGATTCATGATTTCTTTAAGCCATTTCGACCATAACCTTTTTCCTGTCATATGGTTCTATTGGGTGACTCCCCTAGATTCCCTAGGCAATTTACCCAGATTTGGCATACCTTCACGATGGAGATTTTATTTACTTTGTGGAAAGATAGGAATACTATTCTTTTCACTCACAATTTTCTTGACATAAATGTTGCTATGTATAATAAAGCACACATTTGTAACACTAAAATGATACAAATTCAAATCCAAGCCAATAAGGTGGCTCTGGAGGTGTCCTGCCTTTAGAATCTACTCAATCATTAGGGTAATGCTCCATGTACAATCACTACAGTGGCTCCTGATGCCTTGGTAGATCACACTCCACTTAGGGGTTGCCATTGTGGGCACAACTCTTCTACCTACCGCACTTATATGCCACACTCATAGGCTTTTTGCCACCACTCTCCTAGTGGTGGTGATGGTGGTCAGTGACACCACTTAGCTTCTCCACCTCATCATGGCTTAGGTTGGTCCCCAAGTTTGGTGGCTCCCCCTCTTGGTGCTCCTTTTGTTGTTTTTGGTAAATGAAGTTTTCTCTTGGAGTTGGCTAATTCACCCCTGTGAGTTGATACAAAAGATAAATACCAAGTCCCTGATGATGTTACTGATGGCTGGATTGTTCCCAACCTACCTACGAATCCTAGGGATGATTAGGATTTCCATGATTGTGATGAACCACCTCCCTTAGCTGGCACTACTTTGGTAGCTTGAGGGGTTGCTTAATATTTTTTTTAAAGAATATTTGTTAATTCTAGCTTTGGCCATGTGAACTTTTGTGGGGTGATCTTGTATCCCTCAACCCTTTTTTGTGAATTGTAACTAGTATAATATTTATTAATAGAAAAGGACTATCCATCACCAAAAAAAAATTGACACCAAATTTTTTATTATAAGGTAGTGTGAACTTCTAACTTAGAAATCAAATAATATTGGATTAAAAGAAAAATATAATTAAAAATAAAAGAAAAATTATTGTCCTCTAATGGTACTCTCTACTCTAAAACCAAATATGTGATTAATCCTCCAATAATGATTGCAAATAAAATTGATCTGTGTGGAAATTCTCCACTCTCACATTTTGGGAAGGATTGGATCATCTTTAGGCAAAGTTCTAGGAATGGACATTGGAAAACTTCTAGGAATAGACATAGATCACAAATACAAAAAGAAATAAGATTATTAATTAACTTGAATCTAGGAGTCAAATCTTTTTTTTTTTTTTGTCATAAATAGATCATTTTATGATTTACAATATTCAAAATTTCAAGGACACATAAAAAATATATCCATTCTAGACAAAGAGAACATCATATGATTAAAATTTTCAAGTTTCAAACTAGTGCATATATATTTTAACCTAATCAAAATGCTCCCAAGTATGAGTAGGAGAGATTTAGACAAGTTCAAAGAGATAGAATAAGGAAATTTTTTCTTAATAGAAAACCAAATCAACACTCAAAATGAAATTAATAACAATGAAGATAGAGACAAAGTGAGATAGTTGAGGAAAATGAAAGACTTTGGTTACAAAGCAAGATAAACAATGAAGAGAAATAAACTAAAAATAAAAAAATAGATGGACATGATCTATAGCTCAATACATGGTAGAGGGAATGATTGAGAGTAAAAAGAAATATGAGGAAGAAATCAGAAATTTGTAGCAGTATGAGGATTTGTTCAAGAAAAATATCTTAGTAGAGAATATTATAAAAATAATGAAGAAATACTATCAACTTATAGACAAATCTCTCTTGATTCATAATGACATTGGGGATCAACTCATTTTGTGGGAAGAAGCTCATTAAAAGAATCTGAACATCTTCCAAAGAAAACAAATAGCTGTAGAAAATTTTGAGTGTAGTTGAAAAAGCATTTGATAAGGAGGATGAAAATTCAATAATTCTAGAAGATATAAATTCTAGCCAGGAAAGAAGCTCCCTAGAGGTGGTCAAAGATTCTAAAGAAAATATAAATACATAATAGAAAATGAAAAAAGATAATGGTAGAGTAGTTGTATTCCTTTTTAGGCTAGTTTAGGATCAGACTTTTCCTTCAAATAAAGATAAACTAGTACCTAAATGCAGTAGGAAAGATGCTCGAGCCAATTGAGAAGTGAATCAAATATTAGAAGGAATCAATCATTTAGATAGATATACAAAGGAACTACATACTCCTACTCATGGGGGTAATAACAATGGCATAAACACAATAAGTGAAGAAGAACTAGATCAATAAGTGAGTAATATTTCAAGGAAAATAGATGGCTAGTTACTAATTTTGACAAAGAAAACATAAAAACAATAATGACATATAAGGAATAAACTCACTAAATTTTGGCAAACACAACCTAAGAGGAAAAACCCCATTGAGGAAGATATAATAAAATCAAAAGATAAAGAAATAAGTGGAGAGGGGTGCATTATACCCCATATAAACTCTTATAATAAAAAAGGACTATTCATCTTTGAATATAAAGATAGAAAAATTAAAAAGGGAAAGAAGTAGCCATACAACAATTTTGGGAAGCATTAGAAGTTTGGGAGGAAATTGACGAGGAGTACTTAGAACAACTAGGAGTTGAGGAGGACTTTGAAAATGTAGATGATGAAATCAACAACAAAATAATGCAATAACTAGTAGAAGAGACTGTGAAACTATCGTAGAAAGTATTGAGAAAGTAAGAATTAATTTAGGAAATTTGGGTCTCATGGAAAATACATAATGCTCTAAACATCCCAAATGTGGTAAACTAAATAAGAAATGGGGTAGGAAATTAGTAGCTAAGCTTAGAACCAAAAAATGTAAGGTAGGAAAGCAAAAGAAAATTAATGATTTATTGAATGTAGGGAATACAAAACCATGAAAATAACTATGTGGAATGTTAGGGCCTTAAATACCCCTAAAAAAAAATCTTACTAAAGCATTACCTAAAAATTTTTGAATCATAAATAATATTAATATAAGAAATGAAATTAAATAAAGGAGATAAATTTAGTAAGAAAATTGATTTATGGAAAATGGTATTACATGAGTTAGATGGTGCCTCAAGAGGCCTAGGAATTTTATGAGACCCTTGAAAAGTCATTTTTGAATTACAAGAATCACACGAAAATTGGATGGGAAGTAGGGTGATAGACTTCAAAAGTGAATTAAGTTTCAGCCTTATCAATGTATATGGACCTATTCCTAATTCAAAAACAAGAACTCATTAGAAGTAGATCAATATTTTCCCAAAAACAAATGAAAATCAAGACTTCCTTTTAGGAGGATATTTCAATGCAATTCTAAATCATCAAGAGAAACCACAAGGGCTTAGAACTATGTCACAAGCTACAAAAGACTTCAAAATTTGGTTTAGAGATAATTAATTAATTAACATTCCTACTAACAATGGCCTATATAAATGGAAAAATAGAAGAAAAGGGTTATATAATATAGTTGAAATGTTGGACATATTTATATTCAAATGAGATCTCATTTCCTTTAATTTTTCCTTTAACATGTCTATTCTTCCCCAATTTGGTTTAGATCATTTTCCAGTAAGATGAGATATAATAGAAGCAACTAAACCTCTTAGAAATCCATTTAAGTGTGAAAAAAATGTGGTTAAAAAATGTTTCATTTTATGTCTAGACTTAAGGCAATAAAAGATAAGGTTTTGAAATGTCATTAGGAAAACTTCAACATTATATTCAAAGTTAAGTTAAGAATGAACAAAAATTAAAATATCTTAATGTTATATCTTGAAAGAATCTAGAAAAGGAAAATTTGATGTCAAAGGTGATTAAGGCATATTTCTAGGATACTCTTGCAAAAGTAAAACATACAAATGTTTGAATTTTTCTACTTATAAAATAATAGAAAGTGCACATGTTAGAATTGATGAGTTTGCAAAAAAGAGTGAAAATGAAAGCAGCATCAAGCCGGATGATTACAAAAGCTTTTTTTACTATGAACCTAATACCCTTCCAAATATATCTAAAACAAAGGAGGCTTCATCTCCTAATTCTCTCAAATCTCCAATGGTTATAGCATTGTAGATAGTGCAACCCGAGTCTTAGTTTGAAGGACTAGACTCATAGTCAAAGGCTACTGAGCTAGTTCAAACTGATTCTAATGGACCTAAGTTAGAGATAGTGGAACTCAAGCTATATTGAATTTCATGATGAAGATAGTAGAACTCATTCAAAACCCAAGAGCCTAGATGTTAGTAAGATATGTTACAAGGCATCATGCACCTAATCAAATCATTGGAGACAAATCTAATGGAACAATGACAAGAATTAAATTAAAAGGTACATGTTTACCCACTAAATTTGAACCTATAAATGCTAAAGATGCTATGAAAAATGAAGGTTGGATTGAAGCAATGAATAAAGAGATAGAATAGATAGAAAAGAATAAAACTTGGACTCTTGTTCCTAGACCCAAGGATAAAAATGTAATTGGCACAAAGTAGGTATTTAGAAATAAGCTAAATGAAGATGGAAAAGTTTCAAGAAATATGGCAAGACTAGTATGTAAAAGATATTCTCATGAAGAAGGTATTGGTTATGGTGAGACTTTTTGCTCATGTCACATGATTAGAAGGTGTTAGAACTTTACTAGCATATGTGGCACACAAAGGATTTAAATTATACCAAATGGATTTTAGATCTACATTCTTGAATGGATTTCTTGATGAGGAAATCTACATTGAACAACCAAAAGGTTTTGTAGATCCTCCTAAAAGAGACATGGTTTTAAAGTTACAAAATGCATTATATGGTCTCAACTAAGTTCCACGAGCTTGGTATGAAAAGCTTCATAATTACTTGGTACAGGTTGACTTTCAAAGAACAAATGATAATAGTAGTCTATTTATCAAATAAGGACCAAACAAGAAGATTGTGTTGGCAAAAATATTTGTTGATGATACTCTATTCATAGGAAATAATGACCTGTGCAAAGCATTTTCAAAAGAAATGAGTAAAGTATTTGAAATTTTGATGTTTGGTGAGATACAATTCTTTGTTGGATTGTAGATACAATAGAACAAAAATGACATCTACATCACTCAATCTAAGTATATCAAGGAGATATTAAAGATATTTGGAATGGAAGATTCAAGACTAGTTGGAACCCCTATGTTTATTGAACATAAGCTTTACAAGAATGATGATTCCAAAAAAGTAGATTAGATGAAATATAAATCAATGACTAGAAAATTACAATATGTGGTGCATACTGTATGGATGGATATGTGGCCTTTGTTAACACACACACTTTAACATGGTCATTACCTATGAAATCATCTTAGGATAAACATGACGTTGTTTACCCAAGACACCCGATAGTCTGACATGTTCCCTCCTATCTAGAGGGATTTTGCCTATTTAATGCCCTTAGAGATGAGACTTAGGCAATCAAACCCTCTAAGAATGAAGGATTTGATATGCTACTAATCTATGTGAGAATGAAATGTAATCTAAAATGAGATATGGAGTTAATCTAAAAACATGTAAAGGAAACTAGATTAAGCATATGCATATTTAAACTAAATGAGCTTAAGCTAGGAATGTAAATGTGTGCAAATATATGAGCTAAGTGAGTATGAATTTCAACAACAATTCGATATCAATTCAATTCAACCTTTTTAATGAGGAATTATGAGTTGCTTAAATAGAATTCCTAGAATCCATCAATAGGTGAGATCAACTTGGATCGACAGTCAGTATTGAAGCAAAGATTTAGTTAAGATGGAAACTTCCTTGTGCACGTGAAGTGAACTATTTCTAACCTGAGTGTGATGAGCAGTTAATTGAACTTGTCATGAGTGGGAGATCAAGTTAACTAGATAGATTCCAATTCGAGAGATAGTTTACTCAGAGTTTCCATTTAGAACTGAAGAGAGGATTTATTTAATTTAATAAGTGAGATATGAGCTCATAAATTTCTTTTTTCATTTAATTGAATAATCACATTCAATTAACTAAACTGGGTATGATTATTAAATTAAACATTTTAATTCCCTAGTACATTAGTCTTAGGATATAATTTAATTTAATTAAAGTATGAATACTTCATAATTAAATTAAATCTTAATCAATAGGTTTAATGTGACTAATATGAGTCAACACTTTGGGAATTAAATAAAGAGTATGATTAATGCAGATTTAGGTTTTTTGCATTTGATAATGAAGTCAATTAGCGACAATTAGAATGAGAATAGCCTAATGAGATAGGTCTTTAGAGTTGATCAGAAATAGACCATATTTCGTATAATGGCAATGACCCAATTTTGGGGTATTACATTTTTCCCCTCTTTGAATCAATGTATGAGCAACAAATTTGATTCAAAGAAAATTAGAAAGCATGATTCTAAGATCAAGAGATAAGAGTGGTCTCGAAGTTGATGATATAGAGATCAATTGATAAGATTTTAAGGACTATCTCTAGAATGGAGCTTGATCCTAAGGAATCCAAGTAGAATAACTAGATACCCAAATTGATAAGCATTTTAAAGATTTCCTTCATAAAATAGTTGAACCTTTAAGGATCCAAACAAAACATCTAGATACTTGATATTGATAGCATTTAAAAGACCATCTCTAGAATAGAGCATAATCTTTAAGGATCCAAACAAAACATTTAAATACCTAAAATTTGATAAGCATTTAAAAGATCATCTCTAGAATTATGCTTAATCTTTAAGGATCTAGATAGAACATCTAGATACTTGACTTTGATAGCATTTAAAAGATCATCTCTAGAACAGAGCTTAATCTTTAAGGATCTAGATAAAACACCTAGATACTTGAAAGTGATAGCATTTAAAAGATTATCTCTAGAATGGAACTTAATCTTTAAGGATCTAGACAGAATGTCTAGATACTTGAGATTGATAGCATTTAAAAGATTGTCTCCAAAATGGAGCTCAATCTGTAAGGATCTAGAAAAAACACCTGGATACCTGAATTGATAAGCATTTAAAAGATTATCTCCAGAACGGAGCTTAATCTTTGAGGATCTAGATAGAACACCTAGATACCTAAGATTGTATTTATGAGCCATAGAATCATCCCTAGAACGAGGCTTGATCCTTAGGAATTGAGGTTTAGATTGTCCCGATACCTATACTCAACTAATGACAAGATGGAATAGATGAAAAATATGCCAAAAAGAGGGAAACAAGGTGCCTTGAGTGATGAGGACATGAGATGGGAATGAGATGCCTTGAGCAATAAGGATTCATATTGATTTGAATTTCAAGTTCAATGATGTAATCATCCTACCCCCTCAGGAGTGAAATTGAAAGATGACACACCAAAAATATGATGTAAAGTAGTATGTAGAGGAAATTCAAGCTTTAACAGATTGTAGAAGTGATCAAAATGATCAGAAGCTATTATGAAGAGATCAGAATGATCTAAAGAAATATAGAAAACACCAAAACAATTTGAAGAAATAAAAAAAATATCAAAATGATCAAAAGAAATTTGGAAGAGATCAAAACAATTTGAAGAAATATAGAAAAGATCAGAATGATTAGAAGAAATTTGGAAGAGATCAGAATAATCTAATGAAATATAGAAAAGATTAGAATGATTAGAAGAAATTTGGAAGAGATTAGAACAATCTGAAGAAATATAGAAAAGATCAGAATGAATAGAAGAAATTTGGAAGAGATTCGAAGTGATTTCGAGGTCCAAAATACCAAGTTTGACCAATAGTTGACCAAAGTTGACTTCTTTCTAGATTTGAGATGAAATTTGAGGAAATTTGAGGTGAAAAGATTCCAAGATTCACTAGGTATCAACAAAAATTTGGACTGCACAAGCATTCAATTGCACTAGTCCCAACATTGCAAAATGCATTTTTGAGCCACTTAAGTGTGTCGGATTTTGAATTTGATCACGAAAATGAGTTCAAAGTTGCCAAAAGAGGCAAGAGGGTGATTAATCAATCATTTATGTAGTTGTGAAGAAACATGATACTTTGTAAAGATCCATAGTTCCCCATCACAAAGGATGAAATAGAGTTGCAATTGAATCGCGTGCTTATGCAAGTGAAGTATGCAATGCAAGACTATGTTAAATGCAATTCTAGGTTTGATTACCAAGCCTTGATAATTTATCATCACTAGACATAAGAAAAAATCCCATATGTCGTACAATTCCCACTGACATTACAATCATAGGAATATGAAGAGGAAATATGTTATAAGTTTGTCGAGATTAAATGTAAGCATTCGAGGCACAAGAAACTAGAATAACTAGAACATTTGTCCCTTTTAATGTAGCAAGTTAACATAAGCATCAAAACATAAATGTTAGGATGATTAGAATTTTTCTTGCATGGCAAGCACACCAAACACATGAGAGATCCAACTTATGCTAAGTATTTAGTAAGTATTTTGTCCACAACAACTATTGCATTCATAACCTGAGATAGAAATGTGCTAGGTATACTCGCAGTGACCCATACATTCACTCAGTAGGACAAGTATTAGTATTTACTATAGCATGAAGAGTACACACCAATAGACAAGGAGAAGAACCAACATTATTGATGTATTCATATAAAAGGAGTCAAGGACACCCAGACATCCAATACAAGATGGAGGCTCTTAAGTGGACACCCCTTTTATTGGATAGGTCAACCAATTTGAACTAAACCATAGATAGAAAACAAAGAAAAGATCATGCCCCCATTCATTACTTCTCTAGTAAAAAATGACATCATCAAATTGCTTGAGGAGACATGATAAAGAAAAATCAAAGTAAACAAAGAAAATCCTCAGCATATCCAAACATGTCATTTTGAGTTCATTTTTGTCTCATAAGATTGATATCAAGTGTCAATGTCCAAAACATGTTTGAAATAAATTTCTTTAGTAGGGTGACAACATTAGGTAGATGCAGTTAGAATGACTGGTAACTGAAGTCAAAGAAGAATCTTCAAGGTGAAGAACCTAAGAGGATTGAGTGACAGTAGACAAACACAACCAAGACAACTAGTGACTGACACAAGAGAGATCTTCCATAAAGGAATCTGGAGACATGACCCAAGCAATAGTATGTAGACACAGCTGAAATAACTAGTAACTATTATGAAAGAGATTCTATGAGGATAATCTTGAAAAGAGTGACACTTAGTGATAGTAGGCAGACACATCCAGAATGACTAGTGACTGTCACAAAAGAGATTCTATGAGGAGAGTGTCAAAAAGTATGACACTAGCAATAATAGGTAGACACAATGAGGACCAATAGTGACCATCATGCTAGAGATTATGAGGAGAATCTCAAACAAAAGTGACACTAGTGACAATAGGCAGACATAGCCAGAATGCTTGGTGACTGTCGCAAAAGAGATTCTATGAGGAGAATCTTGAAAAGAGTGACACTAAAGGGGAATGCCCCTAAGCTGTGACAAGACTCAATCCATGGATACATGAGAAAAAGTAGGAAAAGTAGTAAAGCAACTATATAGAAAGCTAGAAGATGCACTATAAGATGAAGCATTGGGAATAAGAGGTGCTTGTTTACTAGGTTTTCACCTTCTTGGTGGAAATTCTCTTTTTTGATACCATGATGCCTATTTCTAGGTTTCCATGGATGACACTTTTTTGTTTTTCAATTTTTTTGTATTTTTCTCTTTTTCATTTTAAATTTTTTTTTTTTGGATTTTTCATTTTTTTTGGTGTTACCAAGGCGCCTATTGCTAGGTTTTCACCAAGGTAACAACTTTTTCTAGACTTTTTTGAGATTTTTATGATTTTTTTAAGGACATTTTCAAAATTTTGGAACTTTTTCAGAGATTACTAGATCTCAAGAAGGATTACCTTGATTTTTTTCTAGTGTCTAGCAACGTGTAGGACAAAATGTAGTAGCAAGCTAGTGGACAAGTGAAGATGGATAGGCACAGAGTATGAAGCGGTGAATGTGACCTTGGAGGAAAGTGTTCACAAGATTACCCAAGCTAGGGAAAATGATATAACAATATAAGATCATGGTGTAATGAAGGTTGTCACATAAGTAATCCAAGAAAATTACCATGTCAAGAGATTGTTGCGAATTGAGTTTTCTTCTTTCTTTTGTTGATCAAGACCAGAGGGTTAACTAAATAGGATAGAAAAGTTTGTTATGGACATTATGAGTCAATGACTTTGGGAATGAGGACATCTTAAAGGATAAGCAAGATCATGATAGGAAGGTGCCACAAGAAGTGGTTTTCACCATAGGATGGATTTATTTATCTTTACTTTTTCTACCAAGGTGCCTATTTATAGGTTTTCATCAAGGCACTTTTTTTTTTTTGGGGTTTTTAGAGTTTTTGGAAAGAATTCAAACCTTTCTCAAGTTAGATAACACTCCTATATGAAAGATAAGTAATGATAAGCCAAGGCCATAGCAAGGTATACTCAAAAATGCTCATAAGGTAATGGAAGGGAGATAGTAGAAAAGATATATGGCAGATAAGGTTTTAGGCTATGGATGAGATAAATGGGATGGAAGGATAAAAGGTGGACTAGATAGGGTATTGAAAGGGACGTGCAAGGGGAGAATAAAAAGTGGGTAAAATCAACATTGACACACACCTTGAAGGGTAGTGGTATGATGGAGCAAATATGGATGAAATAGATTGAGGCTTAGATATATGAGGTAGCAATGTTATTTTCGAGAGGGGTGGAGTAGAAGGTTTTAAAACCATTTTAGGAAGATGTTGGAAAGAAGATGGAGTGGAAGCCTTTGGAAGCTTGAATGTCAACTTTGATTTTTTTTCAATATTCAAGTCCTTCAAAAGAGACTTGGGAATCCATATAACTTTTGATTTTCCATTACATGCTTTGGAATTTATTTCTTCAATAAAAAACTTAAGAACCCACACTTTTCTTGGTTGAACTCTTTGAATAGTGGACCTTTGTGGTCTCTTTTTCATATTTTCCTTCTTGACATTCACATGTCGATTAGAGGAGACATAGCGAGCTTTTGAGAATGAATTCATGCACTTGTGTTTGAGTTGATAATCCAAATTGCTTCCAAAAGGCTTAGGATTTGTGGATGAATGAGGCCAATATGACTAGTTTATATGGAAGGGTGGATGTGAAGAGTTCAAGTATTTGTATCTTTGTTGATCTTGGGGTAGGGTAGGAGAAACGTGTAATGAGCTGAGTGTGGAAGTAGGAGATAGAGGAACATAAGGTCCCAATATGGATGGAAGGTTTGAAGGTTTTACCTTATATGAATAGGGACCAAGGATAGATTTAGAAAATGTGAATGGACCATGAGTATGGATATCAACATCTTTAGAGTGAGCAATATGACCAAATCCATCAATAGATTTATGAGTAACTATTATAGGAGCAACACCTTTGATAGGAGTATTTAAAGCTTAAGCATAGTTTGGAAGTAAATGTAGTGAGGTAGAACAAGAGGGTGAGTGAACACTTTTATCTTCAAAAGGAATTTTAGATAGTCTGGGAAAAGTATCCTTCTCTTGGTCTTTAATAGTCTCCTTAAGGGTGGTAGAAGGGATATCTTGATCTTTCTTAGTAGAGGTGCATGACATGGGAGATGGAGGACTATGTGGCTCCTGAGATGGATGCACGGGATCTTGGAAGATTTGAAAGGGAGTGAAGGAATTTTTGTCTTGATCAATATTTGTTTCTTCATCGTTTAAGTAATACTCTTGACATGGATCCATTCCTAAGGACAAGGTAGAATGTGGAGTTTGCATGGTAGGCTCTTGAAGAGATAGTGAAGGGCTAGTTGGAGTGGAAATAATAGGAGTAGCAACACATGAAGGTTTTGGATCTTTAGTTTGAGTAGTATGGGCGAGGTTTGTAGCTAAGTCAAGATTAGCTTGGGTTTCTTTTAGAGGCATCCCTTGAGGGTACACATAGTCAACAAGGGAAGTAGTGAGTTCTTTGTTTGGTGAACATGTGTTGGAAACATTGGATACTTTAGAAGGTGGTTGTATGTTAGAAGAGATAAGTGTCACATTTAAACCATTACTAGACTTTGTTTCATGATGTTGATCCTTCTTGAGAGTATAATCTATAGTAGATGAGAGCTTAGATTTTCAAATTATGTCATTGTCAAAGAGATCTTGGATCTTTTTTTCCAGCTCTTTACAATGTGAAGTTTTATGTAAATTATGTCTATGATAGGCACAATAATTACTCATAAAGGATAATCTTTCCAAACTGACCTTAGGTAACACAATGAGTTTCTTTTGAAGAAGTTCTCCCAAAGTTGATTCATAATATTTTCCCAAAGGGGTGAAATCACAATTTGGTTTAGGTTCCCAAGGTTTTTCTTCAAAGATATTTCTAGATTACTTGGGTGTTTGTGAAGTGTTCTCAGATATCTTTGATTCAAGATCACAAGAATATGATTTTTGGTTGTCATGGGAGGAAGGGAAATTTTCTCTCAAGGAGATTTTTTTGGATGATGTTTCATCTTCCTCCTTTAGTCTTTGAAGTTGAGCACTGATTGATTGGATTTTTTGCTTCATGTTTGTAATAAGTAGCTTTTCTTCCTCATTAGGAATATTGGATTTAGCACATTTGTTGTTAGCCATTTTGATGTACTATGTTTCAAGTATTGAAAGTGAAGTTTTACAACATAAGTCAAGTTTCCATAGTCATAGACAATGACAAAAGGCAAAAGCTTAGACAAGGACCACACTAGAACATAGTCTCAATGGGACAGGATAAAAGCATTGTATACTAAGGCATGCATAGTTTGATTTGAAGGCTAGAACAACCAAAGATTATGACTATTGTAATGTAGAGTATGACAAGAACTAAAGAACAAGAATCAATGGAAACTTAAAGATGAGACTAGTCAAAGTAAAGGTCATGAATCTTTAGCTAAGCCAAATGCCACTTCTTGGGACTATTTTTAGACAAAGAAGTAGTTAAAATAATGTATGAAATAGACTTGGTATAGAGTGCAGATAGCTCTAATAGAATAACTTGATAGTTTAAACTCAAGATCTCACATGAAGATCTTCTAAGAGGCACGCAAGAAAGTACACAAGCACAGGTGAAGACTTGGGACAACATTAGAATTTTGTCTGAGGATGTGCTTCAGGCCACACAAAGAAGTGCAAAGTTGACAAAAAAATAAGGACATCTAAGGAAAGATCTCATGTGGATATGTGCAACTATTTTTGTGAGAACCTAGACAAAGCCACATGAAGAAGTGACAGGAAAAAAGCTACTCATGCAAAATTTTGAAAATTGTACATGAAAATGGAGACTAGACTAATAGTAGACTTGGATTTTGAAGAGATTTTTAATAGTTTTGACCTATGCCAAATAGATTGGAGGTTTGTTTGAAAGATAACAATGGATTGTAGGGTTGATTTTCAGATTTGTAAAAGTGGTGTTGGGTTCAAAATAGGACCAAGTGTTTTCAACAGAACACAAGAAGCAAGTAGTAGTCGAATACAATCCAACTAAGGGCAAAGAAACTTAGAGGGATAGGGGATTCTTGAATTTTAGTTTGTTTGAGCAAGTTTGGAGATGTTTAGGACTCAATAAAAAACACACTTTATCCCTAAAAATAGAAAATGGTAGAGAAGGTAAAACCTTTGTCCCACAACTTATGTGCATGTGTGTACCTCACAAAACTGTGTCACCCCCTATAGGGTGCCTGTGTTTTTGGTATATTCAAAGGACTCCATAGTATATGTTGAACAAGTGCCCTTGTGGTAGGGGATGAGTGCATATACCACCTTCAAACATCCAGTAGCATGCCTATGGTGAGTTCTAAAGGAGAGATTCTTCCCCCTCCTTGCACAAAGATTATGCCTCCTTTTGGAGGTGAATCAGGTGGCTTCTAACTAAAAGGTTTATAGTTGGCTTCCATTTGAATTAATTCTCAATGGCTGCACAAGTAGAGTTGAGACTAGCAGCCCACACTAGCATCTAAGAGTGCACACACTTGCTTAGCAAGACTAGGGCTGATGTTGGCCAGTGCAACAGACAAAGCTTTGCCTTAATATGTGATATCAAGAATCAAGGGAAAGAAATTAATCTAGCTTTAGAGTCTTTTGCTCTAAAAGGAATCTTGATTATAGTGAGTTGGAATCTTCAGCAAAAGGAGTGTGCTTATTTGGGTCATTCTTAGAGCTTGGATCACTCTGACAGGCCCTCTAAAGGATTAACTTGGACTGGTGATTTGAACGCAAGGGTCAAAGTTTATGATTTCCCTCAAGGGGAAAGAGCATACTTCTCTACCTTACTTTCTAATCCAAATACATAAAACAAGTTGATTATCGACTTAGCTTAATCAATATAGACTTGTCTTTTCTCAAGATTTTGACTCCCTAAAGGGAATCCATCATCCCTTCATAGAAAAAGACTCGTACTAGAGAACCACTAAGCTTCTTGCCTTCTTTGGAATGTTGTCTTTCAGAAGTGTTTAGGTTTCTGATTCACCCTAGGAAGTTCACAAGCCCTAATTAATCTATGTTTGGAAAGTAAGAAAGAAAACATGTTGTTTTTTGGGTTTTAAGAGTAATCTTCGTGAAACATATCTTTGGCTTTCATCTTGCAAATGTTTGGAGAGTTTGTATAAAGGATTCTTTGTCAAACATCCTATAGACAATTTTTAGGCTACAAAAAATTAGAAAAGCCGAAATAAAAAATTCTTCAGAGAAAATGTGTTAGTCAAATGGAAGCTTAACTATGGAAAATGAAATTTAACTTTTTTTGTTCTTTTTTATACCCATAAAAAAGCTTAGAAAATGCCAAAACCTATGAAAACATCAAAAGTCAAAATTATTTTATCTGCAATATTTCACGTGAAATCATACACAAGCTTGCACGAAGAAATGGTCTATGCTATGCAAAATCATGCACATATTTGTGCAAAGAAATGGTCTATACTATGTGAAATCATCCACAGATCTGTGCAAAGAAATGGTCTGTACAACATGAAATCATGCATAGATCTACACAAATAAATGGTCTATATTGTGTGAAATCATGCATAGATCTATGTGAAGTCTTTCACTGACCCACATGAGAAAATGAGGTGCCGCACAAAGACTTGTGCAATAGGGCACTTTTTTGCACGACAAGGTTTAGAACTTCATACAAGATCCTCAAATCCTCATGTGAAAATGGAATGTCTCATGCAAACATTCGAGTGACTATATGGAACAATGTAGATAGAATGCTAAAATAATAGAAAAAAATGTAGATGAGGCTAGAGAAATTGATTTCCTCCGCCTCATGGTGGGTGCTAGAAATGTATGCGTGGATATGTGGCCTCTATTAACACACACACTTCAATGTGGTCATTACCTATAGAATCATCTTGGGATCAAGATAGTATTGTTTACCTAAGACACCCAACAGTGCCACCCATTACCTCCTATCTAGAGGGATTTTTCCTATTTAATATCCTCAGAGATGATACTTAGGCAACCAGATCCTCTAAGAATGAAGGATTTGATATGTAAATAATCTATGTGAGATTTGCAATGTAATCTAAAATGAGATATGCAGTTAATCTAAAAACATGTAAAGGAAACTAGATTAAGCATATGCATATTTAAACTAAATGAGCTTAATCTAGGAATGTAAATGTGTGCAAATATATGAGCTAACTGAGTATGAATTTCAAAATCAATTCGATATCAATTCAATTCAACCCTTGTAATGAGGAATTATAAGTCCCTTAAATAGAATTCCTAGAACCCATCAATAAGTGAGATCAACTTAAATCGACAATTAGGATTGAAGTAAAGATTCAGTTAAGATGGAAACTTCCTTATGTAGGTGAAGTGAACTATTTCTGATCTAACTGTGATGAGTAGTTAACCGAACTTGTCATGGGTGGGAGATCAAGTTAACGAGATAGATTCCAATTCGAGAGATAGTTCACTCAGAGTTTCCATTTAGAACTAAAGAGAGGATTTAGTTAATTTAATAAGTGAGATATGGGCTCATAAATGCCTTATTTCATTTAATTGAATTATCACATTCAATTAATTAAAGTGGGTATAATTATTAAATTAAACATTTTAATTCCCTAGTACATTAGTCTTAGGATATAATTTAATTTAATTAAAGTATGAATACTTAATAATTAAATTAAATCTTAATTAGTAGGTTTAATGTGAATAATATGAGTCAACACTTTGGGAATTAAATAGAGAGTATGATTAGTGCAGATTTAGGTTTTCTACATTTGGTAATCAAGTCGATTAGCAACAATTAGAATGAGAATTGCCTAATGAGATAGGTCTTTAGGGTTGATCAAAAATAGACCAGAATTGGTATAATGACAATGAGCCAATTTTGGGGTATTACACATACAAGGCCTGATATTGCATTAGTAGTTGGTATGGTGGCAAGATTCTCAACAAATCCTAGAGAAAATGACATGATGGCAATCAAAAGAATCATGAGATATCTAAAAGGTACTAAAGACTATGGCTTATGGTACAAACTTGGAAGCAATTTGGACTTAAAGGTATTTACTAATGCTAACCCAGCAAGAAGTCTTGATGACAAAAAAAGCACTAGTGGTGGAGCATTCTTTCTTGGTAAAAGACTAGCGTCTTGGACAAGAAAGCAACAAAATTACATCTCTCAATCTATAATAGAAGCATAATATGTAGCAGTAGCAGTTAATTGTTTTAACATTATTTGGTTCAAACAATTGTTGGAAGGAATGAAGATAGAGATCAAGGATCCAAAGTCATATACTATGATAACACCAGTGCAATCAATATATCAAAGAAACTAGTGATGCATACCAAAACAAAGAACATTTCTATAAAATATCACTTCTTAGGAGAGTTGGTGCAGGATAAAGAAGTTAGATTGGAATATGTAAATATAAAAGAACAAAATGTGTCATTCCCCTATCTAAAGCTCATTAAATAGAGTTTAGTGATGAATCAACAAGAACAAGTTGAAGATCAATCAGTTGATGTAGAATTGATAAGGGCATATTGTAAATGAATTAGTATTTAAGGTACATTGATATTAATAGATTTTTTTCTTTGGCATGTATTGTCAAAGAGGGAGAAGTTTACTATCATATCTCATATAAATTTTTGTCATTCCAAAGAAGGAGAAGTTTTTTGTAAAAGGAAGAAAGTTCTGCGAATGAACTTGGTAGAAGTTGTTGTAGACAGAGGGAGTTCTCAAGAATAAATCCAAAATTTCATTATGTTATGACATGTTGTGTTTCCATCAATGCCAAAGAGGGAGATTTTTAGATATAATTGATTAATTATGTATTGTCTTTGATGTTACATAAATGTCATATCATTATCAATCAGTATATGCTAAGCTCACTTAGGCAGTGAAGATAGTTTTCTATGTCTATCAGGTGTTCCTAAGTTTACCAAGCTAAGAAGGTAGTATCTACTAAGTTCACTCAGGTGTTGAAGGAAATTTGGATGGAACTAGTGTTAACTGAGCTCACTCAATTGTCAAAGGATTTTTGCAAGTTTGCAATGTTAACCAAGCTTCTATTGGTTAACATAGGAAAATGTTTATGAGTTATTGTCCACCAAGTTAGGTTAGCTAATGAAGGATTTTTTTATTTTGACATATTAAGCTTAATTGATTTATCTACTGGTTCTATCCAACTGAGGTAATGAATACTAGTTATTCTAAGTTGTATATGAGCTAACTTGATAATATGAAAGATATAAGTATAAGGTCGAGTTGTGAATTCAAAGTGTGCAAGTGTGAAATAAATGTATTGAAGATTTAATGATGATGAAAGGAAGAAAATTTGAAGGATAAGTAGAATATCCTTGTGGAGAAGAAAGCTATATTCGATTAGGAAGGATCAAGTATAAGCCAGAAAAGAGATCTATAATCAACAATTTAGGTGCATTCAAATCAAGTCATCTCATTGTTACTATCTAACCATTGTAGCAGCTATCCAAATCTCCTAATAGAGTTGGCTTAACAACTATTTGTAAATCTTCTAAAAAAGCAGTAGTTCTATTGAATTGTCTTAAGACCTCTAACAAGACCACTCCTAATAGGGTGATTAAATCTTTTCATAGGGTCACACCTAACTGTGTGTTTTGTAACCTTTAACAAGGTTGGCTCCTAATAAGGTTCACTTCAAAAGAGTGAAAATAGTAACTAGTTGCAATTGGTGGTTTTTTCCAAATTGGGTTTCCACATTAAATCTTGCTGTAAAATGTGTTCATGTTATTTTATTTTATGTGTTTGTAACTAAGTTAAAGTAATGGGTAATCACATTTAACATCTAAAGTTTGCATGTTAAGAATTTACCAAGCACATTTAGTAATTACTGAGTTACAACATTTTATGTGTGTTTACCAAGCATCAATAGTATTCAATTTTTAGAGCTTATTTTGTACTAACATGTAAGGGATCTAAGATTTATTTTAGTATTAACTAATTCACCCCTCCCCTCTTAGTTACTCCTCTTATATTTCCAACACTCCCAAATTTTCCAATGGTGAAATTAGTTTTGCAGCTTGATGAATGTATTTTGAGGTATTAATAGTTTTCTATTACTGTACCTACATAATAATCAATTTTTGTAACTTCCAATGCTCATATGGACACATATTTAGTTCCATTTTTTTAAAAGTGCATATTTATCAGATATATCTAGATCTGATATCAAAAGATAGTCTTCTTTGAGTAGAAAATTCACTTTTAGAAAGTGGCCTTATTTGGCTTCTTTGGAACTTATCCACTATTAAATCCTTGTGTGAGATAAGTGTTTTTTTTGTATGATTATGATATTATTTCAGATTGGAAGTTGTAATCATAACAAAAAAGGAGGCCACTTTTCTTTTTTTGCAACTGGCAAATTGTACCTGCAATCCATTATAGAGTTCAAAAAAATTTGGTGGGTAACAAACTAGGTAGATGTGATCTTGTGTAAATATGAATGCAATGAATCATTTAAGTGTTTTAAGTCAATTATGAAATCATAATTTGAACTATTAATTCCCCATAATTAAATATACATTTAGTTTTATTGTTGGGTTAATTACATTGTGGGGGAAGTTTCCTTCTTTCTTTTTGTAATTTACATCATAAATCTCAAACTTCATAACTTTTGTTTTGTGATGTGGAGCCTAATCAAACTTGGAGGTTTATTTGGTGTGATTTTATCCCAATATTATTTCTATTGGGGTTTAGGGGCATCACCCCCAAGAAGGGGTCTTAGGGTATTGGATAATCATAATAGTAGACTTTTTGTTGGTGGGCATAGCCCAAGGATTGGGTAAACTACGTTAAATCTTGATGTCTTGCGTTCTCTTATGTGTGATCTATTATTTTATGATATTGTTTATATTTTCTTGCAACTCTTATTTTTGTCTAAGTATAATCCTAACAAGTGGTATCAAAGCTGGATAGTGGTCTTTTATTTAAGCTAAGATTGTCATCAGTTTTTTTAACTAGACTATTATCATTTTTTTTAGTAATCCTATGTAGGGAGGTCCCACAATTGAGTGAGAGTCTCATGATTGAGTGGGAGTAATGGGAGACAAGGGTAAGATAAAGGTGGAGAAGTTTAAAAGGTAGAATATTTAGTTATGGAAGATGCAAATCGAGTACTATCTTTATCAGAAGGATTTATGGAAGCCATTGGAAGGAAAATCCAAGAAATCGGGAACTGTAACAAATTAGGACTGGGAGATTTTCGATATAAAGGCACTTGGAAGCATTCAATTATGCTT